>JAPUBQ010000020.1:3959494-5159494 GCA_035578125.1 Mellilla xanthometata
TCATGACACTAGGAGATGTATGGAAATGGTAGTGCAAGGAAGAAGAGCAAGAGGCTGACCGAAAAAGACATGGATGGAGTGTGTGAATGAAGACATGAGAGAGGAAGGATTGAGTGTGGAGATGACGTCTGATAGAGGAGAGTGGAAGAAGAAGATTTGCTGTGCCGACCCCACCTAAATGGTATAAGGTAAAGAAGAAGAAGAAGACTCGTAATTATGTAGGTATTATCTTATTCAATTGTTTATTTTGATAAATTTTGTTTGGTTTCTTGTTCACAGTCAAATTTGACAGGCACTATGAACAGTATAAATATCACAAGCCTCGTCACATCAATAGTAACAGATATTGTACCTCAATTATTATCAGAATACGGTGTAAGTATCAAAATCTAACCATACGTAATTAACTATACGGATATATAAACGGGACCTACAATTTAACGTGACCTGTGACCCATGGTAGCGCCCAGATAAAAATGCCACTTACAAAACGACAGTCTTGTGCATGGTCACACATCTAAAGACTGTCCGCATCGACCGTTGCTTACCCTCGATGATGAACGAGGGTAACCTCGATGATCGCGTCAGATCACCTTAGC
The DNA here is from genome assembly GCA_035578125.1 of Mellilla xanthometata. Lineage (NCBI taxonomy): Eukaryota > Metazoa > Arthropoda > Insecta > Lepidoptera > Geometridae > Mellilla > Mellilla xanthometata. The sequence continues at coordinate 3,960,094 of JAPUBQ010000020.1, forward strand.
TAGCCGAGCTACCGGCGCTACACACATTTTTAATAAACATAGCTCAGATCTAAGTTGTAATATGTACAATATTTTTTCAGAATCAAATCAACGAAACTGTTGCTGACATTATAATGAGACTGATATAAGGAATGGAATAGACTGGTTTTGCTAAATACTACAAAGTCAACGTCAAATTATTTATTGCGGTTTCAGAGTGTTGCCATGTTGTACAATTAAATATCCTAACTGAAACCTACCACTAGGACGTGCAAATATATTGAATGAATGAATTAATGATTTATTGTCTACAAATCTTGGTATTATAAAATCGCACAATAAAAACAAAATTTGTTTGTTTTTTTGAGTCTTTTTAAGAACAATAGAGTAAATTCCGCAGTATGGATGGAGTTACTTATCTCAAAATTAATCATTTTTGTTTAGTGACGTTAAGGAAATGAATGTGCGAAATGTCATTAAAACTTAAAACTATTAAAAATTACAACTAAAAATGTATGCAGTGATTCCTCTAGTTTTTATCCGTAGAGTTTTAAAATTGTTATATACATACATACAGATATAAAGAAGGTTTCTTACACATTACATTTAATTAAGTAAACTGCGCTTGTAATAAAAGGATGTATATTTATATTATGTTTAGTAATTAACAATTCAAAATTCAAAATATTTTTATTCATTAAATGCTGTACAATTTATTTTCCCTAACAATTAATATGTTATTAATATTGTCAATATAAATTATTAAATAGTTACATTAAAAAAATCATTAGTTATATTTGGTTTATATACTATTCTGTTTCGTTTATTAAGAATATTTTAGTCGTGACTGAAGACTCAGGGAAGGCACTGAATCCCACAACACAGGATATACCTCGTGTGGAATTTTGGGCGAATCTTAATGTGCATTAAAACATAAAAACACTTTTAAGCCTAATTCTTTAATAATAATTAAAAATTTAATTTAAATCTGGTAATCTTTTGAGCAATATATAAGATAGGACTTTAGGACGTATCCCACGATAGTTATTGAACTTTTTCCTAGAGCCTTTTTATGTTTGACGACCTCTTTGGCGTAATGGTTACCATGCTGGACTGCTAATCAGAAGGTTCCGGGTTCGATTCCCGGCACGGCCAACATCTTTGTGCTGAACAACATTTTTTGGCTGTCTGTCTGGGTGTTTAATATGTATCTATATAAAATGTGTATGTATGTATATGTAGTTAATCAGTTGTGTTAGCAACCAATACGAACTAGAAATGGTTCAGTATGGGGTTAACCAGCCGTGTGTGAGCCGTTCTAACATTTATTTAGTATTTTAATATTTAATAAAATTAATTTTTCACACACAACATTTTATCAGAATTTATTTAATAATCAATAAAGTGTTATTTTGTTTGATATTTATCATGGTATAATAGTTTTGTTAACAAGGAATTAATTACTTTGCCCTTAAGCCGATTAAACTCCTAGTCAAAGATGCTTAATCAACTGATTAAAATCGCAAGGACAACATTTATATAGATAGTAAGAGTGTTCTATGTTTTTCCTACATGAAAACAAAAGGTATAATAAATAAAAAACTTGAGAGATGGCAAGGGACACCCGGATGGAAAGAAGTTTCTTTCGATTAATTAGTGAAAATATCTGGCTTGCTTTCTATAATAGAGAAAGAGAGGCAGACAGAGAAAAAAAACCTTTCCGACAGCCAACAAATTTAGTTCAGCACAAAGATGTTGGCCGTGCCGGGAATCGAACCCGGAACCTTCTGATTGGTAGTCCGGCATGATAACCATTACGCCAACGAGGTCGTCGTTTTGTCTTTACTCGTATATGTGGATTTGGTCCGTTTTTTGTCAAATGAACAAAAATTTACGTTTATGGCAGAAAAAGATGAAACAATAAATGAACACTCGATATACATCCAAAGTCATCATACCGAAACACACCTGATGCAATGAAACTTTCCTTGAATACTTAAAAAACTTTTTAAGAGTTGTTAGCTCCTATTTGACGTAGGTACGAGATCATACATAGGGTGAATGTGTCGATCACTGAAAGTTATTTATCTTTGCACAGCGAACTAGAATAAACGGAAGAGTAACTCCGTACAATTGCCGCTTAGAATTTGGATCCATCTACGCACACAATTATACTGCTATCTCAACGAAACACACACGCAAAGCTCGCACGCGATTGGTCGCCGCCACACCGTGTGACACCGCGCGGGGGCGCGGGTAACTGTTTTGCCCCGCCCACATCGGTATTTTACGATTAAGCGTGGCACCATCTTATCGGCCAAGTTACTATTCTATTCATTCTAGTTCGCTGTCTCTGTAATAGTATTTAAAGTACGTAGAGTTTCTACGAAAAAAAGGTAAGTACATGCTATCAATAGTCCTACTTATCTATAACGTTCAACTACTTACCTCTATAATCCGGAATGTACTATTTGTTTATCTTTTATGTTATACTTGTATATGTATGTTGTTATAATAACACTTTTATTAATTAACTACCGGAGATATTGAAATGTATCAACTATGATTAGGGTTCTATGTATATCTAAAAATGTTAAAATGAAATCTTATAGAACCGTTTAGCTGTCCTTTCAACAACTAACACAAAGTTTATGTGTGTACGTATGTCTGTGTGTATGTGTGTGTGTGTGTGTGTTTGTTAGTGTCTGACCGTCCAGACGGTATGACTTATAGTCTTAACTGACATACAGCTATATGTATGTCAGTTAAGACTATTTTGAATCTATTGGGTTAACATAAAACATATCCGATTACCTATGTTCTGTCGTTTGAAGGTAAAGTAAACATAAAGTGAACGTAAACGTAAAAACAAAGTAACAAAAATACACACTTACACCCAAACTTTCGCATTTATAATATTAGTAGATTCTGTACGGGCTTAGGTTATGGGCTGAAAGTTTGAAACGTCTTGGAGGAAAATGCTATAATGCAATGTTACTAGTCTGACAATGGTACGGAACCCTTTGAGTGCGAATGAGGCTCGCACCTAACCAATAATGCGATATTTTTCTTGATAACAATACTACCTACTACGTAGGAGCTTATGGTATTTATTTTGATTTCACAGATTAAGATATTGATTTTTTGTAGATTTAGCGTATGAAAAATCCAAGGACAAATAGAACAAACGAGTGAATACAAATAAAACAGGAGATGCATGTTAGTAGGAGATGTATGGAAATGGAAGTGCAAGGAAGAAGGGCAAGAGGCCAACCGAAGAAGACGTGGATGGAGTGTGTGAATGAGGACATGAGAGAGAAAGGAGTGAGTGTAGAGACGATGGATGATAGAAGAGAGTGGAAGAGGAAAATTTGCTGCCGACCCCACCTAGTGGGATAAGGCAAGGAAGAAGAAAAAGAAGAGTGAATACAAATAAAACAAACAAACGCTTTTGCACTCATGATTTGGGACCTTTCATTTTGTATTTAAAATCCCATAGTCATACACACAACACATGCACTCAAACTTAGGTCAAACATTTGTTTTCACCTTAACTTTGTCTGTACCGAAATCTTAAATTAATTGACAACGGCAACCTTAAACCTTACAGTTTATCATAAAAGATAAGAAGTATCGAAAATAGCATAAACACCTTTTAAAGAACAACTCTAAAAATATTTATTCATATTTTGGTGCCAATCAGATTTACTCGTATCAATATGAAAAAAAAACCGCCAAAACTCAGTCTTTGGGTGCTTGGTGACAGAAATTCAGCGGGTGGTAGCTAAATAGGCAAGCACATACTCTACCACTACTACTTTTACTAATTATATACTTACGGTCCTGAAGACCAACCACGGTATCTTCTTTTTTTCTTAACCATTTCCCACTAGGTGGGGTCGGCACAGCCTGTTTTTCGCTTCCACGCCACTCTATCAGCCGTCATCTCCACATTCACTCCCTTCTCATTTATATCCTCCTTCACACAATTCATCCGCGTCTTCTTTGGTCGACCTCTACTTCTACTACTTCTCACAATCATATCCATACTTCTCCTAGTCACAAGTACGGATATGCTATCTCTTCCATAATACCTACTGAGAGAACGAATAATTAAAGTCGCAATTGTTACCAACTTTACTGTCTTATCATAATTATAATGCCAATTAGGTGATTTGGTTTTACATATATCTAAGATTGTGTTATTGGTATAAAAGGAGATTAATAGTTTTTTAGGACACAGTTTCTGAAGGATTTTGCTAAATATTTTTTGTAAGGTAAGCAGGAATTTTGTGTTCTTAATTGTATCTTTTAGTAGAGATAAAAATAATAGTGGCTCATTTATTAAGACGTAGTTTTTGTGAAATTAAAATCTGTAGCAAATGTTTAGGCAATAATACCTATAGTATGTCTAAATTAGCTTCATTATTGTGGTAGATGTCAGCATTTTCAACTCTTTAAACCTAATTATTCGTATGTATTACGGCTTCTTTTATAAATCACGTTTTATCAAGCATCAAAATAAGTCAGTTTAGGCAAGTTTCGCTAAGATTGGGTCAACATTACAGCCTTTACGCGACTCCTTAACACTCGTACTGATAGACCTATGTAATATTTTGTTAATATTTTTTTTTACCTTATTTTATACACAATAAATTAAATTTAAATCTATTGACAAAAAACACAAGTTAATTTAAACATATACATAAATAAAAATATACATTCATCTATACGCGACTACTAAACACACGTACTGATAGACTTATGTAATAAGATTTATTTTACCTTATTTTATACATAATAAGTTAAATCTATTGACAAAAAAACACAAGTTAATTTAAAAATATATATGAATAAGGATATACATTCATATATTGATTTATTTTTTGTTGTTTACAGTTAAAAAAAAAACAAAATGAAAGCCGTCATAGTCTTCGCTGCTCTGATTGCAGGCATTAGTGCCGTCCCCGGTTTGAGCCAGAGTAAGTTTTTTTTCATTGTGTGGTTTGAAATTGGAAATGATAACATTATTCGGTAAAAAAAAACGCAATTCTAGACTTTCATAATATCACAAAATCTTTTTTGCAGTTTTCTGCAAAAAAGAATTTTCAAAATGCTAGACTTTCATACCATAACTACCTAAATTTATAAAATATTTTTAAATTGGTAGGGTTGTCGGAAATATATGAGCAGATTTTTCCACACAGCGTAATGTTATTTCAATGCTAAGGATGGTCCGCCACCACAAAATGTCAAGTCAAAGAATTTTGTTAACTTTAATCTTCTTCTTATCTTATATAATACAATTTCCGTGTCACAGTGTTTGTTACCGAACTCCTTCGAAACGGATTGACTGATCTTTACAAAATTTTATATGCGTATCCAGTAGGTTTGAGAATCGGCTACTATCTATTTTCCATACCCCTAAGTGAGGCAAACCAACGTTTGCCGGGTCAGCTAGTATTTTATATATTTCAGAAGTGGAATTGAGAAACCAGCGCCTGGTTACCGACGCTATTGCCAGCGCAATCCAGGATGCCAGTCAGAGCATCAAGGATGCTGGCCTGGACCCCCTGCACATTCCGTACGAAGCCGGAGTTGTCCAGCTACCAGTACCTATGTATGTACTTACCTAAGCATAAGCAGCCCACGTAGCGATGCGGGACTGTGAATGATTCCAGTCGAATTATTCGACTTTATAAATCATTCGACTCATTCGAATGATCTCCGAAAATTAGTATTGAATGACAAAATTCGACTGGCGGTGGCGCTAGGGAGCGGCGCGGGAGTCCGGCGAACGATTCATTCATATTTCATTCATTTGTTGTCTACGTTCATTTGAAACTAACAAGTGACATTGAAAAGATTCGCTAACAATCGAGTCAAAACGCCATTAGTAACTTATTAGTAGTCATCATTCGATTATTAACATTACTATATTACTCATATTCAAGTCGAACGTGTATATTAGTAGTTGTAGATAATTCGACTGGTCAGATTATTCGCAGTCGCGCATCTCTAAGCCCACGATATGTTCCCACTGATGGGAGTCGAGGCCTTCTCTCACAAGGAGAGAGATATAAGCCGTAATAGCCACGCTGGCGAAGTGCAGGTTGACAGACGACACGAGTCTTTGGATATTGTGATCCTCAAACATGTCGGTTTCCTCACGATGTTTTCCTTCACCGTAAAGCGAGTGCAAATCCACACATAATTTGTAAAACAAGTCGTTGGTTGCTATTTTAACATTTGAGCCTTAGTATTCAAAGGGGAAATGCTGCCAGCATCAGAAATTTATTTTTGCTCTTCTATTTGAATACTTTCTACGTTGTTAAGAACTTGTTTTTATAATTTTATTTTTTAATAATAAAAACAAACAGCAAAAACTGTTCTTTGTTTAAAATAATGTGATTAATATAAACACTATATGTATGTACTCGTAGTATGTATGTACATAGTAGTAATTAGTTCGGACATGGTGATAAGATTAATAACAAAACATCTTCTTTACATTTTATATAAATTACGAGTACATTCATTGACATAAACTAGAATTTTTATGTTAATTTTATTTTATATTATGAAGTAAGATTAAATTAAATTAATTAGCTTAGAAAATATAATTGTAATAAAATGTTTTGTAAGTTATGTGCCGTGTACGAAAAAAGAAGTCATAATGTTAAATTCATGTTGATATGTACAAGTATTTCAATACTAACTAACTAACTAACTGGGTTGGCGCGTCGACCCGAATCGGATCTTGGCCTCCGATACTAAGAGACGCCACTGTTCTCGGTCCTGTGCCTTCTCCTGCCACTGCGTGACCTGAATATTGCGCATTCAATACATACTAGTAAAATGTATTCTTTTGTATTCCAGTATATTCTCTGCGGAAGGAGAGGTTGTGGAGCTCCTGTTCACAGGTCTCAGCAACATTGTGATCCACAACCTGAGCTTTGGACTCCTCACCACCAGACTAACCTTCGACATCAGCCTACCCCGCATTGAGCTTGGCATAGGTAAAACTTGCAGATCAAGTATTTTATTAAAAACGACTTAAAAGTCACTTTGCCATTATTGGCTTTTTATCAACTTACAAGCAGTTGACCGCAGCTCCGCCAGCGTGTTTGTTGCTTTTCGTTGTCTGCTCCACCACCATACAATATTGGTTTGTAGTACATGCTATGTATCAGAGATGGCGCTGTATGTAAAAAAGGATTTTCCCTGTTTTCCTCCTTTTCTGTTGAATTTTCAATGAATTTTGTTGCTACAAACCTGACAGAACCCAAGACCTTTTCAATGAATGTAAAACCGTGGAAATCGGTTCGTGCGTTCTGGAGTTATAGCGTCAGGAAGGAAAACACGACTTATTTTTATATTTAACTTACGTACTTAGAGCTGAGCAAAGAAATTAAAAATCAATCAAAAATATTTTCTATTTGTGATCTGGCACATTCATATTGGCCAAGAAAAAAATATCGTGCATAAGGCAGCTGGATGGCAGACGAAGACGTAGCATATTATTATTACTTTGCCATAAACTGGTTTATAGCATTAATAATAACGGGTGGGCGGATTATTTGTTTAGTATAAATTAATCATAAATGTATCGGAAAAAATGAATAATAATAATTGCAAAAAAAAACACTGGTGGTAGATATAAAACATAATATGAATTTACCAGTTTATCGTTAAATTGTAGGTCTCAGCTGTTAGTCTTAGTACAAGCAGTCGTTAAGCCAAGTCAGAGGCCCCGGCGGCCAGAAGTTTCGCGACACCAGAGTGGTAACTTACGAGTAGCTCATAGGAAATGAATGAATGAGTTGATAGTTAAATAATGTATAAATCAATATTCATCAAATTTTCAGTTAAATCCCATGTCGATGTGGTCTTCTTTGGCAAGAAATATGACGCCTCTGCCTCTGGAAGGTACGTAGTTACAAAATTATATACATACATACATATATATCTGTCTCACCTAGATGAAGAAAATTGTACAGATAAAAGTATAGTATTAAGTATTTAATTTAAAAGCTTCCGAGCAGACTACAAATAACAAAAGTTTTTTAAACTAATTTGTCATATCTTCAAATTGTTACATACGAGTATGTTCTGTGTGCCCATTTCTATTTAAACACATTTGACTAAAGACACTTTGGTCTTTAGGATCAATTCGTCGATACCTTAGATCTCAAAGTCTACTCGTATGCACCCGTTTTTACGATAAAAGAGAATTAAGATACATATTTTCATATAATTAATTATAAAGATACATATATTTTTATTTTAATAATTAAACTGTATTGACAAAACTAGAAGTAATAATGAAAAGATAAATATAAAGATTCATAATAATCATTAAGACACATCTATTATTTTAATCACCAAGCATCTAGCGGTGTGCCTCTTTGAGAGTAAAATCTCCCAGACTTACCATGCTCCACCTTAGGCTAGAGTATCCGTTACTCGTGCAGTTACGCGCCCTGAAGGTCAAATGTCTAACTGTAATGTCATCTACCTATACTATATATACGTACATGCAAGATAAGCATAAAAAAAAATGGTTGCCTGTAAAGTCGGTTTTACGGGCGAAGATTTTACGTGACAACGTCTGCCGCGTGCTGCGCGCGCGGCAGACCGATCATAGTTGAGTGGGAGAGAGACGCAAGGCATTCGGCGGGCCTCTCTCTCGTTCGGTGACTCATCGTAACGTTACCGGGCGTTACACTTTTTCATAAGTGACTCCTAGCCGCAACCTAATTTAAGACGTTGTCACGTCAAAAGCACTCTCCTAAAGTAAATATACAATTTTTCTAGATTGGCAATCTCCAACATCCGTGTGGCTGGAAACGTACGTGTGAGCCTCGGCGTAATTTCTGGCATCTCCATCCGCAGTGTTAGCATTAACTTCACCCTGGGTGGTATTGAGGTAAGATCCACGAATAATACCGAGCTACACATAGCTCGGTGGGAAAATGTGTGCTTTTTAATCTGACGGCCCATGGTTTGAAATGTAATGTAATGTAATGTAATGTAATGTAATGTAATGTAATGTAATGTAATGTAATGTATTGTAATGTAATGTAATGTAATGTAATGTAATGTAATGTAATGTAATGTAATGTAATGTAATGTAATGTAATGTAATGTAATGTAATGTAATGTAATGTAATGTAATGTAATGTAATGTAATGTAATGAAAAGAAATGAACTGAAATGAAATAAAAAACATATTTGAGGACCACGATATGCGAAAATGTTTGTCATCCGCCAAACCGAACTTGGCCAGCGTAATGGATTAGGGCTTATATCTTCCTCTCCTTCTAAGAGAAGGCTCAACAGTGGGAACGTATGACATACTAGAAGACTGAAAGCTCGTCCAAAACACGATCGAACTTCTGTGATTTGTAATTATTAACGAGACACTTGATGGCACTTCACGAATGATGACACATCAGCATTCGTAGTCGCTTTTAAGGCATATTTGGCTTCGATCAGATATATACATTTTATTTATATGTACTTCTTTTATTGAAGATATTTGGCGATCAATTAGGCATGTGGGTGGTGTATTTATTGATTTATTTTAATTTAGTTAAATGTGTTATCAAAGAAGTCAAAAACAAAGTTTGTATAATTATTTCTCAATTTTGTTTCCAGTCTGCCCTGAACGTGTTCGTCCAAAGGTGGAATCTCTCACACTCTCTGAACACCTTCCTCGGTTTTACTGTTCCCCACACTCTCAGGACCTTCTCTGTAAGTATTTACTTTATTCCTGAGGCTATGTCTCAAATTAGGGATGCTTACTAAGACTTGAATTTTCCAACCCAAGGTGTAAAAAATTAACTAAAATCTTCATTCCATCGCGTGCGCTGCGAAAACTATTAATGATAAAACAAAATGATGTATCACAATTTTTCAGAACACATCACTATCTATGAAAAATGTCACGACAGCACGTCTCTATCTTTTATAGTTACGTCACAAAAAGCTTCCTTTTATTAAAAAATATATTGAAATACCACCGCTAGAAAATGCTTTACCTTTTTGACACCGTGTTGTTTGATGTCGTTTACTAGGTTTTCGGGGGTGAAGATTCCGATTTTTACATCCGACATGTCATAATAAAATATAATTATTAAAAACAAAATGTATTAAAAAAACAAAAAAAAACAGGTTTTATTTTCATATTCTGACTGGTACAAACAATGGTACGAGTATATTCGTAGCGTTGTACTTTTGATTGTCTAGAAGACTATCAAGTAAATATTTGACTGCCTGACAAGTAAAAAATTAAGGAGTTGTAGTTATATTTTAATTTACTGTGAGACTCAGTATTATTTAACAGAGTCTTTATTTCTTTTTAAGTTCCATCTAAAGCTGGAATAATTAGAATACTTCGTCATAACGATCTTACATGTATCATATCAATCTATTCTAATATTTTAAAGAGGAAAAGTTTGATTGTTTGTTTGACGCAAATAGGCTCCGAAACTACTGGACCGATTTGAAAAAACCTTTCACCGTTGGGAAGCCACATTATCTCCGAGTAACAAAGAGTCTATATTTTGTTTCTCTTTGCTACTCAAATTATTTTATAGCCCATGCGAAGCCGGGACAGGATGCTAGTATACAATACGAGTATATAAAAATCGTACATAGGCGAAATCTTGTATAAACAGTTTTTGTACTAATAGTACGAGTATATACATAGTAACCGTAATTTCTCAAAAATATCAAGTATTTATCACATGCTTCGATAATGTGACTGACATAACTTTTTTTATTTTTTTATTTTGTTATTGTTTATATAAATTTGTTTCTTTTTTTACAGTCCGAGATCAATGAGCTTCTCGAGATTCTGGTTGAAGAAATCGCCTCAAGAATTCTTTAAATGTGACCCTTTTGTTTAATTGCCCACTGTGACCGATCAATAAACAGCTTTACCACTGATTACCTCTGCATTTTATTACAAGACTGTCTAAGTTTGTCGCTACCGATTTTTAGATATGATAAATTGTATCTAATACTTTTCTATATATATTGTATTTACACTAATATAACATCAAGGCATAAGAATAAGACAGAAAAAATCAAGTGTAGAAAGTGTACATTAAATATTATTGCAAAAGACTTACAGCCAGGATATACTTACTATTTAACATGTTATCCGACCTACGGCAGAGCTTAGATAAAAACATGATATAACAATGTTTAATAATCTACCCCGTCAAGTAATTGAATTGCCACGCCAAATTCAGAACAACACTGAAAAAATTTTTTCAAGGTCATCCACTGTACTCCTTAAAAGAATTCATGACTATGCACCTTTTTTTTTTTCGTGTGGAAATGCATTTACGCATCTCCCGCTACAAGCCTGGGGGAGGCGAGCGGGGTATGTCGGGCTCGACGGCCAGAGGGGCCGCCACTCCCGACTAAAACCTCACGGTGTCCCATCTCACGACGGGGGCAGGGAAGCAGGACCGCTTCGCGCATTGCCGCTGCTCTCTATGCTCGCATGACTATGCACCTAGTGGAATCTTTATTTAAGTTGACTGAATAGATTATTATTACATTTAATTCAATTTTAATATAAGCAATAATGTAGTGTTCTATTTTAAATCCTATGTAAATCAAAATGTAATGAATGACTTGCCAAATGCGACGAGATGTTGTAAGGCCAATAAATTATTTGTCTTTATTTTTGTTTAAAATGGCACTTTTTAATTTTTTTTGCACACAGCCATTGTTGCCAACCTATCCTCCAACGACGGCGACGCCGTCGTCTGCCCTCATCGAAGCGGGTGTCGGAACACCCTCAAGTCTGTTGCTCCTTTTAGTCGCCTCTTACGTCAGACAGGGGCAGTTCCGCAACCTAATTCTTTCACCCAGACTGCAGGGTCAAGCAGTTGTTATTCCTAGCACGAGCATTCACCCCGCCCATTTTCACTATGGAATAAGCAGGAAAACGCCACGGCGGCATCAGTTTAAGGTTGAGGTGCCTAAGGTTCTTCGACCTTAATCTTATATATAAAATTTCCGTGTCACAGTGTTTGTTACCGTACTCCTCCGAAACGGCTTGACCGATTTTTTTCAAATTTTATATGCGTATTCAGTAGGTCTGAGAATCGGCTACTGTATATTTAGTTTTTTTTTTTATTAAGGCAAAACAACGATTGGCGGGTCAGCTAGTTATAACCTAAAGATGAGTGGTAAGACGCGAATGGAAAAATTTAGGAATGAGTATGTAAGGGGAAGTCTGAAAGTAGCTCCTATAACAAACAAATTGATAAGCATATAAATTGTTAGGTTATCGTGGTATTGTCACATTATGTGACGTGTGGAAGACCAAATCACGAGAAAAAAAAGTATGGATGTGGACTGTAGTATATTATATGTATGTACTCAGTTAGTGGGGCGACTACCCTTAAGTAGGCAGTCAATAGATCAGTGTTCGACCAACTATCGTGTGCTTTATACTACATGGATGGAGATAGGAAAGGGGCGGCCTGAGAAAGAATGGATGGATTGTGTGAATGACGATATGAGTAGGAAAAATGTGAATACAGGGATGATGGAAGAAGCATACATACCGTACTAACCCTTGAATGAAGTGGGATAAGGTAGAAGAATTGTTAACAAATATTGTAACATAGTAATAGTGATAGCAAATAACTGCTTGGCTACAGAATAACAAAGATGTTGTAATTACTCGGACCTCGCAAAAGAGACTTACCATATTGTATCTTTTATTGCACAGTTGTGATTCGCAACCAGGTCTTTTAACTTATGACCAAGTATTATACAATGAGTTCTATTTAAATAATTTTACTGCTACGCGAAATAAATTGCATTTTTTTGGGATTCTTTTCTATTACAATTCCGATAAGTAAATGGCTCTTGTGGCTGACGAAACTTCTTAAATAGGTATATACTTTCATTAAGGCGATGACATACATAGTCAGAATGGCAGAATTTGCAGTTTTATTGTTACAAATCAAACGGTTAAAGGCATTGTAATATTTAATGTAATGTATTTTCTTATGGGCCACCATGCCTGAACTAAATGAATTTATTATTATTCTTATTGAAAAAATAACTTTTAAAACATTGTAAGATTTTGGTGCCGATCAAATTTATCCACATTTAAAAATAAATTTTCAATAATATATTTTAGATTTCTCGATCAATTTTTCCTTCCTATTAATTCATAAGTCTGATTGCTATAAAAATACTCTTAGAGTTGTTTGAGTCAATTATTTTCTAATTATATTTTTATTTAATAACTTTAAACGTTTATCTTCTAATATATAAAACTAGAGGTTGCCCGCGGCTCCGCCCGCGTGTAGGTCGCTTTTCGCCCCTGGCAAAAAAAAACTGGAAACCATTATTTTTAATTTTACATAAAATATACATATTCCAAATTTCATTGCTAAAAGTTCAAAAACAGAAGTTTCATGCAAACTGTTTTATCCCCTTTCACCCCCTTAAGGGTAGAATTTACAAAAATCTATTCTTAGTACATGTTTAAGTACTAAAATATATACACACTCCAAATTTTACACATCTAAGTTCAAAAACACAAAACTTTTATTTTTAACTTTCAACCCCAATGGCATCCCCTTAATGCACCCCTGGCAAAAAAAAATATAATTTTAATTTAACCATTTAATAATCTACTACCATAACAACTTTCAAGACTTTAATGTGATAAATATAGAATTTTCCATACAAACTTTCACCCCCCATTACAAACCCTTAGTTCACCCCTGGCAAAAATACTTAATACCATTATTTTTAATTTTACATAAACTATACATATTCCAAATTTCATTGCTGGAAGTTTAAAAATAAAGAAGTTTCATACAAACTGTTTTACGCCCTTTCACCCCCCTTAAGGGTAGAATTTCCAAAATTCTATTCTTAGTACACGTCTAAATACTAAAATATATACACACTCCAAATTTTACACATTTAAGTTCAAAAACACACAACTTTCATTTTTAACTTTCAACCCCAATGGCATCCCCCTTAATGCACCCCTGGCAAAAGTTTTTAAAATTTTAATTTAACCATTCAATAAACTACTACCATAACAACTTTCAAGACTTTAACTTGATAAATAAAGATTTTTCCATACAAACTTTCACCCCCCATAACAAACCCTTATTTCACCCCTGGTAAAAAAACTTGATACCATTATTTTAAATTTTACATAAACTATACATATTCCAAATTTCATTGCTATAAGTTCAAAAATAAAGAAGTTTCATACAAACTGTTTTACCCCTTTTCACCCCCTTAGGGGTGGAATTTCCAAAAATCCGTTCTTAGTACGCGTTTACATACCAAAACAGATATACCCTCCAAATTTCACAACCCTAGGACCAGCCGTTTGGGCTCTGCGTTGTCTATAGATGAATGAATGAGTGAATGAATAGGTCAGGACAAAGAGTCTTATAGTATAGATTTCCATGTCACAATGTTAGTTACCGTACTCCTCCGAAACGGCTTGACCGATTTCTACCAAATTTTATATGCGTATTCAGTAGGTCTGAGAATCGGCTACAATCTATTTACCATATCTCTAACTGATACGGGTTATTCACCCTTAATTTTTTTTAATGTATAGAGACTATTTATAAGGCAAAACAACGTTTGCCGGGTCAGCTAGTAATTTATAAAGTTAAAACTTGAATTTTAAGATTTTGCCCAAAATATCGCCTTAAACGTGTTTAGGCTTTGTGTAGATAACAAACTAATTAAGAACATATTATAGAGACGGCGTTGGTTTATTAGATTGATGCCAAGATAAAGAAAGGTTGGTTTATTAGATCTGAATTTGATAAACAAATGAAATATTGCAAATCACGTCACAGTTTTGATAAAAATCTGAAAAACACAGTGTAGTTAAAATATTTTGTTTTTTTTTATCCTTGATAGGTTAGTGTTTGACTACAGCTAGCCTGATGTTAAGCTGCACTGCAGTCTACGGTGTGGCACGCTTACCTAGAAGATACCTTAATAGGTATCATTATATATAAAATAGAGTTAATACTCTATTTTTGAAGGCCACCGGATGATACCTCTCAGGAAACAGAGACTCAGGTAGTGAGTTCCAAAGCTTCGCAGTCCTAACAATAAAGGTCGACGCAAAGCGTTTTGTACGAAAGTTTGGAACTTCAACTCTGTATCGGTGTCTCTTCACAGGTTTTTTTTAACGTGAGGAAATCCCCACCACTTGCATGCCCACCACACCCGGGGAGGTGGGTGGGGTATGTCGGGCTCGATGCCAGAAGAGCATCACTACCGACTAAAACCTCACGATGGCCTCCTCACCGGAAAGGGCGGGGTGAGGTTCCGCTTCTCGCATTAACTCACTACCCGCTCCCCTCCAGCCTGCGAGACTCCTCCTCATGGGATGACTCTGCTACAGTGCACGTAGTGCACCGCAAGCACCTCGGGGTCTGTGAGTGCAATGGACGTCGGACAACCCCAGTCCGTTGTCCTAGGTCCCCCGTGACGGGTCAGGTCACTGTTGTGTTGGGTTTGGATTTGATGGGTGGTGATGGGTTTGGATTCGTTAGGCAATTATGGGTTTGGATTTCATGGGCAGTGATGGGATTGGATTCGATAGGCAATTATGGGTTTGGATTTCATGGGCAGTGATGGGTTTGGATTCGATAGGCAGTTATGGGTTTGGATTTCATGGGGAGTGATGGGTTTGGATTCGATAGGCAATTATGGGTTTGGATTTCATGGGCAGTGATGGGTTTGGATTCGATAGGCAGTTATGGGTTTGGATTTCATGGGCAGTGATGGGTTTGGATTCGATAGGCAATTATGGGTTTGGATTTCATGGGCAGTGATGGGTTTGGATTTGATAGACAACGATGGGTTTGAATTTAATGGGACACTAATGGGTTTGGATTTGAAGGTTTTTATTATATTTTTTTAAACTTTATCATTGATTCTCAATGACCGTCTAGAATGATCTAAAAGTCATTAGACAATACGTCATAGTGTCATTTACTTAGGTTTTTTTAATCAATCATTCGACTTTTTTGTCAATGTTAAGATCTAGATGTTTAATTTTTATCATAATTGTAGGCAGATACCTATTTTGATTTGGACTAGATTTTAATCTTGTTTTGATGCAAGTACTATAAAAGGCGGTACAAATTATTTTCTGAATAATTTTGGAAATTCTATATGTGATATACTCTTCTACTGGTAAGTCTTACATGATTCTTTTCTTTTAAAAGTAAAAAATATTATAATAAGTAAAGAATAAGTTTTTTTTTGTATTGTTATTTTAAGTATACTTTTTACAACGTACGTCAAAGCAGTTCACCAGCAATGTTATACGAGACAGTGACACTCTGACCTAAAGTGGAGTATACCTAGTCTGGACTAACTGGCTCGAAAGGAGGATTGAGATGCTTGGCGACAGATTTTTCAACACGAGGGTACTTGCTAGCCAGGCAAGCACTAGAAAATGGTCTACATAATTATTTTTGATTTTGTAATGAGAAATTTTCTTTTTTAGGTAAATTCAAATTCAAGATGAAAACAATCATTGTTTTCGCCGTTCTTATTGCTGGTATCACCGGTTTTCCCAATTTTGGAACACGTAAGTATTTTTTGTTACTAAATAAATAATATGATTTATCATTATATATTAATTCTTATTAAAATAATAAAATATTCATTCGAATTTTTGGCACTAATCAAACTTACGAGTTAGAAAAAAAATTTGCTCATAAAATTTAAATTGAGTAAATATTTATTTATTTTGATTAATTTCATTGGTACCATAGTTGGTATAGGGGTGGTATTGGGTGGTTGGTTGGTGGATTCAATATTAATAGTTCCAAATCACAATTTCGTAAAATTCACTACAGAGTTTTATTTTTGTAAAATACCTAGTTGTTTGTAAGTTAAAAAATATTATGTCTCCGAAATTAATACAGAAATTAAAACGAAAAACTTATTTTTCTTGTAGATAATGATTTTTTTATCTAGAACCAGTTGGGTTAATAATTAATTTTATTTGTGAAATTTCTACTGCCTCGCCTCATTTCCTCGTCATTTGTCGGATTTGCTCAAATACGAGTATGTTTGACGCGGCTAAATTTGGTACAAAAGCATCAAAATGTTTTTTTTCTCAGAGATCGACCTAAACAACGAACGCCTTGTTACGAACCAAATCGAGAACGCCATCAAAGATGCGATTCAAGCTATCCAAGACGCCGGTCTAGACCCTCTTTACATCGACAGACAATCATTCTCAGCTGCTCTACCAGTTCCAGTGTAAGTTTATTTTACATTTCGTTGTTTTTAGGGTTCCATACCTAAAAGGTAAAAACGGGACCCTACTAATAAGCCCCCGCTGTCCGTCTGTATGTCTCCAGGCTGTATCTCAGAAACCGTAATAGCGAGAAAGCTGAAACTTTCACAATATATGTATTTTCCGTGCCACTATAAGAACAAATATAAAATTACAAAATTAAGGGTTTGATTAATAATATCCTGGACTTTGCTAGGTAGCCCATATGATACATTTTTGAAATATTAAATTATATAAAAAATATGTTTGATCCATTAACCAGCTCAGTGAAGGTCATTTTAGACTATCAGTATTCCTCAAAATTAAGTTCAAAGCTTTAGTAGTTAGATTGTAAGGGTCCAAGCACTCAAAAAACGTAGTGGCCTGTAGATTAACCAATTAATCGTCTTCCTGTGGTTACCAAAGGTACCTATTTTTCCTGTGGTTACCAAAGGTACCAATGTTTTTTTCTTTTATTTCAGCATATTCTCCTCTGAGGCTGAGGTCAAACAGTTCAGATTCGCCGGTCTTAGCAACATTGTGATCAACAACCTGAGCTTCAGCATCCTTACCTACCGTCTCACTTTTGACATAAGCTTACCCCGCATCCAAACCGAACTTGGTAAGCTTTTTTTTTACACCTAATAGGCTTGCGCTTGACCACAACTCACCTGATGTTAAGTGATATTGCAGTCTAAGATGAAGCGCACTTGCCTAGAAGAAACCGGTTCACTCTCGCCTTGAAGACAGTAAGGTTGTAGTTCAGTGGGAACAGGGATTCCGGCAAGGAATTCCACAGTTTGGCCGTCCGTACTATAAACGTGGAAGCGAATCGCTTAGTAACGCATTTTCGGCATTTCCACTGTTTTTCGGTGTCTCCTAGCAGTCTCCCTGCTCGTTCGGTAATGGGAAGATAATGGAAAGATAGAAAAAGATATCTTTTTGATCTCCTGCAAGAATGGGACTCGATCTATATATCACTATATATATGTATAGTACAACTAGCTGCGTCCCGCGGTGTTGCCCGTGTTAATCCGGGATATAAAGTAGCCTATGTGTTAATCCAAAGCCTAACCTATCTTCATAGTAAATCTCATAAAAGTCGGTTGGAGCGTAAAGGAGTAGCATAGATTTTAAAATTATTTACGTATCCCACGGGAACCTCAATTGTTTTGGGGATAAAAAGTGGTCTATGTGTTAATCCAAGGTCTAACCTATCTTACCACACTAAATTTCAAGTCAAGTCTTAGCTTTTTGTTTTTAAGCAAAAGAAAAACTTTGAAAACTGATACCATAGGGTTGCAGCTCAGTTTATTTTTCCACTATTATTAAAAATATGAATGTTTGTATGTGTGGTTGGTAGTTATATCTACTCATACGTCTGTATTCATATCTAAAAAAATTGTAAGAAGCTTGAGCTTAAGCTTTTGGTGAAGGAAATCATCGTGAGGAAACCATAGCATGTCTATATTAAATAGCTTTCAAGGATGCTGCCGAAATGCACTGTTAAGTGCTTGGTACAAAATAGCTACTTTTCTACTTGAAGGTTGCTAGCCAGGAAAATTTTGAAATTTATAAGACAGCATTAGAAAATTCTTTACTACCACGCATTTTCAAATCTTCTTCTTCAACCTTTTCCCACTAGGTGGGGTCGGCACAGCAAGTTTTCCTCTTCCACACGATTCTGTCAGCTGTCATATCTACATTCACTCCCTTTTCTTATTTCCATATAAAATTTTGAATGTTATGAAATGTACACTTATTGTTATTTCAGAAAGTGCTTTGCTCGAGGTTATATTCTTTGGAGAACACTACAGGAGTTTCGTTTCTGGCCGGTAAGTGAGATTTTTGACGTGACAACGTCTTAAATTAGGTTGCGGCTGGGAGTCACTTATGAAAAAGTGTAACGCCCGGTAACGTTACGATGAGTCACCGAACGAGAGAGAGGCCCGCCGAATGCCTTGCGTCTCTCTCCCACTCAACTATAATCGGTCTGCCGCGCGCGCAGCACGCGGCAGACGTTGTCACGTAAAATCTTCGCCCGTAAAACCGACTTTACAGGCAACCATTTTTTTTTTACAAAAATAATTGATAGAGTCAGAGACTTTCAGGCGGCTTGTAAACCGCGGACACCGGAGCTTGGCCACTTAACTTATTCGAAGAGAGCGTTTTGCCTCCACCTTTGTTGTCCGAACCGCCAAACTTTGTAATTCCTTGCCGAATTCCCTGTTCCCCAATGACTACAATCTAGCTATTTTCAAGGCGAGTGAACCAGTTCTTTCTTGGTAAGCGCGATCCACCGTAGAATATACATACCTCAATATCACTTACCTACAGGTGAATTGTGGTCAAGCGCTGACCAATTCAGAGTAAAAAAAAGAAGAATTGCCAAAATGTAGTTCTTACGAGTATCTAACGTAGGAAAAATCGTTATGATTTGATGATACAGTTCACACAGCAACGATAAATAAAAAAATTGTTTATGAGAAAAATTGTGCAGTTTGTCTGTCTGTAGGCACTACGAAAACTGCGCAGTTGTACATTCCGATCCTAGCCATTTCTTGTAACGTGTGTAACAGTCATTAGGCAAAATTCATTTGTACAGTTTTAATATTTACTTCTAAAAGTTTTCTGAAATTTGCCCAAAAAGTAACAGTATTTTTTCTAAATTATGTTATTCATGATTGTAAGCTATCGATAAAACAAATACAGTCATTAGGCAAAATTCATTTGTACAGTTTTTAAAACTTACTTCTAAAAGTCTTCCTGAAATTTCACTGAAATTTTCCCAAAAAGTAACAGTATTTTTTCTAAATTATGTTATTCATGATTGTAAGCTATCGATAAAATAAATACATTCATACAGTGATTCTACAAAAAACATCAGCATTAAAGCATATTAATTGCTACATTATTTATATTGCACTCCATTTGGCTATCAGAAAACAAATAATATTAAGAACTTTATCAATAAACTTCATCAATCTTATAACTTTGATGTTGTAGATAAAGTTGTCAATAGCCGATAAAATATGATAAATGTTGATTTATATTTTTTGAATTAATATCGTCATTGTTTATAATTTTGTTCTATAATGCCCATCAGTAATGCAGTATGTTATACTCTAGAAAAGTCCTTCTAGAATTTTTGCTTGTGTACTCATATTAATTCACTCACAAATATATCATTTCAATCAGATATAATCGAAAAAAATATCAAAATTTATCGAAATGATTATTTTTAAAATCTTGGATTGCATCTGACCACAGCTTGACTGATGTTAAGCAGCGCTGTGGGCTACGTTGTGGCACGCTTACCTACTAGGAACCTTTTTCCTCTTGATTTGAAAACCTAAGGATAGTACTTCTCAGGAAACAGAGTCTCAGGCAGAGAATTCCAAAGCTTTGCAGTCCACACTACAAATGTCGAAGCAAAGCCTTTTGTGCGAATTTTGCGTAATTTCTGCTGTGTGACGGTATCTCTTTCCTGTTGCCCTGCTCGTTCTTTAGGGGAACAGAGATGGGTGATTAAGTTATTCAATTCCAACGCACACTCTCCGAAATGTATCCGATAGAACGCCGATAGACACCGCAACCTTGCGTCAGTGTATTAGTTTATTATCGTTATTGCATTTAACGAAGTTATAAAAAAAATATGGTGCCGAAAGCCACTATTAAAAACTGGAGTTCTATAACTCGCATCAAAAATAAAATAAAAAAAAAGTTCGCTTTCTTCTGCTTCTGCTAATTAGGTTAAGCAAGTGACTATTGATCTATTTGAGTCAAATTATACTGTGAGCCGACTCTTAACTAAGCTGTAGTTTTCTTGTTAAATTGTTTTAGTACTTAGTTGCAGTATAGTTGTTTTTTGTTTGAAGTTTGTCTATGTCGCCAGTCTACGTCACTCTATACATTTCACGCTAGTTGACAACTCTTTACACTTGTTTAGGCTCTCTGTTTCAATTTCACTTAGAAGGTAGGTCTAAATTATTAAAACTGTATGACAATTTCAGATTTGCCGTCAACAACATTCGTTTGAATGGCAACGTCCGTGTTAGCGTCGGCATCATCTCTGGAATATCTCTCCGCAGTCTTGACATAAACTTCAGACTCGGAGGCATTGAGGTAAATACATGAAATAATTATTTAAAAAATCTAAATTTTTCTACATTCCAGCACAATTGATCGATATCGAGATCGATAAGGTCTCTTAATAGTATGTTAAAGATCTATCAACATAAAAACCCTCTATACCTTTTGGGTCTTGGTGGCTTTTTCGTCTTATTGATCGTTTTTTCGGTCAGTTTATATGTATGTGAGGCGAAAAATTATTTTTTTTCTACACTCCAGCACAATCGATCGATCGATAAAGTTCTCTTAGGAATTTATTTAAGATCTATTAGCATAAGGAATCCTCTTAACGTTTTGGGTCTCGGTGGCTTATTTCATCTTAGTGATCGTTTTCTTGGTTATATCATATATTATGTTATATACATACCTATGTATGTATGTAAGGCAAGTGTGGCTCGATGCATGATGTATCACGAACCTTTGATGTCTGTATATATTGTGATGATAAATATGAAAATCATTACGGTGCCGAAAAAAAAATCTTAATAAAATTTTTCATATTAAAATAATAGTATTTTAACCATATAAGACTGTGTAAATTAAGTTCACACATTGCTGAATCATTTACTAAACTTTGATGTCTTTATTTTCAGTCTCACATGAACATCAGGGTACAAAACTGGGATCTATCCCGCTGGTTCAACACTTACTTTGGATTCACAATTCCTAACACTCTCAATAAATTCGCTGTAAGTATAATTTTAATAATATTTAAATTTTACTTAGAAACATATTAATCCTATTCTTTCTTTACACAAGTTCCTATGAGAGCAACTAGTTTGTTTTCTTCCTTATTTTTACTATCCTAAAGAAGTCTCTTATGTTTTCGTATAATATTATGTATGATTTCTTATATTACCTTACAAACTATGAGTCTAGATAGATTTTGATATTTATAGATTCCAAATAAAAACTTGCAGTAATGTCAATACTTACATAACACGACTTTTGTGTCAAATTCCCAAGAAAATAAGGTATAATCAGCGAACTAGAATAAATATAATAGTAACTTGGCCGATAAAATGGTTCCACGCGTAATCGTAAAATACCACGGTGGGCGGGGCAAAACAGCAACGCGCGCGCCCGCGTGGCGTCACATGGTGTGGCACGGCACCAATCGCGTGCGCCAGCTTTGTGTGTGTGTTTCGTTGGGATAGCAGTATATTAGTGTGCGTAGATGGATCCTAATTCTAAGCGGCAATTGTATGGAGTTACTCTTCTGTTTATTCTAGTTCGCTGGTTTAATGTAATATAGAAATTTTCGTTAATTGATAACCACAGACTCTGACATGAAATTTCATACGCTCAGTCTGTAAAATGGTAATTTTTACGCCGTACCTTTATTTATTTAAAAAAATTATGTACATAAGATAAATTAATAACTATTCTAAATGTATTTATTTTGTTTCAGCCCGAAATCAACGAGCTTATTGAGATCATCGCTGTCAGAGTTATTGAATCAATCTTATAAGTATTTCATTCTTTAAACCCTTCAGTTGATATATGACATTCAAGCTTAATTGTAGTACAATCCTATTATGTGCTACTTATTTGTACCGGCATGGTCATTATTCGACAAAAGGTAATAGAGAAAAATAGAGTAAAAAACATCTTCAAATGCAAAGATCTTTGTATCTTTGTATAGAACAGAATCATCATGATTGCGTGTTACAATTTATTCTTAAAAGTATAAAAAAATGTGTAAAAGTAGAAAGTAGTTGCTGTGTGTTAGTTAAAACTTCTAGTATTCACCATCATTAAAAACTAATAAAACTTTCCATCTACATTGAACTTCATTTTGTTGTGTACTGTTTCTTAATTGTGCTATGTTAATATAACATTTATAATATGTCTGAAATAAATGATTAGATTTTAAACATGTTTTCACTTTATTGATAAGTTCTATTATATAAGTATAGTTTTTATTTAAGTTTATTATAGGTTTCTTTTAAAATTCTGCGTGGAAAAAAAATGCCCTTGAAATAGGTGTTACTAAAGTGTTCTTGGGAGAGCTGTGTTTGATATAAAGTATATTTAAGAGGGCCACCACTACAAATGAGTTTACAACAACAACACTTAAAAACATTACTATAATGACGTGAAATGTATGCCAATGTCGTAAGCTATTGATAAGCCCTGACGAAAGTTTACGTCACTCCCATACATTTAATGTCATTTGAAGATATTAGTCAAAGCAATACTTGAAGCAAATTTTACTGGACTATGCTACCAACCCGTGGCCCTACAGCTATGTCCAACTGTATGTGCCACGGGTAAGTAAAATACCCGTGGTCCAACAACTGTATAGTGTTTCCACACGGCAGTAAGTATGAAATAAGTTCACTAATTCTTGGTTTGAATAATTAATGATTTTTGGAACGAAGTTCCTTATCGCAAGTTATGAAAGGGAAAAAATATCTTACGAAAATTTGTCACGACACTTTTTGCGCACGGTATGGCAACGTCGCATTTCTAAATTTTGTTCGGAAGTCAAATACGGCTATCAATGAAAATATTCACGATTGAACCTATTGATTAAGGTTATTTTACATTATATTTGTTAATACTAAAAAATATTATTAGAACTTTAAAAAATAAAATTTTATTATAATTCCTTCACTAATGAATCGAATGGAACTGCACTCCATCCGGGTGTCCCTTAATACCTCTCAAGTTTTTTTATTATTATTATTACGGGTTGGAAGCATAGTCCAGTCACATTCGCTTCTGAGAGTCTAATTGCCATATCACCAGGACTAATTTATTAATAATGGGACTGGTTTACAAATAATAAAAAACATAAAGAAAATAATTTATTAAACAATACGTTACTAAAACTTTGATTGCCATAACACTAGGACTTACGAGTATATATTTATAATGGGACTGGTTTACAAATAATAAAAAAACATAAACAAAGTAATTTATTTAACAATACGTTGCTAAAACTTTGATTGTTTTGTTCTGTAAAAAATAACAATTTTATTTTAGACTATTTGCTTGTTCACTTAAAACAAAACATTCGTCTCGATTACTCCTTGTTATAATCCAAAATAGGGTCGATTGTTTTTTTCATTTTGAAGTCGGGTGTTCAGGGAAGTAGACCAATGAGGTTGATATCACTCAAGATGTCGTTTGCTACGTCCATCACAATGGGACTAATGATGTCAGATATATCATCCTGAAAAATAATTATACTTGTATTAGATGTCTTGTCCATTGCATACATTTTAGCAGAAGAGCCCGTGAAGATCGTCCTTCACCGATCTGATAACCAGATGAGATTCTGTGTATTAAAAACTATCAGTGAAATAAATTTAATTTGGTTATCAAAAGTATGAAGGTGATGAAAAAAAAATCAATAAAAGTTTATTTAATTAAAAATAGCCATGAGCACTTTTCGATAGGCAAGCAATTTTAGGCATATTTGTTTATAAAAAATACTTAATAAAAAATACGTCTCATCTGGTTATCAGATCGGTGAAGGACGATCTTCACGGGCTCTTAGACTATTTATATAATAGTAGTTTATGCAACTGTCATATAATGAAGGGTATTAAAATGGAGCGAGCGAGCGCTGTTCTTATTGATGTTATAATGAGATTTTACGATATCGATATGGTTAATATTAAACCATCATGTGAAATTGCTTAAATCGAGTGTTTTGTTGTCTGCTGTATAACAGTAGTAATTATAAGTCAAGTATTGGAAACATAAGTAGAATGTTACAACATTAGTGTAGATAAAATATTTAAATCAATTAGTACGCGAAGTAGCATATTTTAAGTGCTTGAAATTAGAATTACACATTATTTGAACGTTATTAAACTTTGGTTTACTTAGTGTACATAGGTTCGTATCTCTGTTTTTTTTTTTACAATAAATGGACTTGCGCTTGATCATAATTCACTGAATGGCAAGCGCCTACCCAGAATAAACCGGTTCACTCTTGCTATGAAAACACAGCTCTCAGGGAACAGGAAGCTTGGCAAAGAACTCCAGACCTTCTTGATTTATTAAACGAGTTAGTTCTAACGTTTAAAACTAGATGTTCTGTGAGTTGACAAACACATTGACTAATCTTTATTCTTAAGAAATAAACGTCGAGATTGGCGGAACGCGGAATGGTTGTTGTGATTCAGATGTGGCACAACCATAGACCATGTTTTTTTTTCATGACGTATTAAAGTTTTTTTCTGTTGTCCGTGATTTAATATGACCTCTTATATTATCAATTGTCCTAAAACGAATTGAGAAGTAATGTTAAATAAACATACCACCCAAAACTCAGCAAACTCCATAAGAAGGTTTCTTAGGAACCTGTTAATAAAATCATCCACCATCGGAGTTCCAAACATGCCGCTGATTCCAAACTGAAAGCAAAAAAGAAAAATATAATTACAGAGAACACATAAAAAACTTAGAAGCAAGTGCCTTAACTGGCGAGCTTGTAGCTAAAAACTTATTACTCATAAAAAGAACTTAAAGACGATATAAAACTGCAATATTATTCGGTATAGGTATGTATTTATCTTTATTTCTTTTGTAATAAGGGAGATATTTTATTTTAACGGTGTTTAAATTTGAATAAATGCAAAGAACCATAGGTATATTACTAATTGAGATCTGTCAATTGCCTGCGTTAACAAGTAGCCTTTGCCTTAATCCGGAATCTAAGATATCTCCGAACCAAATTTAATCTAAATAGGTTTAGACGTTTGAGCGTAAAGGAGTACATACACAAACTTCCGCCCTTCTATTAGTGGGATAGCCTTTGGGCGGCTTGAAAACTCTCGACACCATAGCTTGACCACTTAGCTAGTACAAAAAAGAAGAAACGAGATAAAATCTAAATAGTCATCATCATCATCATCATCAGCCTGTGTCCTCCCACTGCTAGGTATAGGCCTCCTCTCCAACACGCCATGTAGTACGGTCCTTAGCCAGTCTCCACCAGCTCTTTCCAGCGTGCCTAACGATGTCATCTGACCATCGTGCTGGTGGTCTGCCTCTCTGTCGTTTTCCGTTCCTCGGATACCACTCGGTTACTGCCCTGCTCCACCTAGTGATTTCCTTACGCACCAAGTGACCTGCCCATCTTCACTTCAACTTAGCAATCCGTATCACCACGTCTTCGACTTTAGTACGCCGTCGATTTTCAACGTTGGGAATTCGGTCTACCAAGCGTATTCCTAACATGGCCCGTTCCATTGCCCTTTGGGCTACCCAGATCTTATGGATATGCTCCTTAGTAAGGGGCCATGTTTCGGAACTATAAGTGAGGATGGGCAGCACACATTGGTTGAACACCTTGGTCTTGAGGCATTGAGGGAGTTTGGACTTCCAATGAATCACACCAAGCTAAATAGTGAATTTTAAAAATTATCGCGCCCTCTCTGCTAGATACACCTTTAGTAGGAAATAGGTCTATTCTAACGGACGCGCTAGTGCTAAATTTAAAGTCGCCCTTTTTTTTTCGATTTTGTATCGTTTTGTCTACGGGACAAACCTTGCCATCGCTTTTTTGACACTGGTCTAAAAAAACATGATGGCTTTAAAATGTTGCACCTAGCGCGTGCACCCGAGTTATCATCTTTGATTACTTTTTATTGTAAAATAATTTCATTTTTTAGGTAACTATTTACTAGTTGTATTTACTTACTTGAATATCATCAAGACCGAAATCCAACCTCAATGAGTTAATGTTGAGGTACACGGCTAGGAAACCCAACCTTATGTTAATGTTAGATTCTATCCTAAGCCATGGCCTTAAGATTGTGATTCTGAAAAAAATATAATAAAATATTTTAAATATCACTATTGTTACCAAATAGACCATTTATTGTACACAATTTTTCAATAGTTGACATTTAAAGTTTTTAACAAATTAAAGCGCTATTTATCATTATTATCTTAAGAGTTCAGCACGACCCCACAGTTTCTATAGTACTTCTGTGAAGAGAATGAATAAATGAATTTATTTACTTTGCACGCAT
The DNA here is from genome assembly GCA_035578125.1 of Mellilla xanthometata. NCBI lineage: Eukaryota > Metazoa > Arthropoda > Insecta > Lepidoptera > Geometridae > Mellilla > Mellilla xanthometata. Next base: position 3,987,529 of record JAPUBQ010000020.1, read on the forward strand.
AGGGTCAATTTATATCAATAAACCTGATGGTAATCAAAGAAGTTAGAAAAGTAGCACCTTTTTTTCTTAAAAAAAAAGATAAAGATAAGATAAAAGATATTTATTGCGTCTTGGGTATGAGCACGGATTACACAAAACAAAAGTATACTTATAATTAAGATTGCGTGCGTTGCTGGATCTTTGCGCCTTGCTGTAGGTTTTTTGAGAATCAATGTCACAAGGCAGCAATCAGTTTCACTCCGCTAGCACTTGTATACGTAAATATAGTATGATATTAAAATGTTAGTTAGTGCGGGGTTTTTTTTAAGCATAAGTGCACTAGTGGTCTAGCAGAGCAAAGTTACACCAACTAAGTTAAGCGCTTGCTTAAAATACAGCGCTTGACCACAATTCATCTGATAGTAAGTGAAATTGAGATCTACACAACTGTTAAGCATGACAAGGGCATTGACTTTTGCAGCAGGATACCTACTAAACAAACAAAAAAAAGTAGCGCCTTTAACTTGGTTAACTAAAGTGATCTGACGTGATCATCGACGCTAAGCAACGGTCGATGTGGACAGTCTTTTTTTTTTTTATGACACATTCACACACGGCTGGTTAGCCCCATACTGAACCATTTCTAGCTCGTATTATGGTTGCTAACACAACTGATATACTACGTATACATACATACATATTATATATAAATACATAAGCACAAAGATGTTGACCGGGCCGGGAATCGAACCCGGAACCTTCTGATTAGCAGACCGGCATGGTAACCTTTACGCTAACGAGGTCGTCAAATTTTTGGATGGGTAACCATGCAACGAGACTTATTTAAAATTGGCATTTCACCTAGGCACTATCTTGGGTAGGATAGACTAACAGCCAGCACAAACAATATAATGAAAGTGCAGTACAAGCAGTCGGCCAAGTCAAAGACTTTCAGGCGGCTTGAAACCTGTCGACTCCAGAGTGTGCTTAGCCGCTTGGCTCATACGAAGAAGAAGATGACTTACTTTGCATCTCCTTTTCCGAATATGTCGAGTCCCCCAAAGTGTAAAGCAAGGTCGTACATGCCTGCAAGTTAAAAAGAAAATGTGTTCAAAAATTATAAAGTCACAAATATAAATTAAAAAAACAGAAAACGCCAGCTCAATGTTCTGTGGTAGCGGCTTTTATTTTAAAATTCCTATTTAATTATACTACGACAGTTTTTTTTATCAACGTAAATCATATATCTCGTAGGTGATTGACACTTTAAGTATCACTTGAAACAATTTCATAAGTGTACTAGTTATCAATATCTTAATGAAAGTAACGCATTGTCTTCGAGTTATATCAGGTTGCACCCTGGACAGCTCGCGTACAAGTTAGTATGGTGGATTATATCGTATATCTCTCTCCTCGTGAAAGAATGCCCCGAGTCCCAGCAGTGGGAATACAAAGTGTTTATGCGATCTTTGGTCAAAATATCGTGAATCGTGTGGATGCGCGACCTTTTGGTTAAATGACTAGCTGTAAAACGTAAAGAGTTAGCTTGGTATTTTTTATATATATACATGCAACTAGGCATAGATCAGCAGGGAGCTTAATTTCACGGGATAGCAATACTCTGGCATAAAGTGGAGCATGCCTAGTCCAGAAATACTAGCTCTCAAGGAGGCTGCCGGAACACATCGTTAAATGCTTGGCAATAGATTCTCCAGCTTGATGGTTGCTAGCCAGGCGAGCACTAAAAATGCTATGGTTTCTTCAAGAAGTTTTTCTTTACAGAAAGTTCTAGCTCACTAGCGGGAATCGAACCCACGACCCATGTGACGTAAAGTCAAAGACAAAGTCAAAGTAATTTATTGATAACAATACAGTTACAAGTTACACAATCAAATTAAATATAATATAATCAATAAAAAATCAAATATTAATGTCAAATATAAATCAATAATTTATAAATAACCTTATATAAATAGTGTACTACGAACGTAGTGTCAAGCCAATTTTAATTAAAAAAAATCGTCAAAAGAATAAAATGCCTGATCGATAAGCCGATTCTTTAATTTTCGTTTAAAAACAGCTCATGAAGGCACATCTATTATCTCGCGCGGCAGCCGGTTAAACATCGCCGGCGCTGTCCCGCGTATTGTTCGCCGCGACTTCTCGAGTAAAGCCGGGGTCTGGTGATCGTGACGCACAGCGCTGCGGTATGCGGTATGCGTTGTCAGACACTCAATCATATGAAAAACGTCGAGAATGTTCTCTTGTTCCGTCGCAGTATGCGTCAGCGGCGAGGGGCAAGCGCGGTGAAGTGGGGAGGTGTACTGCCGCACAGCGCGGCGTCATTCTCGGTTCAACGCTGCGGTGTGCGGTGCGCGTCACGGGTGTGCGTCACTGAGTCAATATGGAATCGTTGAGCTGCGGCAAAATCAACTGACCACCTCTCCGCAGGGACGCTAAATGCTGCGTCGTGACGCTGCGTTGCGGCGCATACCGCGGCGTTGTGCGTCATGATCACGAGACCGAAGCTTAAGGCAGCCCGACTGGGCTGTCATCGCTTCAACTTACCAACATCGACATCAATCCGTGGGATCTCTCCCTGTATCTGAGCACGGTACCGCTGCAGAAGGATGCTGGTGCTTTCCACACTCACTTCAGGCAGCTCAAACGTGCTGAGCTCTGAGACTAGCAGGTCTTGCATCTCTATGCGAGCCCTGGAATACGAAACCAGTCATTTAATAATAAGAAATATAATACAGCATTCTATTATTGAATGAGCTATGAGATTGATTCTACCTGTAAATATGATCATCCTTTCATGACACCATATAAACCGTGTATGTTTTTGTTTTGTGCATAAAAAGTTAAAACAGGTAACGAAATTATATCTAATTGCTAAGCGAGATTTATTCATTTATTTATTCAATTACTCACATATAGATATTGTACATAGGGTTTTTTATTGGCAAGTCCATACTGTATCTTGTTATTTATATTAATTGTTTTTGTAATAGGATACCTTATGATGAATGAAAATATTCTATTCTATTCATATAAAATACCATATCTAAACCAATAATATAAAGAGGAAAATTTGATTGTTTGTTAATACGCAAATAGACTCCGAAGCTACTTTATCCCTGAGTAACATAGACTATATTTTGTTTCTTTTTGCAACTTAGATTGTTTTAGAGCCTGTGCAAATTCGGGACGTAGTGCTAGTCGAAATATAAAACAATATATACATTTTATTTCACATAAGACAACAACTTTGATGAGATAATTTTATTTAAAAAAATATATATTCTTTAATCAATACTTAACTTTAAGTTATTTCAATTTTATATCGTAGCTGTATGGAAAGTTGGAACATGGTTCAATAAATATGTGTATAAGAACAAGTTTTTTTTAATAATAATTTGACAGCTGTCAGTTGAAAGCGATTCTCCCTAGGGATGAAAGGTATTACTTTCATCCCGCTCCTCAGGCGACTTCAGACCTACTTTCAGAGTATGAGTAATGAAAAAGACGCTTACCCCTCTATAGGTAGAGTAGAGTCATCAACAAATACTCGTTCCACCCTGAGTGGATCGAGCACTGGAATGGTATCGGTGCCGGTCTTCATCGTCTGTCGGAAGTTCTCAGCAGCATTGATGATAGCTGTCTCGATGGCATTGTTGCGGCCTAGTTCTGAAATATACAGAACTTGCTGTACCCTACGCTACCGACACGTGCGTGGTACATTAATTTTCAAAGGGTATTATCTTTTTTTTTTTCACATATGACGCACTAGTTGCGCCCGGCCGTTTATATATCCGAGACAAATGAAGGTGATCAGGGAAAAAATAGCTTACATATGTGTCAATCCGAGGTTTAACATATCTTCACCGTGTATCTCGACAAAATCGGGATCTAGCCAATACCTTGATAGTAAATCTCATCAAAATCGGTCCTGCCTTTGGAGCGTGAAAGAGTAACATACCGATTTTCTTAAAATTTGGTTCGCAGATGGATCTTGGATTAACACATAGGCTACTTTTTATCCCGAAAATAATTATGGTTCACGTAGGATACGGAAATAATTTTGTATTTGTTACTCCAAAAGCAGGCTCACGATTTTGATGATCCTATGAAAATAGTTCAGATCTCGGAATTACGCATATGCTACTTTTAATCCCGGATTAACGCAGGTAACACCGTCGGGCGCATCTAGTAAATTACAAAGAAAAATATTTAAAATATGTAGATATGTTAGGGTTGGATATTAAAATATAGTAAAATGTTTTATTTATTTATTACTTTGGTACAGTACCTTTGGACTGAAATAGTCTCATCAGTTCTTCGGGATCCCTTTGCAGAGTTGTTGGCAAAGCAGCAGCAATGGCTATCACAGCAGCTGCCCATATGTATTGGAACGCCATCGTGAACTAAACAAAAATACAAATGTGTTTCAATAACTATGATGACTAGGAGTAAAAAAAATGGTTGCCTGTAAAGTCGGTTTTACGGGCGAAGAATTTACGTGACAACGTCTGCCGCGTGCTGCGCGCGCGGCAGACCGATCATAGTTGAGTGGGAGAGAGACGCAAGGCATTCGGCGGGCCTCTCTCTCGTTCGGTGACTCATCGTAACGTTACCGGGCGTTACACTTTTTCATAAGTGACTCCCAGCCGCAACCTAATTTAAGACGTTGTCACGTCAAAAAATGATGATTCAAGCTCGCGCATATAGGGTTCCATATCATGACCAAATGTTTTTGTTGTATGGGAGCCCCCCTTAAATATTTGTTTGTCCCATTTGTACCCCTACGAGACGCTACACCGTATCTAAAAAATAATACATGAGAATAATAACTTACTCAATACAAATGTGTTTCAATAACTATTCCGTCTATCCGTTTTTTTTTTTTTACGAAACTTACCTGATGTTAAGTGATGTTGCGATCTAGGGTGGAGCGCGCTTGCCTAGAAGAAACCGATTCACTCTCGCCTTGAAGACAGTAAGGTTATAGTTCAGAGGGAACAGGGATTCCGGCAATGAGTTCCACAGTTTAATGGTCCGCACAATAAATGTGGAAGCGAAACGCTTCGTGCGGATTTTTGGAACTTCAACTGTATATGTCTACTTTGTCTATGTGAACAGACAAAGTAGACAGAATAGTTATTGAAACAGATTTGTATTGAGTAAGTTATTATTCTCATGTATTATTTTTTTAATGATCTGTACCGTTAGGGTAGGGGTACCTACGGGACGTAATGGGTCCCGTAGGGGTACAAACGGGACATATGTATCATACACACATAATTTAGACTAAAATCAATTAATGTATAATATCAGGATTCAACACTACAGATACGGTATAAGGCCCCGTAGGGGTACAAATGGGACAAATAAATATTTAAGGGGGGCTCCCATACAACAAAAAACATTTGGTCATGATAATATGGAACCCTATATGCGCGAGCTTGAAACATCATTTTTACACGCTTTATATTATCTTCACCTGTATGTTTGTTTGTTTGTAACCGACTTCTTTGGGCGCGATTTTGACCCACTTAAAACGGTCAGATAAGCGAGTTTTTTAGTTTTTTTTAACTACTATTATTTACTCCTAGGTATTTTTTTTTTCATTTCATCAATTATTCAAAAGACTATGAAACAAAATTTTTAGGTTTCCCGATATATCCTTTAAATTTAAAATAATTGTATTTAATACAATCTTAACATTTTTTTTATACGTATAATTAATAATTAATAAATAAAATTATAGATATTATTATGTATATTTAAAGACTTACCAAGCCGATGACTATTCAGGCACTAATCAAGAATTATCGAATTAACTCCATACTAATTATTTGTCTAAGATAAGTCTGTTATCTATAACAAAATGTTAACAATGCAATCTGTGATAATATTTTGGGTAGAATGAGCATGGATTACATTTGATAGATGCTAGAGATAATGGAATGTTGTGAAGTATTGCCTCTAAAAATATTGATCTCTTTATTACTGTATCATTGTAGCCAGTTTTGTAGTTTATCACAAGAATCTTTGTTGCTAATGACCATAAATAGAGATATTGGTCAGTCGTAGTCAAAATTTTTTGAGCAATTTATTATAAAAACAAATTGGCACTTTACAGTAAAAAAAATGTAGTGATTTTGCAAGAGCAATTGTTTTTGTGTTAATATGTTAAAAAACAACCCAAACGCATGTATTACAAGGTAGAACAACTATATTATTATAAAAGCAAAGATATAATTTATTTTATCATACATATTGTTTTTTAGATAATATTTTGGTTGACCTTGGGTAACGTAGTATCTATAAGCAATAATCTATGACAATTAGCCATGAATTGTACTTGACTCAATCATTCAAGTGATCATCCAAATATTTGCAGATTAATTGAAAAACATACTTCTACGGAATTATAAGTTTTTATACATAAAATATATTATTAAACTGGGCTTTTATGGGTAGTGGAGATCAGAAGTCTTCAAAATAATAATAATTTTAAAATGTAAGTCAGTCAGTTGGTTGCTAAAAATGACAACTTATTATAATAATTTATTTAATTGTGTATCAATGTAAGGATAATATATAGTAAAGTAGAATAATCATGATCAATGGAAAGAAAACTTTAAACTACAGTGATATTGTTTTGGAAAACGTTTTTCGATAATCTAAACTTGATGATTAATTAATTTCCTATAAACAATTCTCAACTCCTTAATCATAGCAAGAATATTTTCAACGAGAACTATTGTAACGGTTCTTGTTATAAAGTACTTAGTTATTTTTTACAAGATTTTTTATATTTTTTTCTGTTTCTAAAACAATATGAGAATGACTAACGCCATCTGTGTGACAACGTGTTTATTAGTTACTCGTAGGAGCGAGAATTTTCACTTTTCCCCTTCTAAGAAAACTTCTCAGCCGTTGGTGAGTGAGTTCCAACATTTTCTAATAGATGGCGTTACAGGTAGGTATGTGCATTCTTTCAGTTACACGCGATGAAATTACCAAACAATTTTGGATGGTTTCTGTAAACACGAAATGTTTGTAATTTTTTTAAGTAAGTATATCGTGTACCGGCAAAGTTAAGTGCCGGTAAAGGTGTCGTGTGTTTGGTGGAGGGTTGTAGTCTAAGTGGAAATGGGCAGGACATGTCTCACGGTACTCAGACAGAAGATGGACCATTGAAGCCACACGTTGGAAAGGACCAGAAGGGAAGAGGAATGTTGGGCGACAGTTAAAACGGTGGGCTGATGACATAACCCACGTCGCAGGAAACGACTGGATGAAGCTAGGCAAAGATAGGGAGCTATGGGAAAAGACGGAGGAGGCCTTTACCCAAATAGGGGTCCAAAACTCGTAACCAACATCAGTTTAACTTAAGATAATCACACTACTTTATCTAATTTTTTTTTTAACATAACATTTATAACATAAATTTGTATTAGATATGAGTTTTTGGAATAAATGGCTTTATTATTATTATTTAAAAAAAACCTTGCGATTTCACGAAATTTTAAGAATTTCGGTTAATAATCATGAAAACCACGGGCCTAAGCCAAGTGGAGTTCGCTATGGGGGTTGTTGTCGGAATTAATGTCGTCCTGTAGAAACTTTCGAACAATCCTGCATGTACTCGTATTGAGAATGGCAGCTTTTTGCATTGTCATGTATGTGTTGGTGTCCAGATCTATCTGTTTGAGGTAGTGGAGTAAGTGTTTGGGAATGACTCCGGTACTGGAGAGAACCATATTAGAACCTTATTATTATTATTATTATTATTATTAAAGGTGTCGTGTACCGGCGTTTTCGTGGACAGCTGCGCGGTACCGGCCAGCGAAACACGACGCCGCCTCTTCGTGTGTAATAGTTAATAAGACTAGTTTGTAGATGATTGTTATGTATTAGTTTATTTATAAAGATTATTTTAATGGTAAGTATTCTATGTTTTTTTTTTCCGGTTCCGGTGCTCGAAGTGTGAACATACGTTGTAGTGCAGTCCTCAAACTTATTACTGTTAAAAAACATTTACGGGCTGTTGGACACGGTGAATAGCATAAACCACAATCTTAAGTGCCGCGCATTCGTGGAATTATCAACAATCGTGGAATAATTGTGAATATAAAACGGAATTACATCGAAATTACAACCGGCAACTATCGGATTGAGGTTAGAAATTTGTCATAGAGCATTATTAAAACGTCATCGTGTCACTGTCATCAGACACTGACAAGTCGACAGTGTCAGTGGCATACGGCAACGGTGCTGCCAACATAAAAACATATAATTACGTTCCATTTTACGTAAGTCAAACATGGAAAATCAATTCCAAATTCTCTTTGATAACATGAAAATTGAAATGCAGAAACAGACGGTTGAACTGAAAGAGTCTATAACTAATTCGATCATGGAAAAAATGGATGAAAAATTAAAGCCTATTTTAGCAGAAAATAAAGACTTGAAAATAAAACTGGGAAATCTTGAGAAAGAGGTAGAATATTTGAAAAGAGATAAGAAGCACAACAACATTATTATTTTTGGATTTAAAGAAGAAGAAAAATCTTCCTCAGGACTAATACAAGAGGTGAAAAAGATATTTAATAAAGACTTAAATATTAATATTGGGGAATATGAAATAAACAACATATATCGCATTGGCAAGAAAAGCATTGATGGAAAACCGAGACCTGTTCTACTTTCCTTTGTCAATTTATGGAAGAAAAATGAGGTAATGAAAGTCCGGAAAAATCTCAAAGATATATATATCACAGAAGATTATTCTAAAGAAGTTCTGGAGAAGAGGAAATTGTTACAAACTAAATTAAAAGAAGAAAGATTGAAAGGAAATTTCGCGTACCTCAAATATGACAAGCTTGTAGTAAAAGAAAATAATACAACCAATGATAAAAGAAAGAGAGAAATATCTTCATCGCCGCGAGATAACATACAAGCAAAAAAGCAACAAGTCTGGACGCCATCACAAAATAATAGGCGTAACGCTTTCGATGTCATGAGAGGTAGATCCAATTCTCTCTCTTCTTCGTCTACGGATAATAGGCAATAACAATTAGCTATCGGCAACCGGAAAACACAACAATATAAAAATATACAGAACCAAATGATTGCAAACCACCAACCTCCTCCAAGCCGACTGGTCATCGTGGGGGAAAATGACCACGACCCTCTAAAGATAAAAAATTACAAGAAACACAAATACAATGATATACATATATCAACTATAAATTGTCGATCACTAGGAACCACAGAAAAACTAGAAGAACTAGAACTAGCATTAGATGAAATAAAATGGGACATAATTGGAATTAGCGAAGTGAGAAGAATTGGGGAAAAAATAGAAGACCATGGAAAATACTTATTACACCATATAGGGGAGACGCCCGGATTATACGGAGTCGGATTCATAGTTAAAAAGAATCTTGCCAAAAACATAATAGAACTAAGAGGAATTTCAGAACGGATTGCACTTCTCAGCATTCATTTACCTGTAGATGGTGAGGAAGATCAAGTATGGTCAATAGTCCAGGCGTATTCGCCTACTGAATCGAATACAAAAGAAGACATAGTAAAAATCGAAAAATTCTACGAAGATCTACAATCTACCATTGCAAACACATCCAAAAATATAATAGTTATGGGCGACTTTAATGGACAGATTGGCAAACAAAAACTTGGAGAAGAAAATATCATAGGGAAGCATGGATTTGGCAAAAGAAGTAAAAACGGCTCACGACTTGTATCCTTTGCTATTGAAAATAAATTAAGCATCCTCAACAGTTTTTACAAAAAGAAACTCTCAAAGAAATGGACATGGATCTCTCCTAATGGCCGGCATAAGAACGAAATCGACTTTATTATGTCTAACAATAAAAATATTTTTAAAGATTTGTCTGTATTGAACAACTTTAATTTTAATTCAGATCATAGAATGTTAAGGGCTAAACTGTCAGGAACACGTGTCAAAAGAGCACGACTATTTCACAACAGTATGAAAGCTATTGAATGCACCGGTAACATTGATTTACTTCTGAACAACCTCGAAATATCCTTGCAAGGAAGAGAAAAAGAATGTATAACCACACAAGATAAATACAATAGATTTATTAAACAACTAAAAACAGAAACTAAAAAAGTAAATTTGATTAGTAAGACAACAATGACATTAAAAAGTAGGCAGTTATTACAAGAACGGAAAGAACTTTTAAAACAAGGAAAATACAATAAAAATAATAGACAAAAGATAGCAGAAATAAGCAAACAGATTAGTGAACAACTCAGAAAAGAACGAAAAACAAAAAGGTTAGCAACGTTAAGAAAACATATAGAAAAAACTGGAGGAATAAAGAAAGCGTTAAAAGAAATGAATTGTAAAAAGGACTGGATTCCAAATATGGAAAATAAAAGTAATGGAAAGACCAGCATACGACCAGAAATACTAGGAATTGCTACGGGATTCTATCAAAATTTATACCAAAGTCATAAAGAAAAACCAATAATTAAGGAAATTTATTCAGAAAATGAGGAGGAGATTAAACCAATTCTAAAGGAAGAAACAATAAAATCCATCGAAACCCAAAAGCTAGATAAAGCACCTGGATCCGATTTAGTTACAAATGAACTGCTAAAAACTACGTTACCAGTGATAGCGCCAATACTTACAGATTTGTTCAATGAAATCCTCGAAAAAGAAATCATCCCGGAAGATTGGACTAAATCATCAATCATACTGTTGCATAAAAAAGGAAATAAGGGCGATATAAGAAACTACAGGCCGATCAGTTTGATGTCCAACATTTATAAGGTGTTTTCGAAAATCATATTAAACAGAATTACCAACACACTAGATGAAAATCAACCTAAGGAACAAGCTGGTTTCCGAAGCAAATTCTCAACTATTGACCATATACACACTCTAAGACAAATTATACAGAAATATAAAGAATATAATAAAGTATATTATATAGGGTTTGTTGACTTTAACAAAGCCTTCGATACATTGGAACACGAGTATATATGGGACGCTCTAAAAATTCAAGGGGTCCATGCAAAATACATAAGAATAATTAAAAACGTATATACAGCGAGCACAGCACAAATCAAACTGGAATCGACAGGTAATGAATTTCCTATTAAAAGAGGTGTACGCCAAGGAGATCCTATATCACCTAAACTATTCTCAGCAGTACTAGAGATTATTTTCAGGAAATTAAACTGGACCAAAAACGGGCTTAATATAAACGGCGAAAACCTCAACCATTTACGTTTCGCCGACGATTTGATTTTGTTCTCAGAAGACGCAGGAACTCTGGGACTAATGTTGCAGCAGCTATCCGATGAAAGTGTTAAGGCCGGTCTGACTATGAACCTAACTAAAACCAAAATTATGACAAATTCCCAAAAAGCATTGACAAACGAACAAATAACGGTAAATAACGAAAATATAGAATGTGTAAATGAATATATATATTTGGGCCAATTAATATCTACAGATAATCTCATGAATAAAGAAATAGAACGAAGAATAACAAATACTTGGAAACGGTTTTGGTCTCTTCGAGAAATAATGAAAAATAAAGAAATGCCAATGAAATTAAAAAAGAAAGTATACGAAATGTGCATCATGCCATGTTTACTATATGGGTGCCAGACATGGGCGCTAACAGAGTCACAAGAAAATAAATTAAAAGTTTGCCAAAATGGAATGGAAAGGAGTATTTTAGGTATAAAAAGAATTGATAAAGTAAAATTACAAGATATAAAAATGAAAACAAAATTCAAAAATGTACACACTATCTACAGACAGCTTAAATGGCGTTGGACGGGACATATGTTAAGAAACAGTCAAGAAAAATGGACTAAATTGATAACTGAATGGTATCCAAGAGATGGCAAAAGAAATAGAGGCAGACAAATCAAAAGATGGGAAGATGACCTGAAGAAAGTGGCTGGTCCGGTATGGACCCGCTTAGCAAGGGACAGAAATAAGTGGAAGTTTTTAGAGGAGGCCTTTGTCGACAGACAGGCTGTTACAGACAAAAATCCAGTTGCCGATAATTAGTTAATACAATATACAAATAAATTAAATATTTAGTTAGTAGGCATGTATATAATATTTTTAGTTAAGAAGAACAGCAATAAAGGCTATTTTATTTTATTTTATTTTATTTTTTATTTATTTTATTCTATGTTATGGGCTATAGTTGCCTGAAATAAAAGTATAAATAAAATATACAAATTGTAAAATTTATTTTAACTTTGTCTATCAGTAAAATTCAGACTACTTCTGTTTTATTGGACTTTTAAGCGTACTTAGACAAATATCCTTGAGCTTTTCCATTTCTAAATTCAAGAAACACGATTCTAATCCAAAAAAGCTGCTACGCGAAACGATATTGTTGTCCCTAAAGATCTCTAAGATTAGGCGATTTATCCGATCCGTCAGGGAATCGTACAAACACAGACTATAAATTGTCTCTTGATAGCACTTAGTGACATTTCTTTACTCGGCATTATTAAACTGGCAGCAGAAAGTTTTAACAAAATCTGCTATTAATACTCTAATGCCAGTATTCACCTGCATAATTTGTTTTTTGTGTAGCTTTGTGTACTTATAAGAACACAGGTATTAAGAATAAAGGTACGATTTTCAATCATAAATAAAGTTGTTGGAAAATACTTTTAACTAATATATTTTTTATCATATATATTTAGCGTTGAATTTTCTAAGTAAGCGTATATTATTTGTTTATACCTATACTATTCTTTGTGCGTGTACATTTATTGCACTTTTTTATGATATATTAACGTTGTTTCAATAACACTTAGTTTCATTTCAAGTCATAGACAAAACAATGGTTACAGTTTGGAGGTAGTAATCAGAAGTATTTCAGGACACCAAAATAAATCTGAGCTTTTATATCGTCTTTTTGGTATATACGAGTAAAACAATATGATCAATCAATAATTTTGTTAATCTGTTCCTCAAAAGAATGGCGCAGGTTTGAAGAGAAAACTTCAGAAGGTTTAGTGAAATCTAATGAATTATGCAGGATCTTTTACTTTGGATTTGACTCTATGTGGATGTTTTATGGTACTCGAGAAGGGTCCTCCGAGTTATGAACGACGCAGGTGATGAACCTCTTTCTTTGTTTTTGTGCGCCAATGGAGAATGTTGTTGTATTCCTTTTGTCCCCGTTCGTATAGTCTCCACCTGACGCGGATAGCTTAGCATTAAGTAAGTAAATACTTTTCCGACTGCACAATATAGATTATCACTTTGACGTTGTACTGCTACATCAGGCTTCCACAGAACATTTGTGAGTACCTCGGGGATGGACACGTAATTGTTTCCATACATTCATACAACACTTATACATACACACATGCATATATACACACACACACATGCACACACACTCATACACTATTTGTGTCAGTTTAGTCATCATCGCATGTTACAAACTGATGCTAGAATAAATAGCTTAGTTAGATAGACGATTCTTCTTCTTCTTCTTCTTCGTATGAGCTAAGTGGCTAGACTCTGGTTCAATTAGTTAGAGAGTTTTAAAGCTGCCCGAATGCCTCTGACTTGACTAGGCGATTGCTAAAGAAGCGAAGTACTAAGACTAACAGCTGGGACCTAAAATTGTACGTGTCATCCGACCCACCAAAATTCTACTCAAATAATAGTCTTGTATGCATAGGTCGCCCAACCAAACACCACCGTCCACATCGAGCGTTTCTTACCTTCTTGGTCGCGTCAGATCACCTTAGCTAGCCGAGCTACAGGCACTACATCCATCGATAGACGATTAATTAGATAATAGATTGATTTGCGTACAAAGTTTTGCTTAAAGTTTTTATAAAATTATTAAGTTTAACAATAGTAAAAAAAAAACAATCACAGGCAAAGCGTGCAGTTGCGGCATACCGCAACATTACACATATGTAATCATGATTAATGAATCTATATTGCAAACTGAAAGCAAAAATAATTCTTTAGTTTTTTTTAAATTGGGCGACTCCGCGAAACTTGAGTTAAAAATCCATTGGCTCCAGGAGAAATCTCAAAGTTTTCGCTTTGGGAGCTAGTTCTTAACTTCAAATTTTGTATTGACATTGTCAGTAAAGAGCATTGGAATGTCTGACTAATACACATTCTATTTCAAGATACGAGTACATATCTGATACAGCTCTAATTAGGATAGTGAATTAATTGTTTTTGAATAGTTACTGAGCTTGTGCTTGATCTCAATTTGTCTACTTATTGAAATTGAATTACGATACTTTTATAAGTCTATGATACAATATAAATTGTGCCTAAAAAGAGAACAGAAATACAAATTTTACTTATAAATGGTTTGATATTCGAATATAGGAATTAATCTGTAGAGGTAAAACAACTTGTAATTTGAAAAAAAAAAACGAACGTTAAAATGTATTAATCTGCGCGATAATTAATATCCAAAGAAGGCAAACTAGTCAGTTGATATAAAGACTTCGTTCGCTTTATTCGCTTGATCAATTAACAGAGTCTAGATGAATCGAAGCGATAGCATCTTCATTGTTTCGATTCACTATCGTCAAATGACACGAGCGACGTAGACTGTCGATAGGATTTTTCGATAGCTAACGTCACTCCTTTACACGTCATTCGACGATATTGAATTGTAGCGATACTTGAAGCGATTGCAAGTTGTCTAGGCTCTATACTTCGCTGTAATCTACGATAATCGTTTACCAAAAAGAAAAATAATTGCTCCTAGCAGGCTATAAATTGCAATCGCATTAAGTATTTCTTCGTATCGATATCTACAAATGGCGTGAAATATGCGGGAGTGACGTATACTTTCAACAGGGCTTTTTGATAGCTTACGTTTCTTACAAAACATTAGACGTTATTTGTCGACATTGAATTAAAGATATGTCCTGAAGCGATGAGAGCTTGTCTGGGCTATTTTGTATTTATACCTGACTGAAAACAAGGCTTTTTGATAGATTTCGTCACTTCCAAAACATTACACCTCATTTGACGATATCGAATTGAAGTGATATCCTGAAGCGATCAGAGCTTGTGTCTAGGCTATTTTGGTAGTGACGTAAGCCATCGATAAGCCTGGTTGACAGTTTACGTCTCTCGTGCGTAAACTGTAACGTAATGTAGACTGTTAATAAGACTTTTCGATAGTTTACGTCACTTTACTTTGTTTGAATTTGAATTTGACATAAACATTCGTTATTTAATGATAGTGACACCTGAAGCGATTTGATATTTCAAAGCTTTGGTACTGTTTTCCAGAGTGTTGCTTCCCGGATGCACCGTTTATTACACGTCAGCTGAACGTATGACGGGTCCCGCAGGAACTCCACGTTATAAGAACGGGGGAAATGGGAACTTGAACGTCTTTTTGAGATTTATGAGCTTGCGTCTAATAGGAAACGAAAAGAGAAGTCTCTAGGTATTTTTTATTTATTTATTTACTTAATACCTATAATAGTAAATATAATTTTTATTTTTATGTGAGCTTAAAAATACTTGAATTCTCGAGAGTCAGTTATTCCAGACTAACCATGCTTCAACTTAAACCAGAGATTCGCTAACTCTTGTGGTTACGCGCCCCGCTCCCCTCCCTTTCACTCAATACCACCCTTCTGAAAGTCAGTTAAATAAACTGAAACACAATTTTGCACATTTTAAATAAAAAATCAAGGATTAAATCGCACAAAAAGGTGTTTTCTTAAAAAAACAACCATGCGTGTCATAATTATGTAATTTTACTATAGAATTGTGTAAATTCTTTTTAATGGCAATTATAAAAAAAACGTTATTTATTACTTTTCATATTTCGCTTGTTTTATTTCCATCATTAGCGACTCAAAAATCCAAACAAATTAAAATTGCGACTATAATTTGAGATTTAAACTATCCTATCTCTCAAGTCGGATCGAACTGCACATGGTGTGCGAATTTTATTATAATCGGTTCGGTGGTTTAGGAGTCCATTGAGGACAAACATTGTGACACGAGATTTATATATATTAAGATATCTACTAGAAAACTTCAGCGCGTGTAGCACTATAAATAACCAAAATCATGACAATTATATTTATTATGTCACAATAATTAATGATATTATGTTCTTTTGTCTGCCTGCTTGAGTAAGTAAAGGACATGTTACTTTATTACTTAAGACATAATACCTCCATTTATTTGTTACGTAGGAGATAAAATGTACTTAGACATAAGAAGATTATTAGGCGCGGCCCACGCTAGACAAAATAGAATTTGCCATAGAGGAGATAGAATATAAGTTTTGTAACGTTATAAAAGATAAGTGAGTGTGTGTGACAATGTAACGTTATAAAGATAAAGTTATGAAAGATTGATTAAGGAAACTTACCGGGATATACAAAGCCGGAGGAACAAGGAACTTTTAGTGTCAAGGACCGTTTTTTATAGCTGACTGGTATTATGTTGTGTGGTGAAAATAAAACAAGGTTTTGTTACGTTAATACAATATAAATTTATTTTGAACTAAAGAGAATTAAATTAAATTTATTAAAACTACCTTGGTTAATCTTTGGAAAAATATTGGCAATACATACTACTAATAGAAAAAGATGTCTACAATGATGTTATACAAATAGTGGAGGCCTAGGAGGAGGATAATGTGGAATACCACATTATACTTTGAGTTTATGCAAATTAAGCCGAGCGTCCTCGGGGCTATGTGCCTAGGTTATAATTTAAGGTTAGCGCTTAGTTTAACAGAATGCTTCTCTAGACATAGTAGTGGCGAACGCCTTATATCAATTATTATCCTCATTAACAAATACAGATGCTATGGATCTCCAATGTGACGATCCGTCCTATGGAAGTGTCGGAGCACATGGGGTGGTGTGGTCACTCACAATATTTGAGGTTATTCTGATGGTGAAGGACGTTCCAAATCGATTTAGTTAAATTATATAAATACCGACGCTCGGGTGCAGGTCCGTTCTCACGCCGCAGGCGCAACGTGGCGACTCGTCGACCAGGACGCGAGCCGGGTAGGTAGGTGCCAGCGGGTTTTTCCGCGTGGAAAATAAATGCAGGACGGGGTTCCTCGCGTACAGCGGGGCAACGCCAAGGCGCGCAATCAAGCCGTCAGGGGGAGGCAGCAAACGTCGTCGTCAGGGCTCAAAGGGGGGTATCGAGGGCATTACAGCCGGAAGGAAGAAGCCCGCTGCGAAAGATTTTACAAAAGCTGCGGTTTAAGAAATATTCGGCGAACAATAGCTGCAAGCAATCTATCGGGCCAATCTTATGTCTGTTATGTATCTAATATCTTAATGCAAACTCACCTTTCTTTTCTTTGGTTTTCGCGGATGCAGTAGGATCCTTGTCAGCAGACCGGCCTTCCGTTTAGCGCGGGACGCCATTTTTGATCTTAGCAATAGACAAGCAAATCTTTTCCAACCTATATGGTGCGTTCACACTGTACCATTCCTAACTACAAATTTATCGATTTCTCCAACGCGAACTGATCGCTTCCAAAGCAGTGTGAATCTCCTCTCTGAATTTTAACTGTCAGTGTCAAAATTTAGTTGTTACTGTCAAATCTCAGAAGAGCCAATACAGTCACTACATTGCAAATTATATTTGTTTATTCTAACAATATTCTAAGCAAAATACGATAGTGGAAATATAGTGCCAATTAAAATATGATTGTGGAATGATCCAGTTTATAGTGATACGAAACTCCTACGCATCGATAACATGCAGTGTCCGCGACTGTGTGTCAAAACTCCAGTCGGGAATGCCGGACACAAATTATAATGTATTTATTATTTGCAGCGGAATAATAAGGGATGCAGTTGGTAAGTAACGTACTACGTTACAGTTTCTAAAGCATACAAATATGACTTTGTATACACGTTAGTTTTTTTAGTACTTATAGTATTTTCTGAATTTTATTTTTGATAAGTGTTTAAATGTAGCGTTTACTATATATTTATCTACGCATTATAATTATGGTTTTGAAGCAATGACTGCTCAGTCCGGAGTGTAGCCGACTTACGTTGCGCAGGTCAGAGGTTTAATCTTTGGCAATGAACTCAAATTTTTAATCATTTCATTTGAAGGAAAATATTACGAGGAAACCATAGCATGGTGGTAGGTTATTTTGTAGTGCTCGCCTGGCTAGCAACCACCAAGTTTGCAAGTTGAAAAATCTATCGCCAAACGTCTTTCGGCAATTTTCTTAAGAGCCAGTTATTCCAAGCTAGGTATGTTCCACTTTAGTCGCATACCCGAGTGGTTACGCGGCCTTAGGTGTAATGAGTAAAACAAAAAACAAAAAAACATTTATCTGTCTTTGTTTAGATGTTGGTTCTCGTGATGTACGTCGTGGCCGTAATTTTAAACAATATACGAGTATTTTTATGTCTAATGCGGTATTATTTTCTAATCAGCCATTTTTACTGCACTCCAGAAGAGAAACTAGCTTTTTCAAACTCAGGGAATCCTACTGAGAAAGCTAGAGCCTCCAAACATGCAAAATTTTGCTAAAACTAACACTAAAATAAGACTTTTATTTAATTTATTACATAAATTTTGTATAAAAATGTAACAATTCTTTTGCATAAGTAAAAATTATTATTATTATTTTAGTTGTCAGCAAATTTTCGATGCAGGGTGGCTTGAACCTTGATATTCTTAGGTTTCCACAATTTTATGGTTGATTTTAATTATAACTGATATTCTTTAAAAAATATGCGAATATAAATAATAATTGTCAGACAGACATCCTGAAATCTATCTACTAATCCTATTACAGAGTTATAGATAGGTGTTTTTCTCGTAAAGATGTTTTTCTCATAACACACGTATATGTTTATAACCCTATTAAAAATACCGCGTCACATAACCAACAAAAACGTTTTACTTCTACACAAATTTTTACCGCAAAAAATCTCGTCAGAAACTGTAAACCTCAGCGGAGTAAATGAGTAAGTAAATCAACATAATTTACGTGTGTGGTTTCCAAACTTGGTCCTTTAATAACGACGCTCTGAGCTAAAGTTTAAAGTTGTTCAATGTTTGGTAGACTCTTGAGACCGTGCCGAATATAACGTGAAGTGTTTGCCTGCGACTTCAGAATGTTAGCTGTTCTACTGTTTTTTTTTTGCATAAAAATACCATAAGCAGCCCACTATATTATGTTCCCACTGCTGGAATTCGGGGGCTTTTCTCGAAAATCTCTACGGATATCTATATATATATAAATGCTATACTAATAATTATAAGATAACTGGCCAAGTATGAGTTTGGCTCGCGCATGAAGGGTTCCGTACCATTGTTGTATGGGGACTCATATTAATATTATTAATTTTTTTTTTCACTTTTAGTATTTTTGGTTATAGCGGCACGGGAAATACATATCATGTGAAAGAGACAGCTTTCTAGCTGTTATGGTTTCTGAAAAACAGCCTGGAAACAGACAGACAGACAGAGGACTCTTAGTAATTAATAGGTTTACTTACTCGTTTTTACTTTTTAGGTACGGAACTCTAAAAAACATCTTTATTGTAACCTCATATCCGTAGGAGAAGCAGTCATGCTTTCTTTAGCTACAACTAAGAAATAAACGTTTAACTGACTTTGTAAAAAAATATATTATACGTTTTCCAATTACTCATTGTAATTTTTTTAATAATTAATTTTATATTACTTTTAAGCTTAAAATACTCGCTGCATCATCAAAACAGGAAACACAATTGCTCTAAAATAGTCTGGGTAACATATTTTTGATATACATTGTATATTGACTTGTATTTTTACAAAAATAAATACAAGTTTAAACGATTGGTGCAACAGACACCATGGTTATTCCTCAGTAATTCAAAATGTTAACACACTATTTTTGCATCAATGGTTAAAATGTAAGTTAACAGGTTGCTGTAAAAAGCTTTCTTTACCATCAAAAGCCATCTTTTATGACTATCCTTTTTAACATATTATTCAGGGTTATATTACCATAAGTTAACCACCATGTAGATTTATGCTGATTTATGTATGTATGCATTGTCTATCTGTTCGCTGGAAAATGAAATGGGAAGACAAATTATTATCCAAAAGTAGTTTTTGGAGGATTATGTATAAATGAATAAATTAATGTATTTACACTTCAGAGAATAAAGAAGTTTTTATGAAAGCTTACGTTAATTATAATAAAGGATTACTACGTTAGGTAATTTTTGGCCTTCGGATAAAATCTGCTTTAGTGAATGCGTAAATGATTAATGATTAATATTGACACTTTTATTTAGAAATAATACAAAGAAATTAAAATGTTTGACCCGTGACACAAAGTAAAGGATAAAAACAAAGACTAAGCACATATTAAATTAGGTATGGTTATTAAACAGGTTTATAGTAGATATGAGTATTTTGTTTTAACATTATTATTAACTCTAAGGAGTTTTAAGAAGATAAAGCGTTTTCTTTCTTTTTCTCAAAGTTTTATAAACCACTTTGTTTGCCTGATTTGTTTTCACTGTAAAAAATACCAATTAATACATAAAATATAACAGTAAAAACCGAGTGTCTGTAAATTATATCAGATTAAAGATGAGTGAAAGAAATATTTTTTTTTTTAAAGAAACGCTAAAGTTGTTGGCACCGGCTGTTAGAACAAGCAGCCACTTAGCTCATACGAAGATAAAGAAAACAACATACAAATCTGTGTAGAATTTGGTACGTAAGAAAAACAAACTTTGGGTATTGGACTTTTATGTCTCTTTTTTATGTCCCAACAAAAATCTGTCAATGTGTGTCTTCTCATACAACATCTAGTTTTGAATATTAGAACCAGCCTAACTTTTTTAATTCACTTTTTTGTAACATCACTCGATTTAACAACAAACTCTTTAAAGCGTCAAAATCAATTGGCTTTAGTTGGTTTAGCTTGTATTCCATACAATGATACATTCTCTCCTTTTAACGACCACTCTCTATAACGCCATAAAATGCAGAGTCCCTTCAGTGATGTTATATTGAGTTTGCACTGTATATCAGTGCTACGCAAATTTAAACTTAAACGTTTTGTAATTAAAGAATTAACCGAGTGCAAAACATAGGTTGTAACATTTTCTTAAGAATAGCTACATAGGTTTCTACAGAATAGTAGTGAGTAATACCCCGTTGGTTCTTTACTATCTTCATCATCATAAACCTGTTTTATCCCACCTTGCTATAGGCCTCTCTCCTATCTTACCATCTTCCTCAGTCCTGTGCCAATCTAGTCCAGGTTCAACCTGCTATAGAAGTAATTTCGTCAACCCATCTTCCCTCAGGACTTCCTACGTTCCGTTTCCCTAGTCTATATGTTAAACTTAACTGTGAAGTCTTAAGTCTTTGGGGTATTATCTCGAGTTCAGCTGATAAATGGTATCTACATCGATTATAGCTTATTGAAAGCCGCTTAATTCTGACCAGATCTCTACGGAATATTGAGTAGCAGGAAATGAGCTTAACGTTTTGTAAAATACTTTTACTTTAATTTTAAGCTTCGCTATTCCAACGAAGCTATGTTATATAATTATGTATATACATATATAGCAGTTATAAAATTAAAACATACTTCATAATTCTGAATTTTATTGATGCGTAATAATTTATTGTTCTACTAAAAAGTAGCAAATTTAAAGATCTAATCATATAAAATTGGACATCGTCTATATTCTTTATCTTTTACTTTATTCTACTAACATAAAAAATACGAAAATGTGTCTGTGTGTATGTTTTCAAACGTCGGAACTGATGTCAATAACATTTACTATGGAAATGGGTTAGACCCTGGATTAAGACGGGCTAATATTTATCTCGGTTCGTTG
The DNA here is from genome assembly GCA_035578125.1 of Mellilla xanthometata. NCBI lineage: Eukaryota > Metazoa > Arthropoda > Insecta > Lepidoptera > Geometridae > Mellilla > Mellilla xanthometata. The sequence continues at coordinate 4,009,423 of JAPUBQ010000020.1, forward strand.
CGAGTAAAACTACGGGTCATAGCTAATAAGGTACTAAATTATTATCCATATTTTTCAAAATTAAACCTACTCGATATCAAGTGGGTTAATAATACTCACATTCCGTAATGGATCTCCATCGCCATTCCTGGCGCATCTGTCACAAGGCGATTGGTTTCAATAGTTCATCACTTGAGCCGTGTGTCTGATATATCTCGACGGCTCGAACATTCTCGATCCGCGGAACTGTGAATAGTATAGAATGGGACTAAAATAAATAAATACAAACACGAAATCAAATATTGTTGCATAATAAAGATGCATCAAAAACTATTGTATCTTTTACGATATACACAGAAATATAAAATATGTTTCACTTCCAGTCAACCTTACCATTTAAGGATGAGTTTCGACTAGTGCCGTAATAAACATAAGATATCTTGCTCCGCGATAACAGCTATAAAATTTTTTGACCGTACGCAGTGAGCTTTAGAAAATTCAAATGTATTACTATACTAATAACGCTTAAATTCCTCAAACTCAAATAAGACCACACTCTTTGTAAAGGTCTTATTTTCCTTGCCGTTTTTAGAGAGGATTTGATCGAAGTAGTTTGTAGACAAACGAGAGCGGTCACTCACACACTTGCATTGCTTATCGCTGCACAATATCCAATCAAAGCCATAATATCCAAATAATTGCTAATATGAGCTACATACAATATCATTAAATACATTAACACTTCAACATTACATTGTTCTTTTGCAGTCTAGGATTGAGCAATGCAGCCGCAGCTAAGTGGGAACTACGTTTATTTTGTAAAGTTTTTTTTTAAACCTAAAGTTACTAGATTGTTATTTGTCGGTTACGTTTCAGGGTGTGTGCTTAAGAACTCCATAATTTAATTTTACCATCTCCATCTACTACAGAACGAGCAGAGACTTAATCAAGAGACACCGATACAGAGTTGAAGTTCCAAACTTTCGTGCAAAACGCTTTGAGGCAACCTTTAATGTGAGGACAGCGAAGCTTTGGAACTCTCTACCTAAGCCTATGTTTTCTTAGAGGATACCGGGGTTCTTCAAAAGTTGAGTAAATAGGTATGTTCTAGGTAAGCGTGTCACATCATAGACTACAGCGTAGTATATAAGGCATGCTGTAGTCAAATGCAAACCTGTAAAAAAACTACAGACAGACGATTAAACTCGACGAAAGGCAAATAGACAATATCATACTATACTCGTATGTATGTTTATTTTTGTGTTTATGATATATTTGCTGTAGTTTTAATAGCTCTATAGTTTCTTTACCACGTTTGCCTTCTCCGAAATCTCTCTTCTATTCGTCGTTTAAAAGTACCCTAAAATTAGGTAAAAATATATTTTAACTGCCATACATTGTTCTTATATATGCTTGGTATTTCTCTGCGGAATCGAATCCGCAACGAAGTCATTCGCCAGAGAACAAAACTAACTGACATAGCTTAAAGCATTACCAAGTTGAAGTGGCAATGGGCTGGTCACATCTGAAGCAGAACCGATAACCGCTGGGGTAGACGAGTTCTGGAGTGGAGACCGCGTACCGGCACACGTAGTGTAGGACGTCCTGCAACGAGGTGGAGTGACGATATACGGAAAAAGCAGGTAGTGGATGGAGACGAGATGCCCAGGATAGGGTCAAGTGGCGTGCCTTGCGAGTGGCCTATGTCCAGCAGTGGACGCAGACAGGTTGATGATGATGATGATGACATTGTTCGAAAATCAAATACCAATGAACACGCTCGTCAGTCATCTGTGACTATATAATTCAAAGGTCCACTCACTAAGTGTCGCCATACTTTTGACATTGCTGTGACATGTCGTAGCGGCAAGTCGGGCGACTTGTACTCGTAGCTTTACAAGGGATCTAAGTAGAGCAAGTTCTAAGCTCCATGATATCAAAGGTATTCGCCTCACGTCAGCTGTTGATGAGCGAAATAGGCTGCAGATAATAGAATCTGGCAGGTTTGAAAGAATATATCGGAAGGTTGAGTTTCGTATATTTTCTGAAATGCTTTTAAGCCTCCAGCGAAGTGTTACATAATTTATTTATTTAATAAAATAGTAGGAACAGTTATAACATTAAAGAGCTAACTATTTTAGATCTTAAAACTAAAAGCGTGAACACAATGTTGGTGATGGTACTACAGAAGAAATTAATATTTTGGATTTATATATCCGTACACTTAAATTTAGCCGAATCGTCTAGCAAAATCGTATTGGTATGTACACCGTTGGATACGCTTTTACTTAGATAAAATAAACATCTATCTTTCTCTCATATTTACTAATGGTATGTAAAAATAAATAACGCTATATTTATTATCTATAAATTATAGTTATCACCATCCACAACCAATTTTATACCACTGCTGGGTATAGGCCTCTCTCCTATTGTGGTTATTAACAATTGATGAATCATAAAAAAGTCTAGCCTAGTGCCTGTATTTGTTTTTCTCATCAACCCCGACGGTTATAAAACACCTTATCTTATATTTATGTCGTACCTAAATTAATATATAGATTTATTTCCAAATATATACCGTCTTCAAAAGGAATTGATATGAGATTTTAGATGTATCACATAAAAAAAGTAATACGATATCCACGAATTGACACATACACTTCAAAGGCATGAATTATGAGGGAACTCCTTTGAACTACTAGGTACGAAGGAAACTTGTGAAACATCTCGTAAATATAAGTCGAGTTTACCTGAGATTGGCCAAATATAAAGTTGTAATTGTAAAAAAAAAACTGGACATGGCTTCAAGCCAAACTTCAAAAGAGAAATAGTCTCAAATGGGCGTTTTGGTATTAGTTATTTTTCTTTCTCTATATCAATTACATTATCAATGCAATAGAAAATAATTTTATATATTTATAAGTAAATTTTTGCTGCACTTGGTCTTCCCAAGTATCGCAGGGAAGACCAAAGTGCAGCAAGACCTAAGCGCACTTCATGCCAAGGACTGGTAGGAGACAGCACAGGATAGAGAAAAGTGGCGTCTCTTAGTATCGGAGGCCAGGATTCATTTTGGGGTTAGCGAGCCACCATTGTTAGTTAGTTAAATTTTTAAAGACTAGCAAGCACCCTGAAGTAAAAAAATCCGTTGCTAAGCACCAAACATTGTGTTCCGGCAGCCTCCTTGAAAGCCAGTTATTCCAGATTAGGTATTCTCCACACTAGGCCACAGTGACAGTTGTCCGTATTGTTACGTACCCTACTGCATATATCTAGCTGTATTGGTTATAAAAATCAAGATAAACATAAGGAAACTTCTAAAATAGTTGACTAAAATCAAGTATTGGAAACATAAGTAGAATCACTGTATTAAAACTCGCAGGGGTCATTCGTCGGTGGAGTAGACAGTGCAGGCCCAGCCGTCGTCGCGTGCATACATTGGCTGTGTTTCTGCCCTTGAGAATGGCACACTGATAGTGCTAAAACATGTCGGGCTAATTCCGACAAAATAAACGTAAGTGATAGCCGGTTATACAAACATTATAAGTAGAATGTTACAACATTAGTGTGGATAAAAGGCAATTACAAAAAAAAATGGTTGCCTGTAAAGTCGGTTTTACGGGCGAAGATTTTACGTGACAACGTCTGCCGCGTGCTGCGCGCGCGGCAGACCGATCATAGTTGAGTGGGAGAGAGACGCAAGGCATTCGGCGGGCCTCTCTCTCGTTCGGTGACTCATCGTAACGTTACCGGGCGTTACACTTTTTCATAAGTGACTCCCAGCCGCAACCTAATTTAAGACGTTGTCACGTCAAAATTTAAAACTGCAAACAAAACCACAAATGAAATTAATTTAAAAGAGCATCAAAAGCTGATTCACCACGTCCTTTCTAGTAATTTTACATCATGAAAATCTGCTAATAAGTTTATTTCAAAACTCATTCCGTCGCCTTTTCAGGAAAAAGTTAATCTAAGAACGTATTTCGGAACTGGCAAAAGTCAAAACGGAATGACGCCTATTTGTACCGGTATCTTGGGATTTTCGTCTTATTTTCAAAATGATTCACATTTTTTTAGAAATTCAATAACGAAATTAAAAATTTAAGAAACCCGTGACACCATATACATTCAAAATTATAAATGACTCACTGTCAAACACATTTAAAAACCTGCATCAGTAAAATCTCAACCCATCTCTGAAAATCGCACTATAATCTGATTAGTAGTCATAGAGAAAATAGCTCTAAATAGAAAAATAAGTTTACAATAACAGAGACATATTTTTCACCTCAAGATAACATTATATAGTCTTCGTTCCGTCGCGGATAAAAAATTACATAAAACTTTTAACAAAGCAAATAGAAATCATATAAGTTTATTAATCTTAAATTATTGCGCTATATTACATATTATATAACTAAAATAAGTTTAATATATACATCGTATTTTTTATGTAAATCCAAAAGCAAAGGTATTTTAATTACTTTTATTTACTAATTAATATGTTATTAATAATAATGTATTGACATACATATTAATTAGCACATAAAAGTAATTAAAATACCCAAACCTCTAACCAGAAATCCTTGGAATCTAAGTATCAGAAAATTCTTCGAATATCTTTTTTACTTAAAGCAACCCTAGCAAGTTAATTAAAGCGATGGTCTGTGACCGGCACATTAAGAAGATTTATGGTCATTATACTTTTGTTTCGTACCCTTTGGACCTCTAGGGCGTTACGATGGGACAAGAAAATCTTAAACGAAAAAAAAATTATCAAATCTTTTCTTTATTGTATCGTTTCGTCCAGGTTTAGTAGTTTTTCAACTCCATTCAATCCAAAGATTTCCTCGAAGAGATTGTTTTAAGCAATAAGGCCGCCAATTGTGGCACACTATTTTTTGTTCTTAGATTTTATTTTGACTTAATTTTTAGTCTAATTTTGTGTCCAATAAACGATTATGTCTCCATCTATCTACCTACTTCATGTTTTTGCTTAAAGATCTGTTGAAGAAGTTTCATTGACATAGCCATATAGCCGAAAAAAAAATCACACCTTTATCGTATTCCTCATAACTACTCGTAAAGCTCAAGATACCGCCGCAGAATTTATTCATTGAAAGAGTTCTCTTGGGAAAGTACATCACCCGGATTCTACAAAAGAGACTCATGTTCTCCGATTTTGTGATCTTTGGTTTCCTCGCGATATTTTCCTTCACTGTAATGCTATTGCAAATTTACACGTAACTTGATAAACAAATCATTGATTTAGGGTCGGGATCAAACCAGGGCCGTCTGATTGAAACGCAGACGTTTTCCCACCAAATCACACACATTTTTTTCTCTGTTTTAGAAGTCGATAAATATAATAACGAATCCCATTGTAGAGGCCCTGGCCACTTTTTATAGAAGTGGCTAGCTACTTTTTTCGCCATTACGCAAAGTATTTTTGTAATTTTTTTAGGGAAAACGGTTTTTATCGTTTTTCTAATTTTAAAACTGTGACAAGAATGTTTTTATATTAAAATTATAAAAATATACGTAAATTGCGAAAAAATCTCACAGAATTTTTCTTCAGTAACCATCATTTTCGTATGAGCTAAGTGGCCAAGCTCTGGTGTCGAGAGTTTTCTAGCCGCCCAAAGGCCTCTGACTTGGCTTAACGACTGCTTCTACTAAGACTAACAGCCGGAACCTACAATTTAACGTGTCATCCAACCCATGGTAGTGGCCAAAAATGCCTTTTAAAACGAGTCTTGTGCATGGTCACACATGGTCAAAGTTCATATATACGAGTATATAAATCAAAATCTGTTAATGATAATGATGAAGTTATAAAATTTAACGTATACACAAATGATAAAAATCAATGTAGCGTAACTTTTACTGACTTACATAAATGAATGATTACATGCTTTTAATCGATCATCAAAGTTAAACAATGTTCGATCTGGTTAGGATTAGTGAACAAATAATTGCATTTTTTTATCTTTTAGTGTAAATTCGCAAAACAGTAAATTTTTATAACCAATAATAAATATATATGTAATTTATGTACATATGTTTAACTCGTTACAGTAAAGAAAACACCTAAAAGTTAATTTCTTCTCGCTTACCAGCTTTATGAGGGCGAGCAAAAGAAAGCTAAGTATTGCCACACGAGTTAGCGACATTGCGACCTAAGGTGGAGCATGCCTAGTCTGGAATAACTGGCTCTCAGAGAGGCTTCTGGAATAAAGTTTATAGTTTATTTATTAGCTTGCAACACATGTATGATATAAAGCTATGTTACATGTACCATGTTGTAATAGGGCGTAGCAAGAGGCACTGGCTAGCTTTCCTCCAAGGTAAACTAGACAGTGTCTTTACAATATTAGTGACTATTACAAAACAACTTATGACTAAATATTATTAGCTACTGTACAGTATAACATATTATAATATTTATTTATTATCACAGCCTTTTTACTTTGAAACAATAATTAATTGTTAGGTGCTTGGTGACAGATTTTTAAAAATAATGGTGGTTGCTTACCATCGTGCTATAGTTTTCTTACGATGTTTTCCTTCACAGAAAGCTCTAGTACATTTGCGGGGATTGAACCCACAACCTTCGGGTTGTAAGGCAGCCGCACTACCAACTGAGCTATCATCGCTTTTAACTTTCAAAAGTTCTTACAAACTTTCTGTATTGAATTGAGTTATATCTCTATAGTTGTAGTATCAGATCACAGTCGAACCATTTAGAGTTATGCCAAGCTAAGCCATTAATGACAATAGGTTACTTTGACTTTCGACCATCTTAGAGACCTTTGAAAATTCTTGACTTCTGAGGTCATTCAGCTAATACAAAATGGCCTTGGGAATGTAATGAACCTATACTTATGTATTTTTTTATAAAAATCTTAAAACATGGCTATTTTTACAGGTAAACCCATTATGTATCATTGTAAACCCTTATGTCTCGTTGTTGATAAAATTCACCTTGTCTGTAAACAGCTCCGGCATAGATAGATACATAAACAAACAAAAAGAAACAAAATTTAAAAAACAAAGCTATTTACAATTATAACTATTATATTTACATTTGCCACCGACATAGATAAAAATACCTTGCCAGTTAACAGCTGCGGTAAAGTAAGATGAATTGGTTTTGTTTATACAACATTCGAAAAACAAAGCTATTTTTTCAGCCAAAACATATATGTTTCCTATTTGTAAACCATGCGCTGACGTAGGCAAAAAATTATGTAAAAGTAAATAAGGTAGGTAAAAAGGTGTGTGTTTTTTGAACATTTAAGAATGCGTTTTGTTTTTATATATACAATTCTAAAAACAGACCTATTTTTGCATTTAATAATGTATACCACTGAAGTAGATAAAAATCACTTTGCCAGTTAGCAGCATAAGAGAAAGATGAAAGAGAATGATTATTATCTTTCTCTAATTTATTTTTAATTAACTTAAGAAAACGGGGTCTGCTGAGTTGTAGTTCAACTATTCCAAGCAAGTATTTTTAGATTGCTTTAGTACAATGGAAGCATTGTTTTGAATTAATTGTACCTTGTTTATTTAGTTCTTTCGTACTCTATAGCGGTATTTTGTTAACTACTCCTGATTATACTTCTTTTCAGTTTTTTACTTTGCAATTTATGTAAGTTAAGGCGCTTTTGAATGAACTTAAGGCGCACCATACTTGCGACAAAAGCAGTACAAAGCGCCTGTCGTGCGCCAGTTGATTTATCACGAATTAAATTCATATGAAATTAACAATTTACTATATTGCAAAAATTATAAGCTCCAACGATTCTAGATAATATATATAATACCCACAAAAAAGAATATTATTTTAACAAAGATATTATTACTAATCATATCTCTTTTCAGAAGCGCAACATACATTTTAAAAAGACTATTTTTCAAAAAGAAATTATCAAACCAATTTTACGTTATCATGTTTGGACTTGTAATAATTCTTAGACCTGAATTAAAGATGACAAAATTGAAAAAAAAAACCGTAGCCCTATTATTTACGAAGGATTTTTCATTTTTCAAAATATACTTAGCATTTTTTCCCATTGCTCTTTAAAAGAATGTAAGAAATCTAGGTTTTTTTTTCATGTAACTTTTAAAAGTATGAACGTGGTTGTTGGTAATCGTTTTCGATATATAATTCGAGGCTCCGTAACGAATCCAGCCAAGCTCCAAATGATTCCTTTTTAAGTGCAGAGATATACGTATGCTCGATATCGTATGCTTAGAACCCACATGCTCCGAAGATTTCAAAATCCTTATTTCTATGTCTAAGTTTACGATCAAATTGTTATTTCAGTCAATTTGATATCTATATCATCACCTAACCCTGTTATATTAGGCAATCCAACTAAGTAGTATATACACTATAGTATGTATAGTATGGAATTCCGAGCGTTGTTTGCAAACCGAACAGTTGCGGTTCTGATTAATTAGGCTCAATTATACAGAGCATGCATTATTGCCTGTATTGTACAATAGTATCAGATTTGGCCTCTGGCTACTTCACATTGAATGCGTATTACATAAATAAATAAATATTAGGACATATTTCACACACGGCTGGTTAAACCATACTGAACCATTTCTATTTCGTATTATGGTTGCTAACACAACTGATATACTACATATACATACATATTTTATATAGATACATATTTAACACCCACACCAACAGCCAACCAATATAGTTCAGCACAAAGATGTTGGCCATGCCGGGAATCGAACCCAGAACCTTCTGATTGGCAGTCCGGCATGGTGACCATTACGCCAACGAGGTCGTCACATGCAATTAAATAAGCGGATATTTACGATTACTGGTACTAACGCGAAACATTTTAAGCGTTGTTTTCGTCGAAAACCTAACAACAGGCAAAAAATTGCTCCATGATGATATTTACGAAAAAACTGATTTTCGATACAAAATGTTGGTCGACGTGGTGCAAAATATAAGGAGAAACAATTTTATTGATTAAAACTCAAATCTAAAAAGATCTGTAAAATAAAATAGCACAAAATTTCCAGGAATCCAAAGGTTTCCAAGCGCTTTTTATGTGTTTTTTGGAATAGTTCGAAAAACTCTATGTTAGAAGCTAACGTCTCCCTCAAAAAGTTATTATACATACATACATATATTATTCCTATTTGACGACTCCGTTGGCGTTATGGTTACCATGCAAAAATTAAATAAATATGTCAGACATTACAAACTTAAAGAAAAAGGTTAAAAAACTCTAAACAAATGAAAACTCCAAACATAATTTTCCTAATCCAGGTTTTGTTTATACTTCACCAAGTTTGTATGTAAATTGAGTCTCATTAAGACTCGGGCTAATGAAGACAGAGCGCTTGTTAGCGAGATAAGGCGCTTACAAGAACAGGTGACCCGCGAACAGGAACCTCATGAGAAGATTCCTTACTCTAAAAATGTATTTTTTATGTATTAATTTACTACATTTTTTTATTTAATCATTTATTTCATTTCAAAGACGCTCAGCGAGCAATAGAAAGAGCTATGCTCGGTGTTTCTCTACGGGATCGTATCCTGAACGAAGTAATTCGACAGAGAACAAAAGTCACCGACATAGCTCAACGCATAAGCAAGCTAAAGTGGCAATGGGCCGGACATATCTGCCGAAGAACTGATGACCGCTATGGTAGACGAGTTCTAGAGTGGAGACCGCGTCTCGGCAAACGTAGTGTAGGACGCCCTACAACCAGGTGGAGCGATGATCTGAAGAAGGTAGCGGGTAGTGAATGGCGAAGAGAAGCACAGGGCACAGGGTCAAGTGGCGTGCGTTAGGAGAGGCCTATGTCCAGCAGTGGAAGAACATAAGCTGATGATGATGATGATGAAGGTGTACTTTTTTAATACATTCTGTGAAACTTTTAAGCGTCTACCTGTTACCGTTAATGATGTATAGCAAAAGACACTAAAAAGAAACGTTTATTTCAGGTTTCTACTTATCAAGGTTTCTGAGATACAGCTTGTGACATATAGACAGCGGAGGCTTTGTAATGGTCCCGTTTTTTTCCTTATAGGTACGGAACCCTAACATTGCCTGCATTAAGACGTCTCTACGTTTTTTGCATCTCTAGTCTGCATCCATTGCTTTAATGAGTGCTCTAACAGATATTACTTCGGTCGGTGCATCTCGCTTCGGGCAATTTAGTAAATCCTTTTGGCTTGTGGCCATCTTAGAACTCTTTGTTGAATTTGCGTAGAGTTAGTGACTGACTGAGCGAGACAAAAAAAAATGGAACGCGCGTTGTGAAACGGGGGTTCGACGAAAAAAAATCTTACGAAAAGTTGTCACGACACTTTTTTGCTATAGTAAGCTATTGTAAGCTGTGCGGCTTGCGCATGTTTCTCTGTCTTTCTCTCTTTGTCTCTCTCTCTTATAGAAAGTAAGATGTTGGCCGTGCCGGGAATCGAACCCGGAACCTTCTGATTGGCAGTCCGGCATGGTTAACATTACGCCTAAGAGGTCGTTAAGAAGTACTGCGGATGCAGTTAATCAATACATAAGCACTTAAAAATGTTTTATTTTTTACAACTAATGTAATGTTTTGTCGCTGAGCGACTATATCGTCTTGTAAATTAAGATTACAAAACTAACATAACTATCAAATACAAACAAATAACACGATAAGTTAGCAGAATTAGGTCTCGAAAGACTGAGCTCTGGCAACACATACTGATGACTGCCCTTTTAAATTTAGATTCCTAGAATAAATTACATGATCTTATTCTTATGATGGGTCATAGTCTTAATCGAGGCCGGCCGCCAATTCGATGGCACAAAGAGTCGGTGGACTTTCATACCAAATAAAAGGAGCTGGATCAGTACAGAAAAGCATGGAGATCATTGGGGGGAGACCTTTGCCCTACAGTGGGAAAATATAGGTAAGATAAGAAAAAAAAGTCCCGATTCAAAACGCTTATAAAGTGGAAAGTTACAAACATACAAACAAATCTTTGGTCACAATTACAGAGAGTACTGATCACTTCTCTTCTATAGAACAATAAATCGACAAGATAAAGCAGAGCTTAGTGCATATCCTAGATAAACTATACATCTGCTTCTTTAAAATCCGAATTAAAATTTGAGCCCTAGAAAAAATATAGAGTCATATTTTATCTTCTTGCCTTATGCACTTAACTTTGTAACAGTGATAAAGAAGGCGTAATCACAATCTATTCTATTTTTATCTATCTATTATATCTAATACATTTTATCTAGTCATCAAGTAACAAAGTCTAACAAATAGCACGAGCAGAAGTTTCGTTATTTTTATTGTGTATCTGTACCTTTATGTAAATCATCATCAGCTGCTGCATCGTTTTGCGAAATTAGACGCAATTTCACAAAGTTATGTACTTAATGTAATGTTACTCTTATGCATCTTTGGTGACAATACAATAATACGGTTTTGATCTTTAAGCCGGAGGCTGGCCTTAAGGCTCTATTGAACCTAGTTCTTACATATCTGAGCTAAGCGCCTGCTGCGTGGCAGTAGATCTTAGACGAAATAAATTCATACGAAATCAACAATTAACAACATTGAATCTATAAGCTCCAACGGTTCTAGATAATACGAGTATCTCCCATAACCTATACAAATTAGATTCGTTGTTATGTCTTTATTACTTTCCTAATCACAAAATTTTATATATTTATAGCAACTATTTAAAAAAATAATAACTTCCGGTTGATTTTGACGAAATCATATTTTGGATTATTATCTTTGAAGTAGTTATCTGTAATGATGATAGTTGAATTACTGAAAAATCCGTAGCTTTACCATATTATTAACACATTTTTCATTATATGGATGTCGTGGCCGCATCGTAGAAATGCCTATTTCATAAAATGATCGGCCATTTCATGAAATGATAGCATTTCATGAAATATGTCACTGTCCATTGGACATATCATGATGTGCCCAGGCCAGATCAATGATAAAAGAAATCGCTTGACGATAGGGCCAGCTGGACGCCCTGCTATTTCATGAAATAATCAATCTTAATCGATCATATCGTGAAATTGTACCATTGACTACCGGTAGAGGCGCTGCAAGCGCTTTGTTTGTGTCAAGATGGCGGCCCTTAATACGCGCACGAGAGTAGGGTGACCACGAAGAAGAAGTCTATGGACTACTGGTGGTTATCAAATATGATGTTATGGAAACTGTCGAAAAGGAATATCTCATATTCAAGAAATGACGATCCTACGATTCGTATAATTCCGATGGAGACCTATTTTGAAGTATTGAAGGAAGTTCACAAAAGTGTTGGACATGTTGGTCGACCCAATGACCTAATCTAACCTAACCTGGTTAGGTTAGGTTAGGTTACCTAACCTGCCCTAATGATCAACTATTTCATAAAATGATCAATTCTACGATGCGGCCACGATATGTTTACAATTTTGCTCCCAAACAACCTCGATAAAATTAAGCTAAACAATGACTAAAATAAGCCCAAATTCGATGGGTTTAGTTTTGGGCAAATAAAAAAGGATTTAATTAAACGTTGACATACATATAAAATTCTTTAACTTTGATTATAAATACCTTTTTGAGATAATAAATTATCTTAACACATCTATTCTATATACAATGTCTGTGTAGCATTTCATCCCAGTGTCGAATTAATCTTCAAATGGTTTTTGTTTCAATTGAACTCCCACGCGATTCTAACATTTGCGAAACTCTGTATTTTTGTTTCTATCTCGAAAATTTTCCATTACTTTGTATATTCGCGTCTACTGTCTATATACTTGTTGCAGGCAACTTGAGATTGTATTTCGCTTTGAATTAAAAGTGTATCTTGTTTCAAATTAAGGACGAAATCAATTTGTTCTTGGGGGTTACCATTTTCCTCAATACGTTTTCCAGAATGTTTTATTTTTAATTTAATGGGCTTGCGCACACGAATCATAATTTACTAGCTGCGCTTTGCGGTGTTACCCGATTTAATCTGGGTTAAAAAGTCGGCTATGTGTTAATCCAGGGATTAAGCTATCTCCATACAAAATTTTATCGTAACCAAATCAGCCGTTTGAGCGGGAAGGTGTATCAAACACACACGCACACATAAAACAATTTGATCATATTTGCTAAACAAGCTGTGATTGTTTTAGTCTTTAAAGTATCAAAGTAAAGTGTTATGTGTAGTTTGCCTCTAATGAAATGAAAGAAAATGAAATTACTTTATTTGCGAAGCCACAGATAAAATATAAACACGGAAAAGATTAAGAAGTGTCCCTTGTAGGCTACCGCTTAAGCGGTGTGCAAATTGTCAATATGTTTTTATATTTAAAAATTGTTTTCTTGATATTATAAAGGAATTAATTTTTAAATTTATTATGATTTAAAGTTAGGCAATAGTATTTAAAGGTTATATCAAAAGATTATGTTATTTATAGACAATACATTTCTGATTTATTTAGTTAATTAATTAATATAAGTATCATAAAATTTATGTTTGTTGAAGCAAATAAACGAATTCGTATTCGTATTGTATATTGTATTCGTATGTATGTAAAAGAATATAAATAATAAAATACTATGTTATAAAGAAATCTATGTTTTGCCGTCAATATTTTTCTAAGATCAACTTTCTGTTAGTAAACCCTTCGCGCGTAGGTGTCAAGTAGTTCCCAGTACATACAACATATATTTACAGGTATAGATTTAGGAAAAAGTTGCTGGGCATAAGAGGAGAATGCGAAAAGAGTATTTTCAGTGTATTTTTGTGCTTCTTACTTAATATTTTTTTAGTAAATTTAATTTAATTTTAATAAAATCAAGAAGTGAGAAAATTACTGTTTGCAGTTCCTTAGTTGGTATTGTAATAGACAAATTATGCATATATAACTATATGCATAATTTGTCTATATATTTGTCTATATATTTTGCATATATAACTATATATGCATAATTAGTAGCATGAGCTAGCTGACCCAGCAAACGTTGTTTTGCCTTAAAAAATAGATAGTAGCCGATTCTCAGACCTAGGTACTATGCAATAAATATATTCTTATTCGTATACTGAATACGCATATAAAATTAGGTACAAATCACTCAAGCAGCTTCGGAGGAGTACGGTAACTAACATTGTGACATGGAAATTTTATATATTAGATAGAAGATAATTGGACAAAGGCTAAACAAGTCGATCGGTGACTCCTGCTCCGGATCTTTCCTGGTGCAGAGGATGGCGATTGTCATTCAGCGTGGAAACTCAGCTAGTCTGATAGGCACTGTAGGTAGGTATCAAACTAACAAAATGCATAGACTCATAAATATAATAGACGCTCAACCTCTAGTTGAAATCGTATCTAGTACGATTCTTTCGTCTATTTGTATTTTATTGAAACGACTTCACTCGGGTCACCCAATGTACTATCGTCATATGTCTATGCGAAAACTGTGCGTTTTTGCTATTTTGAAAATTTGCTGGCAGCTAAGATGCACGCTGGATTTGCAGCGCCATCTAGGTTTCATTAGTAATTATGGCAAACTTCCATTTGTATGGATATCAGCAATCTTCTCTAGTATTCTGATCCCTGCTAAATAGTCAATGGTGGCGATTCAGCGGCACACACGACTAAACTATATTTAAAGAAGCCCCGTTTTTTTTCATCTTAGGTGGCCAGAAACAGACGGCACTTTTTGAACCAAACACAAAACAAATAAAATCACGTCAAATATGAAAAATGTAAGCGATTTTAGAGCGCACCCAATTGTATCAGCTCTAAATCTGACGTGTTTGACGTGATTTTAGATGTTTTGTCTACGGTTTAGATCGTACCATCTCTTTTTGGTCATTTATGACGAAAAGAGACAGAGCTACTTTAAATTTAGTTTAGTCGTGTGTGCCGCTGAATCGCCACCAATGTATGGCTCTGGACACTCGCTCCGCGCTGCGCCGGCGCATGCAGGGCAGCAGTAAACAAAGTATAAAATACATTTACCTGCCTCTTAGCCCCTGTTAAAGCATCCCTAAATCCATCCTATTCTCCACACCTACATTCACACTTAATGTTTTCCCAAGTAACACTCAATCTTCGAGGGCTCATACAAATAGCAAACTTGTTCATTTTAGTTTTGGAGCGACAAAGTTGGCGCTTTAGGAGTGTGTTGATAAGCGATACTGATCTCTTTTAGTTTTTCGAAGCTACTCTATATCGGAATTTTTTCAGTTTTTTTTTCATACTATGATGGGTTTGCGCTTGATCAAAATTCACCTGATGGTAAGCGATATTGTGATCTAAGGTGGAACGCGCTTACCCAGAAGAAACCGGTTCACTCGTGCTTTGAAAACCGCAAGATTATAGAGAATTATTTTATTATCAGTTTCAAAGCAAAGAGTTACGTGAAAGAACGAAAGTCTTAAAAAATAATGTTATACTAAACCTAAAACACTCAAGATGTAACGACCTCGTTGGCGTAATGGTTACCACACCGGACTGCCAACCACAGGACCTCAGGTTCGATTCCTGGCACGGCCGGTGATGAAATAAATTTGTTGGTTGTGGATCTGGGTGTTCAATATGTACCTATCGATTTAAATATATACTACAATATATTTATATCAATAAATTAGAAATAAAAAGATAACAAAAATATAGCACCAAAATAAAAGCACATAATAAAATTAAACGTTTAACTTACCTTTGGTTTGAAGGATCAGGCAAATCCCACTTCTGGCAAGACAAGGTCTCGGATACCGTCCGAGATAAGGAAGAATTGTAAAAAAAATATGTATCGATATATAAAGTATTTATGTATATATGAAGTATATCAGTTGTGTTAGCATAGCATGTTAGCGTGTGTGGTTCTTTAAACGGCCTTGAAGCTATTTTTTAGATATTTTTTATCGATTTATAGTGTATAAACTGTATAATCAAGATTTTATCCTAATCTTTGCCTTATGAGACCTGTAGGTCTCACGCGAGCACGATTCGACGCGATTTTTAGTTTTACAACGGGCGCTAGTCCGTCGGATGGTTTTTTGAGTCGCATAAGACTAAAAATCGCGTCTCATACAATGTAAACAGCTCCATATAAAGTGTACGGTGACCAGAGCATTCGACTTTTAGTAATATGAGACTTACGACATGTATAACATTGTTTACAGACCTTAATCATTATTTTGGCATATTTGACCTAGTTACGTAGTTCGGCTCTGGCCACAATAAGTATACATATACATATTAAAATAGTTTAATCGACATTCAAGAGCAGGTCCTTTCTAGAACCTAACTGAATGTCGTAATCTTAAGTAGGAACATAAAATTGTAAGAGCTTCCCCTCAAACTAATTTTATATTAGTTTGAGAAAATAAAGTAGCTTATTTGATACTGCTTGTTTGTGAAGCTACCATAATCCCGATAAACGAGTATTGTTACTCAGTTCGGGTTTGGTGGCAGCTCAAACAAGCAGCGATATTTAGTAAGTAGTCTAGTTTCCTACTTATTATTATTGTAAATTCTTTGCTTAAATAAAGTTATTTTTATGTTAAGTTTATGACTAGTGTGAACGGGCTGTGAGTACCATTTAGTTCAACAATTTGTGTCATCTGATCTCGGTTAGATGCCAGTGGCATACCACGCCACACGCCGCAAGCCACATAATACAAATCATACCATGTTATATTATGTACGAGTATGTTTACACAGTCGTACGTATTACTTGTGTGTCTCTGTATTTATATCTTAACTGTTGTATTTAAAAATGTGATTGTCATTGTGATTTGTAATTTAAATAAAATTATCTACTCGCACGGTTAATTATTACGTTTAAGTACAGGGTTAGTAGGAACGAATTTGAAACTTGAAAACACTCGACACTAGAGGTTGGCTACTTACCTCACAGCGAAATGGATATGTGTAGTAGTTTAGTACGAATATGTTCTTTTTCACTATTATTAATATATTTCATGTATCTTGACAAACTCATTAAACTGAAACCCTTAGAACAGACAGAACGCTCTTAAACCCCTTGTCTGTATTCTAGACCAAAAAACTACTAGAAATATAAAAAGTAAAATCTTTCATGTATTAAAATACACCACTATTTTTTAATGATATATAATGAATGACTATATGACCTATATCCAGTCACAGCGGAAATTACTGAACCTAATTTTTTTTAATTAAGTAGTACTGCGCCTTATTTTATGTAGTGTACTAATGCCATAAAACAATTATTTATAAATTCTACTCCGGAGATGGTAAAGTTTATACAGATTGTTGTATTTCTGGATTTAGTGGTATAAAAATAGGGTAAAAATAAAATTTATAATAAATATGCGTAGTTGAAAAACTCCCTAAAAGTATAAAAACGGTGGTAAATTTTGTATGTAAAATTTATATTCCTTGTTGAATTTTTATTAATGATGAACTGCTCTATGTTTTCTTAAAGATAACTTTAGATAACCCTGTATTAATGTATAATACTTCTTTATCAATAGCCAACCTATTTTATTATAAATATTTGATTGTATTATCATTGTCATCACATTATAAAACTGTGAAGAAATCATAACAGAACTCATTTACTAACGATGTCGCGATTAACAACAATATTTGTTTTAATATCATTTTTCGGGTCAAATGTGGACCCTGCAAGAATATTAGGAGTGTATCCGATGCCTTCGATCAGTCATCAAGTGGTATTTAGAGCACTGACATTAGAATTAGTGAAAAGAGGACACGAAGTGGTTGCAATCACACCCGACCCAGCTTTTAAAAACAAAGAAGCACCGAAAAACCTAACGGAGATTGACATAAGTGATGGATACAATTTGATACTCAAAATGATAACTGATAAAGAGAATACTATTCAAATGAAACGTGGAGTGATTGTTGAAGCTGCAACACTGGCGCAGATGAATAAAAATATGCTGGATCTGTGCTATCACATGTTCCAGTCACCAGCAGTAAATGAGCTACTTGCTGACAAAAATCAGAAGTTTGATTTGGTTATAATGGAAGGACTGACGTACCCCCCATTGATATTTGGCAAGATATTCAACGCACCAGTCATTCTCTTTTCATCCTTATATGGTACTGCTACTAACTATGAAACTGTTGGGTCTGTAGCAAGACACCCAACACTATACCCGGGAATGTTCAGAGATAATTTTGGTGTTGGATTTTTTGACAAATTAAATCAACTGCGCGCCGAGTATACATCTTGGAAAGTGGACCAACTGAGTGAGAAGTATGATAATGATTTCCTAAAATCCAAGTTTGGACCAGACGTACCAACAGTTGAGGAGTTGAAGAAGCTCGTAGTCTTATTATTAGTGAATTGTCATCCTATATTTGATCATAATCGACCTGTGTCACCTGCAACGGTATATTTGGGAGCAGCGCATTTGCAACCAGTGAAAGAATTGCCACAGGTAAGTTTCTTTACTTTAATATTTTTGTAAAAGTAGCCCAAGTGAGGGAGAAAATAAAGAGTGGAAGGTCAGCGTGGTATGGATATGCGATGCGTAGAGAGGTATGGAAATGGTAGTGCAAGGAAGAAGAGCATGAGGCCGCCCGAAATAGACATGGATGGAGTGTGTGAATGAGGAAATGAGAGAGAAAGAATTGAGTGTAAGATGACGTCTGATAGAAGAGGGTAAAAGAAGAAGATTTGCTGTGCCGACCCCACTTAAGTGGGATAAGGTAAAGAAGAACAAAAAGACTTTAATAATTTTGAAGAAGGGTTTTGCGGGTTTCTTTATTTATTTCAAAATATTATTTATAACTTAATTAACTAATTAAGGATAATTATCATTACCTACTTTTTTATATGTAGCAAATTTATTTTGCTCCAATTTGTGACATATCATTTCTGTGTTATTTATAGAGTTTCTTTTATTTATTACAGGATTTAAAATCGTATTTGGACAATTCAACTAGAGGAGTGATTTATGTAAGTTTAGGAACAAATGTTAGACCTTCATTGATGGACAAAGAATTTCTGAATGAATTCTTGAAGGCTTTCGCAGAAATTCCCTACGATATTTTATGGAAGTTTGATGGTGACCAATTGGAAGGTGTGCCGAAAAACGTGAAAATGCAAAAATGGTTTCCTCAACGAGATCTTTTGGGTATGTTTACAGAAGTTTCAATTGTTGACATCTTTTTTTCATCATTTATATAGTTTTTGTTATTAATTATATTTAAAGGGCCTCTATTTTAGTATTCTTAGAGTCGAAAGTATTTTTTTTAGTTCCACATATATTTGGAAATAACAATTTTTCATAAACATGTAAAATAAATATTAAAATAACAACATATATTGTAAACATTAGTGATATCTAGAATACATACGAGTATATTGTTTTTTACACATTTCACATACGGCTGCTTGGCTACATACCAAACCATTTCTAGACTGTATTATGGTCGCTAACACAACTGACACACTATATTATGAACATACATGAATACTTTATATCGATACATATTAAACAACCCAACAGCCAACAAATTTAGTTAATTACACAGATGTTGTCCGTGCCGGTGGCAGTCCGGCTTGGTAACCATTACGCCAACGAGGTCGTCGTTAATTGATACCTTATCGTATCTTACTAATATAATAAACACGAAAGTTGTGTGTGCGTATGTTTGACACTTCTTCACGCTCAAACGGCTGAGTTGATTTCGATAAATATAGTCTTTTACATACTTTTTCCCTTTGGAAATTGTTCCGAAATATATCTACCTAAGGCAAACGCTCCAACTAGGTAAGAACAATTTTGAGGGTTGTAAGAAGAATTCAGCTAGGCTGGGCAGCATTTAGGAAGCTTCGTCGAGTCTTCTCGTCTTCCATCCCGCAAAGCCTCTAGACGAAAGTCTTTAATCAGTGCGTCCTACCTGTGATGACATACAGTGCCAAAACGTGGACACTCACGGCAGGGTTGATCCGAAAGTTCAAAGTCACTCAACGAGCTATGGAACGAGCTATGCTCGGTATTTCTCTGAGGGATCGTATCCGCAACGAAGTTATTCGCCAGAGAACGAAAGTAACCGACATAGCTCAACGCATCAGTAAGTTGAAGTGGCAATGGGCTGGTCACATCTGCCGCAGAACTGATAACCGCTGGGGTAGACGAGTTCTGGAGTGGAGACCGCGTACCGGCACACGTAGTGTAGGACGTCCTGCAACGAGGTGGAGCGATGATGTACGCAAAAAAGTGGGCAGTGGATGGAGACGATATGCTTAGGATAGGGTCGCGTGGCGTGCCTTGGGAGAGGCCTATGTCCAGCAGTGGACGCAGACAGGCTGATAATGATGACATATTTTTTATCTCACATTCACGCGGGTAACACCGCAGGACGCAGCTAGTATTAAAATGAATTGGTAACAGGTGGCTTAGATTCACATCATGTTCGAAATTAATCACTTGAATAAAACCACTTATCAGTAGAATGATAACTGATCTCACTAATAATTTTATAATCACAGGTCACCCAAACATCAAAGTATTTGTAATGCAAGGAGGACTACAGTCTACCGATGAAGCCATCGATGCAGAAGTACCGTTAGTCGGTATCCCATTCCTCGGAGATCAGTGGTACAATACTAATAAATACAAGGAACTAGGGATTGGAGCGACTATTGATTCTTTGACAATGGTAGCTGATGATTTGGTCAAAGCTGTCAATACTGTGGCCAATAATCCAAGGTGCCATACATTTTTTAGAACTATCTTATATCTAGTCGTTTAACTATTACCAATAACGGATAGAGGCAACTCGGCTGACATTTTGGCTCCTGTTTTTTAGATTAGATATAGTTCTAGAAGGGGTTATATTTTTTCATTACTCATACTCTGAAAGTAGGTCTGAAGTTGCCAGAGGAGCGGGATGAAAGTAATACATTGTATCCCTAGGGAGAATCGCTTTGTAACTGACAGCTGTCAAATTAAAAAAAATAGTTATACTAATTTAGTCCCTCGAACTATTGGCGTCCTCACTTCGTACGGGGCGCCAAACCCCGTCTCGCGGCTAAATAAGTTACTTTCATCCCTAGGGTAAAAATGTACTATGATTTGATAAATATTAATAATATTAGTTGAATCAAACGCAATATGAAGAAAAGCAATATGTTTTATACAATTTAAGCAGCGTTTATTTATCACCTTTTATTGTTACAGCTACAAAGAAAACATGAAAAAACTTAAAGCTATCATGAAAGATCAGCCTGAAACGCCAATCGAGCGCGCCATCTGGTGGACTGAACATGTATTACGTCATAAAGGATCGAAGCACCTACTTGGGGTTGCAGCCCAATTATCATGGAGCAAATACCTAATGTTAGACGTCCTTATTCCTTTGTCAATAGGGTTGATAATCCTAGCAATTATAGGCCTTATTGCAATAATCTATGTTATAAGGCTAGTGTTATCGGTTGATTCTTACGTCAAAGTAAAGAAGCATTGATAAAACATGTCTGCAGGAGTAATGATTGTACCGTGATCTAGTAAATCGTGTTGAGTGATAGATAATGGAATGATAAGTATTTAGTTTACTTTGTGTGTTTTTACTATCTTTAATCGGATTTGTTTTTATCTCTATGAGATATCAGTGTTGTATTTTTGTTGTTAGCTTGATAAAGATATAAAATAACATTTTTTATTATTTTGCATTAGAACCCGTAATACGCAAAATTTTACCAAAATTAAGTTATTTATGAAGATATTTTAGTAACGGTATTCTAACCATCAACAAAATAATACCTTAAAATATGATAATACAACCAATTAATGATGTAATGATAACATTTTCAAGAATAAGCTCAAGAACTGGCTCGTTCAGGATCTTTTTATTCCATGGACGAATTTTTTAATATCAGAAAAAATGTTATGTGACATGTATTACAATTTATTTGTATATCATATTGACATTTTCTTTTATATTCTTATTGACATTTTTTTAATTTTTGACGTATAATTGTACAATTGTCAATAAATGGTTTATCTTGTTTATCAATTATATGACCGTGAAAGGCATTATTTCCCGCTATTCCGCTTATTTATTTTACTCTACCTCAATCCTATAAATATAATACTTTGTGTCAAGAATTATTATCAGCAAACGCTTCAAAGACTTTAATAGTTATGCACAAAGCGACCGCCGATTTGATTATTTGGACAAATACAGATTGTAGTTTAATTAGAGACCTCGTAACGTAGTCACAGTGTAAACAGTGTAATGATATCACAGTACTAAAACTTCCGTAAGACATATTTGAATAATATTTGAGAATAACCTGCCCTTGAGAATGGCACACTGATTGTGCTAAAAAAAGTCGAGCTAATGGTGGTGATTCAGCGGCACACACGACTAAACTAAATTTAAAGAAGCCCCGTCTCTTTTCATCTAAGGTGGCCAGAAAGAGACGACACGTTCCGCACCATAGTCAAACCAACTAAAATCACGTAAAATGTAGAAAATATAGGCGACTTTAGTCCGCACTCATTTGTAAAAAAAAAACTACCTACATTTTCCATATTTGACGTGATTTTAGGTGTTTTGTCTGTGGTTCCGAACGTGCCGTCTCTTTCTAGCCACCTAAGATGAAAAGAGACGGGGCTTCTTTAAATTTAATTTATTCGTGTGTGCCGCTGAATCGCCACCAATACTGACACTACAAAAAATATTAAATAAAATAATTCAGCTCAATGTTTTGTGATTGGATTTGGCATTAAAATTGAACTTGGATTTGAAATGTATCACATTGTATGTATTTTTTCTAATCAAGCCCTTTCATTTATTACCCATATTTAGGCAATTGTGAAAATATTATATGTCATGCCGCCATTCGTCTTCAGCATTCCGTCGTTTTGCAAAAAGGAATTAATAATAGTCTAAAACCCTCCCGACTAATGTACATTTGTACAAAAAACAATCGATTTTCCGTTCGGGAACTACGATTCCATACGACGTCAAACCTAAAATACCCTATAGTTTTTGTGCCAGGGGTTAATAATTAGTGTGAATACAAGTAAGATCCTACTCAATATCTTCCGCTACTACAAGCTTAGAAACTTCTATTCTGTTCGAAATTAAATTCTCCCGAATTCGCAAACTCTGATAATATGGGAAAGATAAGTACTTCATAATTTGAATATTTGAAAAGTACGGCAATTAAGTATTATGTACATAATTTTGAAGTTTATTCAGCTTTGAGTAACTTGTAAGATACCGTGCAGGTTTACGTGAAATTTTGCGTTGCTTATATTTTTCCGTGTGTGAAAGTTAATTTTGTTCAATAATGTTAGGTAAATGTCATCAAAACATCTTTGAATCTTGTTTTTAAATTGCATTAAAAATCTCTGTTAATCTTAATTATTATTTATCTGTTTTTCATTTGTAACATCAATTTTAGAATAGACATAGACATTAAAATTATAAATAATCATGAAAGACAAGGACTTAGTTTACATTTAGCTTCATCGGTTTCTACATAGAAGTAGATTGGTTTATACAAACACACACACACACACAAACATCTCTCACACCAAACGCATATACAATAAATATAAATGAAATACTACGTACGCATACTTGAAAGAGCCCCATATTTTCAGTCCTCTTCAGTCGAACAAAAAGTTTCATTTCGAATCCTTTAATAAAAGGCCTTTGAGAAGCCTTCTATAGTACCTCCATATTCTAATACTGTGTTCATGTGTCTCAATGCCTTTGTGATGTAGATAATGCAGCCTCTTCCTCGATATGAGAGGTTCAAGTTACTAATATTCAAGTCTCTAATATAGAAGTTCAAGATCAGAATATTGGGAAAATTTTCTTTGCAGTGGATATTGGAGACTCTTGGATATCGACGTTTGTTGAAGTTCGACGACCTCGTTGGCGTAATAGTTACCATGCCGGAATGACAATCAGAAGGTTCCCGGTTCAATTCCCGGCATGGCCAACATGCTGACTTAATTCTTACTTCTTGACTTAAAACCTTAATTCTCAAAACGATGGTAGAGGGATTTTTTTTTACAATAAATTGGCTTGCGCTTGATCACGATTGATGTTAAGCAACATTATGATCTAAGGTGTAGCGCGCTTACCCAGAAAAAACCGGCTTACTCTTGCTTTGAAATCTGGAAACCAGATTTTAGCAATTTACCTACCAATTTCCCAAATTTTCTAAATTTTCGTTGTTAATATATGAGTTAGAAATAGAGTGGACGGACAGAGCGGTATTACAAGGGATCCATGACAACACAACACACACAACGGAACTGTTACGGCGAGGGTCAGAAAATAGTTTAAAAAATAAATAAAATAAAAAAATATTTTTAATAACGTTGATTTTTTTTAATAGAAATTATAAGTGGCTAAGAATACCTGTTTATGCGACGCAAGCCCAATCCAAAAAAACTCTGACTACTATGATGGAATCGCAATTGTCTCGCGTTGCATTGATGTCAATGCAAAGCGAGACTCAGCAATTTTATTTCATATGGATCGCTGTGTTTTTTTCGGATATAACAGTACCCTGAAATTCGTCGTTAGCATCAAAAGAATAGGTACAACGTAACACATAGAGCCTAATAAAGAGAGACCTAATAAATATCCTGACAATAATAAATCCTTAGACAGAGAGTATTTGGGCGGCTTTGACAATAATATAGACGTTTTATTTTGTGAGACAAATACAACCTCTGGCGGGCTATCATGAACACATTTTCCAAGACTGTCTGCCTCAGTAAATACTTGCTTAGTGGAGATTTGAAGTGAAACAGTGGTGTCTGAATCATAATTTATTTGCCGAAGATTGGTAATTCCGTAATTATATAAGTAAATATATGGTATTTGATAATGATATCTAAATTAGAATCAATTAAGAGAAAATAAAGAGTAGAAAGTTAGCGTGGTATGGGCATGTAATACGTAGAGAGGAGATTTTGACGTATAATTGTACAATTATCAATAAATGGTTTATCTTGTATCTTGATGCATGTCACTAGGAGATGTATGGAAATGGTAGTGCAAGGAAGAAGAGCAAGAGGCCGCCGAAAATACATGAATAGAGTGTGTGAATGAGGACATGAGAGAGAAAGGATTGAGTGTGGAGTTGACGTCTGATAGAGGAGAGTGGAAGAAGCAGATTTGCTGTGCCGACCCCACCTAAGTGGGATAATGTAAAGAAGAAGACAAAGATCTAAATTTGAATCAATAATCAATAAAAGTAACCGATAAACTGAATTATCAAATTTAGATAATCACAGACTCAATATTTCGTTGCGGCGGCCATCTTGTAATTATAAAATTTTGACCTAATTTGTGTAAGTTGAATGCGGTTTACATAAGTATTTAAGAATAAACTAATGTTATAAATGCGAAATTTTGTGTGTACAAAATTGTTACTTTTACACTCATTGGGCTGAAGAACGAATTTTTATGAAATTTGGAATGGACATACTTAGACTCTAGATTAACGCATAGACTACTTTTATCCACGGAGCAACGCGGATGAAACCTCGAGGCGCAGCTAATGTAAAGATAAATCAAGGTCACATTAGTAAGTAGTCAAAAGACAGTAACAATAAAGCAGCAATAGTTTGTATTATAGTAAAAACATAACGTCCGTTTGACATTTAATTTTATTTGATTTTGTTTCGCTATGACGCTTATTTTGTATTATTATTTTTATGATTTTGATTTTTATGATTTTGTTATGTGTAATATGGACTATGTCGAAAATAATGATTTGAATTTGAATTTGAAAAAAATGTTTGCCAGGTCAACGAGTAAGAAATATAAGCATAGCATAAGCAACCCACTATACGTTCCTACTGCTGAGACTCGGTACCTTCCCTCACGAGGAGAGAAATATAGACCATAACCCCCACCCTGATGGACCATAATTCACCACGCTGGCCACTAAGTGCCGGTTGGCGGATGACACACGTCTTCGGATAATGTGGTTTTCAAACTTTTTTTTCCTCACGATGTTTACCTTCACCGTAAAACGAGAGCACATAACTTGAAAAACAAGTCATTGGTGTAGGGCTGGGATCGAACCAAGGGCCGTTTGATAGAAAAACACACGTTATTACCACCGAGCCACTCTCGCTATTGCTTAAAAAATAAAAAAGTATTTTTACAGCGCCACTGTATTTACAGTCTACCAACTTTCACAAGTCCAATGATGTATAGTATCTTTAGAGAACACCGAATGTTCCTGACACTTTTGTAGACTGTCCTGAAAGATATTGTGTCTCAAATATAAATCTTCTTCCTTGCCTTATCCCACTAGGTTTTTCTTCAGCAAGCTTTCCTCTTCCACTCTCCTCTATCAGCCGTTGTCTCTACACTCACTCCTTTCACTCTCATGTCCTCATTCACACACTCCATTCATGTCTTCTTTGGGCGGCATCTTGCCCTTCTTCCTTGCACTACCATTTCCATACATCTCCTACTAACATGGATCTCCTCTCTACGCCTCACATAAAATAATTTGTATAAAAATTTATACTCATTCATTTATATTATTATTATACCTACTATACTAGTTGCGCTTCATAGTTTTGCCCTCGTTAATCCAAAATGAAATGTGTTAATTCTTGTTCTAAGCTATCTGCATACCATATTTTATCAGCCGTTTTTTTGTGTGTTAAAAAACAACAAAGCAAAAAGCATAAAACTATGCATATACATGTATTTTATTTCAAGATATTAATTTATATTTATCCTATTTTACATTTATCAAATTAATGAAAAACTGTGTTGAATATTAGAAATTGGTGATTGAACGAGTAAATACTCATAGTAGAACAGGTTTTTGAGCCTTTACAGCGAAAAACCTAACAACCATTCGCATTTACAATAATATTAGAAGAAAATGGGATAAGATTCTTAAAACTATTTCGAAATTAGTCCAAGAGTCAAAGTAATATACTGTCTTACTGTCTTAGGTTTATTTGAATTTTATGGTTTTAGGAAAACATAGCTTACAAACTCTCACTATCCAATTAAATACATTCGTGGGTCGGATGACACGTTAATTGTAGGTCCCGGCTGTTAGTCTTAGTCACACAGACAAGCAGTCGTTAAGCCAAGCCTTCGTGCGGCTTGAAATCTCTCGACACCAGAGCTTGGCCACTTACGAGGAAAATAAGATTAAATTCGTTAATCTCAAATCGTTTCTCATTCGCGTCATCAGTGTAGATGTCTATATAAAGCGTTTGTTAAATTTATTTATCTGAGTGAGATGAATCTTTTTGTTACAGTGTCTAACATGCGAGATGCGGGATTTACCACATGTGGGACGGAACCGTAGATAACACGTCTGTTGATAGACAATAGTGTATATGCTTTTAATAACAAAGAATAATTGGCCAAGTGCCTACACTTCAAATTACAATTAGAATGAAAGCACAGTCGAGCGAGGAATACATGACATACTCGTATTATATGTCATGTATTTACATCACCTAAAATAGGTGATGTAAAAAAATTCTCTTTTAAGGGAAACAAGTTAAACAGATAGATTGGAATATTATTAGGTAAAAATAGCGTGTTCAATTATAGATGTGTGGCTTAGTGAGGGATAAAATATTTTTGTTTTTCTATAACTACTTGCTGTTTGAAAACCAGCACTGGAAAACCTGGTAGATTCTCTCAGCATTATGCTGAATCCGCGCCTTTTGTGCACAAATAAAGTTGATAAAACTTGTTGGTTTTATTTATATATTTATTTATTAAAACTTTCGTAAGGCATATTTGAATAATGCTTGTATAACCGGCTATCACTTACGTTTATTTTAACATGTCGGGCTAATTCCGACAAAATAAACGTAAGTGATAGTCGGTTATACAAACATCATATTTATTTATTTTGTGCAATATAAATCGTTATTTCATCTTTCTTTCTTAAATTTATTTTTTAGGCTTGTACTTATATAATGAATAAGAAAAAATAAACGGAATTTGTATGAGCAGTCAATACAATTTATTCTTTTGTTGAAATTAATGAGCTGTAGGTTAAATTGGGTAAGCGGATCTCGATTCTCGTTTCGCCAACTGGGTTTTTAAAAACTTTTTTCCATTGTTATATTTTTTTTTTTAATTGACTAAGGGAAGGTCGTGCATTTATGATTAATTTTTCTATGTGGTAGATACGGTGATAGTATGATAAAAATAAAACCTAAGGCTCAAGGCAAAAAAAAACCAATCAATCATTTTGTTGCATTTCGTGCAAACAATCTGTATCCATTTTCCATAGCGTAGTGACCATTAAGCATTTTAAAATATAACTCCTAAGAAAGCAGAAATATTATTTATTATGTTAAAAATAACCCTCTGGGAGTAAAAGTGTCAAGCTTCAAATCTCTAAAGCTCGGAAACCAGAAATCTTCAAAAATCTATGATATCTAGTGTATTCCCCTTTAATCTATGTTTGTTTAATTAATATCCCGGTATTTAAATTAAGGTAAATATAAGGCCAAACCATGATTTTATAGTTTTTGCTATAAATCGTAAACGAAATAAATATCGAAATAATAGCTTGAAGTCTATATATACTGATTGGTACTAAAATAAGTAAAAATATTCTTAGAGTGTTTTAGACTGCCTTTAAGCAATTTTTTTCTGCTAGCGAAAAAACTGTAAAATCGAGATTTTGACATCATCTTCGCATTATAACGTAGATGTAACCACCACTTTGGCTCCACACATAAAATTTACCTTGAATGTTAATCGTCCCTTCACAAGCACACCTCGTTTGGATATAATTTTCTGAAATAACACGGGCAATGAGATACTCTTTGATAAATTAGCATTTTGCTAATTAGTTTCTTTGTACTAAGAGAGTAATTATGTTAGGACCAAGGGTACACATGAAGCGGTAAAGGCATAAAGTTTTCATAATATTTCGTGAGAAGGTGCTTTTAAGTTAAGGGAAATGTGAACACGTACTCTAGTTAATACAGAAATACAGAACTTTACTAACCATAAATAACATACGTTAAAGGCAAGTAAGAATTTTTTATTTGACACATTCACACACGGCTTTTTAGCCCCACAAAGACCATTTCTAGTTCGTATTATGGTCGCTAATACAACTGATATACTACATATACATACATATTATATATAAATACATATTTAACACCCAGACCCACAGCTAACAAATTTAGTTAAGCACAAAGATGTTGACCGGGCCGGGAATCGAAACCGGAACCTTCCGATTAGCAGACCGGCATGGTAACCTTTACGCCAACGAGGACGTCAATAAATTGAATTTTTAAAATACTACTACTTCAGAATCGTTATTGCATAAGAAAATATTAAGGTGTTAAAAGATATCAAACTTAGGTTACAGTTTGTGTTACGAAAAGCGTCAAAAAAATGTTCAAGTTAATGGTTAGGGCCAAATTACTTAGTAAATTAAATACCTACAATATAATAAACATAAAAACTTCCCCACCTACAAAGCTCTCAGGAAAATCCGAAATAATGTACACAGGTTTAATAGAGGTGTAAAACTTAAGGGCCACATTAAAGCAATATACCAAGATGGCGCCGTGTTCAATTTATACATCCCTTCCTACAAACCCAGATTAAACCGGCTTCATAATTTTTAAATGTACACAGAAATTTAATTGAAATATATATATTTTATGAAATATTACAAAACTTATTGTGTATAATATAAATATTTGATAAATAATAATTAATAACACGACAATTTATGAATCTAAAAAAACATAATATGTTGTTTCAAATTAAATAAAATATCCAATAAATTATAAAAGTAGAAAACTAAAAACAAAACCACTAGTAAAAATAATTTAAAAGGCCACTCAAAACAGCCCTTCAAAATTTTTGCGTTTATGAAGCAAGTTTAACAAATTATTATTATTAATACATTTATTTTCAGAAAAATCTATAAAATACAACTATTGTATGCATTCTTTTTCCTTGCCTTATCCCACTAGGTGGGGTCGGCACAGCAAATTTTCCTCTTTCACTCTCCTCTGTCAGCCGTTGTCTCTACACTCACTCTTTTCTCTCTCATGTCCTCATTCACACACTCCATCCATGTGTTCTTCGGTCGGCCTCTTACCTTTCTTCCATGCACTTCCAATATAATCCATCGTACAATGATTAAAACATAAAATCCATAAAAACATGTCAAAGTGACATTAAAATTGCATTTAAACTCATATAGATAGTCATAATAAAAGTGAATAATAATTATAATACTAGGACACATATAAAACAAAACACATACACAATTTTTAATTTTTTACCTAATAAGGCGTTATTCATTTTTTAATGGAACAGACTAGTACAAATAAAATACTTCCAATAACTATCTTTTGTATAAAGTTTTCTTTGGAACTCAAAACCAATTTGTGAAAAATCTTGCTTCCTTTTTCTTCTTGCTCCTAAACTCCTGATATTAACCGTTACTAAGATCTTTGATAATGGACCTAATTTTACGAATAACGTTCATTTTACGTTTCTGAGCTTAACGCGCGTTTTTATTTTACGTCAGATTTGAGTGCGCAATGTTATTGCTAGTAAAAAAGAATTTATTTGACGCGGAAGTGAGGGAAATGTGAAAGTAATGATGGAAAATGTGATAAAAGAAGTTTCTTTCCATGATATCGTGATTGCTATATATGACTGACTTTCAAAATCCAAAATATTTGTGTATAGTCATATTGTGAAGGAAACCATACAATGCGAAGACTTGTTTCATTCGCTAACCCGCCTTTGGCCAACATGGTAAATAATAGCTTTATATCTTCTGTGAGAGAAGGCGCCAAGCCCCAGCGATGGGCAAGTTTAGTGGGCTTCTTTTATATAAATGAGACTATTTATGGAACACAGTATTTGTTAGAAAGGAAGAAAGAAAGAAAAAGAAAATCTAGTGCAAAAAACAAAATACACTTACAATTTATGATAGATAGCTATCACTAATTGGGAGAGGCCTATGTTTGGGAGAACCCTATGTTTGGGAGAGCCCCATGTTTGGGAGAACCTTAAGTTTGGGATAGGCCTATGTCCAGCAGTGGACGCAGAAGGGTTGATGATGATGATGAACTATCACTTGTAGTGTGTGCACAAATGGAGCAAATTCAGCATAATGCTGAGAGCACTAAGTACGCCAATGCTGGTTTTCAATTTGCTCCTACACACTTGTTACAGCATGAAAAATACTGTATTCATCAAACATTTAGCCCATCCCATTGAAAAAATAAACATAATTTGCCAACCATACTGCGGCCCATCGTTGCAAAGTTAATAATAACGGATATCTCTCTTTTGGCCTGAGAAAAGTGGAAAATTATCTTGTGTACCATTTCGGCATACTAATGTTGTACCCCGGATCCTGCTGTCACGATATTGGATACCTAAAGGCCGGGTCGCGGGGCGCATAATAACTACTATCTAATAATATAGAAATTCCCTTTCAAGTACGGTTGCCATTTGCCGTTCTTCTTTCGGTATACATATGTCTCTCTAACCTAACATATACAATGTAAACTATATAACGACACTGAAAGGATTGTGCATTTTATGGCGTTATAGAAAGTGGTCGTTACATGGAAAGAAGGTATCATTGTATGGAATACAAGCTAAACCAACTAAAGCCAATTGATTTCGACGCTTTAGAGAGTTTGTCGTTAAATCGAGTGACATTACATGGAGTTTACACTGTATGTACACAGGTAGGTTTAAAGTTCGACTCAAACGCTGGCTTATCGAGGAAAATCTTTATGATTTAGAAGAATTTGTAAAAATACATAATAACAAATTTTGACATTGTTTTCTAATTTTAATACAAATATGACATAAAATATGAAAGAATTTTGAACGAATTCAAGTATTTTTTTATTTTATTTTTTGTTACGTATTTTTTTATTATGTAGAATAATGTAAGAATTTGAGTGAATTGACCTGTAAAACATGTTTTACCTTTAAAGATGATAATGATTATTTGGTGTGAATTAAATTGGTATAAGTGTAAAGTTAGCCACAAATTTTTTTTCACAAAACAACGGAATCTTACAAGTTTAAAGTTTGTGTGTGAGTCTGTGAACTAAAATTTAGTATTTGTTTAACAGCTATAGGTCTAATCGAGTCATTTGTCTAGATGCCTAACCCTGACCTTCGTTACTAGAAAGGTCAGTGTCAGGTTTAGTTACGGGTTAAATTCTAGACAATAATTCTTGAATGGGTTCCAAATGCTCTCATTAAACATTTTTGATCTTTCAGAAGTTTTTAAATGCACTAGACTCTAGGTACTTTACCTGATTACAGGGTACATGTTACTATAAGTAAACTTACATCGATTACCTATGTACACGCTCAGCTATGAAAATAAATAAATAAAATAATTAATAATGAATTTTGGCGATCCAGCGAGGTAATGCCGCCAGCATTTTAGGCACCTTACCCACTGACACTGACTTAGATTTAATCTACTATTTGTAAGGTTTTTTTTATTGTGTGTGTGTTTTTATTTATGTAATTATTTTATTTAGTTGTGAGTCTTTGCAATCCAATAAATAATTATCAATTCTCGTACTGATAACCAAATTTGAAAGCTGACCTTCTCTCACTTCTAGTTATTCTTCATTCTAATTTAGTCACTGGAAGGAACTAACCTCCATGACTAGATTGAGGGTTTTTCTTCTTCTTCTTCACCTTATCCCATTTAGGTGAGGTCGGCACAGCAAATTTTCTTCTTCCACTTTCCTCTATCAGACGTCATCTCCACACTCAATCCTTTCTCTCTCATGTCTTCATTCACACACTCCATTCATGTCTTTTTCAGGCGGCCTCTTGCTCTTATTTCTTGTACTACTATTTTGAGGGTTAGGGATATTAAATTATGTACATACATTCCATAAATAAAAAAACATTTTTGAATTTTGAATTTAAAACCCATTTATTAATTATTTTTGTGTGAATAAAACTAATATTAAAAAAGCTATTGTGAATGTCATTAAGGAAGCGTACTTTCAAATGTTTTCTTTATTCAAGCGAGTTATAGTAAATGTACGACAGTCTTTGCACATGTGGCAACACTGCTTCGAAAGATTTCTATAGAGTTAAAATATCATTTGGGATTTCGGGCGACGGTCACAGGTGTGCTTGTATCATTTGGTATTCTAGCACTAATCCTAGATTAAGCAAAAACAATCTAGATGTTTCTTCCTTTGAGATAGGGTTGCTTATTGCGTATTACATATTTGAGATATAAGCTTGATAGACTTGGCAAAAAAAAATATAGCTGATATAGCATAGTCTTCAGATTTGTAAGTTCTTATTCCATTACAATAAGGTTCATTTTTCAGCAAACTTCCTTTTTTGCGGCGTAATTTTTGAAAGGGCTTTTGTTATTTCTATTCAGACTACTCCAGTGTTGCTTGGTTGCGTTTTTGTGTAATAAATTATGCGAGAACGCTTGTTTTGTCGGGAAAAGGTCAGACGGCTAGACAGTAAAGGTTTGATATTATATGGTACTTGATTGTACTCGCAGTTTCGCTTGCGTATATCTTGGTCAAAATTTTTGGTTATCATTGTAAAATTGAGAAAATCAATCGAAATTCATGAAATATCACGAACGTTTGAACGGTTCCAATGGATGATATAGATAGCGTTATTATTATTATTAATATCATTATCATATGTGTGTATCATTTAAATATTATGTCATAGGTATCTTAAGTTATATATTTGTCATGAATGTATGTGTATATAAATTAAATTTTAGTAATAAATAATAGTAAATTGACTTGCCCAGTACGGTGCGATGCCGTAAGGTTAATAAACGATTTGATTTGATTTGATTTGACAGCGGGATCAGTTCTCCCACGAACAAGGCCTAACGTTCTAACCTCTAAACTATGGTCGAGTTACTACCCGCAAAAATTCACGAATGCTTTTTTACTTCGGTTCTTAAGCAGCCTGGTTTGCCGGAGACGCGGGTTCGAATCCTACTGGTAGTGATATATTTGATTAAATTTCTTGAGTCTGCGTTTTTGTTGTTTCACCTTAATAACTGTTCGTGTACTTCTTAAAACTTTGCTCTAATCTCTACGCCCATGACCAGATTAATGCCTAAATCAATAGCAGTAAAGTACTAACCGCTTTCCGAACTATTCGATAATAATAAATGTTAAAGCCACCCCAAATTCTTATTCAATCGGATTTGCAATTAAGAGCTACATTAACGATATTATCTTCAAAATTAGATGTCTAAAAATAGCACAAGGCTTTTGATATCCGATAATGAGTACAAAAGGTTCATTCAATGTAAAATATAATTCTGTACCTACACAAGAAAGATTCTTTTTTGGACACAAAATACATATTTCAATTTAAAAATATAAGAAGAAAAGATTTCTATAAAGCAACATTTAAATGGAGAGGCAGGTAGCAAACAAACTTACACAAAAACTTCTTCAAAATTCTCTACCTACTACTAATTCTACTTGAATAGTTTTAGAGTACCTTAGTTAATGTTTATCTTTGTTCATAAAGAAAATAATGTTTTCAAGGAACAAATTACGAAATATGATAATTATAACAATAAAATATTTTACCTTTAGTAATTACTAGCGACCCGCCCTGCCCTCGCACGGGTGCTATATGCTGATACTTAATACACTACGGAAAAACATATACCACCGCGGAGTTTTCTGTATACCTTTTCAATGTGTACAAAAAATTTGTACTTTATTTTGATAAGTCTCGTAGGGTTCAGCCTACGTTTGCAATGTAAGCGGAAAAAAATATAATTAACAGCATCACTTTAGAAATCTTAAAAATAACAGTATTTCCCCACTAATTAATGGATGTTATTATACATATTATAAACCTTCTTCTTGAATCACTCCATCTATTAAAAAATTGTATCAAAATTCGTTGTGTAGTTTTAAATATTTAAGCATAAAAAGGGGCATAGAGACAGAGAAAGTGACTTTGTTTTATACTATGTAGTGATTCGCTGTTCCGGTTGTGTTAAACCTCCCTTCAATTTAATTATTTAATTTTCTTCCTTCATATCTGGAAAACGACTTCGTCACACATGAAACTGAATTAAACTTCCAAGAACCATGCACCTATCATAATCAGGACTGTCAGTTCTTGTATAATTTCTCCTGAGATTGCTTTCATTGAGGCTTTTCCCTCTCTTATTTTAACTCTTATTTTATTAGTACCATTAGTGGGGTTAATGGAAGTACCATACAAAATAAAAAACACTGTACTTTCAATGCAAAATGTTATTGATAATCGTAATTTTTTTTCAATGTAATAGTTTGAAAACGGTGCATTATTAACCATATTTGGTTGTGTTAGATTAATGCTGCTATCTGCGATCTTACCCACGCTAGTCTGACAAAAGAAGTTGTGTTATAATTTTTAGACAAACTCATTTAAAATACCAAATTTCATTTGATCAATTTCAGAAAAAAAGTAGTAAGCAAAAGTGTTAGAGTAAAAACATACACATCTACACAAACTTTCTTCTTCATAATATTATTGTAACAATTTAAATCTGGCTTTGGACTCTTTCTTAGCGCTCTAAGAAAAAAAATGTCACTGTGTGTTATAACTCAATATTTTATAATGCTGTTCTGCTCGTAATTCGCAGCAGGTTTACATTAAGAAGAAAGAATTCGTCACCATCTAAAATGATTCTGCTTATCCCATTGATTATTATTTGACATAAATATAAAAGATGTACCAAATAAAAGCTTTTCAGGTGTCTAGCTCTACCAGTGGTGTCAAAATGAGAGGGCCATGTGGAGTATTTTTCTCCCAGTAGGCGAAAGAAATAAAATTAAGCATTACGAAATATTATTCCGAGATCAAGTTACGTAGCAACTGCTAACTTAATGTTGAGTTCATCAAGTTTTTTTTGCAAATTAGGAACGGTACTGCGAGGTTTGCGACAAGATGGAGCAGCAAATTAATTTCTAGATTTTTTCTGTATTTTTTGCGAAACTGCATGACTATCTAGTAATAAAATTAAGTATAACAATTCAGTGCTCTTTTAAATTTCGTTTATGTTGCGTTCTAAATCTTAAACATATTTCATGGATTTCTGCACTAAAACAAATAGCTGTGACCTATGTTGTGTGATCAGCTGGAAAAACAAACCTTCGAAAAATCTTCACTCGGTCTAAATTTGCCCGTTTTAGATCAGAGCGGAAGAACACAAATGATTTCTGAGATTCTTCAGTGATTAATTAATTTGTGCTTATACCTACCGTATCCTTGAGTTATATGAAAGGTTCCGTATCATTATTTAAAAAAAATGCCAAATAACAAGTTTATTTTTATGGGAGGCCCCCTTAAACATTCATTTTTATTGAATTCATTTATATATTCTTTGAAAATCTTAAGTTACTACCAGTGAACGATATTGATTTATAGCATAATAATGCGAAAATTACACATTCATTGTGTGGGAACTACCCTTAAGTTTTTTTTTTATTTCTAGTATATTTAGTTACAGCGGCACAGGAAATACAAAACTTATTATATTTCATTTTCTTGCTATCAGAGTTTCTGAGATACAGACTGGTGACAGACAAATAGATAGCGGAAGCCTAGTAATAGGGTCCCGTTTTAGGCACGGAACCTTAAAAAACCGACTACTTCATCACTCTTGTCCACCATGACTGTGTTCTTAACCTTAAAGGTCCCAACAAGTGAAGTTGGAAGCCTCTTTTGAACTTGTTAAAACTTAGCCAACTTAGTCCATCTTAGATGTGTACAGGAAATTAATACAACTTTTTAAATGGTAAAAAAGTACAAACGCTTACTCATCTTTAGGTTGTTAAGAAGGACTTTGTTCCGCAACTTAAATACTAACAAATACAGCGTCCATTTTCTCTCTACATGTATGAAAATTAGAATTATTCTTTCCTCTGTCCCCAGGGGTAACAGAACGAACAATGTTTTTTGATCTGTCCCACTGATAGCGATAAGAGGACAGTACCACCGATTATTATTTTTGAAGCTTTACAAAGCCTTATAATTTTACATTGACTTTTTATGTTATGTTTGTATAACACTATTATTAAATCTATCAAAACGCTTTTAAAGTGTAACAAGTTACATTACTTTTTTTTTAAATATTAGTAAACATTGCACACACGACTGATTAGCCGTATACTAAACCATTTCTAGTTCGTATTATGGTTGCTAACACAACTGTTATACTACACATACTTACATAAATACTTTGTATAGATATATATTTAACTCACAGACTGACAGCCAACAAATTTAGTTCAGCACAATGATGTAAAACGTGCCGGGAATCAAACCCATAACCTTCTGATGGGCAGTCTGGCATGGTAACCATTACGCCAACGAGGTCGTCAAATTGATAAGGTAACAGATTAATGAACACGTAATACAGTTACGTCCAACACAGTCCTATGCGAGCTTCCATTTAAAACTTAGAAATATACAAAACTCTACAGGACAAAGATAACCTTAACACTCTATCCCACAAACATTTAATGGATTCCACAATAACTGCAAGTGACAATTCGCCCGTTACCAGCATCGTCACGCTAAATAGGGTCTTATTGCCTAGATAATAAATGCTCATTTAGTGCAAGGTGTGCCAATCTGTTTCAGAAGGTCAATTTATATCGTTTGCGCCAACGTTTTCCTGACAAATACGCTTTTAGGAACCGATAGTGGTGAAGGATCGGTGTGTCGGAACTGTTGGGCGGGCGGATTTATGGGCGGTGGGCAGCCTGAGTTTAGCAGGGTTTTTGCTGATGTACGCACGCATTGTTGCGGTTTTGGGCGGCCGGCGAAGAATTACGCTTATTTGAAACAGAATGGCCAATAATATGTTTATAGGTTTTTTAAGTGTAATATACCTTTCCGTGGTCAGAAACTAAGCATTGCCATCTAACGTGGCAACGTGGTCATTGTATTTCGTATGTGCGAAGTAGCCATTCGGATCTCTAGCAAAGTGTCTCTGACATGGCTAATTAGTGGTTGGACTAACAGTCTGGACCGCCAATTTATCGTTCAACCGACCCACGGTAGGTCTCTGATTAAAAAAGGTCGTTGCTTAACTTCGGCAATCACACCAGATCACCTTAGTTAGTTACTCCATACAACTGCCGCTTAGAATTTACTTCTATTCCAACAAAACACACATACACACACACAAAGCTCGATTGGTGCCGTGCTAGACCATGTGACTCCACACGGGTGTGGGGGTAGCTGTTTTGCCCCGCCCACCGCGGTATTTTACGATTACGCGTGGAACCATTTAGCAGTTAAGTTACTATTCTTTTTATTCTAGTCCGCTATGCAAACGCTACTTTTATTATGAGTCCATATTATAGCAAGTAAACAATGTCTTGAAAATAACTTTTAAGATCACTTTAATACGTCTAGACTAACAACTTTAGTTCTAAGACTTTTGACGTTGTCTATAACGTTAATTAATTATGGCCAGTAAACTTTATGTTTTGGAAATTCGCAAACAATGAACGAACGCAGCGAACTTATTGTTTGAAACAACTACTTAATCTTATTTTAGATATAAGAGTTAGTTTATATGAAGTTAAAATAATATTTACTAGCCGCGCCCCCCGGTGTTATCTGCATTAATCAGGGACAAAAGAAGTTAATCCGGGGTAGTATAAGTAGCATAAGCATAAGCAGCCCACTATGCATTCCCACTGCTGGGACTCGGGGCCTTCTCTCACGAGGAGAGAGATATAGGCCATAATCCACCACGCTGGCCAAGTGCGGGTTGGCGGATGACACACGTCTTTGGATATTGTGGTCCTCAAACATGCCGGTTTCCTCACGATGTTTTCCTTCACCGTAAAGCGAGTGCAAATCCACACATAACTTGAAAAACAAGTCATTGGTTGGTAGGGCCGGGATCGAACTAGGGGCCGTCTGATTTAAAAGCAGACGTTATTAGTATAAGTAGCCTATGTGTTAATGCCCAAGATCTAACCTTTGAGCATAGATCAAATTCAAAGTCAAAGAATTTATTGCAATATTATGTCACTTTACAATTACATAATTATCCATAAGGCATTGCATTTATTTGTTGCGATGAGCAACCCTGTTGATTGATTTGATTTTTTAATGTTCCGTCATTCAAAAAGTCTTCTATTTTACAATTACTTTTTGTTATGAGTAAGTTTTTTAAGTTAAGAAAAGTTTTAATATTATCGTTACGTTTAGGTCGTCTGGTAATATAATAAATATTTTGAAGAGTAACATATATTTTTGAAGATATTTGCGTATTCCACGAGAACCATAATAACCTGGTCATATTTGAACCATATTTGACCTGGTCATGTACGATAGCTTGTGGAGAAAACTGGATAGCATAAACGTACCTAGTGAAGTAATTAGCATGTTTCGATATTGGTACGGGCATCAGGAAAATTATGTTAGATGGGCAGGGACGATGTCAGAACAATATCGGCTTGAGTGCGGAGTCAGACAGGGCGGTTTGACTTCTCCTATGCTCTTTAATCTCTACATGAACGACCTGATCGTCGCGCTCAGCAGTTGCCATATCGGTTGTCATATAGATGGAGTACCTATTAATAATATTAGCTTCGCTGATGATATGGTGTTGCTGAGCGCGTCGGTATGTGGTCTTAGAAAGTTGATGAGTATATGTGAAGAATATGTACGTGACCACGGATTAAAATATAATGTGACGAAGAGCCAGTTCATGGTCTTTGAGGTTGGCCAAAAATGTTCCCAAAGTGTGCCTCCAGTGAAGTTGAACGGAGTACCACTCGAGAGGGTAGACAAATTCAAGTATTTGGGGCATATTTTGTCAGCTGACTTAAAAGACCATGAAGACATGGAGAGGGAGCGGAGGTCGTTGTCTATACGGGCAAACAT
This sequence comes from Mellilla xanthometata, assembly GCA_035578125.1. Lineage (NCBI taxonomy): Eukaryota > Metazoa > Arthropoda > Insecta > Lepidoptera > Geometridae > Mellilla > Mellilla xanthometata. Next base: position 4,049,355 of record JAPUBQ010000020.1, read on the forward strand.
GATAGCCCGCAGGTTTGCTAGGTGTTCAAGAGAAGTGAAAGTATCGCTTTTCAAAGCTTATTGTACATCACTATACACCTGCAGCCTGTGGGCGCGTTACACGCAAAAGAGTTACAGCGACCTCCGAGTTCTCTATAACAACGCGTTTAGGATTGTGGTGGGGCTGCCCCGGTGCGCAGAGTACGGACCAGCTCCAACACAATCCTGGCGATGATCGCCGATAGGCTGGACTGTCCCTACATGCGGCATTGCTGCAACAGGCATGTTCCAGCAGTGCCGTTTGTGAGGGACTATTGAAGTACTGTTTGTGAATGTTTTTTGACTTTTTATTTTATTTTTAAATTGTAATTTCTATTTGTAACTTTTATTATTTGTTTGTTTGTAATGAAATTTAATTGAATCATAAAATGTATAATGCAATGTAGAATTAATATGGGTCCTTGAAACCTGAATAAATAAATTTATTATTATTATTATTATAATAGTTTTCGGCATTTAAAAGTAGCCTAGCTCAGCCGTTTGAACGTCAAGAAGTACACATACGAGTACACATATACAAACTTTCGCGTTTATTACATTAGTAGAATTTGTAGAATTTGCTTTGCCTTGCGATTTTACCCGGGTTAATCTGAATCATATCTGAGTAAGAATTTTATAGTCGATTGTATAACAAGAGAGCATAAGCAGCCCACTGTACGTTCCCACTGCTAGGACTCGGGTCCTTCTCTCACGAGGAGTGAGATATAGGCCATATCCACCACACTGGCCAAGTGCGGGTTTGGCGGATGAACAAGGGAGCAAAGTAATATTATTAAAGCGAGGACGCTCTTTTGAAACCAGAGTGCAGCGGTTGATAAACAATGGATTCCGAATATTGGCCATTTTACACAAAATTAGAACCTTTACATCTATGGATAGAGGTAATTACAGCGCATTCGTTGGACATGAAGCCACGCCGTAATGTGTTTGGTTTGTACTATGCGTGCCAACTAAGAATAGGATCGCGCTTGCTTCAACTTCACACGATAACTGTCAAAAAAGTACTGCTAGCAAAGAAAGCGTGAAAAGAAATTTAATCATTTATTTTTTGGTACATAGATATACATTTAATTATTTAATTATTATTTAAGTATTCTTGATTTTTTACTACTGGATAATTTTGGATTAATTAATTCTACAGGTAAGAAGTACCCAAGGCAAATTAACAAAACCTAAAAAAAAACACGTGACGAGACATTGGTTTCGGATAGTTTCGACTTAAGTGCTGTATGCAGTATAATAAACTATTTTTATTTGTTACAAAAAGAAGTGACAACAATGAAAAAGAAATTATATTTTTATAAATATGCTTTTACTTTCAAATCCTACTCATTTATAATTAATTTGCCGTAAAATGTATAAGAAATAGCAAAACAGCGTACATTAAACATAGAAACTGAATATAGTTTGTTCATAAAATTTTTTGCACACCATACACTTTGGTTATGAAGTTTGCGCGTATGATTGAGCAAGATGGCGGTTTTGACAGTCCTATTCTTAGTTGGCACGCATATTAAAGGCTTTGTAGTTTACTGTTATATTGAGGCTATGTTTTACAGCTTTTAGTCGTGGCGAACAATTTGCAATGCGCATCTGATTCTCGGCTGAACGTATTTACGATATATTATTATAGAAACATAACATAACATATAATATCTACCTCTACTCAATTATAAACATACATACATACTTGATGATACCAACTGTATTTTTTAATTATAAGATTGATAGTATTGTAACAAAAAAAACATTTACATTATAAAAAGTCTGTTGAATTTTTTATTTTAAAAACTAGTATTTGTAAAATCTTGTTCTAACCTACATGTGAGTTATAGATAATAAAGGCTATTTTTATTTTTATTTTTTTTATTATAGAAACAACAATTCTCACAATTTATATTATTAACTTGTTTGATTTATGTAAAATAGAAACATCTATAAAATAAAGTAATATTTCTTGTTCTAAGTAAATATTGAAGAAGAACCAGAAAAACACCATGGAAGATGAAAATTCCTATTTTTAAATAAAAGCTACGGCACATGCATGACTGCTCATCAAAAAACTATCCGTGTCGACTTTAAATAATTAAATTTGTGTAAACGTTTCGAAAGTATGATGTATCCAAAAAAAGACATAGGTGTGCATACATCTTCTAATATATACAATTTTCATGTCACAATGTTAGTTACCATACTCAGTAGACTCTGAAACGGCTTTACCGTTTTTTTTTCAAATTTTATATGCGTATTCAGTAGGTCTGAGAATCGGCTACTATCAATTTAGAAATAATTTACAAGACAAAACAACGTTTGTCGGGTCACCAACTCCTCTCCATCCAAAGGCTGCCTGGAAGAGATCGCTTTAAGCGATAAGGCCGCCAATTGTGGCACACTTATTTGTAAGCTCTTTCTTTTTTTTTTTTTATTTAATGTGTCCAATAAATAATTTTCTATCTATCTATCTATCTAGTACTAATGTAGATATTCATAACAAGCTCGAAAAACATTTATTTTCTTTGTCGGGTAAAAAGCCTAAGCGCGGAATTCCAAACCGAAAAAGTTCCAATCAGATGAAATTCTGATAGCAATCGAACGCTTCTTTTCAAACAACTTATTACGAGTCGAGCCTTTTGGACAAAATCACTCCATTTGTAATTCCTATCAGCTATCACGGTATTTTCGCTTCAGTTCGATCAGATTTAAAAAGGTTACCATGAGCAAAAATCCATCATGGTTTTAGTATTACTTACCTCTCACCGTGGTTCGGATGACTTGTTAAGTTTGTAGGTCCCGGCTGTTATACTTAGTACTTCTTCTTCTTCGTATGAGCTAAGTGGTCAAGCTCTGGCGTCGAGAGTTATCTAACCACCCGAAGGCTTTTGACTTGGCTTAATGACTGCTTGTTTAGACTAACAGCCGGGACCTACATTTTAACGTGTCACCCGACCCACGGTAGCGCCCAGATGAAAATGCCAAACAGTTATGTGCATAGTCACCTATCCAAACACTGTCCGCATCCACTGTTGCTTAGCTTCGATGATCGCGTCAGATCACGTTTGTTAGCCGAGCTATAGGCTCTTAGTACAAGCCTAACTAGTGATTAAACCAAGTCAGAGGCCTTCGAGCGGCTTGAAACTTCTCGACACCCAGAGCTTGGTCACTTTGCTCATACTAAGAAGAAGAAGATCCTTTCAGAATAACGCCGAAGTTCGACCATAATCGGAACCGTACCGGGCTTGATGAGTTACGCGAGTCAAAACGAGGCTGCTTACTGCAATATTGCTCTCTCACTCTCACACCACCACCACGAAAGAGACAGATAAGAAAATCTCACTCATCGCATCAGAACGGGCAGGTCGAGCCACAACTATGAAAATTTACGTTGTAACTTAAGCTGACTCATTTATAGACTCGCTTCGCTCGCGGTCGAGAGCCAATATTTCCATACCAGGCATACTGTTTTTACACATTTTATTGTTGTTTCAAACAACTTGTAAAATTATTAATAATATTTTAGTTTTTAAATACAACATAATTATGTATATGGATAGATTATTTTTTTGGGAGAAGACATTGGCTTCCAATATACAGTTTTTACAACTAGTTTGGAAGCCTTTGGATTCCATAAAATTTTGTTGATTTTTATTTATTTACCATGTCAAATAAAGATTTTTGTATTTTTTGTATTTGTACCTATTTGTATGTTAAGTCAGAGTCGCTAGATCGTGGTTACGCGCCCTGTTGTTGAAATGCCTTCTTGTAATGTATAAAAAAGTAAGGTAACTGTATAATACCGTAAAGATTTTGAACCGTATTAAAGAACGTATATGACGTATACGTAGTGTGATAAAATTGATACGTTCATTTAACATATAATATCTACGTTTCAAATTCCTTTATCATTGATAGCGTAATACTCATAGTAAATCATCATAGTAAGTCATAAACCAGTTTTGTGCCACGTAAATGTTTTTTTATGTATTGTTTTTCTTTGTGTCACAAAATATATGTTTCTTTCTTTCTTTCTTTTTAACTGTTTCTAGTAGCCCCCCTGTAATGAACGAATCAATTATTCAAAGTCAAGCCCCTAATGCAAATTGAAAAAGAATGTTATTATTTCTCAGAGTTAGGTTTTCAAAAATCGGAAACGTTGCGAAAATAAGGTTTTTTGGAATTTCATGTTTTGATTTCATTAATATTTCATGAAAATTATCTATGGCCGATTGCCGTCACTGTATTGTTTTGAAGTCAAATACATGAATACAGATTAAGTTTTTACTTTTTACTGTAGACAAAGCATATCAAAATACTCGTATTTATCAATATTATAGATACGATATATGATAACTCTTTATTAGATCACTAAGGTGATCTGACGCGATCATCGAGGCTAAGCAACGGTCGATACGGACAGTTTTTAGATGGTTGACCATGCACATGACTGTCGTTTTTCAAGTGGTATTATCATCTGGACACTACCGTGGGTCGGATACATCTTTAAATTGTAGGTCCCGGCTGTTAGTTACAAGCAGTCGTTAAGCCAAGTCAGAGGCCTTCGGGCGGCTTGGAAACCCTGGACACCAAGAGAACTTGACCATTTAGCTCATACAAAGAAAATAATACCAAACAAATCAGATGATACAAATTTTCCAAGAATTTATTTTCATTTTGCTTTTATTTTTACTAAAAAAAGTCTGTTCTGCATTCATCTCACTAATACGATGTGTTTGAGTCCACGCGACGAGTTTCATTTATTCATTCGACATTCCATTTACGTGATTAACGACTACAAAATGACAGCTAGATACTGTGGAAAAAAAAACAGTGTTTATATTATAACTAAACTAGGTGTAGTGCTTGTTTTATCTGGGGACTACATGGCGTCACAGACTACAAAGTTATGTTTTTTTTTTAAATATATTTTTTTAGCCTAACTCGCACTTGTCCAATAATTTGTTAGCAGCCACCAAATATTTCAGTTAACCAGTAACCTAACAAAGTACTATCAACTTTGGCGACCTCGTTGGCGTAATGGTTACCATGCCAGACTGCCAATCGGAAGGTTCCGGGTTCGATTCCCGGCACAGCCATCATCTTTGTGCTGAACAAAAATTTTGTTGGCTGTTGGTCTGGGTGTTAAATATGTATCTATATAAATTATGTATAAAGTATGTAGTATATCAGTTGTGTTAGCAACCATAATACGAACTAGAAATGATTCAGTATGGGGTTAGCCAGTCGTGTGTGAAACGTGTCCTAATATTAAAAAAAAAATACAAAAACTGTATGGAACCCTTCATGAGCGAGTCTGACTCGCATTTGACCAATAATTTGTTAGCAGTCACCAAATATTTCAGATAACCAGTAACCTAATATAGTACTATCAACTAGCGTATCTTCAAAGCGGGTGTACTTAATGGGAACAACACAGCTGCTTACCAATATTCAAATGCGATCTTTTTACTTGTTTCACCACTTAACCACGTAAAACTGGAAACTAAATGGGTAAACAAAGCGTACCTAAATTATGCAACGGCGCGAGACCGCGGAATATATAGTTACAGAATACCTACTTAGATGAAATCAGAAATACTAGCATTAAACCAAATCATGCAAAGAGCTCAGCAGTGATTCAAATTCTATAATTTAAGTAATATAAATTGTTTAATTTGTGCATTTTTTTTTGTTTAATTCATGATATTTTTTTGTAACCAGACAAATTTCTACCGTATTTTGTGGATGAACCAGTAAAAAAAAACGACCGGTTACAAAAAATTGTACGGTTATGGATATATGTCAATATTGGTTTTAAATTAACCAAAACAAATATATCGACTAATTTGACTAACATTTATTTTTATTTTGGCTTTCGTCTCGCTTTTGGCGTTCATATTTTCCCTGTTCCCCAATGACTTTAAACTAGCGATTTTTAAGGAGAGAGTAGATCTCAATGTCACTTACCATCAGGTGAATTGTGGTCAAGCGCCGACATATTTTTTATAAAAAAAACTTGGAACTACAATTTCAATTACTATTACTGACTCAATTTCGATAAGATATTATTCAGTACGTGCTTTTCAAAATGAAATTTAGTTTAATTTTTCATCCATTCAGTACGTGCTTTTCAAAATTGGTTACAATGTTGTTATTAGCTTTGTACAAACAAAACAAACAAGGCCAAATTCAAGTTTCTTACCTTGTTTTGAAGTCGGTTAAAAAGAAATAATACTAGCTGACCCGGCAAATGTTGTTTTGCCTCACTTAGGGGTATGAAAAATACATAGTGTAGCTTATATGATACGTTCGTAGATTTACCATGGCAGCGCCATCTATTGATTACTTACGCAACCCAGTCGAAAAGTATCGACATCTGTTAGAATCATTTGGAGTTAACAGATAATTGTGACTGTCAAATAATAATAGACAATAATTAACAATAAGTTAAAATTGCGACTATAATTTGAGATTGAAGCTATCCTATCTCTCAAGTTGAATCGAACTGCACATGGTGTGCGAATTTTATTATAATCGGTTAAGTGGTTTAGGAGTCCATTGAGGACAAACATTGTGACACGAGATTTATATATAATAAGATGTTATAATATAAATATATATTGAGCAGTTCTTCTGCAGCTTCCATATTTTGTCAAAGTACACAGTATGGAGAATGCGGACAGCCAGTAATGGGGGTTATGGACGCCGGCCTTTTATTTTTAAAACCACGGACACGATGCCCTGAATATACGGGCAAGATGGGCTGTGAGGGGGACGGGCAAATTTATCGCACATTTTATTTTGCTTTTTAACTTTTTCAACCGCCAAAGTTCTCTTGAAAGTATATAAGCTTACTAATATACTGCAGTGCCTATCTGAAGATATCAACAGTCATATCTATCGGTCCTGGGCCTACGTCCACCGGAGCGCAAACCGAATATAGGTTTTAAGTTGTAAGTTTGTGGTTAATTTATTTGTTAATTTATTTTTATTTATATCATTTTAATCGGTATCTTATTTGTAAATTTGTAAGTATGGGCTTAATGCCTGCAATAAAGAAATTTAATTTTTATTTATTTAATATAATAAATACGATAGTTTATGCATGCGTGTGTGTATATTTGTTACTTCTTCACGTTCAAACGGCTAAACCGATTTTGAAGAAAACACTTTAATTGATCAGTTATCGAGCGCGATAAAAAATGATTAAAATACTAAAATGACCATAAAAATAGGGGTTCATGATAAAAAGAGAAAATTTAGGGTTGTTATTATTTTTAATGCCACATTATAAAAATCAGAAAACAATCAATTTCGTTGAAAAAAGATATAAGAGAGAACAACCCTTATCACTTAAGGATATGAAAAATAGATAGTAGCCGATTCTCAGACCTATATTACGCATATAAAATTGGGTAAAAATTGGTCAAGCCGTTTCAGAGGAGTACGGTAATTAACACTGTGACATGGAAATTTTATAGTTATAAGAAGAAGATAATATGTATATAAATAAGTTTTTATAATTATTTGTATTAAATATATAAATGACTTGCGACTATGTGTTATGAATAAATATACTAAACTAAACTATGAAAATGATCCTCTCCGAAAAGGTGGAATGAAGGCACATTTTGTATACGAAGAAAGTTTTAGCCAAAGAATTTTCCAAACTAGGCCACTTCGCGTTCTTTATCCGAGCACATGAATAGTGTATGAGCTAGCGACTCCCGGAGGTGTGTGAAACTGAGGCGGTTCATTCGATACTCATAATGCAGCTTAGAGCCACAATAATACTAGGAGATGGGTAATAAGAAGTAAGCTACTATATTTAGGTTAGTAGATACAGTGTAAACTCTATATAACAACACTGAAGGGACTGTGCATTTTATGGCGTTATCGCCTAGTGACGAGAGAGATGATAAAAATGATTCTTAACAACGTTTTAGCTAGTACACGTCTAAAATACAGATTAGCCTTAAATGTCGTTGAAGTGAGTATGTATTGATAAACGTATTAGTTAGAACACGGTCAATATTGCCAAGAAATGAAAAAGGGTACAAACCATGTTAAAGCCTACTCAACACGTTAAGAAATATTTAATTGTGATGTCTATGGCAAAATTGGTTTTCTATATCTATTTCCATGCGTTGTCTATGGTTTTGACATTGACAATCAATAAATGTGACATTAGACACCCACAAGTCGAAACTTTCTTTCGTTTTTTTTTTCTTTTATTTCACCACAAGTTTCACTGTTTATGTTTATGGCTAATCTACTTCATCTGACTCCGTTCTCCAGAACACTAAAATTAAGCCTGGGATGTGGACATAGTAGATAGAATCAGCTGATCCTGGAAATTGCCATGATTTTTTAATTTAAGACAAGGTACACGAATTACTGACTTCCTGCACAAAAATATGGACTAAATCAGATACATATATTAGATCGCGGCATGAGACGAAGTAGACCGTCACAAAACGTTCCATACTGGTACACAACAGTATTTGTTATTAGACACGTGTAACAACACCACAGCTAGTAAATCATAAACCAAGCTGCAATGTTCCAAGAACATCAGAATCGTTTGTCAAATTCACAGCATGTGTGAGTGTGTGAGTGTGTATGTGTGTGTGTGTGTATGTTCAATGAACGACAAAAAGTCACGGCAGATTGATCAGCCGCATTTGTATCCGTCGATCCTGGTCATTAGTCATCGCGGAACAGTATTTCCTTTGGAATAAGGATCTGCAGATGGTAAACTTACAACTAATAGAAAGGTCGTTTGGGCGAATATTTTTGTTAGGTTTGTTAAATATACTCTCAAACGACCTATAAGTTTTCAAGTTTCCCGAAGGTTTTTGAATTGGCTTAACGGCTACTAATTGTACTAAGACTAACAACCGGGACCTGATAGTTTAACGCGTCATCCGACCCATGGTAACGTACAGATTAATATGCTACTTTTTAAATTACAGTCTTGAGCATGATCACCCATCCGAAGACAGACCGCATCGACAATTACTTAGCCCCAATTATAGCATTTATTCTAGTTACGCTACACTTAAAGTTAATCATCTGAATTGTCCGCCAGAAGTTAAAATAACAGTGCAATTGATTGCAGCAGGCAACCGCAGCAAATGTTTATAGGAATATCACAATAACAACACAACCAATGTGTATTTTCATATTGAAAATCAATAGTTTTTTTAATTTTGATAAATGTTACCGATAATTATGAAACGTTTACTTGATGAGATGATTTTAAAAATAAAAAGCGTATGGTTGATTCTCTGTTGCATTCCTACTCCATAATATTGGGTCTGATTAGGCGGAAGCGACCTTGTACGGCTGTCGCGGGATTGGTTCCTATTACCATCGTATTAGTATGGTTACATGTAATCACAAATTGGTATTGGTTTAAAAATATTATAATAGCAATTGTTTTGTTTCTCATTTGTGGAAATCCAAAACATGAAATATATATTTTTGTGGTAAGGTGGTATGAGAGTAAAGAAGCATATTTAAAAAATCATAACTAATTCTGCGTAAATGATTGGATTAGGTTCATATTTTGGAGTTTTGATAACTTACTTACAGTTTTGAGCCAAGTCGTTACAGCATTAGGTTAAAAGTTTTAAAAACACAATTACGTAAAGCTAGCTTTATAGTATTTCGAATTAGTCGTTTTATAAGTAACAAAAAAATTACAACATATCTTATTTTATACCGCAGTAGTATATCATTATAATGGCAATATTGTTATTTGTTGATTTTATCAGAATTTATTTCGTGCAAAACCTACTACGGTATTTTAGGAGCTTCGCTCAAAAGTAAAGCCCGGCTGAGAATTTGGTACAACATTGCTTTAGTTCTCAGTTGCATTATTATGGGCCTGAATTCAACTTGTCAGACCTGATGAGTGTTAAAGTCCGTAGATTCCACCTTTTTTGGCTGAACAGCCTTGCTTTTGCAAGATAAAACATTGCCTATTGCTTGTCTGGTTTGTTGGTAAGTACTCATGAACTCATATTAAGAGATTGTATAATATGTGAAGCAAGTGTGGCTCGGTGGTCATCTGCTTTTCGATCAGAAGGCCCCTGATTCGATCCCGGCCCTATGACTTGTTTTTCAAGTTATGTGTGGATTTGCACTTGCTTTATGTTGAAAGAAAACATCGTGAGGAAACCAAGACGTTTGAGGACTGCAATACCCAAAGACGTACTGCCCTCGACCAGCGTGGTGGATTATGGCCTATATCTCCTCCTTGTGAGAGAAAGCTTCGACAGTGAGAACGTATATGAGCTGCTTATACTACGCGCGGGGAGTTGTATGTTTATTTTAATACTTTCTAGGGGCACGTATTGATGAATGATTTCTAACCGTAAGCTACATTTATGCTTACATATGTAAAATGCGCCGTATGTATATAAAATAAATTTGTAATAAATAATGTATTTCGATCATTACATGTTATGATTTTAGGTGATAATACGTGAGATATTTTAATTTTAGACATTTACATACGTATCTATTATAAACTTTATTAATATTAAGTTTATTACTTACAAACATTTTCATTTTAGGTATTTTCAACGAAGATGTTTTAACGTGAGGCATTTTTAATACTTACCCCTTTCTAGGCAGTTGTATCGAAATATTTAAGTTTACAACCCACAGAACCTCCTGCTGTGGGAAGCAATAGCGATCTGGGATGTTTTTTTTTTAATTTTCTAAGTCATATGCAATATGACGCGTACTGCGCTGAAAAACGTCAGTTTTCTGTCTTGTCGCATACTACTACGAACATTATAAAATAATTGGCCAAGTGCGAGTTAGACTCGCGCATGAAGGGTTCCGTACCATTGTTGTATGGGACCCCACTTATTATTTTTAATCAAATTATTTAAAAACACTGCACAAAGGCTCAGAAAATTCAGCCTATTTTAAATACAGTCAATTGGGATAGAAATTGACAATTTGACAACCAGAGTTGTGACATGATTGTCATGGTTACATTAAAATAGTTTAAGTATTTATGTATTAGGCTGCGGAGTTCTCTAATCCACTTTGGTATGTTTGTTGTATGGGAGCCCCCCTCAACTATGTATTTATTTAAATTTTATAATTTAATTTGCTAGCTAATATATACATTTATATATTTTGTGAAAATGTTAGGTTAGCAGCTACTATTATTGATATATCGCAAAAAAAATACGAAAAAAAACAGGTTTATTGTATGGGCACCCCCCTTAATATTAAAAAAAAATCATTTTTAGTATTTGTTTTTATAGCGGCACGGGAAATACATATCTTGTGAAAGTTTCAGCTTTCTAGCTATTACGGTTTGTGTGATATAGCCTGGAGACAGACAGACAGACAGCGGAGTCTTAGTAATAGGGTTCCGTTTTTACCTTTTAAGTCCGGAACCCTAAAAAAACCCGTGGCTCAGTGCTATCGCTGCCCAAAACGAGCGCCTCTGTATGTGTAAGGCTTTTTAGCTTTCATTATTGCGCTAGTCGTTTGTCGACAGGAAATTATAATGATTAATTTGTTCCACAATGTCTCAACGATATTGTATAGAGGTAGTTTCAGACAAAGGTTTTGATCAAAATGTGTCATAAAATTACGATCTAGTTTTGTGTTTTAGATAATTTTGGTATGTTGTTTTGTTGACAACATGATTTATTACTCACGAAAATGTTAATGCATAATTACAAGTTTGATGTACTTAATTAATATACTTTTTCGATACATTATCATAATAATTTTATTGAATATAGAATACCAAGATATTGAATTTCAAGTATGTACAACTTGGCTAGAAAAAAGTGATACAGAGCTTTGCTTTCGCTTGAGGCATAAGCTATTGAAAAGCTTCGTTGACAGCTTATATGTCATCCCCATACGTGTCGTGTCATTGGACGATAACGAATTGAATTGATTCCTAAAGCGATTGCTTCTTGTCTAGAGGCTCGCGATAGAGGCTGACGTTCTCGTTGGCGTAATGGTAACCATGCTGGACTGCCAATCAGAAGGTTCCAGGTTCAATTCCCGGCGCGGCCAATATCTTTGTGCTTAACTATATTTGTTGGCTGTAGGTCTGGGTGTTAAAAATGTATTTTAATAAAATATGTATATGTAGTATATCAGTTGTGTTTGCTACCATAACACGTACTAGAAATAACTACTAACCAGCCGTGTGTGAAATGTATCCTTATATATAAAAAACAGTATAATTTTACTTAATTAATATGTCAAGGGTGTCACAAATCAATATTCATCAGCATATGTATACACATCAATCAATGTGTTAATCCAAGGACTAACCCATCTTCATAGAAAATCTCATTGAAATTATCCAGCCGTTGGAGTGTGAAGGATAAACATAGATTTTGAAGTTACCATGGAACCACAACTGTTTTCGGGATAAAATGTAGGCTGTGGGTCAATCCAAGATCTGACCTATCTTCACACCAAATTTCATCAAAATCTGTTAAGCTATGAGCGTGAAGAAATAACAAACATACAGACTTACTCAAACTATCGCATTTGTAATATTAGTAAAATAAGTAAAAATTATTTCTGGATTATCTGGCAACTTTGTAGGGGAGTGGCGAGAATAATAGTATGCTATAGCTATTAATTCCCCACCATAAAGCAAGAAAGCTGCGTATCTACCTAATCAAGAGAAGTGCATGAAAACATTCATCTTTGGTACTCCGCCGCTACGTGTCATATTTTGTGATGGCATACATATGTTACCTCCTTAGATTAAAAAATGGTTGCCTGTAAAGTCGGTTTTACGGGCGAAGATTTTACGTGACAACGTCTGCCGCGTGCTGCGCGCGCGGCAGACCGATCATAGTTGAGTGGGAGAGAGACGCAAGGCATTCGGCGGGCCTCTCTCTCGTTCGGTGACTCATCGTAACGTTACCGGGCGTTACACTTTTTCATAAGTGACTCCCAGCCGCAACCTAATTTAAGACGTTGTCACGTCAATATGTTCTCTTTACTCGTAATATAATTTTGATTAAAATGCATAATGTGAAATTTTGTTTTGTGGCACTCAACTTGTATTGTTTACCTAAATGTTAATAATAACCTTAAAACCTATAATATTATGTACGCTTTATTTAAAAGCTATTCAAATACTAAGTTACCTGGATTGTGACATCACTAGGGGTGTTCGTTATATATTTCAAATACATATACGCTTAGTTATAATATTTGGCATATTTTTTTTATTATTCATTTTACTACCTGACCCAACGGACATAAGGGTTCCGTACCTACAAGGTAAAAACGGGACCCTACCACTAAGCTACTATTATTTAAGAGGGGCTCCCATACAACAATGGTCCGGAACCCTTCAATGCGCGAGCTCAACTCGCACTTGGCCAATAATTTAATTCGAATTGGTAAAAATTTGTAAAATAGCTTGTTTTTTATTCTAAGTCTTTATGATAAACAATTTACCTAGTTTTGAAAAAATAACTGTATAGTTTTTCCTGACAATAACAAACACAAGAAAAGCGTGCAGGTGTGACTAACTAAAAAAAATATTAATTAGGGATTTTCTTAAAAAACATATTTGAGTATATTTTTGGAAATTATTCCAAAGTACGCAGCAACCTAGGTCGCTTAACATTTAAATCGGAACGGATCGTATTGTTATATTTTCTACAACAATGTCTTTAAACGCGGCGTATTAAAAGCAAGCATTTGTCAAAGCGCGTCGAATAAACAAGACATTTAGATAAACAAGGTAAGCAAACAGGTGAGCAACAATGAGGGATGTTCAACAATAGAGGAGACGGCTCGTCTGAGCTTTTGTGCCGCAACAATGCACTTACTGCGCAAAACAACGCGTAATGAATACCGGAGATAGCGAGGCTGGTACACACTTGCGACTACAATATTTGTCTTCTACTTTTAGTTTATGCAAGCTCTTTTCAATATTTAAGAGCTGGGCTCTTGTCCGTGGAGTTTTATTAAGATAGATAGATAGATAGAAAATTATTTATTGGACACATTAATTATTAGATACAAAAAAGAAAAAGAAAGAGCTTACAAATAAGTGTGCCACAATTGGCGGCCTTATCGATTAAACGATCTCTTCCAGGCAACCTTTGGATGGAGAGGAGATTATAAACAACTGATCAAGGACGTAATGTACAATAAAGAAGATAATAAAATACATAACATAAAATAATAATGATATAATAGTTCTTTCTTCGGCCAAATCTATGACCTCCCTATATCTACGACATGACTTTTGACTATTCCTCAATTTGATCTAAAAATGATCTTCTTGGTCTTCCTCTTTTTCTCCTGGTGTCTATCTTTCCTTCTATGATATTTTTAATCAAATTGTCATGACATATAGGTGGCCTACCCTATTTCTTCTTGTGTTATCTATTGTAGTTAATATGTTTCTTTGTTCTTGTACTAGGCATAGCATAAATTATTTTATAAAGAACAATTTTATGAAGTTATAATTTATAAAAATCAATTGTATAAAGAACTATTTCATTTTGTAACTGTAATGAATTTGTACTACATAGTTCCTTTGGTGTTGATTTTTTTATAGTTGAGATCGTCTGGAAGACCTCTGAAAAGATTTTATAACTGCTGTATTGAAAAAAAAAATTATGATGTGTTCATTAATTTTTGACAACTAAGACTTATTATTTAACGTTTCAAAATAAATACACAACAAATAAAATATAGTAAAAAATACAAAAGTAAACCGTAGTCAAGGGTATACCCGCAATCTAGATATTTAGTTACTATAAATAAGTACAAATTTACTTATATTTATATATTTTATCATCATTATAATAATTTGCTTCGCTACCAAGCACTTAGCTCCAACTATGAGCAACACACGTTCTAGTCTTTTTCATTCTAATATTTAGGTACCAACAGACAGGTAATCAACAGACGCAGAAATCACAAGTGTGTCGTGAGCCTAAACCTCTGGCAGCTGTTTTTCCTGCCACTGCTAACAGATTAAATTCCTTTTGTAGCTGGACACTTAGCGTGCGAGGCCGTGTTCTGATATTGTGAGGAGAAAGGTTTCAGACGAATCTTAAGGCCAGAAAGCTGTGATTTGTTGTGCTTAGCAAATATTTTCCTGATGTTTTTCCCGTCTTGAAAGTTCTTTTTGTTGTCTGTGAGCAGTAGTAATAAATTAGACGTAGGGAGGTTTTGTGTTCTAATATTTATTATGTTTATGAATACTCGTATGTTGTATATGTACAACTTTAGGTAGAAAATTAGAGCGAAGCGCCAGCTGGTGGAAATTACACGAACTAAAGACTAATAAAATGAACAATTAACAAAATTGAAATTATATTAATAAGTACTAATATTGGAATTATACGAGTAAACTAACGATGCCACATAATATCATTTTCTAAAAAGTAAATTCATTAAAAAAATACATGCTATTTTTATATATAAGTAAGAGAGGTCAACCTCTCTTGACTCTTTTGACTTTGAAATAAATATTGGTTTATTTTTAAGAATCAATCACTCATTTATAAAATTGATAAATTAAAAAAAAAACTATTGGGAAAAAATTGGTGTTTATTTAATATAACAAATATATTAAAGAAAATAAGTCAATATAAAACACAATTATTAAAAAAAAAATGGTTGCCTGTAAAGTCGGTTTTACGGGCGAAGATTTTACGTGACAACGTCTGCCGCGTGCTGCGCGCAGACCGATCATAGTTGAGTGGGAGAGAGACGCAAGGCATTCGGCGGGCCTCTCTCTCGTTCGGTGACTCATCGTAACGTTACCGGGCGTTACACTTTTTCATAAGTGACTCCCAGCCGCAACCTAATTTAAGACGTTGTCACGTCAAAAGTCAAAAACAATCAGTATAAGAAACTAAAATTTAACTTGGGTAAATCTTAAATGTTACGCTCAAAATTTATTGGTACAAAATATCCAGCGTACAGTAAAAATAAACATAACCAAATGCAAAAAAGTCTAGAACCATTTTCAATCACGCAAACCTCATCCCCGCACATCAGGCATATTTCACGAAAAGCAATAATTTGAACGTATTCAGGCCAACGATTATCCAAAGAATTTATTACTCGGGAAGACACTTGGGAAACTCATAAAACTCAGCAAAATTTTGCTCGAATCCGACGTGCTTATGAAATCCCCCGGATAGAATACTTTGGCCCGAAAAAGTGATTAAATGAACTGCCAGGATTCGTCTGCAGGTTAAATTGAAAATGTGGATTTGGTGAATCATTGGAGGATTATGGTTTATCGGTTTGGCGAACTGATGTTATGTCACCGTAAGCATAAGCAACTTCTCTATACGTTCCCACTGTTGGGACACGAGGCATTTACACACGAGGAGAGAGATATAAGGGCGAGTGCGTGTTGGTGGATGACATATATTTTGGTATATTTTGTTATCCTTAAACATGTCAGTTTCCTAACCGTTCTTCAACCCGAGAAAATAAATATATAGGAAAATGTTTTTATTCACCTTTCGTATAATGGTTGCTTTCACAACTGATATACTACATATACATACATATTTGATATAGATACATATTTTACAACCAGATCGACAGCCAACAAATTTAGTTTAGCACAAATATGTTGGCCGTGCCGGGAATCGAACACAGAACCTTCTGATTGGCAGTACGGCATGGTAACCATTACGCCAACGAGGTCGTCAAAGTTTACTATTACAAAGTAAAGCTATAAGTATATAATTTAATTAATTCAGTTTCAAAATCTATTTTATATTTGAGATAGAACTCGGGGAAGTTAAACAGGAACTCAATGCAAACTGCCCAAATCACCAGTTTACTCTGGCTAAATCCAGTTTCGTATTTACTTTGTAAATTCGATCTCCATTCTATAAAGCCGTGTGTATAAGTTCTGGTTAATGGTAAATGGTTGCGGCACAAATTGAGTTTGTTTTTGTCCAACTACGCAGGCGGGATGGTTATAATTTTGTCCAACTGAAAAAATTAAATAGTAAAGAAATAAAGGAAATTTGTTTCTTGTACACATATCGATTACATGCACAATTATTTCAATTACCTATACATACATATATAATATTAACGACCTCGTTGGCGTAATGGTTACCATGCCGGACTGCCAATGAGTAGGTTCCGGGTTCGATTCCCGGCACGGCTTTCTTTATGTTGCATAATATCATAGCTATGATCTTTGATATTACACGGTTACTTAGAAAATTTGTTTACATTGAACTTACTTTGAAAATAAAAATTGCTAACACCAGGAAAGCTGTCGTCAAATGCAAATCTATTAGTTGTAAAAAAAGCCAAATAAAAAAGTAATCCTATCTATAGAAACGAAAATTCTCTGTTTTATTTTATTGTGATCATGTGGGCTGGCTAATTGTGGGAAATAAACATTTGCTCCGTCGTTATTGCGGTCGGGCAATAAGGCTGCGATATTAAATAAAATAACTGGAATTTGGTGGAATCGAATCTCACGATATACGCGAATATCACGCTACGATTTCGGTTTTAGTATCATAATCCTACTAATATAATAAATACGAAAGTTTGTGTAAGTTTGTAACTTCTTCATGCTCAAGCGGCTGAACCGATTTTGATGAAATTTGGTGTGAAGATAGGATAGACCTTAGATTTTACACATTGGCTACTTTTTAACCTGAAAACAATTTATTTGTGTGTTGTTGCCGTGGGATACGCAAATAACTTTAAAGCTAGTTTACTCCTTCCCGCTCCAACGGCTGGACCGATTTTGAACTGATCTACTATAAAGGTTAGACCTTGGATTAACACATAGGCTATGTTTTGTCTCAGAGTAACTTCTTTTTATCCCGGATTAACGCGGGTAAAACCGTGGGGTGCTGCCAGTTATCATATATACATAAATACATATCTAGTAGTTGACCCGGCAAACGTTGTTTTGCCTTATCACTTAGGGGTATGGTGAATACTGAATACGCATATAAAATTTGGTAAAAATAGGTCAAGCCATTTCGGAGGAGTACGGTAATTAACAGTATGACATGACAATTTTATATAAAATAGATTAGATAAGTTTTTTTTTATCCTTGATAGGTTTGCGTTTGACTACACCTAGCCTGATGTTAAGCTGCGCTGCAGTTTAAGGTGTGGCACGCTCACCTAAAAGATACCTATTAACTCTACTTTTGAATACCCCCAGATGATACGAGAGACTCAGGTAGTGAGTTCCAAAACTTAGCAGTCCTCACAATAAAGGTCGACGCAAAGCGATTTGTACGAAAGTATATTTCGAATAGAACCAGAGAGGTGTCGCTTGCGTCCATTATATAGTACTCGGTACTCCAAGCGACAATTCAGTTACAAAGTCGAATGAACAAGTTTGGCTTTTAGTTTATTAACATAGTTTCGTTGCTCGAGCGAAGAGCATTTTAACTTACTTCGGAAAGAGATAGAGTCAGTCCATTTGGTTGGTTATAGCATTCCTTTTCTGTTGTGACATTGACGACCTCATTAGCGTAACGGTTACCGTGCCGGACTGCCAATCAGGAAATCTCGGGTTCGATTCCCGGCACGGCCAACATCTTTGTGCTTAACTAAATTTGTTGGCTGTTGGTCTGGGTGTTAAATATGTAATCTATATTAAATACATATGTATGTTTATGTAGAATATCAGTTGTGTTAGCTACCATAACACAAACTAGAAATAGTTCAGTATGGGGTTAACCAGCCGTGTGTGAAATGTGTCCCAATATTTATTTATTTATTGGTGGGTTCGAACCCTCTTTCATTAAGCTCGGGTTTTTGATGAAAAAAAAAACATCGTTAGGAATGAAACTATAATTTAGTGGTAGTGCATTTTTTAGTGCTCGTCTGGTTAGCTACCAGCATCAAGTTGAAAAATCTGTCACCAAGCATCGAACAGTGTATTGCAGCAGCTTCTTTGAAGGCCAGTAATTCCAGATTTGGCATGCTCTGCTTTCGGCCAGAACGTATCAGACTCGTGTGGTTTCGCAACCTGCTGGTCAAATGTCTAGCTGCTAAAAGTAAAAATTATAATAAAGGTATAGATAGGATATTATAGATATGACGTGGATAGCGAACGTGGAAGAAGATCTGCAGGTCCTGGAAAATCTGGAAGGATGGAAAAGCTTGGCCCTAAACCGCACAAAGTGGCACAGACTGGTAGAGGAGGCCAAGACCCACCTGAGGTTGTAGAGGTACAGGAAGTAAGTAAGCAAGGTATATATAGATTTTATTTTTACAAATTATTTTGAATCCTATTTAGAATACATAATTAACCAAAAAAAAATACAGAGATTATAATATTTTAATAAAGTGATGTGGCATAAGCAGCCCACTATACGTCCCCACTGTTGGGACTCGGGGCCTTCTCTCACTAGGAGAGAGCTATAGGCCATAATCCACCACGCTAGCCAAGTGCGGGTTGGCGGATGACACACGTCTTCGGATATTGCAGTCAAAAGTCAAACGTGTTGGATTCCTAACGATGTTTTCCTTCACCGTAAAGCGAGTGCACATTTTTTTGTGATGGATAGACAAGCGCTTGATCGCAACTCACCTGATGTTAAGTGATGTTACGATCTAGGGTGGAGCGCACTTACCTAGAAGAAACCGATTAAAAAAACGAAAAATAAGTCATTGGTGTAGGGCCGGAACGAACCAGCGGCCGTCTGATTGAAAAGCAGACGTTTATACCACCGAACCACACTCGCTCAAAGTGATGTGGAATATCGAATCTGTCAAAAATGATTTCCGCAGTCAAAAAGACCGATGTACTTAAACTTATTCTGTTCTTTAATATTTCAATCCACCTTTGAACGCAATGTGGTACAGAGAGTTTATATATTTTTTGAAAAATATTCCAAACTGTTACCATAGCGAGTGTTGTTTGCAACTTAGTTAAAGTGCACATAAACTTTAGAAAATGCGCGAAGAAAATGGAGAATGCCCTCGCTCTTTCTAGTGGAATATTTTCGCTTTTATTTTTGTCATACAAACATAATTCTCGGAACTTTTTTAGTACAGGCCTTCGGGTATTTGGGCAATGTAATATAATATTTATGAGATCCTTGTACTTTGATAATATTATTTAGCTAGAAAGGTCACAGGAAAAAGGCATTTATTCTGCAACTGGCGCAAAACAATTGAATAGCAGAAGGAAAAACCAAATGAAATACCAACTGTTACTCTTGCTTGACTTGTGTATTTTTGTACAAATTCAGCGAAAAAATATATCTAGGCTAGGATATACTTCTCTTACACGTTTTTTTTTATCTATGCTAAAATTTGCTAAATCTTTCTTATTTATCTGTTGATGAATGTTGAAAATGATGTGTTTTTCAATTTCTGCATGGAAAAGGCATTTCGGACCTTATCAAAATATGTCTACTAAAAGTTCTTAGCAAATAGATATAAAAGGGTATCGTCCAAGTGCGATTTAGCTCGCGAAGGTGTAGGGTTCCAAACCATAATTTTTAATCGGCTTAAGTGATAACCGGTTATATAAAGAGACAACTGACTCAGGCGTTACTTTGCAGAAATCCATTGTAGACAAAATAAAATAAAACATTTAGTTTATCACAGCACAAGTACACTAAATATTTCATTTCTTCTTCTGTCGGCTATAAAAACATTATAAAAATTTGAAGGAAGTTTTAGTACAGTATTTTTTTACACATTTCACACGCGGCTGGTTAACCTCATACTTCACCATTTTTAGTCTGTGTTCTGGTAGCTATCACAACTGATATACTACATATACATACACACATATTTTATATAGATACAATCATATTTAACAACCAGACCCACAGCCAACAAATTTAGTTAAGTACAAATATGTTGGCCGCGTCGTGAATCGAACCCGGAACCTTCTGATTGGCAGTCCGGCATGGTAACCATTACGCAAACGATGTCGTCAAATTATACAGATTTATACAGAATGTACACGTTTCTCATACGTCTTTTATTTTTAACTATGAACATAGCAACTGTCTAGCTATCACGGTTCTTTATTTATCTTATGCCTGGTGACAAGCAGGATAAGCAAAATTCCTTAATCTAATAGTTTATTGGTTGCTTTATTGGTTCCTTGTGAGGACAACAAAACTTTGGAGTCTCTGTCTCCTGATAAGTACTATTATAAATCTAGAGTTGAAAGGTATTTTCTAGGTAAGCATGTTAGAGATTCGTAGACGTCGTAGATTATAGTTTGCTGTGGCCAAACGCAAAGTTATCAGTTGTAAAAAATAGACAGCGAAATCTTAGTTCTAGGGTCCCGATGGTTCGCTAGGTGCAGAACGCTAAGACACAAACAACCTGGATACAGTGCTTAGTTAGTACTGCCTGTCCTGTGGAAGTGGGAAAAGGTACTATATTCCCAAGAAGAGGAAAAGGGCTACTTAAAGTGTATGTATGTGTGAAGGGAAAATTTAAGGGTAGGATCAATTGTGTCCTTTCGAGAGGTGGACGATTGAATTAAAAGGCTCGAGCTGGTAACTTTGACGTGGGGTTTTGTCATTTCATGAAATAGGGATGTGCTTATATGTTTATAGTATGTATTTTTTTAAATTTCCAATATTATATTTTTTCTGACTAAGATATATTATAACGAATCTTTATATTACAAGAAAGACAAATTATGTAAATCTCTAAAAAAATAGCCATCAAAATAAAATGTTTGCTAGAATTTCTATAAAATCCTAAAAAAAACTGTGTGAGTCCCAGCAGTTGGTACGTAATTATAGTCGGCTATATGATAATAAAAAAATCTTCAGCAAACCTTGCTAAATGACATTAAATATTATCAAATTATTCTATACATTTTGTATGTAATTTGTCATGACCATGATAGTGTTTAAGCCTTTATTACAATTACATATTTATTATATGACTTTTTTATGACATCTTGTGTATCTAGACTTACACCTGAAAGATTTATAGTCAAAACGGACTAGCTTCAGTTTTTATCCAAAGCTTAACAAAATTGCTTATTTTCCAAATAAAATATCCAAAGCTAAACAAAATTGCTTAGTTTGTATAATTGTAAAGAAAGTAATTTAAAAACATATATATATGTTTGCATGAAACAAACGGTCACACTTACTTAAATAACGTTGGATATACGTCCAACGGGTTTCGACGCATTACGAGCGTCATCATCAGAGACGAGCTTCACACGGACTGTCACCGACGAGATCCGCGCGCAGACAAATACATAATATGCCTTACGATAACAGTTTACAAAGTACAATAATAAAAATAGTTTATATATCTAAAAACACATGTACATTTATTAATTTACGGTATAAAGATTTCTTGTGTCTTCTGCACTAGGAGAACCCTGTTTCGCAAAAGCCACTTTCAAATCAATACGAAAGTACATTTTTGTTTTTCCTTATCATACTTATATCTCATTCCTGGAATGTCCCATCCCTAGAAGGATACAGATGGCCGAAATTCGACTTTTTGACGAGTGACGTGAATGTGAAAACATTGGAAAGCCTTTCGTTGTGGGGACATTACTTTTCTAACTTTTTAATAGGGTAGACTGAAATGTTGGTTTTGTTAAATAAGTCTGTTAGAAACATGATACATATATTTTATACACAAGCGCGCATTGAAAAACAAACTCGTTTATTTCATGGAATATACTCAAATTTTATTAGATAACTAGCTCACCCGGCAAACGTTGTTTTGCCTCACTTAGGGGTATGAAAAATAGATAGTGTAGCTTATATGACACGTTCGTAGATTTACCATAGCAGCGCCATCTATTGATAACTTATTCAACCCAGTCGAAAGGTATCGTTATTCATCTGTTAGAATCATTTGCAATTAACAGATAATTGTGACTGTCTAATAATAACGGACAATAATTAGCAATAAATTAAAATTGCGACTATAATTTGAGATTTAAACTATCCTATCTCTCAAGTTGGATTGAACTGCACATGGTGTGCGAATTCTATTATAATCGGTTAAGTGGTTTAGGAGTCCATTGAGGACAAACATTGTGACACGAGATTTATATTATATTAAGATAAGATTGTTCGAATGAGCCAAGTTTGCAATAGCTGGGAACCAGCGCGCTCCACCTTAGATCACAATATCACTTACTATCAGATGACTTCGATCAAGCGCAAGCCCATTAGAAGTAAAAAAAATGCTTTGAGGTCCATATTTATGTTTGCATAGAGGCTGTATTTTCAAACTAAACTATCTTGACGGAATTTGTTATACAGTGTTTACTATTTGATAGACATTCAGTGGTAAGAGAGATGCTTCCAATAAAATCGGGGAATTTCGTTTTTATTTGAAGATATAATTTTAAACATTCTTAACTTAAATGATTATGTATTTCATAACCTAAAAAAACCCGAAAACATATTAAGAAATTATGTACCCAAAAATGTCTAAGAAATCATGTATGATGAATAGACTTACTACAGCTTGCCTGATTGATTACAAGCTTGACTGTGGTCTTAAGATGTATCACGCTTGTCTTATTTACTCTAGATTTGAAGACCCCCAAATTGTATTTGTTGCCACGTGTATCGGTCCTGTGCCATCGATGATGATGATGAATCTATGTACTTTTCGAAGAAATATATAGACTAAGTATATTTTTGTTGCATAAGAAAACTTTCATAAATGGTTTTTGGAAGAAGAATTGAAAATTTTAGACTCAACAATATGCTTTTCGACAGTGTATGAATTCCAATCAAACTGAAGGGGAAGATTTATAAAACGATCATAAGACCTGTCGTATTGTATGGATCTGAGTGTTGGGTGACGAAAGTGGTGCAAGAGAGAGGATTGCTTACAGCAGAGATGCGAGTGTTGAGATGGATGTATGGAGTGACAAGAATGGACAAGGTAAGAAATTAGTATATCAGAGGATGTTTGAAAGTGGCACCTATGCCAGAGAAAGTTAAGAGCGGAAGGTTATCTTGGTATGGGCATGTCATGCGAAGAGAGGAGAAGCATGTCACTAGGAGAAGTATGAATATGGTTGTACAAGCTAGTGGAAGTAGAGGATGGCCTAAGAAGATGTGGATGAATTGCGTAAAAGAGGATATTAAAGAGAAAAGAGTGCATGTAGATATGATAGCTGACAGAAGAGTGTGGAAGCAAAAAAACGGGCTGTGCCGACCCCACATAGTGGGAAAAGGTGAAGGCAAAGAAGAGTGTTGAATGTGTAAATGTGTTTATGTATAAATTAGCTCGTACCTCTTTAGTTACGAGTATATTCTGGGTAAATGTGTACTTGCCTAATGCGACATTAATCTTGTTACACACGTCCCTCAATGTTTGTGTGCTAACAAATAGCTTGTTGGGAAATGTTTTAGGCGTTTCGTTTCTCGCGACTTTTAAGGCGTTTTCTTTGAACTGTTAAAATATGCCTGTGGGAGGTTTTTGAAAGGCTTACATTAATTTGTTGGGTATGGGTATAAATCTGTGTTGTTAATACCTGCAAAGACGCACGTATTTTACCTCACTAAAATGCGAAATGATGAGACCCAAAATACAGAATACAGAACTTTACTATCCAAAAATCTAAAATTACTGAAAAAAAATACAAATTTCATTACATCAATATTCTACACCATTAAGTACCCTCATACATCATTGTTACAAAATACTTAATGTTTTTTAATTTTTAATAAACTTTTAATTTTTAACTTACTTTTTTATATAAAAAAGATGGTGATGAATATAGCTTTTTTAAATAAACAAGAATGGATGGTGTTTGGATGGGTGACCATGCACTTGACTGCCGTTTTCCAAGTGGTGCTACCGTGGGTCGAAGGACACGTTTAATTGTAGGTTCCGGCTGTTAGTCTTAGTACAAACGGTTGTTAAGCAAAGTCGGAGGCCTCCGGGTGGCTTGAAAACTCTAAACGCCGGGGCTTGGCCACTTGCCCATACGATGAACAAGAAAAAAAAAGAAGATACACCTAATAAGTTTCGTTCAAAAAAATGAAACAATCATACAAATAAATAAAAAAATAACATTTGAGAATAGATTAAAATTTAAGTAGAATAAATTAGGATTATTTCACTTGAAAAGGTGTCTAGTGGCAAGTTTAAGCAATTTTTGGTATGAACTCGACGAATAACAGCAATATTTCCTCTTAAATTCGAAAGCAATATAAAATTCCATCTTACACAACAATGCTCGACTCGAAACGTTTCCACCGGGTTTCTACAACAGCAAATATTTATTTTGTGAAATAGTGAGGTGGTAAACATATATTTTTGCGGAAATAACCGAATTTTTTTATGCTGACCATTTTAAAATATCACAAAAATATAAAATATGGGCATAATTTAAGATGTCTTCATAAATAAACAATATCTATACAACTTATTTTCGAACCTATTATCATAAATACGTATCTATAGCTAAATATATGGTTATACAAGTAATCAAATAAGTTAAAAACACGTTGTGGCTAGTCTGCTATTACGCACTTTGCACTTACTTTCTATCGAAATAGTATTAAAATCATAGATGTGAGAATATACCTTAAACTATTACTTAATCTATGATGATACAATAACTACAATGATTACAATAACATAAATATCTCTATATATTATGGCATTATAGATACGATAAAAATAAATTAAAAGATGACTAAAGAATAATAGAGCGAAAATATATGGAATGTAAAATATTTGCTATGTGTGGAAATATTTTTGATAGTACAGTTATTAAAGATTTATTTTGTGCCTTGTGTGGAAAAATAAAAACCAAATGCAGTTTTTTCTCCGCTGTATTGTACCCAACTCTAAAAATTTTCAAGAGATTCTCGGCCTTTGTTCAAAATTATTTTAAAGAAATGTCCTGTATTTCAATCCGATCTTCTTCATTCTTCACGGTTCGCGGCTCGAAACTTAGACCACCATTTTCTAGTACTTAAAGTATATAGATCTAATAGTAGGTATATATTTTACAAAGTGTGTGGAATAGACATTTGCTTGGTTTTTATTGACCAAATAGCTACTTATTAATATTACGCTTTGATAAATATTGGGAACCAAATTTAAAATTAGTCACGAATTTAAAATCCTTACTTAAATAAATAAAAAAAACATTGTGATTATCAAAAATGACCTGAATAACACAAACCTATCAAAATTGGCAAGAAAAAATTGTTTATTGTATAGGATATATTTATTTTACTTATAATTTTTCTTTATAACGGCACCAATAGTTATTTGGTATAAAGATCATTAAAAAAAATCGACATAAATATCGAGTCTATTTTATAGAAGATATTTTGTTTGGTATGCGTTTGTATAGCTGTGCTTTTGTGTTGTAAAATTTAATTGAATCTTAATATGAAAAAAAAATGTTTTATTAAATTAATATAAACCCTGAAAAAATGAAATAAATACATTTATTTATTATTTGCATTTATATGTATAGCGGCAACAGAAGTACCTACATCATCAGAAAAATTTCAACTCTCTAGCTATCACGGTTTTTAAGATACAGCTCGATGAAAGACTAAACGACGGATAGATAGTTAAGTCTTAGTTACAGGGTATCGCTAGTACACATTAGGTAAGAAACCCTGAATGTTACTACACCTCTATGAAGCAATAAATAACTCCGTGAAAATGTCAGCGGTCATGCATAAGCATAAGCAGCCCACTATACGTTCCCACTGCTGGGACTCTTCTGCCTTCTCTCACGAAAAGAGAGATATAGGCCATAATCCACCACGCCGGCCAAGTGCGGGTTGGCGGGTGACACACGTCTTCGGATATTGTGGTCCTTAAACATGCTGGTTTCCTCACGATGTTTTCCTTCACCGTAAAGCGAGTGCAAATCCACACATAACTTGAAAAACAAGCCATAGGTGTAGGGCCGGGATCGAACCAGGGGCCGTCTGATTGAAAAGCAGATGTTATTACCACCGAGTCATACAGCGGCCATGAGATGAGGGAAACTATTGTCACGCGCCGGGAAATCAATCTGCTGATACTAATTGAAAATGTCACTCTTAACTAGCTTGACATTTTTTAAGGTTCCATACCCAATGGGTACACCATTTCTAAGGATTTATTGTACTTCCGTCTGTCTATCCGTTACCTGACTGTATCTCATGAACCGAACTTCCTAATATTTATTATTATTATCAAATAAATATTTAAAAGAGGTTGCCATACAACATACGTGTTTTGTTTTGCTATTTTTTTATTTTGATACGGAACTCCACATGCGCGTGACTGAATCGCCATAGACAATGATTTATGTTATTCTCAGTACTATCAAAAGTAATCTACTCATTAATAATTTGCTTAATCACAGGTCAACCAAAAAAATGAGAAAATATATTGCTCCTAATATTTTTATTTTCCTTTAGAGACAGCTTCAAAAAAGCGTTTGTCACTTGTAACCGGATTCGATATTTACCTAAAATAAATATAATTATCTTGTTTCGTGCCATTGATCGAACGACAGTTGCAACTGAATAAAATATTTAATTTATATAAATAACTTTACACACCATGTATTTTTATTTATTTTTATTAGTGTTTTTAAGCCCTGACATATTGGAAGACCTTAGTTAATTTATTAAATTTATTTATTTAATAAAAATAATACGGATAAATTCAATTACATTAATTATTTAAAATTCAATTTATGGTAATAAAAATTAATTCTTAAACTTTATTACTAATTATAAGCAATATGAATTTCACAAAATATTAAATAGTCTTATATATTATACACTTGCATTCTTTGTCTATTAATTTTTTATGTATTCCATTACCCTGTTTTGATCGCATCAGAAGATTTGATAATTAGCCATTAGATAATTGGATCGTGAAAGCAGCTTATAAATTCAACATTTGCGTAGGCAGTCAATGTTTGGTAATTACTCAATGGTATTTCATTAACTTTCAGAACTCATACGAGTCTCATATATATTTATATATAGGATATGTTTCATATACAAAGCTGTTTAAATGCTAAGTGACTTGGGCCGTGAAGTCACTAGTAACGTGGGTTGAAGTTTGCAAAAATATACGGTGAGATATAAAAACTACCAAAAATAATAAAATGACTAACTCATATTTTTAAAAATGTTATATTTTAGCGTATTTTGTTTTTGCGAGTAGGGCACGATTGGAAAAACGTCTGCTTTTCAAACAGACGGCCCCTGGTTCGATTCCAGCCCCAAACTAATGATTTGTTTTTCAAGTCATGTGTGGGTTTGCACTCGCTCGGTGAAGGAAAACGTCGTGAGGAAACCGATATGTTTAAGGACCCTAATATCCGAAGACGTGTGTCATCCGCCAGCCCGCAGCGTGGTGGATTACATATATCTCCTTATGAGAGAAGACCCATTCGGGATCCCAGCAGTGGAAACGTATAGTGGACTGCTTATGCCTTGTGTATTTTTCGAATTGTGCCAAATCTCACTAGTAACGCCGCAAGCCAAGTCGCATAGCATTTGAAAAGGATTGTACTAATAGGTTCTTATGACTTAAATACTCACAACAAGTTTAGAGCAAACGTTATTAAATTTAGAGCGAATATTTTGCGAGCCTTGTCGCTGGTTCGAGTCTTTGAAACTTCAAGTAATTTCAAAGTTTTCAAATGCATGTCCGTCAAAGTGATGATAATATAATACTTTTGCTCATACTTCAGACAAGTATGCGACGAAGAACTTCAAGGTATTTGACAACAAACAAACTAAAAGCAAGTGTGGCTCGATGGATAACGTTTGCTTTTCCATCAGACGGCCCTGGTTCGATCCCGGTCTTGCACCAATGACTTGTTTTTCAAGTCACGTGTGGATTTGCACTCGTTTTACGGTAAAGGAAAACATCGTGAAGAAACTGACATGTTTGAGGAGAATAATATCCGAAGACGTGTGTCATCCGCCAACCCGCACTTGGCCAGAGTGGTGGATTATGGCCTGTATTTCTCTCCTCGTGAGAGCAGGCCCCGTGTCGCAGCAGTGGGAACGTATAGTGGGCTGCTTATGCTTATGACAACAAAGATGGGTAATTGACAAGATGCTTTAGCTAACATTCAACGAGATACTTAACTTTATACTTCAGACGATGATAAGAACAAAACCTTGAAGTTACAATGTTATCGCTATAAATCGTAATCAGTAAAAAATATCAAAAAGACCGTCTAAAGAATTACTCCAAGATTACTTATTCTTATTTTGGTACCAATCAGGTTTGGAAATAAAACTGGTTCAAAAAATCTAAAATTAATTTTTTTCAATCAGGTTTTTTTTTTCATATTCACGTGACGTGCCAAGCAGGCCTAGTCTGGAATAACTGGCTCTCAAGGTGACTGCCTTAACACAGGGCTTACATTCTTATGCGCGCAGCGGTCTTGCATCCCTGCCCCGTCATGAGATGGGACACCGTGAGGTTGTAGTCGGTAGTGACGGCCCCTCTGGTCCTGAAGATGCGTAAATGCCTTTCGCAAGAAAAAAAAAAGGCTTGCATTCTGTCTGTGCGTTTATACAATCAAATAATCGATAAAGATTATTTGACCAGGCGAACAAGTTTATATTATATACAGTGTTAGTTTTAGTAAACGGTAATAAATATTGGAAAAAATAGCGAAGAAACAGCTTTGTCTGTGCAACAGCCATTTCGCAGTTACTTGCAAAACAATACCGACAAGGACGCAACTATTTCATCTAGCTATACAGTAGAGCGAGACATAACACATGCGAATCGTTGCCATACAACTGACAGTTTTTTCGTCGTTTCGCTGCCGTATGCGAATGCGTAGGTGTACTAAAGGCGTAAATACGACAAAAAAATACATACATAATTCTATTCAAATTCTATAAAGTTCCTCTAGATTGCAAAAGAAATCCTGGAAGACAAAGGAAAAGCTGGAGGGACCTATTCCTAAAGATATGCGGACCAACATGGATGAGACAGGCAAGGGAGTGAGTGAGTTGGAAATTAGCGGGGGAGGCCTATGCCCAAGCGGCAATTTAGCTTAAAAATGTGTTAAAAAATAAGTGTTTTTTTTTTTAAATATGAATGCAATAGAATAAAGGCTTTTTTACTTTTATTTTGCTAATTCTGTACAAAAATACATATCCAAGTGATTAACATTTAATTTTGTTAAACACCGGCTTGCGACTAGTTATATAATAAAACATACGAGTACGAATAAATCTATTTCGTCACAGCTCGCTTTAGCCTAAACTTTCCTCATCAGACTCAGCTGTTTCGAGCCAGGGTATTGTTTTGAACATTCACAATGAAGCCTTTGACCGTCTGACCGAGGCTTTGAGGCTTCTAGGCTGTCTACATACTGAATGAGACCGCTTTGGGAGAGTATTGCACGCTCAAAGCCGTGAGTACACTGTATAAGACTGACAGACAGCACAAGAAGTGCTCAAAGACTGAATTCTATAAAATAGTAGCAAACACAGCGAACTCCGTTTCGCCACCAGATAGATTTGTTTTTTATAACATTTCGTTTGAGGATATTTTTTTTTTGTACTGTTGAATTTTTCCCTGCATTTTGTTTACCACAAACCTCAAGGATGTCAGTGCAGGTCTCATAGAGATGTCAGTGCAGGTCTCATCACCCCCACTTTAAATTAAAATTAGTATCAGAACCTCAAGGAGCCCGAGACCTTTCCAACGAATGCAAAACCGTGGAAATCGGTTCGTGCGTTCTGGAGTTAAGCGTCAGGAAGGAAAACTCGACTTATGTTTATATTATGGATTATTACTAAAGATAACTGTTTAAAAATTAGGAAATAGACATTGTAGTGATGTGTGACAACCTTGTTGGCGTAATGGTTACAATACCGAGGTGCCATCCTGAAGGTCCCGGGTTAGATTCCCGGACGGCCAACATCTTTGTGATAAACTATATTTGTTGGCTGTCGGTCTGAGTGTTCAACATGACTTGTATTGATATAATGTATTTATGTATGTATATTTTAGTATATCAATTGTGGTAGCAATATGTGGTTATCAAACTTTAATGCTTTAGTATGGAGCTAAACAACCCTATGTGAAATGTATCTTAATATTTATTTATTAAAGAATAAACATATTAGGACACATATTACATACGGCTGTAAACCATTAATAGTTTGTATCATAGTTGTTAACACAACTGATATACTACATATTATACATAGGTACATAAATACTTTGTCATCAAATATAAGTAAAATACTAAATTACGCTCGAAACTTAAAGTTTATGTATCATCATTGTTATTAGTTTAAAAATGTTATAAAAATATGTTGTTTGTTACCAATGTTTTAGTCTGCCATAGCTAATGCTACCTAGAATCGTAAGAGCTTAATTGTTAGTTAGTAATTTTATAATTAGTTAAGGCTAAGACACTTTTATTATATTTTACAGGAATTAATAATAATATTTACAAAGCATAGAAAAAACTAAAATTTAGTAAACTAAAAACGATTAATAACAAAATAAAAATTTTAGAGTCAAAATTAAGCCACCCGCCCAAACGAACCCATCAGGCTTGCCGCATTGCCTCTTTGGATTGCATTTTATATTAATGTATTTCGAGAAATATCTACTGCCGTGCATCTGGTACTGCGCTCATAAATGTGTGACGCGGCAGAACTCAACACAACAGCGCCTTTTAAATAAGTTTTGTTCGATGCATCCTCCATGATCACTTTTGGTCGTGTGATATGATATCTGTGGCCTGATGCTAAAAAGGCCAAAGTACGTTTTTGTATGAAACGAGATTGTAATGCCAGTTTATTGTAAAAGTATGATATTTTTTTTGTGCTAAAAGGGCGTTAGTGTATTGACAATCTTCAAAAGTAGTAGTAAAAAAGGCCAATGTAGTGTGCGCTTTTATACAGTTAAGTAACAAAAATAAATGATAAAAGGGCTGCAGTATACATAAGCCGATAAGAAATTATTATTTTGCACTTTCCTAGTAATAAAGTAAGAACTAAAATGATCAAAGTTAACATTAGCCCACACAAATGTGTTAAATATAACCATCATGATGGTGATATTAAACACATTTGTGAAAAGTGCTAAGTATTTAAAATTAAAACAAAAAAATAACCTTAAACTAATTCGAATTAGAAAAGGCTTTTATCAAGTTTAAAACTCCGAAATTAACCCTGAAACATTAACCACAATATTCAAACTTATCGGACCCGAACCCCAAAACTAAACCGGACATTTAACTAAACAAGATAGCGAACTTAATGAACGCTTTCATACAACTCTGACCATCTTTACCACAGAGTATGGAATTCTGTTTTCAAATATTAAAAGTATATCTATAAGTATGAGCAAAGTATAGAAACATCTTTGACGACCTCGTTGGCGTAATGGTTACCATGCCGGACTACCAAGAAGTTTCCGGGTTCGATTCCCGGCACGGCCAACATCTTTGTGCTGAACTAAATTTGTTGACTGTCGGTCTGGGTGTTAAATATGTATCTATATAAAATATGTATGTATGTATATGTAGTATATCAGTTGTGTTAGCAACCATAAAACGAACTAAAAATGGTTCAGTATGGGGTTAACCAGCCGTGCGTGAAACGTGTCCTAATTTTTATTTATTTATCTTTACAAATGAGAAAATAGGTTTCAGAAGCTCATTAGGAGATTTATGTAAATGATTTAGTCGAAGTTGAACGATTGGAAGTCAATACAGTGGATGGGTTTGGACGTCGAAACAATGACAATTCAGAACTTCCAAGGTGTGGTGCTCTTTGCCAATTGCCCTGTTCCCCGAAAAGTAGAATCTAGCGGTTTTCAATGCACAAGTGAACCAGATTTTGCTGTAAAGGGTTTTTGTAAATACCAAAAACCTTCCAGGCAGTCGGGTAGAATAATAGCTGTAAAAACAATTTTTTTATGTAATCCGTAAATGTTGTTACAAAAATCTCATTTCCGTTCTATCGTTTTTCAAATTATCTCTGCACAGAATCTTCGGAAATTCCATTTACAGTTGCTTTACCCACCTGATTACATTTGGAGGATAATATAATCGGCACATGAGCATAAAACTCCCGTCGTTTTATAAAGCCTTCTCAATTAGATAGGCTGTTTTTTTTTACTGGCAAGGAGGTCCTCTTTTTAAACCTCTGACGTGAAAGTGACGGGGTGGTGTTATATTTTATCTCAATTGACAAAAAGAAACAAAAAATGTTCATAAAATGACCGTGAATTAGCAAGCGAACAATTTCAATTCAGTTAGGAGTTAACTGAACTAAAACTAACTAACTGGGTTGGCGCGTCGACCCGAATCGGATCTTGGCCTCCGATACTAAGAGACACCACTGTTCTCGGTCCTGTGCCTTCTCCTGCCACTGCGTGACCTGAAGATTGCGCAGGTCCTCCTCCACTTGGTCAATCCAGCGATACCTGGGACGTCCAACCGGTCGACGACCGCTCGCTCGTCCCAGGTAAGCTCTTTTCACTGCACGATCCGATTCCATTCTCTCTACGTGGCCGAGCCAGCGTTAACTGACTGTTTTTTTTTTGTCACAAACTACTAACAGAATTAAACTTCTGCTTGTTGATGGTTGGCTAAAATATACTTTTTAGGGTTCCGTGCCTAAAAGGTAAAAGCGGACTATTACTAAGACTCCGCTGCCTGCCAGTTTGTCTGTCTGTATCTCAGAAACCGTAATAGCTAGAAAGCTGAAACTTTCGCAAGATATGTATTTCGAATGCCGTTATAACAACAAACACTACAAATAAAAAAAAAAAAAAATTAAGGTGGTCCCCATACAATAAACGTGTTTTTGTCATATTTTTTTGCTACATATCAATAGCGGTAGCTGCTAGACACTTAAAATTTTCACAAAATATATAAATGTATATTAAATATCAAATTAAATTATAAAATGTACCAAAAAAAATATATTTAAGGGGGGCTCCCATATAACAATGGTACGGAACCCTTCATGCGTGATTCCAACATGCCGCTTGCCCAATATTATTTTTGTAGATGTACCTACTAAATATCAAGGCAAAGACTAAACATCAATGAAATTTACTCTTTTCTATCAATTTAAAGGAGAATTACGCTACATTTTATTACATATTGGTGGCGATTCAGCGGCACACACGACTAAACTAAATTTAAAGAAGCCCCGTCTCTTTTTATCTTAGTTGGCCGGAAAGAGCGACACGTTCTGAACCACTCACAAAACAACTAAAATCACGTCAAATATAAAAATGTAAGCGATTTTAGAGCGCACCCAATTATATCAGCTCTAAATCTGATGTGTTTGACGTGATTTTAGATGTTTTGTCTATGGTTTAGATCGTACCATCTCTTTTTGGTCATTTGTGACGAAAAGAGACAGAGCTACTTTAAATTTAATTTAGTCGTGTGTGCCGCTGAATCGACACCATTATCTTCCGTTAACTTTGAAGATTTAATTTTCTTTTTACCATTTTCATTAGCATTCCATTACCAATATGAGACGTAGTAAAAACAGCTCCAAGGAAAATTTTCATAAAAGTTTCCCGTTCAAATAACTTCAAATGAGGATATCGGAATTCTATAAAAACCTTATTAGAATCTTGTGAAGATAAAAATAGTCGGGATAAGGCAGTAAAGGGAATCACACACGTGTTAGCTTATTATCATCACATGAAGACCTCGCTGACGTAATGGTTATCATGCCGGAATGCCAATCAGAAGGTTTCGGGTTCGATTCCCGGCACGGTCAACATCTTTGTGCTGAACTAAATTTGTTGGCTGTCGGTCTGGCTGTTAAATATGTATCTATATGAAATATGTATGTATGTATATGTAGTCGTGGAGTGTATCAGAAGTGTTAGCAACCATAATACGAACTAAAAATGGTTCAGTATGGGTTAACCTAACCAGCCGTGTGTGAAATGTGTCCTAGTATTTATTTATTTATCATTCATCATCATCATCAGCCTATGTTCGTCCACTGCTGGACATAGGCCTCTCCCAAGGCACGCCACTTGGCCCTATCCTGTGCTTCTCTTCGCCATCCACTACCCGCTACCTTCTTCAGATCATCGCTCGACCTGGTTGTAGGGCGTCCTACACTACGTTTGCCGAGACGCGGTCTCCACTCTAGAACTCGTCTACCGTAACGGTCATCGGTTCTTCGGCAGATATGTCCGGCCCATTGCCACTTCAGCTTGCTTATGCGTTGGGCTATGTCGGTGACTCTGGTTCTCTGTCGAATTACCTCGTTCCGGATACGATCCCGTAGAGAAACGCCGAGCATAGCTCTTTCCATAGCTCGCTGAGTGACTTTGAACCTTCGGACCAAACCCAAAATTTATTTATCATTATTTATTGCCAATTTTATATCACTAGTGGGTAATGGCCTTGTATGTACATACATTCTATGCACTTTATTCTGGAACAGCCAAAAGCCGAGATCTATGGAGAAAATACAGTCGATGTATGGTCCTAAAAGCCTCGTCCAGGCTTACATCGACTACGATTTACTAACCCTAACCTAACACCTAACTATGTAGGACTTTGTCACTGGTGATGATAAATTTAAAAAAGGTGACATTTTTGCAAAAGTTGCGCATGTTTCACAGAGTCCCCTTGTAACAAAGTTTATTAAAATATAGACCCATAACCAAACATGTATATCGTCGCCGTAGTTGGAAAATTAAATAACTAACCAATTTCGTGAAATCGACTTTTTTGCATTATCATAAAGTCCAATTCAAGCGGCATCTTTCTGTCTCACTAAAATTGTAATATCTTAATTAATCACAAAATAAACTACACATAAACATTACAACACACCATAGTTGGAAAAATGAATATCGAATATAAGAGAATAATTTAGCGAAGGAAAAGAAGCTAACTCTGCAATAATTAGCTAACTACACCCATGTGTCAATTCAAGAGCGAATAAAGTGCATAAAGTCTGTTGTTTAATTTTCCCTCGACACATTTATTCTCTATTGGACTAATACGGTCTCGAAAAAAGTTATTAAAGGCAGTTATGTAATATTTCGTGTCTCATGGAATGTGATGGTTATGCAATTATGTAATTGTTGTGTGATCCACAGTAGCACACAGATGAATGTACCACATTTTTAAATGACAGTATTGTGCAGTATTGTCACCCATTCAAAGACTGGCCGCATGGACCGTTGCTTAGCCTCGATGTTCGCGTCAGATTACCTTTGTTAGCCAGACTAAGGGCTGCTAGGAGGAGCTAGCGGGAAGAAGTAGAATAGGTTTTTGAGTTATTTTGGCATTCCACTGGAACATCAATTACGTTTAAGATAAAAAGTAACCTTCAAGATCTAGCCTACCTCCATATTAAATTTTAGGAAAATCAGTACAGCTAGAGGAAGTAACAGAGATGTGTTATCCGGTGCATCCCATGGGAACAGTAATTATTTTCGGAATATAAAGTAGCCTATGTAGCACATAGTCTAACCTATCTTCATTCCAAATTTCATCAATATCTATTGATGAAATTTAGACAGTACAGCCGTTCGAGCGTGAATCTGTTCAGGCGTATAATTAACCTAACTTTTTATAGTTTCCTTCGATTTCCCTGGGATGCCATCATCAGATCTTAACTTGGCGCCAATGGGACCAATTCAGGACTATACTCATTCAATTAAAAGAAGAATTTTGAGAATCGGTTCACAAATGACTTGGAAATGGGTGAACATACATAAACAAATATATGCAGTCGAATATAATATAACCTCCTTCTTTTTGAAGTCGGTTAAGAATACTACAAATTACTTTTTCAGAATCATTTCATTCCATAATTCATCATTACATTCCATTTCATACTTCATTCACATTCTAAATACATTATTAATAACATTACTCATGGTTTTATTTAAAAAAACTTCAATACAGTTTTAGGTATCTCATTCCTGGGCTAAAAATCCTATCTCGCATGTCTTTTTCCATCTCGGTTCGCATTTTTGAGCAGAGCTTGCGGGATAGCTAGAAAAAACAGATTCCGACCGCACGGGCTGATCAGTTCCAACACATGCCGGCACACGTCTCTATGGTTCTCATGCGGGCCTGCTTCGGGATGCCCAACTTGACTTATGTCATGCGTACGGCGCCAACAGCTCCCGAAGCTCCCGAAGGAGGTCCTTCAATTTGGTTGCAGTTTGAAACGTGTGATCGAGGATCAACTCAATATCAGTCTTAGTGAGGAGCAATGGTGCCAGGCCAATCTGCCTGTCCAATTCAGAAGTCTGGGTGTTAGGTGATTACAGGAGTGCGGTACCATTACTTTCCTGGCATCAGCTTATGGTGTCTCCGGGTTGGTTGGGCATATTCTGCCTAAATGTGGGGACTCGTTCACCATCACTTATGCATCAGAGACGCACGATGTCTGGGTAGCGATGCATCCTGGTGCAGCTTTGCCAACGAAGCCCACCTCATAAAGGTGTTGAGATGATTTATCAAGCTCCTACATCCTGTCTCGCATGCGCGTGGGGGTCTCAGGAACCGAGTTGGCTCGCCTCAATGCCGCTACTAAGCCGGAGTCCGGAGCCTGGCTGCATTCACCTCATCTGGACACACTGCTGGACGACGACTCTTTTAGGGTTGGCTGCAGGAAACCGACTCGGTTGTGTAGTTTGTGAGCCCCACGTTTGCATCTGTGTCGTGAGTAGAGGCGAATGGCTTACATGCTCTTAGTTGTTTCCGGTGTGCAGGACGCAGACCTAGGTATCATGCCATTAAATGAAATTTTAAGGAGGGCTCTGGTGCTAGCCGGAGTTCTGTGCGTGTTGGAACCTCCCGTTCTATCGCGCTGCGACGGTAAACGGGCGCATGAACTCAAGTTGATTCCTTGCCAGAAAGAATGCTGTCTTATCTGGGCATGGTAGGTAATCAAGGTACTCACGAAAGTAGCATTTGCGTGAGTACCTTCGCATCTTGCCATCTTCCAGCTACTCAAAGCGTGGCTGGTGAAAGTGTGGAGGCGGCTGCGCTCAGTAATCACCAGAAGTATTCTGCTCTGGAATCGGCGTATGAGTTTGTGCCTTTTGCTGTCGAAATAGCGGGGCAGTAAGGTGAAGAGGCAAAAAATCTGTCGTAGACATTAGGCGTCGTTTGCGTGAGAAAGGGTGGGACCCGGGGGCTGGGCAGTACCTAAAGACAGCAACTTCCCTTGCCATACAGCGGGGAAATGCTGCGAGTCTGATGGGCACGTTTGGGCGAAGGACTTGGATGATCTTATGTTTGAATATTTTCTTTTTTATGTTGACGTTATATGTAAGATATTATTAATAGTAAAAAATTAGAGAATTTGTTAAAAATTAATTAGTAATCAAAATCAATACTTACAATTGTGTTGGATAGCCTTAGTAAAAAATAAATAATAGATCAATTATAAACTTTCCCGTTGGAGGAAAATTAAATAAGTGCTTTTATTATGGGCTTTTTATATATTTATGAAAGATATTGGCAAAGGAGAACTAAATAACTAACATGCAAAACTAAATAATTACATAAAATATTAAAAATTTGGGCGAGGGAGAAATACATAGTGGCTATTTTTTGCTTTTCTCACAAACGAATCAATTAAAATAAAATTTCTTTGAATGAATAACTAGATGCTTTATCAATCTTTAACATATTAAAATTTGGACAGCAAAATTGTTTAAAAAAAAAAAATTATCATCATTTTTGTTGCAAAAAAACAGTAAATCGCGTTTTTCTCGCAATTTTGATTTTGTTAGTTATTTAATTTTCCAACTACGGCGACGATATGCAACACTAATGTTTAAGTATTTTCAGTGGTGAATAAATATTTTAATCTTTATTTATTAAATCCGTTTTCAACCTGCTCTTATACACTTGTCGATTAAATTCACATACATATAGATAATACAGTTTTACTAAATCTTCTAGGGTAAGTAAGAAAGAACACATTTATTTCAGACACATAATATACATTATTTTAAATTACATAAAACGTACATGAAAAATAGAAGAAAGACAGCATGGTACGTGTCCCCTAGTGTCCGAAAAAGGTCAGCCCTCAGTATAAACGCTACAGATTTCTCTGCAGCACTGAAAGTCATTACAAACTATAAAGCAAATAAAAAAAATAAAACACATATATATTTTACACCATAGTAAAAACATAAACCTCTAAAAGAAACAACAAAAAACAGAAAAATAATATTACTAAGTATAATTTAAACACATGCATTGTAGTGAAAGTTTAAGAAATTATTAATGGTACTTTAGCTTAATATACTATACACATAAAAATAAATATTAAACATGTATATCATCTACTTTAAACCTACAGTAGAAATAACCAATACTTCTATAATTTTATTACAAAAAACCACCTTAAATATACACCTTATAGATTAGACACAAATTCAAAATTATATCTACTAAGTGAATTTCTATGGAATCATGAGGACGCTTTTAAGCAAATGCATGCCATTCTGAAGCTGTGTCAATAGGCAACTGAATTGAAACGGAATTGAATACTCACCATCGAGATCGTCTCTGCAATATGGCGTACACAGATATGTCTTACAAGATAGAATAGACGTTATGCGAAATGTTAATAATTAAAATTTTATCTATCTGTGCTGGGTAGTTTGGATGACAGTTTGTATGCATACTGTGCATGAGGCTCACATAATATGGTCTGTTTCAGAGCGTTCTGGCTGATCCACTTAGTGGTCCTGCTAGGATGCTCAACAAGCTCGTTTCTGACCTACTACCTATATATGGCGTAGAATTAAGTTATTTGTGTTAACAACGGGGTTACGAGAAATAATATAAAAAACTAACCTAACCTAACTTAAAAAATCTAAACCAAACCTGAATTCAGAAAGACTATACAAAAAAAAACTAATAATTTTGAGGGCTTCAAAAACATTTTTGAACACCATTTTATTTGTCCTTATTACACACACGAACACCAATTATTTGTGGTCCTATTCTATCTTTATTATACAAAATGTTTAAAATAAGAAGAAAGAATATTTTTAAAACCATCTAAATGATATGCTCTATCTACTGATATTTTTAATTCTCTGACAAAACCCGTGTTAGCGAATTACCCTTTACATGTACAGAAAACGCAGCGATTGGGACAAAATTCTGTGAAATAGGAAATACCGAACAAAAGGTTTTTGTTTTTTTTGTTGTTAATAAGTGTCTATACCTGTAATAATATTATTTTCTTCATATTTTTGTTTTTCAATGTAAAAAAGCGTGTCCTATTCTTGGTTCAATTTGCTTTGCAAACTGCCAAAAATACAAAAGGAAAAACCACAAAAGCAAATTGTTTAAAACCCTTAACCCAAAATACGAGAACTGCTGCTATAAAGTGGAACATTAGCCGGGCATTTTCAATATATTTTTACTGCGGCAGGGTTGGGTTATCTAAAATATCGGTATTGCTACGTAGCATGGCTATTTCTATAGTATCGATTTGAAAGCTGAGGACACAATTGTCACACATCGGCAAATGACATCGGGGAATAAGAGACATAATGAAAACAACGTAATACGTTTATTTTAAAAATTTAAATGAAGTCTTCTGAATTATGAATCTTTTGAATTTAAAGTCAAACTAGCTGACCCGGCAAACTTTGTTTTGCCTTATCACTTAGAGGTATGGAAAATAGACCGTAGCTGATTCTCAGACCTACTGAATACACATTTGGTAAAAATCGGTCGAGCCGTTTCGGAGGAGTACGGTAACTAACATTGTGACATGGAAATTTTATATGTAAGAAGAAGAAGATAAGATATAACTTGCTTTTAACCACTCAGTAACTTCATCTGCGGACTATAGGGGCGCGGGAATAGGGCAAAATAGGGGAACAAAGGAAGTAATGGCAAAAAGGTTATTCATAATTAAGTTTTCCTGATTTTTCAATATCAAAAAATATATATTGACCTAAATATGGGTAAATTTTAACTGTGAATCAGCGGCGGTGCGAATGTGTCTGAGACAAAATCAGTATATGCAATGTCTAAAATTTACATTATTTCTGATTTATGCGAAATTAATTTCGCGGATTAAATTTAAATTCACTTTTTTAGGTCTTTAATGATGATATGATCTGTATGATCTAATCTGTGGTGTATTTTATCAAAAATAAGGTAGCTTCTTAGATTGTTTCAAAACTATTTATCTTAGGTAAACAGCCAAAACCTAGTTATAATTAATTTCTCATATGATCCAGGAAAAAGCCATGACGTAAATGCTTTTAGGCTGACATTTGTGTAAAACTTGACTGAATCGAGAGAAAGTATCATTAATGATTAAAGTAACTGTAGTAACTAAAATGATATAGTTAAGATAGATCAACGAATACTTCGGTGAGTGTTTGCCTCAAAATCCGGGTTAACTTGCCGTAGAATATTTCCAACGAGGTGGGGCATACGTGATAGCAATTTTTATTGCAATGGAATCAGTAGGTTTTGGTTTTGGTATTTGCTATATATAATACTCTAAATAAGAGTCATGTTTTTCGATTATTTACAATATTTGTATATGAGTTTTTTTGTACGAATGTGACTTGGCTACAGCTGAAGTTACAGAACTTAAGCGCATAATTTGATGTATGTTAATTAAAGTATCATATAAAAACAAATCAAATAACGTGTAATATACAAGCGTAAGAAATACGACGTAGCAAAAAGCTGATGAAATTAAACAAAAATTTTACGTCCTAATAAGTCCAATGGTAAAGTTCTCAGACGATAAAGGAAGAATATTAATTAGCATAAGCATCCAGTGGGATGCTATGGATCAAATACAAATATTGTACAATATCCGAAGACGTGTGTCATACGCAAACCCGCACTTGGCCAGAGTGGTGGATTATAGCCTATATTTCTGCGGGTGTGCGTATGACACACGTCTTCGGATATTGTGGTCCTTAAACATGTCGGTTTCCTCACAATGTTTTCCTTCACCGTACAGCGAGTTCAAATCCACACATAACTTGAAAAACAAGTCATTAGTGTAGGGCTGGGATAGACCAGGGGCCGTCTGATTGAAAAGCAGAAGTTTTTACCACCGAGCCACACTCGCTTTTTTTAAGAAGTATACTAATCATATAACACTGTACAAAATATTTAGTAATATACGAGATTATAGTACAATTCAGTATGATGTTTTGCGAAGCGAGCTGTCAGTAAAATGCAATGCTTTTGAAAGAAAATCTCACAATTTCCA
Source organism: Mellilla xanthometata (assembly GCA_035578125.1). Taxonomy (NCBI): domain Eukaryota; kingdom Metazoa; phylum Arthropoda; class Insecta; order Lepidoptera; family Geometridae; genus Mellilla; species Mellilla xanthometata. The sequence continues at coordinate 4,091,621 of JAPUBQ010000020.1, forward strand.
ACAGAATCCTATAAAAGCATACTCGGAAGCTTCAGGTCAACATTCGCTTCCCGTTGGATGGAACCCAGCCTTCACAAACCAGCTCAGACAGGTTCATAGAGTATAATGATTGTAGAGATCACAACAGCCAACAAGATTGTGTTTTATAAGCGTAGCTTGTTATTACGAGTATGTATCAATGCATAGACAAAATATATTAAAGTAAAGTGTAAACTTTAAAAAACGACATTGAAGGGACTGTGCATTTTATGGCGTTATAGAGAGTGGTCGGTAAATTGAGAGAATGTATGGTATAATGTAGGGCTACCATTTTAAAATGTTACTGTAAATTTGTTTGCTTCAATAAATATATGTTTTTTTGTTGTTGTTGTTGTTGTTGTATCATTGTGTGGAATACAAGCTAAACCAACTAAAGCCAAAAAGAGTTTGTCGTAAAAACGAGTGACGTTTCATGGAGTTTGCACTGTTTTGTCTATGATCTATGTATATACGAGTATGTATCAATCACTGACCTCTATTTATACTGCGTACTAGTAGAGATAGAGGTCAGTGGTATCAATGCATGTATGAAAAAAAATCACTCATTCATAACCTCGATAGGAGTAAGTGAATTTCTTTTTTTTTCACACACGGCTTGTTAGTTCCATACTAAACTATTTCTAGTTTGTATTATGGTTGCTGACACAAATGATATACTACATATACATATTATGTACACATAGGTATACTCCATATTGATACAGTTAAAACCGATAGCTAACAAATTTAGTTTCTCGCAAAGATTTTAGCTGAGCCGGGAATCGAACCCGGGACCTTCTGGTTGGCAGTCCGGCATGGTAACTATTACGCCAACGGTGTCGTCAAATCAATGCATGTAAGTATGTAAAGTACTTATGCAAAAGTTTATATACCACCTTTTTGGAAGCGTTGATCATAAAATAAACCAAAGACTTTTCGATCATATTTGAAAAGCTAGGCATTCTATCAGTTATGTTCTCTACGAACTGGTTTGAACTGGATTTACTTCAATCAATGCGCTGGCTTTTACTTTTCACGACGGCGAATGTTGCAGTTTACTGCATAAAAGAGTTTGGTGTCAGACTTTAAAATGAATTCACCTGAAAATGCACCTATTGCTCGTTACTATCTTTATTTTTGTGTAAAGAGGTTTTTTTAGAATAATAGATAATTATAATATATAATCAGCCTCGTGACATCGCGTCATATTGGGCAACTAAAATTCATTCACTAAATCACATAAAATTAGTCAATTATCATAAATTATCGTATGTCTATTTTATTAAAAAAAAATAGATAAAAATAAAAACACATTAAAACACATTAAGAAAATTTATTCAAACGAATGGGATAACCAGCTATGTGAAAAAAGTGTACGACTATAAATTTAGTTATATTATTCTTACATTTATTAGGCATTCTTACATTTATTTATTTTCCTGAGGGCATTAACACCCCTGTTGTTTTATAAACTATTAGCAAAGCTTCTAATTTTGAAAACAAACGTTAGAATTTTAAATCGACTCTATTTTAGGACAGCAAACTAATATTATTTTAAGACCCATTGCCTACATCAAGGTCGTGTAATTTTATACTATTCCTTTCTCGGTACAATACTCGTAACTACGACTGTTCTATAACAAAAGTGCCCATTAAACATATGTTGATTCTCATACCTTTAAAGTAAACTTTGCTGTAAACCTATAATTTGTAGAGGCTCAACCGGAATATCAAAGTAATAACTTAGTTTGTGGATCCAAAATCTAAAAAGCATTGTGTCGTCTGAAAACGTTTTTATTTTCAAAAGAAAGTTGTTTGGTGTGTAAGTGTGTAAGTGCTATTATAATGTGAAGGATTTTTTTGGTGATAAGATAAGTAATATGTGACATAAAGACGATTAACATAAATAATTTTTAAAATATTATTGGAAATTTAATGATTGTATATTAGACATTTAATTAGACATTATTATATATTTTTATTTTTAAATTTTAGAACTGACAATTATATCTTGCATACCTGACGGTTAAAATAGAGAGCTAACTTATTTATGACACCACAATTGTACCTATTTTGCAAGTAATAAATGATTTGATTTGATATGATTTGATTGAAAAGAAAGTGGTGTTAGTTACACGACTTATTATATTCAAGAACGGCTGAACGGATTTAGCTGGAAATTGGTGGAGAGGTAGCTTAGAACCAGGAGACGGACATAGAATACTTTTATCCTATTTTTTTCATTTTCTTTTGTCCCGGATTAACACGGGTAACACCGTGGGTCTCAGCTTGTAAAATATAAAATACCTACTAGTTTTCCGATCCTTGAAGGAACTGAATTTTCTGAAGTATTGTTTCTCCAAATTAAAAACTTAGGAGCAGAGAGGAGATCTTAACAAATGCTTGACTAATTTATCATGTGACACTTTTTTCTTCGTATGAGCTTAGTGACCAAGCTCTGAGCTTGGTCTCTTGAGCTTGAAGCTCATACGAATACCTGAGTCAGGTGTCGACATTATTCAAGCCATGATGGTCTCTGTACCAACGGTGTACCAACCGTAGCGCCCAGATGAAAAAGTCACTTTTTAAACTACGGCCTTGTGGGCGATCATCCGAAAATTGCCTGAATCGACCGTCGCAGACGATTTTTTACTACCTACCCGTCAGTCAACACTACTACAGTCAAGTATTTCTATATATATCAAGTATCTGACCAGGAGGGCACGTAACTGGATCTGGAAATAACCAGCTCTCAAGGAGGCAGCTCGAACAAACGGTTAGGTGTTTGGTGACAGATTTCGAAACTCTTAACTTCTTGAAAATCTTCAGTATTAGCGTCAGATAACCTCAGTTAGCCAAGCAACGGGCGCTATATAAGAATGAAAGAGAAAATGAAAAAATAGCATAGGAATAGTTAGCTAAGAATAAGTTAATATGACACTACCTTCTACTGTTGTTTAAACTGTCTTGCAAAAGATAGGATCTTCCATGCAATCAACACGTGATTATATTTTACGATATAAATTCAATTTAAACAATTGGTCATAAGATTTCAGTACGCATATACCCCAAGAAATTAAGTAGTTACTTAATTTCTTAGGATTCAGAGATATGTCTATCGCCTACTGAAGAAGAACATAAAACTGAAGTTGGACGTAAAACCACAACAAATAACTGTATTCGATTGTCAACTGGAATACCTATATTACCTCTAATGGGCTATTAGTGTCTCGTGATGGAACAAGGGTAGAAAAGGGTTTGGGCCTCCAGCGATTTATGGTCATCAAATACTTTAAGATATTTCAGATGTCTCACTTGAAATTCAGTCAATCGGTTCTGTACTTTTGTATTCGTATTATCACTTTTTTGTATGTGTAATATTATAATATTTTGGACTTGTCACTTTCTGTGACAATTTATGGGCAACAACTTTGCTTATGTTGTTACAACAATATTACTTAAGTTGTTAAATCAACAATGCATAAGTTTCTACAACAGCATTGCTTTAGTTGTTACAACAACATTACTTAAGTTGTTACAACAACATTACTTAAGTTGTTATAACAACATTGTTTTTGTTATTGCAACCTACTATTATACGTTTCCACTGCTGAGATTCGGGGTATTCTTTCACAAAGAGATTTTTAATCCACTACACAAGTGGATGATACACGTCTTTGGATATTTTTGTTCTCAACCATGTCGGTTTCTTTACGATGTTTTCCTTCACCGTAAAGCGCATGCAAATAGTTGTTTGCATTTTAAAATGCAACAACTATTTGCACTTTATTTTAAAGTACCTTTAATTTTTTGACTAACTTTAATTTTGATTACCTTAAACTCAAGTTTAAGGTAATTTAAATCTTTTAAAATTTATTCAAATCAGTAATATTTATCACTATTTAAAATGTTAGGTAGTTATAAAATACTATTAAGTTTAACACATTATCACAACAGTTCAGTGACACTTTATCAGATATTTTCACGGAAAATCACTCAATTTGAATCCTATCGAAACAAACAGACGTTAAGTGTGCCTAATTTAACTTGAAAGATTATACTCGAAAGATATATTTATATGATTGAGCAACACTTTATCTTATTTATTTACTTAACTATGGTGTTTTAACAAGGTGTAAGTAGTACAAGACTCAATCAGATAAAAAGACAATAATTTACAGGAAATTTAATTGCTATCACGAGGGAAATAATTGACAATTAACTTAACATTTCATGTTTTAAATTTAGACCACTCTTTGTCTTGAAGGCTATTTCAATTAATTGATTGTTTGAATACACATGTAAATACCGTTTCCGGGGTCACGTCTTCAGGTAGAATATTCTTCATTTGGATAAATCAATAGGTTCTGTCAATATGAATTTAGCATAAAAGTCGATGTTAATAATAATTTATCAGTATTTTTAAATACCGACGGAAACACGTTGTTTTATTAATTTTTCCATGTCTATGTGTGTGTGTGTGTGTGTGTGTGTGTGTGTGTGTGTGTGTGTGTGTCGCCCTCAATTTGAGATTATCAAATAAAAAGGCTTACCTTGTCTAATATATGCATTTCAAATCGAACTTGACCGGCATCAGGTGCAAAAAAAAATCTTCGTCATCACTCCGGATGTTTTTTTTGGCGGCGGACATCTTAAATTTGAAATGTATCATATGTATGTACTCTACTAGTCTAGACTTTTCATCTGATACTTAAATTGAGGGAGTTGTGCAAACGTATGTGATTCGCCATCTTGTAGCTACAGCTGTCTTTGGTCGATTTTAATAAAATAAAGCTAAGAGAACATTTCCAACTAACACGTCTTTCAAACAAAGGATACCTAATCATTTGTTCATGAGCTACGATACTCATCGACTCGTCAAACGTATTAAAACTCTTTTGTTTCAAAATTCAAATTCAAAAAGTTAAAAAGTATTAATTAATCATGCAACAAATAATATTTAAACAGCGTTTAATCTTTGCTTCTTTTCCAGAATGGCGCTGCATCAGATGTTTCTAACTTAATAAACTAAAATAAGCTTTTGTTTTGCAAATTATGTTATTATTGTCAAGTCAATTTAGCATGATTTATGAGAAAACTCGCCGTCTGATGCTAACAAGTGATGCATCTTCATACAAAAACTATTATAGAGACATTCACCCTAACTTCGGCCGTTTGTGAGAAAATAAATCTAGTAAACAGCATTATCTTCTTTTTTATGGTACTTTAAAAAACTGACGAACGTTTTGGACTTGTGAGCTTCAAAGTGTATTTTAGACAAATTTTAAATTGAGTCCTTTTGAAAATTTTAACTTCTATTCTGAATAACTGGTTAATTGCGAGTCTGATTAATACCAGGGGTTCCGAACCATTGATTATTGGTACAAAATGAGAAAATTGTTGTTTGTTAATATTTAAATGGTTTTAATTGTATTATTTACTTTTAAAGGGAATGTAAAATTAAATATCCTGTTGATATCGTTTTTGACGTCAACTAGTTATCTTCTTTAAAAAAAATTGTGTTGTTAAATTTTGAAGTTCATATACTACTAAGTATTCTGTCAATTATATTTTAAGCATCTACCAGTGGTATCTTTATAATCCACCACTTTATAATTTTGTAATCAATTAAAAATTTAACTTAATTAAAAAATTAATTTAATATGTCACTGTTAAGTGACATATTAATTTTTTTTTAGTATTTGGTGTCAAGGCCGCTATAAAAATACATAATCTGTAAAAAAATTAACAGTCTATCTGTTACGGTTCAAAAATTCTGGTAACTGACAGAGGGATAGAGAAATCGTATTAGGGCCTTTTAGCAAATCTTTAGATTCAAAAGAATTTCAAATTCAATAACATAAATAAAATAGATAAAAAGTCAAATTAAAAATAAAAGAATAAACTCGTACTCGTATTAGTAAAAACTCAATTTGAAACTAAATTAAACTACATAGTAAACGTTTTTTAAATTAAATTTCGAACTAATCCCTAGAACACAGAAGACCGGCGTTTCCAATAAGTCGAGTAGCAGTTTCGAGTGGTATCTGTGGTCAGCTTTATCGCTCCACTGGCTAGTTTATTTAACAAAGCAGTATTAGATACAGACTGAAACAGTCTTTATTGAAAAATAGGTATAAATTGCATGAGAGACGCAAAGAATCCTACTACTTACTATACATGCGAAAGTTTGTGTGTGTGTGTATATGTTTGTTACTTCTTCACGCTCAAACGGCTGAACCGATTTTGATGAGATTAACTAGGACTATAGATTAAAGCTTGGATAGACACAATAGCTACTTTTCATCCCAGATTACTATTAACTTGTTTTTGTCCCAGATTTAAGCCGGTAACACTGGGGCGTAGTCAGTTATCCAATAAAAAGCTGTCTTGTTCAATGTTTTATTTGAACAGATTGGAATATTTGTTTTCTATGTGAGTGTTTATAAAAAAACGAGTGTGGCTCGGTGGTAATAACATCTGCTTTTCATTCAGGCGGCCCTTGATTGATCCCGGCCAATGACAATTTTTTCAAGTTATGTGTGGATTCGCACTCGCTTTACGGTGAAGGAATAATAATACATCGTGAGAAAACCGGCGTGTTTGAGGACTGCAATATCTTAAAACGTGTGTCATCCACCAACCCGCACTTGGCCAGCATGGTGGATTATTTATTATTCCTTTTCTTTCTCCTCGCGAGGGAAGGCCCCGAGCCCCAGCAGTGGGAACGTGAAGTGGGCTGCTTATGCTATGCTTATTAACCGAATTCAAAAAAGGAGGAGGTTATATATTCGACATAATGTTTTTTTTTTATGTACTCGTATGTTCGCCGATTTTGCTTATGTATCTATTGTAAAGGGAACTTACATAGCACAGTGTGTGAACGGTATATCATCCTGAACAGTTTCGCAACTTTTGTCTTCGGAAGCGGTGACTACTGACTAGGTTATGAGGAGTTACGGCTGGAACGTGAGGGAAATACAGATTGTTTCTTAAAGGTAATCGTGTTCAGTGAAGAGAGAAATATTTCTACTGACAATATCCCTAAGATAGCAACGGTGTACATAAACTGTTGTGTACGAAGTAATGATGACCCCTGATTCGATCCCGAGCAATGACTTGTTTTCAAGTTATGTATGGATTTGCACTATGATTGCAAAGTACCTTGAATCTTGATAGAATAATACCGTTGCAATTTATTGAAAAATTCGTCGTTTGTTCCTGCGTATTGTGGTACAATAAACTTTATACATGAAACAGTTGTTATTTTATATGAGAATATTTAGAAATTGTTTACAATAAAAAAAAATATAATCTTAAGGTATCGTGAACACTCTTTACAAGGGATATACCGTATATAACACAGTTGTAAATAAAGCAAAAGGCAGAGACATATTTAAATGTGTACCGATGTAATATGATATGATTGTACCTATACAAATAATCATTATTATTATACCAAAAGAGTACAGTATTTGCCTTACATAAAATATGCAGTGTTATGCACGCACCAAAGTATTATTATTATTTCAGTTCCACAAGCGATAACAATTATTAGGTATTACTATTATGGCTTGCAATTTTGTAACATTTTTATTAAATTCATAGTTTATAATGTATGTCGGATAAGTTGTCGCACGTTATAGGGCCGAAGGTATATAACTGTTTGCCTAAAGATATTAAAAATGCATGTAAAGATAGCATTTTCAAGAATAAGCTCAAGAACTGGCTCGTTCAGGAAACTTTTTATTCTATGGACGAATTTTTTAATATCAGAAAAAATGTTATGTGAATCATGTCGTGACATGTAATTGTTAAATATTATTATTTTTATAAGATATTAATATTGACATTATTCCATACGACATGTATTACAATTTATTTGTATATCATATTGACATTTTTTTATTTCTGACGTATAATTGTAAAATTATCAATAAATGGTTTATATTGTTTAATGGTAGATAAGTTCGAAATATGTAGATACTAACTCTTTGTTGCCTGAATAAACGATTAATTATTTAGTTAAATGAAGAAACTCTTCGTAATATCATTACAAAAAAGGCGATTACACCAAAGAAATAAAAATCCTGCGTAGTTCCTGAGGCTCCGTTTCGAATGAATAGACCTTGAAAGACTGATGATGTAACGTGACCCATCGACTTCGTCTCTGACAAGCGATTTGTATGGATAGATTTATCGATATGGGACAAATAGGATGTCTTGTAAAACGAGGAGGAATGTGACCTTAAAAAACTGGCCAAGCGGCAGTCTGACTTGCGCATGAAGTGGTTTTACCATTATATTTTTAAGGTTCCGTATCTAAAAGGGAAAAACGGGACCTTATTACTAAGCAGTCTGTCTATCAGCAGGCTGTATCTCAGAAAATTTAATAAATAAATAAACAAAAAAAGTCGCACTTGGCATAACTTCTCGTTTTTTTTTAAATCACAGCAAAACTTCTCGTTTTATGGAAATCGCCTGAAATAATAATATAATTATTTATATTATCTAAATTACTTTGTTTTATTAATTAATAAATAATAATTAATTGTAAACAACATGGTAAAAATTTAATTTTCAAGTTGGTCATGAGACATGTGGTTACAGACTGACAGCGGATGAAAGCCTTGTGTAGTAGTTATACAGTACAATCTGTGTACCTCAAAACAAGGGTTACTTGGCTTTTGGATATTGAATTATTTAGATTGCTTTAACATCGCGAATTAAATAGTAAAACTATCGTTATTTGAATTCAAAATTACTGAATAGCGTTTAATTTCAATCATGCAGAATAATCGAATACACGAGACTGGCAATGTTCCGAGATTAACAGCTACATTTGTGGGTGCGTCGAATGTTGATACTTACTGCCTACGGGTAGAATCGAATGGCGTTTAATAAGGTAGAGATGAACTAGATGTGACATAACTGCAAGAGAGTCCCGTCTCGAGGCCCATATTGAGAGGATGGATAGGAAAACGGCACGGAGAAATATCCCAAAAGAGAGCACTGCTGAATTTATACTTCAGAAGGAAATGACACAATGACGCCAGGAGTCTTACTTCTCCTGATTGCCACAAGTGCGGTTGTGGAGTGAATACAGTGCGGCATGTCTTGGAGGTGCGTCCGGGAGAAGGCGAGCCATGACTATTAAATGTGCTGATGAGTTTACACCTTTTTCGTTTACCATTCTCATTCTCTGCAAGATGATTCTTGGTCGTGATAGTGGAGATAGACCTCTTCGTCTTCCTTTTTGACTATTCTTTGGAGGTTGGATGTCGATGACAGATCATATATGTATTTCAATCGACTTATTTTGAAAGACGGTCTCATTACTGTCACACCATAATTTACTTCGTTTTTGAGCATTTAGAGGCGTGGAATTGGAAGTTTAGCCATCACACATCTCTAAAAAAAAGGCACGGAAACGAGCTTTTGGGTATCTCGTATTCTGACTCCTCTTAGAGACCCAAGCTCATTGAACTTATCGACGCACAGCCTTCTACGTAAAAGAAAAATGTCATTCACCAAAAACACAACATAAATTTAACCGCTCGTTAAAAAATGCCTCATCTAGTTTATTTGTCTCTTCGTTCCCCATTGAGCTTCATCGACATCTATAAATCAAAAAAGTGGGCGCCAGTTCACAAAGATGAATTATGAGGCAACGGAAACCCAGATATTGGTGCTGGCACATTTCTTTGATGAGAATATTAAAACTGGAAGAGATAACCCCCTGTATATTCATATCCGTCCCACAACCTTGTGAATAAATAATAAGATAGTCAGTACCTAGCCAGAGTAAGAATCCCATTAAAACTGAAAACTAAAGATGATGAATGAGAGAAAGAAAATTTATGGACAATGCAAGTGCGAGACGCATGCAAGCGAGAACTGGTATGAAAGGAATAGCGTTAAATAGATCTCCGACATGTAAATCGGAGGCAAGAGGATACGAAATTCAAGGGTAAGTAAAAGTACTATTTTGACGTCAATGATCTGTTTGACTTAGCAAATAAACTAAGCTATCTCTAAACCAAATCAGTCCAGTTTCTTTAGGGTGATAAATTAAAAATTTGCAACAATTACTTAATACACTTCTACTTAATTTAATTAAGTACAATACAGTATTATGTCATTTCCAGTAGTACACAGTTTACGTCACAACAGGCAGTGAGCCTTCCCGGAAAGAGTAGAATTGTTTCGCCCTATTTCGAGCGTCGATTGATAAATAAGCAGTCGTTCCTACTATGGAGTTGATTCTGCGAAACTGCAATTGTTTAGATGGAAGACAAACTGTGTTGACGACGCAAACAGGGTCATTTACGTCGTCTAAAACGTGTCTTTGTTTCTATTACTTCATTTGTTTGTTTGTTATATTTTTTAATCAGGCGCTACTTTGCTAAAATTCGTCGTAGATACAAGAATGTTTTAAACTTGTAGTAGGTATAATTATATCTATTATATACATATAACTTTTATAAATGCCTAGTTATTTGTTTTGTTTCTGAGTCAATTGGAGCTGTTTTTGAGAGAGAATGTGAGCTTGTCAAGATACATTTTGGGCTGCAGTTTTTCGACGTCCTGGTTCAAATCTAGCCCTATTATAATATTTTTTTTAATTATTATAATGCACTCGCTTGTACGGTGAAGGAAAAATGATTTAGAAGAAACACACATGTTTTGAGGACAATAAATTCTTGTGACATGTATCATCCGCTAACCTGCATTTGTACAGCGTATTATGGCCTATGTTAGAGAACGCCCCTAGCTTTAGCTGTGGGAGCCTGAGTGTGTTGCTTGTGATATCTGTTTTTAAGCGCATTCTTTTACTGACTTGTACTCGTATATTAATCTGTATTATCTTCATATCATATTAGTCAAAAGCGAAGGCATATCGCTTAGACTTTTATTATAAACCCAATATTTACTCGTAATAGTATTATTTTTCAAAATTTAATAATAACATATCTTATTTTATTCTTAGTAATAAACAAAACTATTTTACTTGCATATTTTGTATCTTGGATGTATTTTATTTTTGCTCCAAATAAAATATTTTCAATCTGTAGACTACTATTTCAACTATTAAACGACCTTCCTGTGTCATGCACGTACCTATTAAACTACACAAATTTTGTCATATAGTTAATTTAAAATCATTAAAGTTTCCTTCTATTTCATATTGTATAAAACAATACTACGTAAAATCATTTCTGTGCAAACAAATCCTAAGGTTTCACTGTTATAATTGAATCTTTGAAGGGATGGGACATAATTAAAGCATGGCTTAACCAGATTGAAAGCCAGAGGCAACGCACAGTGAGGTACTGAATATTAAGATATCAACACACTACACAATGACTGAACAAATAATTTTTACTTTTTATATTGATTTCTTTTAAAAGCGAGTGTGGCTCGAAAAGCGAGTGTGGCTCGGTGGTAAGAAAGACTGCTTTTCAATCAGGCCCCTAGTTCGATCCCGGCCCTACACCGATGACTTGTTTTTCAAGTTATGTGTGGATTTGCACTCGCTTTACGGTGAAGGAAAACATCGTGACGAATCCGGCATGTTTGAGGACCACAATATCCGAAGACGTGTGTCATCCGCCAACCCGCACCTGGCCAGCGTGGTGGATTATGGCCTATATCTCTCTCCTCGTGAGAGAAGGCCCCGAGTCCCAGCAGTGGGAACGTAGAGTGGGCTGCTTATGCTATATTGATTTCACAAAAATACCGTGTAGTACGTAACTGAAGACAGAAAAAAACGTTATTAGCCGATCAGAGTTCCGTGGTGAAAGTCCATTGCTTCCAATGCCTCCGTAAGTCGAGACTGGGTAGCTGGTGTCCACAGTGAGCCGGGACCCAGGGGACCTTCAGAGGATGATCGGATCACGTCGGGGTCACCAGTATTGAGTGAAGACGGTGCCTCCATTCAGCAAAGAAATATCCCCCGGACTGATGTTGTGTCCGGAGATGGCCGTCCATGCATTGTAGCCAGGACCAGTCGTACTCGCGTTGACATCCCGCTGCGTTACCTAGCTGCGTAGATCTCTGATAAAAAGTAACCCATGTGTTAATCCGAGAGTCTAAGATATTGCTGTAACAAATTTAGTGAAATTAATGTGACATACAAGTAAAAAATTAATTATATTGTATTATCTGTAGTATTATTTACTAAGGAATTTAATTTGGTTTCTTTAATAATATAATCGTTTCTTCTAGGCAAGCGCGCTCCACCCTAGATCGCAACATCACTTAACATCAGGTGAGTTTCGATTAAGCGCTTGCCTATCCATAATAAAAAACATAAATAAGATTTATCACCTGTAAAAGTATAGCTTTAAGGTATAGCGCATGTAGCTTGGCTAAATAAAGGGATACGACGCGATCATTGAGGTTAAGCAAAAAACTATCTTTTAAAAAGTGGTATTTTCATCGGGGCGTTGCAATGTGTCGGATGGCACGATAAATTGTAGAAACCCAGTTTGGCCACTTAGCTCATATGAAGAAGAAGAAGTTATAGAAGATACATAATTTCTCAGTAAAAATGTCACCAAAAAAATAAGAACGTATGTTCTAGCTTCGTAAATTTCAATAGAAAGTCTTGAATTTTCAAATGAATAATATAGCTTTAGTGCGGTTACACCTTTATTTTTCTCATTGTGTTCACTGTATTAATATATAAGGGTATATGTGGCGTAGTTACAATTAGGATTTCATACATTATTCTATATGTAAAGGCTCATAAATTATATTATGTACTTATACACATACGAGTACATACCTCCAGCGAATTACTTACATACTCGTATTTCAATTCTAACCCTAGTTTTAGTTCTTGTCACGAAACAAAAGTCTCTGGCAAAGAAAGGCCTAAAAAACTGATTGATTGATTTTGAGAGTACTTTATTTTCATGACATAATTATACTCGTGTATCATCATCATCATCAGCCTATGCTCGTCCACTGCTGGACATAGGCCTCTCCCAAGGCACACCACTTGGCCCTATCCTGTGCTTCTCTACGCCATCCACTACCCGCTACCTTCTTCAGATCATCGCTCCACCTGGTTGTAGGGCGTCCTACACTACGTTTGCCGAGACGCGGTCTCCACTCCAGAACTCGTCTAACATAACGGTTATCGGTTCTTTGGCAGATATGTCCGGCCCACTGCCACTTCAGCCTGCTTATGCTCGTATATATGGCGTTATTATTCTGTTCAGCATAAACTTAAATATACACGAATGTTTTAGGCTAACAACGCATTTTAAAAACTTACGTCTCTCGATACTCTTTAGGTTACAAACTAATTTTAATTTAATCTTATAATATAACAACTAGCTACCAATATTCTAAATCTATTTAATGTAATTACGTACTAGTAAAATGCTAACTCGTACGTTTATGACACATTCACAAGTTTTGTAAATTTAAACCCAAATGTCCTACTAGTCAAGACCTTTGCACAAATGCAATAATTCGTTTGTAAAAAAGTATGTCATTCGGCATTTTGTAGTGGCGACCATCTTAAACCAATTTTCATAAAACATAGCCAACACTCTCACACTTTTTGAACAAAACAAAATATATCAAAATCTGTTCATTCGTTTGAGAGCTACGATGCTTCTAACACACACGCACATAAACAGACACGTCAAACTTATAACTGTTTATTATTGTTCTTCTTTTAGGGGTTAAAAAGAAGAACCATTCTTCTCTTATGGTTCTTCAAACAATAGTTAACTTAGATACTCAAACACGTCAAGGCCTATTTATATACTTAATGTATACCCACGTCTAAGCACATCTTAATAACTCAAGGGAACAGGAGTACGGCAATCAACATCGACATAATCGGATTAACCTACATTTAGGTACTACAAGTACAGAATTAAGTACACATCTCGTAGGTATAATGCTAGTTATTAATGATTCTGGAACTCTAAAAGGGTCATTGCGAACACCTGTTTCTACTAACTAAAAGGGGGTTAATCTATATTTTATGTAAATTAATTTAAAGGATTTCTACTAAAGGATCAGCCCTTAAAGGTGTCATAGAAAAAAGAAATGAGATTCGGCGACTACAAATCGAGATCAATAATTGACGACCTCGTTGGCGTAAAGGTTATCATGCCAGACTGCTAATCAGAAGATTTCGTGTTCGATTCCCGGTACAGTCAACATCTTTGTGCTTAAACAAATTTGTTGGCTGTTGGTCTGGGTGTTAAATATGTATGTATATAAAATATGTATGTACATATGTATATCAAATATATCAGTTGTGTTAGCTACCATAATACAAACCAATAATGGTTCAGTATGAAGTTAACCAACCGTGTGTGAAATGTGAACTAATATTTGTATTTAAAAAATAATCAATTATTACATACATAGGTTGTTAATTAAACGATAGGATGTTATAAATTTGATGTGTCCGTGTGTGTGTGTGTGTGTGTGTGTGTGTGTGTGTGTGTGTTAGTGGAAAGTGTACATAGCTATATTTGATGAAAATGACCGCCATAAAATGACAAATGACATATTTTTTACAACTGCCTTACAATGCCTGATATCAAATAAATACTCGTAGGGTGTGATAAGTAAAAAAACACAAAAATATATTTAAAATCAACGATGGCCCTGATTGTTTTAATTTTTTTAATATTATAAATGCGTGGTTATTTTTATTGAAGCTTTTAATTTAGACTGACTTTGCATCAAATTTTTTAGGGTTCAATTTATTTTTATTCACACTTGATTTTTATTCCAAAATACTAGCCAAAAACACATTTTTTGCTATTGAAATTAAAATAAAACTGATATACGTTTTTATTGTTTTCCTTTTTCACATCTATGCTAAGCCCCTTTTCAGTCCGTTCAAACGAACAATAGAATCCGTAATCTGTCCATTCCGCGTATGTAAATATAAACAACCAGATTTAGAACAACATCGCACTGCCACGTCCCGGGAGCTGTGAATCCGACAAACATGGATTTATGACTGACAACGTAGATTTACAAACATTTTTATATGTGTAGATCGGAACGCGAAGAAATTGGATGTAGTGAAACCACAGATGATTAAGCCACAGGAATGCGGTCCGAATCCGGGACGGATTTTCAAATTCAAGAACAAATTTGAAGAAAAATAACACTATTTTCCTTCGAATTTGTTTATTACCTTAAGCTATTACCTAAAGATGGTATTCAGTGCTGTTGACAATTTGTCAATATTATGATATGATAATAATATAATGATATGAGTAAGTTATGCATACAAATTATAACTACATACCTATAATGGAAAAAAAATGTTAGTCGCGCTTGAAGACATGGGATTAACAAATACATTCTTATTCTTATTCTATGCTGGAGGCGATCAAACTTGCTCTGACAACCCGCAGGAGGCGTATTGTGCATTTCCCCCTACCAACCTACACAAGCCATCCTAGCTCCTTAAAGTAGCGGATCACGGTCTTGGGTCGCTGGCATACCTGTTCCACTGTCATTGCGTCAGATGTTGTGGTACTTTTTTTAAAGCAGCTTACAATACATTTAAAAATCTAATTATTTTATTATCTTTCAATTTGTGAATTGAATCCATCACGTTTTGTATAAGAATTGCTCGAATAATATTGTTTTGCTATTGTAAAGTAACATATGTGATTGTTTTTTTTAATAATGTGGTTATTTTTATCACGGCCGCTTGCTCACTGCTTTTGCTTCTGTGGATTTTATTTAAGCCTATGACACCATGTAAACTTGGGCCGCTGGTTTTTTAACCGAATGCTTGAAAGTGTGGACCAGAATTTTGTATTTAGATTGAATTATTAGTTCTTATTATTATTTTTTAGTATAGGATACGTAAAGTATTATTGTAAAATTATTTCTTTTGGAGATCAAATTAATTGATAAATAAAATAATTACATAAATTAAAACACACACACAAAAAAAAAAGATAAATAGTAGATTGTCCGCGGGTAAGGTGCCTAAAATGCTGGCGGCATTACCTCGCTGGATCGCCAAGCTTATACGTTCTTATTTTAATTATTAGTTATAAACTATGCATATAACGATTGTACCTGTATCATGTAATATGTATATCATATATATTATGTAGTCAATGCAGCGCGTGGGAGATTGACCTGGAATTAATTCTAAATCATGCCTACCACAAATGCGAAACCTTTGTACAAAATTTTCATTTCTACTTATATTCACCTCCTTTGTAGCTGGCACAAATCCAGTTCCATAGATTGTTAGAAATCGACATTTATCATCGAGCAACGTCAGTGATGCGGTACAGGGTGAATCTTTGATTACTTTATCTACTTTGGGCTCAATTTCTCAAGTAGCATTCGAATTTCAAATGGTAAAAATATTTTTTCGTTGTTCCAATCTTTCGATGAGAAATGGTTTTAATTTCTCTTAGGTGGTTACTTCAAGGTACTAATGGCTAAAGTATAATGCCTTATTTTACTAAAATATTATAATTAATATTGATAGGTAAGTAGATTCAAATTTGATTTTAGTATAAGGCTTTGTCACAATAAATAAAGATCACAACATATTGCTGCTTTTTTATCTTCTACCAAAACCGATCTAAATAACATTATTCTTATATCGGGTTTAAAGTGGCATCACAAATTAACTGTAACAAATGATGTGTGAACTTAATTTCCTAATATTTTTTTTGTGTGTAGTAAGTTTTCAGTCGAAACTATTACAATTCTATTTTCCTACTAAAGATATCATGACATTAAGTTCAGTTATAGAAATAGTCTGGTTTTGAATGACGATATTAGTATTTTTAATACGCATATACTTAGTATGGTCTGATGTTATACATGTCAAAATAATGGTAAAAGGTCTGTTAACAATAAATATATAAATAATTAATAAAATCTTTATTGTTCATGTAGTTCATGCTTATGACCTAACATACAAGTACTCGTATACTGACGTATAAATACAGATGAATAAAAAAATAAATAACATACGAGTACATATTAGAACAAACAATGGTTAGAACAAACATAGCTAATTCATTAAGAAGTTAAAACGTCTGCGCTCTGCACTAGGATAAGATATAGCCTATATAGCAGAGCAACAGTTCTCTCTTTTGCCAACTTAGTATAATAAGCAATTTGAACTATTACATACATATTTGAATAGGTAAAGAGATAGACATACACATTTGCTGTTTGTTACACATTGTTCACATTGTTAAACATTTAATACACTTTGAGAAAGTGTGTTTTGTGTATGTGTGTTTACGTGTGTGTATATGTGTTTACGTGTGTTTATATGCGTCTATGTGGATTAAATTAGTCAAATACTAAGCTGCGTAATTAAAAGGTATGACCTTAATCTTCCAACTCCCGAAGTCTAAAATAGCCAAAATATTTAATATTAGCCTGCCCTAGAGACCCGAAGAATGACTGCTCGAATATGCCCACAATGTTGTATACAGTCCATCCTTATACAAGCATATCTGATTAAATATTAACGTCGTTATTTACTAAGGGTCTGCCAGTTTATTGAGCAAAAGGTATTTTCTGAGATAATAATAGCTTGTAGAGACGGGCCACTTTTTGTGGACTGCTTTAAGTAGAGGCTGGACCGTACACAAATAGGACAAAGGTGAGCTAAACGTGGAAAAAGAGGCCACAAAACAGGTTTCTGAAGCTGAATGAGCATGAATACGTGAAAATGGACTCCCTTCTATATAAAAGTACTAGCTGACCCGGCAAACGTTGTTTTGCCTCACTTAGGGGTATGAAAAATAGATAGTGTAGCTTATATGACGCGTTCGTAGATTTACCATGGCAGCGCCATCTATTGATTACTTACTCAACCCAGTCGAAAGGTATCGACATCTGTTAGAATCATTTGGAGTTAACAGATAATTGTGACTGTCAAATTATAACAGACAATAATTAGCAATAAATTAAAATTGCGACTATAATTTGAGATTTAAACTATTTTATCTCTCAAGTTGGATCAAACTGCACATAGTGAGCGAATTTTATCATAATCGGTTAAGCGGTTTAGGAGTCCATTGAGGACAAACATTGTGACACGAGATTTATAGGTATATATTAAGATGTATATAATATGTAGTATATCAGATGTCTCAGCAACCATAATACAAACTAGAAATAGTCTAAGTATGGGGCTATCCACCTTATTAGCTCCTCTTCATCCGAATGTTGCCTGGAAGAGATAGCTTTAAGTGATAAGACCCTCAATTGTGGCACGCTTAACAAGATAAATATTTTGATAATTATTAAATTACACGTCAAAATAAAAAAGTACAATATATAATAATGTCAATATTAATACATAATAAAATAATAATAAAATAAAATTACATGTCACGACAAAGAATATTACAGTAACATTTTTTTCCGGTATTAAAAAATTCGTCCATTGAATAGAAAGTTCTCTGAAGTAGCCAGTTCTTGAACTTATTTTTGAAAATTCTGTCATTGGATGCATTCGTAATATCCCCACTATTTTATTTTAATACAAATAGTTTCACTTTTTGTGTCCAATTTAGTTTTATTTACCTATCAAATTTTCGAGAAATTGTCACCCGTGTATCATAACCACAAGGGAATTTAATGGAAAGTCGCTTTGATACAATTTATTTTGTCCTTAACGTTTCTTGGCCCTAATATTTGAGGTGGTTTTCATATTTTTCCTCCTAATATAGTCTCTTTTCTCGTCGATTTTAGCTAAGGGTGCACAGGTGGATATAATTGATTCACTGTTTGTTTTAAATTATCTTGTAAAAGTTAACATATTGAACGTCTTTTTAAAAATGGATTTAAAACTAAGTCAATAGTGATTGCTAGTTTTACAGCACACTTTACTGTTTCCACTGCTGGGACTCGAAGTCTTCTCTAACTAGGAGAGAGTTACAGGCCATAATCCACTACGCTGGCCAAGTGCGGGTTAGCGGATGTCATACGTCTTTGGATATTGTAGTCCTCAAACGTGTCGGTTTCCTCATGGTGTTTTCTTTCACCGTAAAGCGAATGCAAATCCACACATAAAGAAGTCATTGATTTAGGGCCGGGATCGAACCAGGGGCCGTCTGATAGAAAAGCAGACGTTATTACCACCGATTCACACTCGCTTTTTTCATTAAATTTATGTGTTGACAAAAAATATTTGCCGTATACATTCAAAATTATTAGTGGTGACCAGTTGAAGTAAATTAATACTGAACATTAATTAAAAGAAAATACTAACTTCATCTTAATAACTAAGTGAAAAAAACACAATCTAAAGGTCATAGACAGAAATCAAATAAAAACTTATCAAAGTACGAAAACGGGTTTAAATTTTAACTGATATTAAATCGTACTTTCTTATGGATACTCGAGTATACTGGATATGTCTATTGTAATAGGAAGTTTAGTTAAGATTTATACAAAATATTTTTTTAAACATGGTGAAAGGAAAGGAAATGAGACATAATTATTAAATTATCTATAAATAATATATAAATAGTAGTACCCAATTTACACACGGCTGGTTAGCCCCATACTAAACCATTTCTAGTTTATATTATGGTAGCGTACGCAACAAATATACCATACATAAATACTTTTAGGTACAGAATTAACGCCCAGACTGATAGCCAAAAAAATTAGTTCATCACAAAGATGTTTGGCCGTGTCGAGAATCAAACCCGGGACCCTCTGGCTGGCAGTCCCGCATGCTTACTATTACGCTTACCTACGTTTTTACCTTAGTCAACTGTGCCATAATTTGGTATACATATTCATACAAACGATGTTATATGAACAAGGACAGTACGCCAGAAATGTACGCCAGAAATATGGCAACGTCGAACCAAACTATTTTAGACCATACATTTATGTCATCATCATTTTCAGTCATCTATTGCCTACTGCTGAGAATAGGCCTCCTTTCGGGTTCGCTATTCGTCTCGATCTTGAGCTGTAAGTAATTACTAAAAATTTCACCAAATGCCACCAGTCTCTTCACATTCCAGTTCTATTTGGCCTTCGGGCGGCTTAAAATACTCTCGACACCAAAGCTTGGCCACTTAGCTTATACGATGAAGAAGAAGAAGATTCCAGTCCCGGTTTGCATTCGTCGCTTAACATTTAATTCGCCTAGAATACTTACGTAAGTTTTAAATTGCGCCATAGTTTTAGCATGACACATCTAGTTATCAACTTTACATCACATTTTATGGTGGCCATTTAAATATTCAAGCGAAATTAATCCGATTCTGTCAATTGATTTTGCCAAAACTTGAGCGTAGATTGAAGTTTTAGAGAAAGTTTTCTATTGTATCTCAAAGCTTGGAATCGAAATTCCTTCAAATGCTCTTATTCTAAATTACCATAAATAATATTATTGTCGTCAACTTATCACAGAGGTTGATCAGAGAAACCCAGCAATTATTTTTTAAGCTCTTAAAAACCAACCCACTGACAGCAAAAAACTACCTTCTTTATGATAGATAGACTTGCGCTTGATCGCAACTCACATAATGTTAAGTGATGTTGCGATCTAGGATAGCCTAGAAGAAATTTTCCACCAATTCACTTTTCCCTAAAGATAGAAGATAAAAGCATGAAACGGATAAACAAAACAAATATTTTTTTTAATTAAACGTCAAATTTAAAAACCTTTCGTACTTTTTGTAAGCCATCTTGTAAAAATGGCGTCATAATTATGATGCACAATACGCCCCTAGCGGGATGTCAGTGCAGGTCTCATCACCCCCACTTCAAATTAGAATTAGAATTATGATGGTGTTTTTTGTTGTCAAATGGAGTTTTTATTTAACATTGAATTTAAAAAAAAACAAACCTCTGTTATATGATAATATCATATTGTATGTAAGTAATACTTATGTTTTGTAAATTAGTAAGTTAGACATCATTTAATTACGACCCAAACATCTCACTTTTTTTCCATATTTACCACAAAATTGTGTACGGGAGTCTAAAAAGATTAAAAAGTTTGACAATTTGATATGAGACGCTTCGCTCGCTTAGTTAGTTTTCTTCATTTATGCAACTAAAAGTAAGTATTCTAATTTATGTTCTGTACAAATTTAACATGATATTTTTCTCTTCAACTTTCTTGTTCTCTTCAACCTTGTTCAACTTATTTACTACGCTTTCGCATCGATAGGAAACGAACATAACTCGATAACGCAGTGTTTATTATCTGTTTTTACCTCAATTTTACGTCGATTTTACGAGCAAAGAACAACAATAAGATTTCTGTTTAACAGTTACACGGTAGACGCGATCGAAAATGTTTTATGTTTTATACCCCGAAATAAAATCCAAGGTGAAATTTTTATTGAAAATAATAAAAGCACTTACGAGTTTGGTGGAATAAAACAAGGATACTACTAACTGAGAAAGCAAAGTGTCTCAGAATTGGTCTATCATTTTTCATGTCATATTGAAGTTATTCTTCTTCTTCGTATGAGTTTAGTGACTTAGCTGGTGTTGAGAGTTTTCAAGCCGCCCGAAGGCCTCGACTTGGGTTACTGACTTGTATTGAATAAATAAAAAGCTTAAATATATAAACTTGTATTGAAGTTATTGGATCTTTTTCTCGGGCATTTCTGATCTTCTAGAGGTTTTAAGACTTGATATGTGCTGTAATTTTGAAGTGATGACAGCTTTGTAAGAAACGCAGCTGCCTTACGTCCCGTAGATCATAGGTTTGATATCCGTCAATTACTTCGAGCCTTCGCTGAAGGAAAACAACGTGAGGAAACCATAGCATCGTGCTAGAGTATTTGCTAGAAACCACTCTCAAGTTGAAAAATATGTCAAGCCAAACACCTAACAGTGTGTTTCGGCAGTCTCTTTTAGGGGCGGATTGTTCCAGACTATGCATGCTCCACCTTTGGCGAGAGTGACACTGACTAGTCTAGTTACGAGGTCTGATGGTCAAATGCCTAGCTGTAACAAAAAGAAATCAGACATCTGGAATGACAAAAGATGATTTATAAAAAAAAAATTATACATACTTGTATATCCAATCTAATTACAGACTATACATGTAATATGACAATATTAGGATCCAAAATGACTCCTTTTTTTTTTTTTTTTTTTTTTTACGTGAGGAAATGCATTTACGCATCCCCACCACACCCGGGGAGGTGGGTGGGGTATGTCGGGCTCGATGTCAAAAGGACATCCCTACCGACTAAAACCTCACGATGACCTCCTCACCGGAAAGGGCGGGATGAGGTTCCGCTTCTCGCATTAACCCACCACCCCGCCCACCTCGGCTAGCCTGCGAGGCTCCTTCTCTGGGGATGACTCCCCTTGCAGTGCACGTGGTGCACCGCAACCACCTCGGGGATCATAAGTGCAATGGACGCCGGACAACCCCGGTCCGACGTCCCAGGTCCCCCGTGACGGGTCAGGTCTGTGGCCCCGTCACCTGCCACTACGGCCGCAGAGAATAGGGTAAGTGGTATTTTGTGGTACCACTCCCTTCTCCCTGCGGCCCCACCGCGTCCGCCATCAACGGTGGCGACCCCGTCGAGGCCGCGGCAGGTAGGAAGAGCGGCGCATCGTTATACCGACACTTCTCTCCTGCCGCGGCCCCACACCTTCGGCTACGGTGGGTGTCTCCAAAACCACACCGCAGCCCTCCTCAGTTGCGAAACCCCCCCCCCGGAGCGAGGTCCCGCAACCTACTGGTGCCACTCCATCTAGAACTTGCATGGGGGAGGACAAGTCTAGGGAGCGGCCCGCCTCAGGGACCCTCTTCGCTTCACCGTGGGTGACCAGGCCACGGTTACTAAGCCCCCCCGCCTCGACAATGCGGGGCCCCACGGGGGGGATCCAAAATGACTCCTATCACATAACGTTGTGACTAGAATTTTTATTTATTTTAATTTTTCAATTCTTTGTAATACCTTTATTTCTACAAGAATAGAGTATCAAGTCTACATCTATTTTCTTTGTCCGAGACATTGCTTTGAAATTAAATTTCTCTTGTTCTAAACGACAAAGACACCCATTTTCTTGCAAGTAGACTTTTCTTACAATAATTTCTAGAAATAAGGGTCTTTATATTAAGGAAGTAAAGCATTAACAGGTACTTTAGCGTTTTGCTATCACTCGGATGGGTATAAATAATGAATGTTTTGTAGATTTCTAGGTTATCTAGATATTATAATTATCGTTAGTATTTTTTTTACTTTTAGCAATATAATATGCCTTTTATAGCTCTGGGCATGCAATTATTATTAACTTCCTAATAACTATATACTTACACTCAAAATGTTAATAGGAAAATAAATAAATAAAAGTCTGCACAGTGCGATCAAATCGTTTTATTGCTTTTGAAACCATATTATAATATTTATACAATTTAACAAATTTTTTTTTCATATTTATATGTACACATTTAGACACATTGCTCTAGTACCAGTTAGACCAAGTTATTAGGAAAATCACGTAGGGTAAAAAAATAATTAATTAAAACATCTTAAGGACTTTGCTTTTGAGGTTGAAGAGTATTAAATAGTAAGATCTATTTTCGTTTGTTAAGAATCTAACGGATGTGTTTAATTTGTGAAGGCAAAAATATGTAACAATAGCTATACACATTTGATATCTTCTTTGCCTTTTCCTTTTTCCACTATGTGGGATCGGCCATTTGATATCCCTCGTATAATTAGAATAATAAAATCAAATCAAAGTAAAATGTTTGCTTTAGGATGCAGCCCAAAAATAAAATTAAAAACACGCAGCTATTTTGCTTTTGCATTTCACAGACGGCTAGTTAGCCCCACACTAAATAAAGTTTAATTTGTTTTATATTTTGAATTAAGAATAATTAAATTACTTCAGTAAATAACATACCCATAAACAAACTTGTGATATTTCTTCGTATTAATACATAATATATTAATAGTTTTTTTACCATTACCATTAAGTTACCCATTATTACAGAATCTACATATTAATCTTTATATACATTTATACAAACATACAAAGATGGATACAAAGTTTACGTTATACCTTTTTTAAATTTAACTTATAACTAGGTACCTACTTAAGTTTCTTAACTAATGAATTTTACGCTAATGAGATCGACATAAAATGAACTAAAGAAGCTTATTAACTTTCTCGCTAAACAAGTTGGGCCTAAAGTAATTTTGTATGTAGTATATTATTATTCTCGTAATATTAAAATTAAAATTCATGATGTATTTTTAGCCTCTGTATTATGGTAAGGATAACAATTAATAGATCAGTATAGAAATTGTCAGTTAGTAATATAGATTCGTGATAAACAATTATCTATTATTGGTCCATAACACAGGAGCAAAAATTTATAATATATTTGTTGGTAAATAAAGTTTAAAATATACAATTTTCATAATTTGGACGCGACTCTTTAATGTTTGACTTAATAATTATTCTTTCTATTTACATCGTACATAACTCTCTTTTATTTTATATTATTAACAATTAGATACATTTGACGAATTCTTAAATAACAATGTTTTGTACAACGACTACGCACATAAAAAAACATATGAATCATTTGTTGAGTATTCATGCATTTATATTACTAGTATAGCTTTGGTTCGTTTTTTTTTATTTGTATAGAATAAAACAAAAACTAAAATCACTCATACCTATCTATTTTACTTTTGAAGTAAACTGGGCTGTTTAAAATTTAAAGTGAGAAATATGAATAAAGAGTCGATTCGTTATCTATTTTTCAGCACTCAGCGAAAAAAACACAGAATAATAATAACACTCAATCACTAATAATAACACTCACTACAATCTAACATTGGCGTGTTCTAATCTAAAAGCGTATCTTAAAGCTCATGTTGCGTTTAAACGAACTGAGATCTTATGTTCACATTTCTATTTGGATTTACTGAGAGCGCGCCGAGACCGGGGTCCGACGTCGGACGAACGCGCTCCCAAGGCGCCGGCTATCTCCTGGACTTGAAATACTGACACAGCAGAACCCTCTTGAAAGCCTGCCTAAACACCTTATTGAATATAGTATAGAAAATAGGATTAACCATAGAACTCGCGTACCCTAACCAAAGCGCGCAATCGAACACCCAATGCGCTATCCGCTTTTCACACTCCTCGCAAATTGCTGGCACCATGTTTAAGATGAAGAACGGTGCCCATAGAACTACAAACGTGAAGAAAACAACCCCTAAGACTTTGGTCGCTTTTTGTTCTAAGCGCAGTATGCGTCCATGACGAGATGAGTTTCGGGAGATAACGCTGGAATTCCTCGAGTGGTGTGGACGAGGCGCTTGCCTTTGTGGCGTCGTGGTAACTGACTGCGGCTGCCTGTTGACAGACCTCTGAGGTCGTAGATTGCGTACTGGCGTAGATAAAGTAGTACGGGCACCACCGAAACTTGACCCGCGACGGAATCTCCTCGCCTCATCCCAAGTCACCATAGACGAAGCGCCCTTACTTGACCTTCTAAAGAAGGGAGTTGATTGCTCTTCTTTGGCATTACCGTTTCTCGAATACCCGTTGCAGATGTCACCGCCCGGGACTATAACGACTTCCGTTGTTCGTCTAGGAGGCGTCGTTTCTGCGTGTCCGAAATAGGGGCATGTACAAGGCGGGGGTAAAAGCAATCCATCTTCGGAGCTTCTCGACTTAGCCGTCAATGTAGTAGGGGCTAACAAACCGTCGTTTCCTTCGTCATCGGACGCGCTTCTTGGTCTGTGTACGGGAGTGTTTGGATCGCAAGTAGAGGACGGTCGTCGTCTATCCTGGAGCATCGAAGATGGGGAGCTGGAGGACACGCTAATTGAGCCCGGAGTTAGCATACCGCCTTTCTCGGATATGTTTGTTCTGAAAAGAAATAAAAGTTTAATTTGATGCATAATTTTGGAT
The DNA here is from genome assembly GCA_035578125.1 of Mellilla xanthometata. Lineage (NCBI taxonomy): Eukaryota > Metazoa > Arthropoda > Insecta > Lepidoptera > Geometridae > Mellilla > Mellilla xanthometata. Next base: position 4,117,565 of record JAPUBQ010000020.1, read on the forward strand.
ACCTCGTACGAGTTTTTTATAGTTTTGGTACAATTAAGATACAATATTTGAGGAAAATGGTTATTATTGGTAATCAGTGCCATTTCGGCAAGTTGCCAAAGATGCTATTTATTACCAAATGCATTGTTTTTTAACCGACTTCAAAAAGGAGGAGGTTATATATTCGACGTGTATGTATTTTTTTTTTTTTTTATGTATGTTCACCGATTTCTCAGCCATTTGTGGATCGATTCTCAAAATTCTTTTTATAATTGAAAGAGTATGGTTCTGAATTGGTCCCATTGTCACCAAACTAGGATCTGATGATGGATTCCTAGGGAAATCGAAGGAAAACCTAAAAAGTTAGGTTAGTTTTACGCCCGAAGAGAGATTTACGCTCGTTCGGCTGTACTGATATTCATGAAATTTGAAGTGAAAATAGGTAAGACTATATGTTAACACATAGGCTACTTTTTATCCCGAATTTTATTACTGTTCCCGTGGGATGCACCAAATAACACATAAATCTTTATAACTTCTTCACGCCCGAACGGCTGTACTGATATTGATGAAATTTGAGATGAAGATAGGTTAGACTATGTGTTAACACATTGGCTACTTTTTATCCCGAAAATAATTACTGTTCCCGTGGGATGCACCAAATAACACATGACACACACTGATTTCGCTTAAATTTGATATGGGGGTAGACTAGACGTTGTTTAACACGAAGTTTACTTTTTATCTTAAAAGTCATTGCTGTTCCCGTGGGATACCCAAATAACTCAAAAACCTATTCTACATCTTCGCGCTCATAATATGGCAATACAGATTTAACTTTGTAAAATTAACAGCCTAATAGTCTGGCTAACAAATGTAATCTGACGCAAACATCGAGGCTAAGCAACGGTCCATGCAGCCAGTCTTTGGATGGGGGACCATGCACAAAACTTTCATAAAAAAAATGTAAACAGTGGTATTTTCATCTGGGCGTTACTGTGCATCGGATAACACGTTAATTTGTTGGTCCTGGATGCTACTCTTAGTACCAAGCAGTGGTCAAACTAAATCAGGGCCTTGAAAAACACTCGATACCAGAGCTTGGCCACTAAGATCATATATAAAATTTGATATATCATAAGACAAGCCCTCGAACGGATAAGGAAAATATTTACGCGCTCGCTTCGCTAGCAGTTATCCCACTTCTTTCGTAATTTCCCCTAGGATGTTATGGGCTTATGACACTCCAAATAATATTTTGTGCTGCTTTGGACTTCTTTGTGCTCAAACGGCTCGAATAAATATGGTGAAAATTTTCGCGCTCGCTTCGCTCGCGCATAGCTCGCTTCGCTCGCATATGGCTCGCTCCGCTCGCGATTGGTTCTAGTACGTTTTGGGTCATAGCTTATGACACAACAAACATTATGTAATTTGTGCTACTTAGGACTTCTTTATGCTCAAACGGCTCGAATAAATATGGTAAAAATTTTCGCGCTCGCTTCGCTCGCGCATAGCTCGCTTCGCTCGCATATGGCTCGCTCCGCTCGCGATTGGTTCTAGTACGTTTTGGGTCATAGCTTATGACACAACAAACATTATGTAATTTGTGCTACTTTGGACTTCTGTATGCTCAAATGGCTCGAATAAGTATGGAAAAATTTTCGCGCTTGCTTCGCTCGCGCTTAGCTCGCTTCGCTCGCATCTGGCTCGCTCCGCTCGCGATTGGTTCTAGTACGTTTTGGGTCATAGCTTATGACACAACAAACATTATGTAATTTGTGCTACTTAGGACTTCTTTATGCTCAAACGGCTCGAATAAATATGGTAAAAATTTTCGCGCTCGCTTCGCTCGCGCATAGCTCGCTTCGCTCGCATATGGCTCGCTCCGCTCGCGATTGGTTCTAGTACGTTTTGGGTCATAGCTTATGACACAACAAACATTATGTAATTTGTGCTACTTAGGACTTCTTTATGCTCAAACGGCTCGAATAAATATGGTAAAAATTTTCGCGCTCGCTTCGCTCGCGCATAGCTCGCTTCGCTCGCATATGGCTCGCTCCGCTCGCGATTGGTTCTAGTACGTTTTGGGTCATAGCTTATGACACAACAAACATTATGTAATTTGTGCTACTTAGGACTTCTTTATGCTCAAACGGCTCGAATAAATATGGTAAAAATTTTCGCGCTCGCTTCGCTCGCGCATAGCTCGCTTCGCTCGCATATGGCTCGCTCCGCTCGCGATTGGTTCTAGTACGTTTTGGGTCATAGCTTATGACACAACAAACATTATGTAATTTGTGCTACTTTGGACTTCTGTATGCTCAAATGGCTCGAATAAGTATGGAAAAATTTTCGCGCTTGCTTCGCTCGCGCTTAGCTCGCTTCGCTCGCATCTGGCTCGCTCCGCTCGCGATTGGTTCTAGTACGTTTTGGGTCATAGCTTATGACACAACAAACATTATGTAATTTGTGCTACTTAGGACTTCTTTATGCTCAAACGGCTCGAATAAATATGGTAAAAATTTTCGCGCTCGCTTCGCTCGCGCATAGCTCGCTTCGCTCGCATATGGCTCGCTCCGCTCGCGATTGGTTCTAGTACGTTTTGGGTCATAGCTTATGACACAACAAACATTATGTAATTTGTGCTACTTAGGACTTCTTTATGCTCAAACGGCTCGAATAAATATGGTAAAAATTTTCGCGCTCGCTTCGCTCGCGCATAGCTCGCTTCGCTCGCATATGGCTCGCTCCGCTCGCGATTGGTTCTAGTACGTTTTGGGTCATAGCTTATGACACAACAAACATTATGTAGTTTGTGCTGCTTTGGACTTCTTTATGCTCAAACGGCTCGAATAAATATGGCAAAAATTTTCGCACTGCAAATATTATGTGATTTGGGATGTGATGTCAACTTCTTGTGAAGTTTATTTGGCTCTCCATAGATAAAACTAAAATAATATCATTAGTAACCACTAAAAATTTAAAAATAAAATTGTTTTAAAAAACAAACAACCGACTTCAAAACCATAACTAAAAAGGGAAAAATAATTTTATGCCTACTTCAAATCAAGAAAATATAAGTAGAATCGAGGAGTTTATTTCATGTACTTAGAAAAAACTTTTTTCAATTTTTATTAATCCTGTATTCTTGGAGTCGGTGCCATCTTAGAAAAACAAATTATTGTTTGTTAAAAAAAATCACTATTCAATTGTCTTTCTATCTTGGCACCGACTCCAAGAACACAGGATTAATAAAAATTGAAAAAAGTTTTTTCTAAGTACATGAAATAAACTCCTCGATTCTACTTATATTTTCTTGATTTGAAGTAGGCATAAAATTATTTTTCCCTTTTTAGTTATGGTTTTGAAGTCGGTTGTTTGTTTTTTAAAACAATTTTATCTGTGATATTTTACTCTTTTTTCAATAGAGGCTCATAAAATATTGTACCTCAACCAAAACACGTAAACTCACACGCGTAAGGAGCAAAGAAAAAGTAGATAGGATAGAATGACAGTATCAGAAGCCGTAGTTTGAAGCCAACAAATAATGCCAATTGTATACCCTTTGGACTGTGGTTTGGTCGCGGCGGAAGCTTCAAGGCCGCGCGATAGGCGCAACATCTCTGCCCCAAACTGGTGCAGTGCCGACATGGCTGAGGGCGCGGGTTCGCTGTGCAACACAACACATAGGTATGAGGACTACACATATACTAACATACACAATACATATGCATAAAGACAGCACATATACTAACATTCATAATACATATGCATGAAGACCACTCAAATAATAACATACACCATACATATGCTCGAGAACTGCACATATACTATCATTCTCAATTCATATGTATGAGGACTACACATATACTAGCATACACCATACATATGCTCGAGCACTGCACATATACTAGCATACACCATACATATGCATGAAGACTGCACATATACTATCATACTCAATTCATATGTATGAGGACTGCACATATACTAATATACACAATACATATGTAAGAGGACTGCACATATACTATCATACTCAATTCATATGTATGAGGACTACACATATACTAGCATACACAATACATATGCATGAAGACTGCACGTATACTAACATACACCATACATATGCATGAGGATTAAACAAATACTAACATACACAATACATATGCATTAAGACTACATATACTAACATATACCATTCATATGTATGAAGACTGTGTGCAGTCCTCATTGAGTATGATAGTATATGTGTATACTATCATACTCAATTCATATGTATGAGGACTACACACATACTAACAAACACAATACATTTGTATGAGGACTACACATATACTAATAGACACAAACATGGTAGTACGTATAGACACATGTAAATGAACGGCAAGCATGGAAAATTGGGTTCACGGCGATAAATATTACACATTGACTTTTCGAAAGAGACTATCGGCTAATTTCGACTTTATCCCTGTCGCACACTACCTAGGTAACAGCTTCTAATAGGTACCAAAATTATTGTATTTCGTGCGAAAGAGATAACAAAATTAGTCAATTGTCTCTTTCAAAACTATGTATTTATATATAATATGTATGTATGTATATGTAGTATATCAGTTGTGTTAGTAACCATAATAAGAGCTAGAAATGGTTCAGTATGGGGCTAACCAGCCGTGTGTGAAGGTGTCAAAAAAAAAAACGTCGATGTGCAATATTTATTTCCGATAGGTGTACATTACTATATACTATACTATAAAGTGTATATTACTATATATATATTCAAACATACACATGTATGCCTAAAAGCATAATAGCTAACACACACAATTAACCATATTGATTACACCAATGATTTAAATCAAGATGAAAAATACTCTAATGCTTAATTTCACTCGTCAATAAAACATAGTTTTCAACAGGTACACCACTTTTGATTGGTAAACTAAGTTTACATTTTATTCACTATACAAACTTCTAAGCTGATCGGCAAATGTGTGATAATGATAATGATTTATTAGTCAAAAGGTCTAGTTACATAATATACATACAGCTCTTAAATTTACAATTCAGTAACTAAATATCCATTCAAGAATTTGATTAAATTAATAGCCTGTGTAAGTGTAAATTATTTTTGAGATTTGTCTTGTCCTAAAGGAAATTCCACGTTGATATGTAAAGGTATCGCTTATCCAAAAAATAGGAGTACATAAATATTAAGTGTTTTTTATTTATGGTACTAACGAATAAAACATGTGTTTTAGTTACCGCGACCTCGTTGGCGTAAAGGTTACCATGCTGGACTGCCAATCAGAAGGTTCCGGGTTCGATTCCCGGCACGGCCAACATCTTTGTGCTGAACTAAATATGTTGGTTGTTGGTCTGGGTGTTATATATATATCTATGTAAAATATGTATGTATGTATATGTAGTATATCAGTAGTGTTAGCAACCATAATACGAACTAGAAATGGTTCAGTATGGGGTTAACCAGCCGTGTGTGAAATGTGTAAAAAAAAAGTTGTTAGTACCATAAATAAAAAAACAGTTGTTGTTTTAATTTATTTAGTGACAAGCAACAGCCTTTTGTCTCGCAACGAAATCTCTTGATAGGATCCATATCATTTGCGATTCAAATGTTGAAAGTGCTATCGAATTTAAACAGGCTTTGCGAACATGCTGATGGATTGCTTGAGTCTCATCGAGAGTTTATATTATAGAGGTAAAACATATAATAAAATGGACGATTATAAATCTTATCTTAATATATATAAATCGCGTGTCACAATGTTTGTCCTCAATGGACTCCTAAACCACTTAACCGATTATAATAAAATTCGCACACCATGTGCAGTTCGATCCAACTTGAGAGATAGGATAATTTAAATAAACATAAAAACATAAAAATAAAAATAAATTTATTCAAGAAAAGAATTTACAATATTAATAAGTACGAACTAGACTTAGTACTAAATATCGATGCTTGTTTGAGGTGCCACCAAACCCGAACTGAGTAACAATACTCAATATATGATATATATTGAGTATAGTATATACGGGATTATGGTAGCTTCACAAACAAGCAGTATCAAATAAGATACTTTATTTTTGTTTATAAGTATTTATATTTTGTATATAGCGAAGTTCTTACAATTTTATGTTCCTACTTAAGATTACGACATTCAGTTAGGTTCTAGAAAGGACCTGCTCTTGAATGTCGATTAAACTATTTTAATATGTATATGTATACTCATTGTGGCCAGAGCCGAACTACGTAACTAGGTCAAATATGCCAAAATAATGATTAAAGGTCTGTAAACAATGTTATACATCTAATAAATTGTGTGTGTGTGTATGTGTGTCTTTGTGTGTGTGCGTGTGTGTTTGTGTGTGTGCGTGTGTGTTTGTGTTTGTGCGTGTGTGTTGTGTGTGTGTATGTTTTAGGGAAAGTGTACCTAAGTGTAAATCTCAAGTTATAGTCGCAATTTTAATTTATTGCTAATTATTGTCTGTTATTATTTAAGTCACAGAGTCACACAGTCACAATTATCTGTAACTCCAAATGATTCTATCAGATGTCGATACCTTTCGACTGGGTTGAGTAAGTAATCAATAGATGGCGCTGTACCCCTAAGTGAGGCAAAACAACGTTTGTTGGGTCAGCTAGTTATCTCATATATAGATTTTCCATGTCACAATGTTAGTTACCGTACTCCTCCGAAACAGCTTGACTGATTTTTACCAAATGATGTCCTTATTTATGCTGGCGACAATCGCTCAATCGCAAACTTAAACGTTGACCATTGTAAATTTGTAATTGGGTCAATGAATAATAAATATAAATTGCACAACTTAAAGTCATCATGTTCTAAAGTTCCAAATCGATCAACAAAGCATAGGCGAGGGACCTCCTCCAGTATAAGATAAACCACGTTTTAGCACTCCGTGAATACCTAACATAAAATGTAACTGCCTCCAAGGGTAGCCCGATCGATTCAGCATTATAGTTTGCATAACAATGCATGACGTGCAATAGCTGTTCTGAGAGGGCTACCACGAAATCTATAACCATTATGGTTTCAGTTTTGGTTTAACCATTATGGTTTTATTGATATTAATATAGACATTAAGAACCTTTATGATATAATGGAGAATACATTTGTTAGAAATAGATTTTTAGAATTCTGTAATAAAATAGTTATAAAAGTTGTAAATTAAAATAAATAGATTATAACATTAGCACAATTATTTAATTAAATTAATACAGTATGTGCTAAATAAAATATTATGTAGTATAGTAAGTAAATATACTAATAATGCAGTATCCTAGTATATAAGGTCCCCCCGGTTAACCCCTGAGTTAAGAATACTACAAAAAAAAAACATTATGGTGTCAGTTTTAGTTTACTTTTAAATGGCTTTTTAGATAAGTACGATAAAAAACGAATGTGGTTCAGAAAAAGAGAGTGTGGCTCGGTGGTAAAAACGTCTTCTTATCAATCAGACGGCCTCTGGTTCGATCCCGGCCTTACACCGATGACTTGTTTTTCTGTGTTTTAATGTATGGATTTGCATTTACGGCGAAGGAAAACATCGTGAGAAAACCGACACGTTTGGGGGCTTCAATATCCGAAGACGTGTGTCATCCGCCAACCTGCACTTGGCTAGCGTAGTGGAATATGGCAAAAACTTGTAATGCTTTTTTTTAATCCTTAACTCATTACCTAGGCATTTTACCAGCAATGCGCGTAGCCAAATGAGTGAGCGGTATTCTTGACAGAGGTGGAGCATATTTAGTCTAGAATAACAAGGCTCACAAGGATGCTGCCGGAACATATTATTAGGTGCTTGGTGAACTGCAACTTAAAGTCGGTTTTTAAGAATGAACTGCAACTTGAAGTTTATTTATAACAATGAACTGCAACTTGAAGTTGGTTTATAACAATGAACTGCAACTTGAAGTCGGTTTATAACAATGAACTGCAACTTGAAGTCGGTTTATAACAATGAACTGCAACTTGAAGTTGGTTTATAACTATGAACTGCAACTTGAAGTCGGTTTATAACAATGCACTGCAACTTGAAGTCGGTTTATAACAATGAACTGCAACTTGAAGTCGGTTTATAACAATGCACTGCAACTTGAAGTCGGTTTATAACAATGAACTGCAACTTGAAGTTGGTTTATAACTATGAACTGCAACTTGAAGTCGGTTTATAACAATGCACTGCAACTTGAAGTCGGTTTATAACAATGAACTGCAACTTGAAATGGGTTTATAACAATGAACTGCAACTTGAAGTCGGTTTATAAAAATGAACTGACTAAGGAATTGCCAAGCTTACCCTAGCATTCTCTTAGTGAGAGAGGAGACACCAAGACCCACTGAGTCAAGCCCAATATTAAGTTTAGTATTTTCAAAGGTATGAGTATTAAAGTTTAGCTAAGCGTAGTAGCCCCATCAAATATTCGGCCAGCCAGCTCGTTCGTTTCGATTCTTCAACTGGAACGATTTTTATGCAAAATTTTGCAAAATCATTCACTCGGCAAAGTGCTTTTGCTTCGAGTGTTGAATGAGGTATATTTTTGTGTTAGTCGAGTGTTAGTGCGTGAAATAAACTTAATGTATTTTGCCAAGTTTTCTTTTATTTATTCAAATATCATATTTGTAGAAGTGTCTTTTCACAGCAGTTTTTTTAAAGGATACAACTGTTTGTCGCAGGATATTACGAATGCATCTAATGACAGTATTTTCAAAAATAAGCTCAAGAACTAGCTCGTTCAGAGAACGTTTTATTCTGTGGACGAATTTTTTAATATCGAAAAAAAATTTTTTTTTAATAATGTGTATCATGTAATTCTTTAATATTATTATTTTTTATGAATATTGAAATCATTGCGTATTGACATTATTACAAATTGATTGTATTACATTTTGTAATTTTTTATTTTTTATTTTTTTGACGTATAATTGAATAATTAGATATCAATAAATGGTTTATCTTCTCTATTTTGTTTATCAAACATTTCCTTTCGCATAAATGTGTACAATATTTACGTTTAGTCATTTAGTTACAAGGTAAGTTGTTAACTGTACCTACTAGTTGTGGTATGAATTGGATCGTAGTGTGAGATCTCTCTGCTGCATTACAGGCCCCTTGAGGTACCTAGCACAGAGCACAGCGACTTCCTCAGGTACGACACAGCTCTTCACTCACATAGCTATAAACTATTCATTACTTTATGAACCTAACCTAACTCTAAGTTACACATCAGCTTGATCAGCATGGTTCGTAACCACACGAGTTGAAAAATCTGTCGCCAAGCGTCGTTTGTTTTTCGGCAGACTTGGGCCAGCTGATCTAGACTAGGCATCCTCCATTAGACCAGAGTATCGTATAGCCGTTTAAAAATATAAAACAGGGACATTTGTATTATAATTTTTCACTTTACTCATAGCCCCTGTAGCTCGGCTAACTAAGGTGATCTGACGCGATCATTGAGATTAAACGGTGGTCGCAACATATCAAACTGTCTTTGAATGTTGTTAAAAAGTGTCATTTTAATCTGGGTGCTAACATAGAACGGATGACACTGTAAATTTTAGGCCCCCGCTGTTTTAGTCTTAGTACTAGCCGTCGTTAAGCCAAGTCATAGGCCTTCGGACGGCCTGAAAACTCTTGACACCGAAAATTGGCTACTTAGCTCATATGAAGAAGAAGAAGACTCGTTTTGCTTATGCTTTTATGTATATCAATTATTTATTAATTTGTCATTATTAATTGAAAATAATTTCAACTTACTTTTAAATATGATTGTGGAAGCTGTCATACAAATATTACGATGGCAAAATTTTTGTGTGTATGTTTGTTACTTGTTCACACTCAACCCGCTTTTGCATATGCAAGGCGAGTAGCAGCAGGGGAATATTATGTAAATTTAAAGGCATTCTATTTTCCTTGTGGCTGTAAGCACGTTTACAAAGGGTTGAACATACAAGATTTTACGAGATGATTCACCTGAGACCGACTTCCTAATGCTAATGATAGGTATAACGCTAGAACTTTATGTTACACCATTTTCTTTCACTTACTCGGTAAGGCAGACATGGGCAAAATCTTGTTGGATTTACAGATCTATTATTAATAGCGAGGTAATGCCGCCAGCATTTTAGGCACCTTACCCGCGGACACTAACTTAGATTTAATTTGCTATTTGTAAGGTTTTTGTGTGTGTGTGTGTTTTTATTTATTATGATAACTTACTAATACTATAACTGCGAAAGTTTGTGTGTGTGTGTCTGTGTAAGTGTTTATGTAGAAAAAAAATATTTAGTGTACTTCCGCTGTGATCTGAAACCGAATTAATATAAGGAAAAAAACCATCAAAATATTTCAGAAATGTTTTGTGTAAAATATTTTGATGGTTCTTTTGCTTAATTTAGTTTCAGATCACAGCGGAAGTACACTGAATATTAGATTTTTTTCTTCTTCTTTCCTGTTCAAACGGCTGAACTAATTGGAATGGAATTTTGTATGCATATAGTTTAGACCTTGTAAACACATAGGCTACTTTCAGCCACATGGCTCAGTGGTAAAAATCTGCTTTTTAATCTGGACCGTGATTCGATTCCGGCCTTACATCAATGATTTGCTTAGTGGTAAAGGAAAACATCTTTAGAAAATCGACAAGTCTGAGAACTACAAAATCCGAAGACGTGTGTCATTTGCCAATCAGTAATCGGGTGGTGGATTATGGCCTGAATCGCTCGCGTCGTGAGAGAAAGCCCCGAGTCCCCGAGCCCTACATATTACCAGTACCTCAATACTGCTAATACTCGTATACAGGACTCGGGGCAACTTTTTACTGCTTATGTAAATAATACAAAGAAGAAGAGTTGACGAGGATCACATTTTCGCCTAATAGTGTATTCGGGCAGCCTCCTTAGAAGCCAGTTATTCTAGACTAGGCGTACTCCTCTTTAGAACAGAGTATCGCTAACTCATATGGTTAAATAAATGCCTATTTGTAAGGAGTAAGAAAATCTTCTAGCTATTTTACGTAGGTACCCATCGGCGTATGTGTTTATTACCCAAAACAAAAGTGTTTCATAAAAAACATACAAACGACAGTACATATTGCGCGAAAGTTCTATTACTTACGAAGCGCACTGCTGAAATGGCGACAAAAACTTTCACGGCAATTCAAAAATTTCAAGTTTTATATCGTCACTCTGTGCTGCTTCTCCTATTCAATGTTGCAACTTTTTATCCACAGACATTGAATTAAATTTTAAATAGCTAACGCAAGATTTGAAAAATGTAAAGTATAAGGAATATCTTAAAAAACTATTAACACATTACGGATATACGAGTATCATATTATTATCACAAGTAATTCGTATTTAAAATTCTAAACTAATACTACACTAGGTACTTGATCTTATTCCTAATAGAATCAATAAAAAAATTTCGACCCTATTTTTTTTTCTAGATCAGTGATTTTTTTACCCTAACTTCTATCTAGAGTGTAAACTCTATATGAAGCCACTGAAGGGCCTGTGCATTTTATGGCGCTATAGAGTGTGGTCGTTAAATGGAGAGAATGTATGGAATGCAAGGTAAATCAACTAAAACCATTTGATTTCGACGCTTCTTTAGAGAGTTTGTTGTTAAATCGAGTGACGTTACAGAGAGATTACACTGCTTGCATCATCTAAGTAAATAAATGTCTGTGTATATTCCAGACTTTTAACCACGAAATGTGTTTAGTACTCAACATTTTCAGTGCAAGCACCACTTCTGTCTGACGCAGGTAACCCGAGATAAATATATATGGAAAGCAAAACGTTAGGCATTATACACACATCCTACTTTTTACTAATATTAATGTTATATTCAGTAATAAAACTATTATAATGGTACCTATGCACCGGATAGGATTATAATTAATTAGGAGTAATTTTTATTTTATTTAAGGAAAGTAAAAGAGATTTTGACGTGTCGGGTCTACTATAAATATATATTATTACTATATTACAAATTATTAATTTCATTTATTAGTAGCTTTATTTATAATTGGTTAAGCGTAGATTAATTTGCGTTTTTTTGTTGATTTAATGTAAAGTGTTTTTTTTTTGCTAATTTGTAAATATAATTTAATATTTTCCAACTAAATTTATTATTATAGATCTATCTTACGTCTGTCTAAGAGACCCTAGATTGGATTAACGCATAATTATGCTACTTTTATCACAGATAAAACAAATATCACCATAGGACTCATTCACGAAAAATCCAGTATATTTTCTAAAAGTTACGTGTACAATAAGAAAATTACTGTAAAAAACATGTGAAGAAGTGAGTGTGCCAAAATTATTATTTAAATAATATTAAGTTTTTTTTAGTTTTGCAAATGTGTATCGAGCTTTACAGTCAAGTTGGTGCAGGTGCTTAGCGAGATAAAACCAGTGCAAATGTGTGGATTAAAATTACTGCAGATCTTTGGGATTTTATACATTTAATTATTTCAAGCTTTTTTCTGGCAGATTCTTTGTACACTGAGATTAGTTAATTATTGCCGGGTGAAGAAAGAGTATGTTTTTGCGCGTATCTTGTAGTGAATATATGTGTGTTTTTATCAAGCTACAGGAGCTTCTAATAACAAATTTTATTTATGAGTAACTATAAAACTTGCGTGTATTATACATATAATTTAAAATAAATTATTATAAATATTAAAATAGGACTACAAAACTAATTTAGAAGACCACTCCGGACAGAACCTGACGGAAAGGTATCCATAACGCTCGTGGCATTGCCGCGTTGTATAGCGATGGATAGTCTGTACCTTCTCACTGGCTTGATTTTTTACAAGATATCTTAATTTTGATTTTGGAAACATATATGTATGTCATTAAATTTCACAAAAAATCAACGGTACGAGTATATGTGTAATAAAAATAGTAAAAAACATAAGATATAAGTATTAATGAAATTGAAAACTTGCCGATAAAATAATTTGGGTTCTTGTTATTTTAATTTATTGAGCACTAACTGCTTTCCGCGGTTTTACCGTCCGTTGAGTAGCTTCGAAGTTATAAGGTACCAGACAGACAGATAAACAACGGACAACAATTCCAAAAATATATAGTCTGGAAAAACACAGTCACAGTCACACTCGATTTCTACTGTCTTATTTTACCACTACAAATAATAGATAATTTGTAATGGTAACTCAATCATTTAAATACTCGTAAAGCAGTATAATATGGTTGTTGACGTATCAAATGTATTTCAAAAAAAGTTTATGTATTTAACAATAATACTAGCTTGTTAAAGTAAAATATACTTTCGTAATCATCTTTATAGAATTAGTAATACTTTCGTAATCATCTTTATAGAATTAGTAAGTTGTGATGAAATTGCTTCTTTACAATAGATAAAAAAATATTGCAATCTAAACTAATGACACTACAATCTCACACCATCAATGGAGGTGTAACAATGTATGAATGGGATTCCGAGAATGGATGAGGAATGAGTTAATAAATTTTTTGCGTGCACGTTTGCTTGAAATGTGCTATTCCCAGGGTGAAACTTTTTTAATAGGTCGTTGAACTGATAGTAATTTTATCACTTAATGATAAAAGTATTCAATTGTAATATTGACAAAAATAATCTTTGGCTAATTAGGTATTGTAATGCTAAATTTTTTGTTTTATAGTTTGTTAAGATATATTTTTTATTGATTAACTGATATTTTTATCGAGATTCAGTCAGTAGAAGAAATAAATTTCTTAAATGTATGTGAACTACTCTAAGAAGGTTGTGCGTTAGTTATAAGTAACTCTACAAACTAACCAACATAGCTCCCCAATTATGAATATATGTTATAAATAAAACATATAAAAAAATGGTGATGAATAATATTTAATAAATTAATCGGAATTTAAGTATAAATTAAAATGATTAAATTCATTAAACTCATTAGGCTAAATACTGTAATCGTCATCAAAAAAAAATGTGTTGTGATATTTAGTTTAGGTGCTCTTCCCACTGGCACTGGTTGTTTAGATTAGATATACTTTTAATTTAATTCATTTTAGATTAGACTGTAAGTAATATTGAATTTGTAGTAATTAGTTATCCATCCATAAAAAAATGAATATTAAGTTTTCCTTTTTTTTTCAAGATCACAAACCACTAAACCAACGAAGCAGTCAAATTCAATGTACGCCTGTAAAGTAATAATTTCAAAAAACATAAATCACTCTTTCCTGAAAGTGTTATTATGCAGTGAACCGTTCTACATAGTAATTTGTGTAAGTGCTGCATGAGCCCCGGAATCCGGAGTAATTTGTGGGCGAATTGAAGGCTGACGGTTTTAAATTTAGCTTTAAGGCAATAACGTGGAAAAATCTTGAATTTACACTTTAACCAATATTTTTTTACACGCTTTATATTAGCTTCACATGTATGTTTGTAACCGACTTCTTTGGGCGCGATTTTGACCCACTTTAAGTGGCCAGATTTCGTTGAAACTTTGTAGATTTATTGAGGACTGATGACAATATACTAATTTGATAAAATTATTACATTTTTTTGTATTTTTTTTGTATGTTTCCTTATAACCGACTTCTTTGGGCGCGATTTTGACCCACTTAAAACGGCCAGATAAGCGTGTTTTTTAGTTTTTTTTTTTTAACTACTATTATTTTAAGACACATTTCACACACGGCTGTGTAGCTCCTACAAAACATACTGTGTAAGAGCTAAAAAATCCTGTCGATTGTTTATGAAACTTTCATTTTAAATATTGCCTTTTTAGTTCCATACCTAAACGGTAAAAACGGGACCCTATTACTAAGCCCCCGCTGTCTGCCTGTCACCAGGCTGTATCTCAGAGACCATTATAGCTAGAAAGCTGAAACTTTCTCAAGATATGTACAGGTATTTTCCGTGCCGCTATAACAACAAATACCAAAAATAAAAAAGTAAGGGGGTCCCCAACAATAAACATGTTTTTTCATACTTTTTTGCTATATATCAATAACGGTGGACACTTAAATTTTCACAATATATAAATGTATATTATCTATCACATATTAACTATAACTAAAGTTGTGGAGATTTTTTATTTTCCTTGATCTCTTCTTTTTAACAATTAAATTATACAATTTAAATCAAATATATATTTATTGAAGTAAATAAATTTATAGTAACCTATTTTTTAAGTTATAAGGTAGCCCTAGCTTCTGAGCTAGTACGCACTGTGTTACATAAATAAAACAAATATTTAACGGGGGCTCCCATACAACAAAGTAATTTATAAACAAGTTTTTACTAGATCTTTATCACGACATTAAATTTGGTAGCATTCAAAATTAATGAATATAATATTTTAAAAAAATATATTAAAAGTTCTAAGTTTTTCTCTTCGCATGAGCTAAATGGGCCGTCCAAGGTCTCTGACTTGGCTTGAAAACTACTTGTACTAAGACTAACAACCAGGACCTAAAAAGTCGTGTGATCCGATCCACGGCGCACAGCGACAAAACATGAGACATTATCATTTGAATAAATATTGAATTTGTTGGAAACGACATGTACGCAAGCCGAGAATTTACCAATTTCACAGGTTTCCGATTTAGATTATGTTGGCGTGTTAGAAATTGAAGCACATTTTGAACAAGTTCAATATTGTGTGGATGTTGGTAATATAATATTTTAGCAAATTTGGTTGGTCCTCTCAATGACGTATTCGAGAAAGTTTCTTGGTACCACTTCAGGGGGAAAAGTATTTGTTTCAAAGTTTATATCAAAAATTCATATTAAACGCTTTCCTTTGTCTTTTTTACGTTGAGGTTACAAAAAAGCAAAAGAAAGAATCAAGATTTTGGAATATTATCGGTGCCTCTGCCTCATGTGAGCTTATCTTAAAGCATAAGCAACGGTTACCACAAAAGCGGAAGCATATTCATGCTAATAATTCTGGTTAAACTTTGTATTGACTCATTGAATTGAATACAATGCCCCCGGCATGATATTATACAATATACATGGCCAGTCAATATACAGAGTTACTGATAACTAATTTAAAATATTTTAAAAGCGAGTTTTGTACGTCCATAGATGGGTACAACTTATATTGTAGGATTTATGGAAATTCACGCAAAAAAAAAAACAAAACAGGCGTTCCATAAAATCACTAATGCGCGGCAAATCGTAAGATGATGTAGTTTTTTCCGCAAAGTTTCCAAAAGCCAAGCATTAAAAGTTGCTTGCTTAGACGTATTAAGGCTGCCCTTAAAAGTTTTTGCGCTAGCTACTAGTAGCCCTGTATACATGGCGCTATTACAACGTACAGGTTGGTATTATCAGCGAAATTATAATACGAAAATAACCACCCTAGTTAAAAAATGTGCTTACGACGAATAAGTAAGGTGAAATATTTTTTTTCTGTAATCGTTTTACAGTCAATCAATCAACAGCCTCTAGATCTCTTGTAGATGATGTAAATAATTAGTGTTGTAAGCTTTAACCCCTTTTTAGGGAAAAAGCAGCAAAATAATTTTATTATGCGCAAATAAAACAACATTTACAAGAATAAAGCAGAAAAAAACAATTATACCAATCACCATCATCATCATTTGGCTCATATCATCTACGAGAGATGATTGGTGATGATCATGTAGCGTCCGGATGGTTATTGCATCTGCGCTCGTGGCTGAACAAGCCGAAGCGAGAGCTGCAGATGCGGTCATATTTTTGGCAGGTGTATTGCCTTAGTGTGAATAATGGCTGCAGATTTATTTATAACAATCTTACAGGCCCACTATTTTTTGTGCGTAAAGTTTCAACATGAAGCTGGAAATACCTACCAGGTATTCCAGCGCTGGTTTTCAACCTCTGCCTTCATTCCTTACACACATTTACTATGTCTTATAACTAAATAATACCTAGAGTCTTGTATCCACAGGTCCCTCGTATCTATGGGAGGTAGTTCGGTCTCGGTGGAAGTTGCTGAATGCTGAGGAGTGGCACCACGAGGTCCTAGAAACCGCCGCCAGGTGGCACGACGACCTGTGGAGAGAAATAAGAGCTGAGTTATGAAAATTGTTTAAAAGAACATAAGCATAAGCATAGCATAAGTAGCCCACTACACGTTCCCACTGCTGGCACTCGAGGCCTGCTCTCACGAGGAGAGAGATATATGCCATAATCCACCACGCTGGCCAAGTGCGGGTTGGCAGATGACACACGTCTTCGGATATTGTGATCCTCAAACATGCCGGTTTCCTCACGATGTTTTCCTTCACCGTAAAGCGAGTGAAAATCCACACATAACTTGAAAAACAAGTAATTGGTGTAGCGCCGGGATCGAACCAGGGGCCGTCTGATTGAAAAGCAGACGTTATTACCAACGAACCACACTCGCTTTTTTAAAAAAAACATAAGTACGAGTATAATATACAGGAACGAGTTCGCTTAATAGACGCTTCACTCTCAAATGGGCTAGTACACGTCGTTAATGTTCAATCTCCACTTCTATATTTTCTAAAACATATACACTAATTGGGTACGGAACCCTTCGTGCGCAAGCCCTACCCGCACTTAGCAATTTTTAAATTTCTTAACTAAAAGATATAAGGTTTTCCAGATGAATTATTTTTAGTTGGACGACGTTTTAGTTGGCGCAATGGTTGCCATGCCGTCATGACGGCACTGTAACCATTGCGGATTGACGGATGTGCCATGACGCCACTGCCAATCAGGAGGGTCCGGGTTCGATTCCCGACATGGTCAACATCTTTGTTCTTAACTAAATTTGTTGGCTGTGGGTCTGGGTGTTAAATAATATGTATCTTTATAAAATACTAGCTGACCCGGCAAACTTTGTTTTGCCTTAATTATTTTTAATCTAGTTTCTAGACAAATTCTAGTATAATTGAAATGTTACTTACTTATTATAAGTGTATATGGTATATGCGTGAAATGGGTATGGAGCGCTATGAATAAACGTTAAGAAAATATAAAAATAACAAACGCCAAAAAATATTATGTTCAAGTTTTTATAGTTTATTCAAAAATTACATATCACATATTAATTACGACAGGAACAATAACAAACAACTTCAATGTTGTAATCCTATAGCGTGAACCTTATCTATAGCACCAATTACCTGTTTTAAATGAGCATTATATTCAATATTGAGCTCATACTGGAATGCTAGACGCAATAAAATTGTTTTTTAAAAATAAATAACCGACTCCAAAACCTCCAAAATAAATATCTATTTAATAGTGTTTATTTTAAAAAACATTAATTTAATTTTGTTCTTCTTAGATGGCACCGACGCCGAGAATACAGGATAAATAAAAATTGAAAATAGCATTTTTAAAAGTAAATCAAATAAAGTCTTCGATAGTACTTATGTGTAGGCATAAAATTATTTTTCACTTTTTAGATACAGTTAGAATTTATAAATGTAGGTATGATTTTGAAGTCTGTTATTTGTATAATACAATTTCATTGTAAATTTTTTAAGGTTAGTAATGATTTTTTTCCAAAGTTTTAGGTATTCAAAATTTTTAGCGATTCCGTTCGAGCCGATACCAAACAAATTACATAATATTTGTATTGTCATAAGCTATGACCCAAAACGTCCTAGGACTAATTGCGAGCGAAGCGAGCCGACTGCGAGCGTAACGATCTATGCGCGAGCGAAGCGAGCGCGAAAATTTTTAGCATAATTTTTCGAGCCACTTGAGCATAAAGAAGTCCAATGCAGAACAAATTACATAATATTTGTAGTGTCGTAAGCTATGACCCAAAACGTCCTAGGACCAATCGCGAGCGAAGCGAGCCAGATGCGAGCGCAGCGAGCTATGCGCGAGCGAAGCGAGCGCGAAAATTTTTTGCATATTTGTTCGAGCCGTTTGAGCATATAGAAGCCCAAAGCAGAACAAATTACATAATATTTGTAGTGTCGTAAGCTATGACCCAAAACGTCCTAGGACCAATCGCGAGCTATGCGCGAGCGAAGCAAGCGCGAAAATTTTTTGCATATTTGTTCGAGCCGTTTGAGCATAAAGAAGCCCAAAGCAGAACAAATTACATATTATTTGTAGTGTCGTAAGCTATGACCCAAATCGTCCTAGGACCAATCGCGAGCGAAGCGAGGTAGGCGCGAGCGAAGCGAGCGCAAAAATTTTTAGCATATTTGTTCGAGCCGTTTGAGCATAAATATGTCCAAAGCAGAACAAATTTCCTAATATTTGTAGTGTCGTTAGCTATGACCCAAAACGTCTCAGGATCAATCGCGAGTGAAGCGAGCCAGATGTGAGCGCAGCGAGCTATGCGCGAGCGAAGCGACCGCGAAAATTTTTTGCATATTTGTTCGAGCCGTTTGAGCATAAAGAAGCCCAAAGCAGAACAAATTACATAATATTTGTAGTGTCATCATATTTGTTGAAAATTTTTTGCTCATACATTCGGGGTCTAGTTTATTAGTTCATTAAGTAAATTTTATAGCTTCTTCTACGCAAAAACTAAGTGATTAAGCTTTGGTGTCGAGAGTTTTTCAAGCCCCTGCCTTAGTTTAACAACTGTTTGTACTAAGAGGACCTACAATTTAACGTATAATCCGATCCACAGTAACGCACAGATAAAAATTCATTTTTTTACAACAGTCATGTGCAGGAGAGGTTACGCAATAAAGCGACTTACACGCGGGTGGAGCCGCGGGCAACAGCTAGTAGTTAATAAGAGAGTACTGAGATAGCAAAATGATAATTGTAAACAATACTACTGCATAAACAATAACGAAGGTCAAAATTTGTGTAAACAGTGAGAGAAGTCTTTGGTGAAGAATTTTGTGAGTGAAACAGGAGACCGGCTTCAGTCTATGGCATAGTGTGGCATTTCACTCACCAGTAAAGTAAAGGCGCGGTAAATTTTAAGTATTTAAGATTGGCAATACTAAGCATATGTATATCAGGTTAAATTTTGTTAGTTATTTTCTTCAAAAAAAAAATAGATTTTTACCCGAAGTACAGTTAAAGACACTATATTTGATCAGTTATCAAGCGAGATGTAAAATGTATGAATAAAATACTAAAATGGCCATAAAAAATAGGGGTTTATGATAAAAAAGTAAAAAATTAGGGTTGTATGTATTTTGTATGCCACTTTATACAAAAATAAAATAAAAAAATTCGCCGAAAAATGAAAAAAAAATATTTAAGGGTGATCAACCCTTATCAATTAGGGGTATAACAAAATAGATAGTAGCCGATTCTCAGACCTACTGAATACGTATTTAAAATTTGGTAAAGATCAGTCAATCCGTTTCGGAGGTGTACGGCAACAAACACTGTGACACGGAAATTTTATATATAAGATATATGAATGTATATTTAGTATATCAGTTGTGTGAGCTACCATTACGAACTAGGAATGGTTCAGTATGGAGTTAACCAGCCTTGTGTGAAATGTGTCCTAATATTTTTATTTTTATAACTTTGAAAGAAGACACTTTGTTTTAATTTATTAATCTTAAAAAAGGTTGGTTTATATGTAAAAAAATCAAAGTTAAAGTAAACCTATCACCAAACTTGTTTACCGTTCCCGATTTGGCCCTTATCTTCCTAAAACACCGTCCCTCGCTGAGTCACCGTGGTGGAAATTGAATTCGGTCCCCAACCGGCAATTTTCCAAGTATAAATCCCACAATACAAAAGTACATTTTAATCATATTACCGACTAACTGCTATAAACTTTTGTCATTCGAAAAGCTAATGAAAATCATCGGCCAATTTCCGTAACATTTAAAACTTAAATGGTGAAACTTTTTGATTGAATTTTACGTCCTTTAAAACGGTGCGAGACAATAATTGAATTGGATCTCGACTGTGATCGATTAAACGGATTAAACTTGTTAGAGTTTGTTGGAATGTTGTTATTTCATTTCAGGTTTATTGCAGGGTAAGAGATTTAAAATGGCTTTAATGCTTTACCAAAAAATTATAAAAATAACTAATTGAACCCTGGAGTGTTACCTAGGTACTTAAAAACGTGATCGGAATAAATATAAATTTAATATTGTTTTGGATTTATCATAATAATTGATTGACTTGATTAAATTTATTTATTATTAAAATATTAAGGTAGGTACGGTATTTGAAATTATTCATAACACTAGTGAATCAACATTATGCTACACTAATATCATTACTTGTATCATTCACAAAGTAATCTAATTTAATTATTATATGAACGCAAATTGGCCAATGTTCGCCAAAAATATAGTTTTCATCCATCTTAGCTATCGCGTATTTGGGAGGACGTGTATTCTTGGATTCAATATTAATATTAATTTAATAATTATATCTTAGCGGTTAAATTTAATTAGCATTATTGTTTTTTAATTATGTCTATATGGTCAATACGGGAATGATTAAAAACATACTCACAAACTTTTTAGTTGGAATATTAGAGTGATGGTTTAAAAAAACTTTCGATAACACTTTTGCTCGTATTAAGTACAATAATCTAACCCGAAAGTCCAAAGTCCCGAAGTTAAGCACAGAGGCAGGTCATCAACCTCGGCTAGGTGCCTCTCTTAATAGGTATACTTCCCACAATACATGTCTGGTCGCCATTGAATCCAGGTATATTTTTTGTAATTGGTGATATGTCACAAGTTCAAAAAAACTTTTTTTATATCATAGATAGGATTGCGCTTGTCCTCAACTCATTTGATGTTAAGTGATGATGCGGTCTAGGTTATCTGTATTTATAAACTTTATCTTTAAAATCTGACATTATATAAAATTTGACATTGCAGTAATTTAAGCTTTGACATGATATATGTAAATAGTAGTAATTATGACAAGATATTTATACTTGTCACAATATATAGTTAAAATGTCAAAATTAAATTAAATTTATAACAAATTAACAAGATTGATAATAAAACATCTTCATGACATTAAATAAATTACATTCACACAAAATGTAATTTTCATATTAATTTTATTCTTATTTTTATTATTAATCTTTATTATTGTGATTAAGTTCTAAAAAATATATAATCTTAGTAAAATGTTATTTGTAAGTGACGTGCCGTGTATGACAAAAGTAGTCATAAGGTTAATAAATGATTTGATTTTGATTTTTAGGTAGGAGGGCGCTTGCCTAGAAGAAACCAATACACCTAACCTAAATATTTTGCTTGCACTAACAGATTAGAAAACACGTGTAAAATCTTTTCACTTACATAGGCAGTAGATACCATATTATAAACAAAACCAAATAAACCTCGAAACAGGCTATTAAATCTGTATTTATTACCCATAAAATTGATACAAGCAAAGAATTACCACCGACCATTACGTCCCTTTAAAATAGACGGAGTGGCATGGCAGCGTTTACGTGATAGGTGGTGTATGGATCACCGATTTATTACGCAAAACAATATCTGTGCTAATCCTGATGGAAATATATCTATCTATTGACAATAAATTTATGAGAGAATAATAATATATTGTTGATGTAATTAATTATTGCCTCTCAACGAAGATAGATGTGTTTGCTTCATTTAGTTTCGCGTAACATGTAAAACACGTGGCAACCATCACTACTTGAGAGTGGTTGATAGCTATAATAATAATATTGTTTATTCCAGAATAAATTTCATGTATAAGTTACATGTTGAAGTTAAAATCAATAAGTAATAATCAGTCATTAAACTATTCTAATGAGCAATAGCTATGTGAGCATTAGAAAATGGCGAACGATATGATATAGTTTCCTCGTGATGTTTTCATTCGCCGAAATCTTGAGCTCAACTTGAATGAAGTGCAGCGATGACTAAATCAACACCAATGGTTTCATTTTAATAGTGTATTTGTTATTTATGTCAATAAAGGATATTTATTTATTATTTATTTCAATCGGTAAAGTTTAGACCTACGACCTATGAGACGTAAGGCTGCTGCAAGACTGACAAAGTTTGAAAGTTTATACATAAATAATATGTCAATACTGACAAAATTCAATATATTAAAAATCAAATTCAAAACTACATAATTATGTTTGTTTATTATAACTGTGTTTTTGGTCTGCAATAAAGAGTTTTTGTATTGTATTGTACCACATGACCAAAATGCCTTATATTTTGCCACAAATGCAGCCAGCTTTTTGAGCACACTGCCAGACACGGACAAATGGTTTCTATATTTTTACTATTGAATTTGAGTTTAAGTTTAGTTTCATTCAAAATGCTTACTTCTTGTAATAGTTGGTATAATAATAATAATAATAAAGCCCAATTTATTTCCAACAACCTTAAATAACATTGCTGCTACAACCGATGCTAATATTTACAAGGCAGCAATGTACTCACGCGCTCAAATTCGTGTAAATAAAATATTTTAGTGATAGTATTTGTAAAGATTTGTTTGTGTTATGTTATTTATGTATGTGTGTTTAAGTAATCTAGGGAGGGCGATTTGGTAACAACTGATAATGCTCGCTTTATGATATGTAGGAGTATATATTTATAATAAATGAATAAATAAATGTTACTCAAATTCACTTACATCCGAGATCTACAATAACAAACATCATATGTACTGAAATGTTGAGAGATACGCGTTACGGTAAAACCCCTACCTAATTAGCAATCAAATAAGCGTTATTAGAATCAGTCGGATTAAAACATCGTCATCAAAACTCTAAATACACTTTTAGGACCAAATTCGGGGCTAAATATGGCTGTTAAAGTGGAATTATTTGTAAGCCGTCGGGTTCTAAAATAAGTGCTAATCCACGCAACATCCATTTTGCTAAATACGGTGTTCAGTTTGAAGGGGCGGAGTTACGCTAAATTAGGATACTGTCGAGCAAGGTTTTACTGAATATGAATCCATTTGCTTCGTTCAGATACAGATTAAATTGACCAGGAAAGGGTAGATCAGAAAGCTAGGTACATTGAGTTACTTTTAGATTTTAGTGTATCAGTTAAAAAGTATAGAATACGTGTGGCTAATTCAGGTAGAATTGTTTTACAATTTAATAAAATAACTTAAAGCTAACGTTTAATATTGGTTATACTCACAAACATAATCTCCCATTTGTAATCGGGCATTTGTTTTTGCCATGTAACCATAATATCAGAAATAGAAACAGGAGACGATTTCTGGCTAATCTCTGCCTATATAAAAATAATTTACATTCTACTAATAAAATGCGAAAGTTTGAGTGTAAGTGTGTATGATTGCTACTTCTTCATGCTCAAACAGCTAAACAGATTATAATGAATTTCGGTGTGAAGATTTTTCTACTTGGATTAACACATAGGCTACTTTTTATTGCCGAAACAATTGTGGTTCTCATGGGTTACGCAAATAACTTCTAAAATCTATGTTACTCCTTTACGCTCAAATAGCTGGACCAATTTTCTAGTATCTGGACCGATTTTGATGAAATTTACAATGACGACAGGTTAGACTTAGGATTAACACTTAGGTTACTTTTTATCCTGGATGAGCGCGGGTAATAATATCGCTTGTATTACATAATATAGAAAAAGATAATACAGAAAAGAAAATCCTGGAAATAATTGGGCAAGATCTTTGGCTAACAATTTCAGCCAAAGGTAATAAAGGTAGGTAAGGTAAAGGTAATAAGTTAGGTTTAAAAAAAGTTACATGAAATTTGAATCATCTATTTGTCTCTTATATTTAATAGACTGTTTATATATATTTTCGTTTACAAAATACGTCAAAACGTCGTATCCCTTTCCTATGTTCGAGTATTTTCAGTCGTTATGTACTCGTAATACAGAAAATATGTTTGCCTTTTTCTGCCTTCAGATTGACAGTCCCTTTTTTGACGGGACGGGGGGCCGTTTGAAATATGTTTGCTGACACTGTGTCATAAACCACGCGTCACATAGCCCACTTCAAATATTAATCCGTTGAAAGCGTGCTCAGAAGCTTCACGTTTCATATATCAAAGTAAACTGGTGACTCCGCCGGTACATAGAACTAAAGTAGTAATAGATATCACTGGTTTACAGTGGTTTTGTTACCTTAGACATGATTTAGGGTCTTGTGCGTCAATATGCACACAATTACGACCTCGTTGGCGCAACGGTTACCATGCCGGTCTGCTAACCAGAAGGTTCCGGGTTCGATTCCCGGCCCGGCCGACATCTTTGTGCTTAACTAAAATTGTTGGTTGTGGGTCTGGGTGTTAAAAATGTATCAATATAAAATATATTATATGTATGTATATTATGTAGTATACCAGTTGTGTTAGCTACCATAACACGAACTAGAAATGGTTCAGTATGGGGTTAACCAGCCGTGTGTGAAATTAGTCCTTATATTAAAACAAAATATGAAACAATCAATAATTTTGTAAGATACTCGTATGATCAGCTTTTTTTAAAAATTATTGGAAAATAAAAGTTGTTATTATTAAGCCGTTAACTGATGACAATACGAGGACATTGATAAATAAAATTTTATGAATATATTCGTAATCTGGGCACTTGAAATCTTAAAAAAAATGTGATGATGTCCAAGGCAATAAAAAAAGTAGCAGTGTATGTCAAGGGTCTTTGTCAAAGCAAAACAAATCCTACCAAGTTATGTACCAGCTTAAACACCTACCACACAAACTTTCGCATCTATAATATTAGTAGGATAGGCAACTTTTCATCCCAAATTAACGCGATGTACCCTTGAAACGTAGGTAATTAGTAATAAACGCTATTTTAGTTAAAACTCACTACAGGTACAGTTGTTAACTAGCAGAACACCGTATCTTCTGTAATACTTAATCGTATCAATAGGAGATAGCAAATTATAATTTTACAAACATAACAAAATATTAAATTTTGACTTGTAACTTTGGTGTTATCAATAAATGATTTGTATTTGTAAACAGAATTACCCCCAAATCAAAATAATTACTATTCCCCTAAAAACTTGAACAGCAGTTTGGAGAAGTATGGATAGGAACACATGAAAAGCATATCTAGATTAACAACATACTTTTACAACGCCAACAGGTTATCCAGTCCCCGTTTTACTAATATTTGCCAAAGGACGCAAATGGATTGGTGTTTTTTCAATAACTTTGTTTTCAAAGCGAAATAGGACTGACATTTTTAATATTCATTTTCATTCATTCTATGAGTTGTATTTATAAGTACGAGTAATGTTGTTTAAACGGATCTCTTCGCCACGAGCCTTTTTAATTTATGAAAAATTATTTATATTTTTCTTTTTTGCCTTCTCTTTTGTATTTTTCGGATTGCTCAGATCTCTGTGACAAAGCGGGACTTAGAATGGACCTTTATTAATTTTTGGGAATGATTTTTTTGAGTTGTTTTTTTTTGTTGTTGTTGTGTCCCAAAAATACTATGAAATATTCATACCTTTTACATTATTTACAAGACTGAATTAATTTTACGTCTATGATCTATTAAGAGTCAGTAACAAAATAAGTTTTTTTTATTTAGGTCACAAAATTGATTACAACTTAATCTTGGAAAGAAATATAAGGAAATATTTATTTTATAAAAGAAAAAGATTGGTCTCCGTAAAAAGATTGGTTTGCTTCACACTCGCTTACTCTTGAACTTTACTCGCTTGAAGATGATGATATTTTTTTCTTCTACAAAACATTAGAGCATAACAAAACCACGAATAAAAACAGGAATAACTAGATGTATATTTTTTATAATATTCATATGATATTGCAAGAGATTTACCTGAACCTGCGTTTAAAATAATTAAATCGTATGTCTTTAAAGAAGAATTCGATATTCAAACGTAAGTATTACCTGCTGCTAAGTATACGGAAGAAATCCGGAATAATTTCAAACGCCAGATTTGTCCGAAAACCATTTCGCGTACTACGATCCCCTCGCTACGATTACTTCTCAGCGGATTTCGCGAGAGCTTTGGTAAACTTACGTTTTAGGATTAGAGAGTTGGAAGCTGAGTGGAACTGGTGACTGGTGCGGATTTATGAAGATGGAGAACCCGGAAATAGGCTTAAATCGGACTACATGTGATGTAAAAGTATTTGACAGTATTTGGTAAATGTGTCGGTGGAGTAGGCAGTGCAGGCGCAGCCGTCACCGCGGACGTACGTTGGCTGTGTTCCTGCCCTTGAGAATGGCACACTGATTGTGCTGAAATATGTCGGGCTAATACCGACAAAATAAACGTAAGTGATAGCCGGTTATACAAACATTATTCTAATATGCCTTACGAAAGTTTTAATACAGTATTTGGTAAAATTATTTGACCGTCCGAGCGAGGTATCTTGAAATAAGTTTTAGGAGCAATTACGAATAATATTTTCCAAGCGTAAAAGTTTCATTATTCAAGAAGAAATAGAATGGGTGATAAATAGTTAATTGAGAATATTTATTACTTGATAACTAATAATTCGTTGTCATAGAATTACATACGTGGGTACCCCTTAAATGAGTGCGCCAGGATGACCTCTAACAGAGAAAAGTGGCGAGGCATCGTGAGGCGTGTACTATCTGTCCCATCCACCACTACTTCTTGACGACCACGACCGCTTTGTCAAGAGCTTACCGACTTAGAAGAAGAAGAAGAGAATTACATAAAAAAATTACTTGCCAATGTGCTTTCGTCTGTTCTTATGTATGTAGAATATTAGCGGTAGCGAAGAGACCGTAATTTTGAGGAGCGAATTAAAAACCAGCGCTGGAGTACCGCAGAATTTGCTCCTTTTTTTTGACATAGGCTTATTTTATAGTAATAGTAAGCGATTGTTTATATGCTTTTTATGTGCATATTTAATAATTTACTTTCTAATTTAGAACTTATTTTGAAGAAGCTAACGATATTGAGGTCTACGGTGGATCGGGCTTACCTAGAAGAAACCGGTTCACTCCCGCCTTGAAAATAGCTAGACTATAATTAAGTCATTGATTGTAATCTGTAGAACCAATGTTACAAGAATATGTGTTTTAAGAAAAGCTACTTATGAAACTAATCTTATGAGGTATAGAAATTTGTAACGTAATTTTAAACGTATTATTAGCAATCGAGTAATAAGTATTCATTATTAATTATTTATTACCAATTCTATTTCTAGAAATAGAAATCCGTGCCCAAAACGCTCTCCGGTGTAGCGCAGCTCTGCATAAAGTGTTAGTGTCCAAGCTCCTTAGTAAGCGCACGAAAATTCGTATATATAAAACCGTTATAAGGCCAATTCTAATGTACGGATGCGAAGCCTGGACACTTACACAGAAAGAGGAAAAAAAACTTCTAGTTACCGAGCGCAAAGTGTACCGGAAAATTTTTGGGCCTGTCAGAAGAGAGGATGGGAGTTACAGAATAAGGAAAAACAAAGAATTAGAAGACCTTGTGGCAGAACCTAACATCATGGGCGAAAGTAAAGCACATCGGCTCCGTTGGTTCGGCCA
Organism: Mellilla xanthometata; assembly: GCA_035578125.1. NCBI lineage: Eukaryota > Metazoa > Arthropoda > Insecta > Lepidoptera > Geometridae > Mellilla > Mellilla xanthometata. Next base: position 4,146,034 of record JAPUBQ010000020.1, read on the forward strand.
CGTGGAAAGGATGGGAGAGGATCGGGCTGTGAGGCGAGCATACTTGGGACGACCAATTGGCCGACGTCCGGTTGGTCGACCCAAGTATCGCTGGGAAGACCTAGTGCAACAAGACCTGAGCGCACTTCATGCCACAGACTGGCAGGAGACAGCACAGGATAGAGAAAAGTGGCGTCTCTTGGTGTCGGAGGCCAGGATCCATTTTGGGGTTAGCGAGCCATCATAGTAGTAGTAGTAGTAATTCTATTTCTCCTTGAATAATGGAACTTTGACATTGGAAAATATTATTCTGGAAAATATAATCGAAATTGCTGGTAAAACTTATTTCAAGATATTTTAGCTGTCGAATTTTTTATACCTCGCCTACAATTATTAAGGATTTCTTCTTTTACTACCATCTTCAGATAATATTTTTGAAGAGTAAAAAACTCATTAAAATGTTCAAAAAGAGAACTGAAAGGAGAATCTGAATTTGAGATGAAAGTAGATACCCGGGAGCAATTATTTAACGTAAATATTTAGTCAGTTAGTCTTCCAATTATGGGCTAAAGATTGCAGATATGGCATTCAAGATTACAGATAAAAACAAAAGCAATTTATTATAAGCGAAACATATGTAATATATTTTTCTGTAACTTATCTATTATAGAAGTAGCTGTTATTTTTCCTATATTTACTACTAGCAGGTCGCCCCGGCTTCGCTCGCTTCGGCTATATAATAATCTAAGTTGCAAAGAGAAACAAAATAGAGAGTCTATGTTATTCAGGGATAATGTACGAGTAGCTTTCCAACGATGAAAAATAATTTTTCAAATCGCTCCAGTAGTTTTTAAGCCTATTCGCGTCAAACAAACAAACAAAAACTTTTCCTCTTTATATATTGGTATGTACATTTTTTTTTGTAATTTATTGACGATAGAATTATTGTATTTTTTTTTTGCAATTACTTAAGTAAAATTGTTTTTCCAATTTTCCCGAACAACATACAATTATGTTCAATTTACATGTTTTTTTATTATAAAATAATCACTAACCAGTAAAGTACTTGTCAAGTCACAGATCTACTTTTTACACTAAATTATAAAGAAAGTTTGTAGTACATATGTGACTCTTCCAGTAAATAATATAACATCAGGCGTCCACCCAGTTTTTTAATTCGAGCTTTTCAGATTTCAATTTAAGCCTACCCAGACTAAGTGGTTTTTAATCTCCAAGATATAAATTTTACTGACAAACCGTTTTCCTAAACACACAGCGGTACTCGTAATTACAGTAGGCTATGTCCTTCTTATCAAACATAATACTAGCAGCTACCTTCGGCGTTACCCGCGTTAATGTAGGTAAAAGTAACTCTTCTCTTCTTCTTTACCTTATCCCACTTAGGTGGGGTCGGCACAGCAAATTTTCCTCTTCCACTCTCCTCTATCAGCCGTCGTCTCTACACTCATTCCTTTCACTCTCATGTCCTCATTCACACACTCCATCCATGTCTTTTACGGTCGGCCTCTTACCCTTCTTCCTTGCACTTCCATTCCCATACATCTCAAAAAAATTGGCCCAGTGCGCGTAAGGCTCGGACATGAGAGGCTAATACGAGATGGTTATAAAGACCACTAAAATTGCTTAAAATTACGTTTGTTGCATAGCCCTTAATTATAATTTTTATTTTTCATTTTGAAAGGTAAGTAATAAAACATAACCTAATTTTCTGCGTAATTCAAAAGCATATGCCTGTTATCGTTAAAATTTAGACAGAGCCCCTTAAGATTTTTATTTTTATTATTATAGCGGCGTAGAAACTTACATTACATAACTTGTGAAAATGCCAGCTTTCTAGCTATTACGATTTCTCAGATTCAACCTGGTAACAAACAGTTAGATAGCGAAGACTTATTGATTAATAATCCTATTTTTAACTTTCAGGTACGGAACCCTTGAAAAAACCTAAACGAATAATATCGTTTTCGCAATGAAATTCACAAGTCGTAATATACTTGCTATATTATTGCTAAGAATAACTTTAAAAGTTACTACCTACTCAGTCATAATGAAAAAGAAAAACTGTAATCTAAACCTTATTTATCTATTACCAACCACTCCTGCTTTTGCGAAAGTAAACTAGACTAATATAAATAGATAAGCTATTTTCTCCCCACGAGTGGGTTGAAGGACAAAGCGTAGGCTTGAATTGACAACACTGTCCTTTCGATGTTGCTTTAATGCATCTGTCACAATATCTATTGTGCGCAAATGGAGTCTATTATCGAGTAATATTAAGCTGTATAAAATGTATATATAGCTTTGACTATGCTGGTACTCTTTCAAAGGCAAAATGCAGACAGGCGTAAGAAATATATAGGTACCGTAGCAGAAACTTTGTTATCGTAAAACTGGTATCATTTTTATCGGAAGGCTATTTTTATTTTTATTTTAATATTAAGACACATTTCACACACGGCTGGTTAACCCAATACTGAACCATTTCTGGTTCGTATTATGGTTGCTAACACAACTGATATATTACATATACATCCATACACACATAAAGATGTTGGCCGTGCCGGGAATCAAACCCGGAACCTTCTGATTGGCGACATGGTGACCATTACGCCAACGAGGTCGTCAAGACGAAGAAGAATTTTTTTGTAGATATACTAATGTAGCTTAGATAACTAAATTTTGTAGATATACTAATGTAGCTTAGATAACTAGATTTTGTAGATATATTAATGTAAAAAACCGGTATTTTTTTGTACTCGATCAGCGGTATGCGCTTTTTGGAATTACACCTGATCTCATAATATTGTCGCCGCTACAAAATTGTAAATGACATATCCTACTAATATTAAAAATGCGAAAGTTTTTAGGTTTGTATGTTTGTTACTTCTTCACGCTCAAACGGCTGAACGCATTTGATTAAATTTGGTGATATTAAATCTTGACTTAACACATAGGCTACTTTTTATCCCGAAAACAATTGTGGTTCACGTGGAATACGCAAATAACTTCAAAATCTATTTTTCTCTCTCACGCTACAAGTGCTGGACCGATATTCATAAGATTTTGTATGACCGGATTGTGGTGTGATGACTTATTGTTGTCCCAAATTACCGCGAGTAACACCGTGGGGCCCAGCTAGTATCCTTATAAATATGGCTTGGTTAAAAAAATAAGAAACTATGCTAAATTTCAAGTCCAACATGGGCGCCAAAATAATATAAAATTGTTTTAAAAAACAAACAACCGACTTCAAAACCATAACTAAAAAGGGAAAAATAATTTTATGCCTACTTCAAATCAAGAAAATATAAGTAGAATCGAGGAGTTTATTTCATGTACTTAGAAAAAACTTTTTTCAATTTTTATTAATCCTGTGTTCTTGGAGTCGGTGCCAAGATAGAAAGACAATTGAATAGTGATTTTTTTTAACAAACAATAATTTGTTTTTCTAAGATGGCACCGACTCCAAGAATACAGGATTAATAAAAATTGAAAAAAGTTTTTTCTAAGTACATGAAATAAACTCCTCGATTCTACTTATATTTTCTTGATTTGAAGTAGGCATAAAATTATTTTTCCCTTTTTAGTTATGGTTTTGAAGTCGGTTGTTTGTTTTTTAAAACAATTTTATTTTTAAATTTTTAGTGGTTACTAATGATATTATTTTAGTTTTATCTATGGAGAGCCAAATAAACTTCACAAGAAGTTGACATCACATCCCAAATCACATAATATTTGCAGTGCGAAAATTTTTGCCATATTTATTCGAGCCGTTTGAGCATAAAGAAGTCCAAAGCAGCACAAACTACATAATGTTTGTTGTGTCATAAGCTATGACCCAAAACGTACTAGAACCAATCGCGAGCGGAGCGAGCCATATGCGAGCGAAGCGAGCTATGCGCGAGCGAAGCGAGCGCGAAAATTTTTACCATATTTATTCGAGCCGTTTGAGCATAAAGAAGTCCTAAGTAGCACAAATTACATAATGTTTGTTGTGTCATAAGCTATGACCCAAAACGTACTAGAACCAATCGCGAGCGGAGCGAGCCATATGCGAGCGAAGCGAGCTATGCGCGAGCGAAGCGAGCGCGAAAATTTTTACCATATTTATTCGAGCCGTTTGAGCATAAAGAAGTCCTAAGTAGCACAAATTACATAATGTTTGTTGTGTCATAAGCTATGACCCAAAACGTACTAGAACCAATCGCGAGCGGAGCGAGCCAGATGCGAGCGAAGCGAGCTAAGCGCGAGCGAAGCAAGCGCGAAAATTTTTCCATACTTATTCGAGCCATTTGAGCATACAGAAGTCCAAAGTAGCACAAATTACATAATGTTTGTTGTGTCATAAGCTATGACCCAAAACGTACTAGAACCAATCGCGAGCGGAGCGAGCCATATGCGAGCGAAGCGAGCTATGCGCGAGCGAAGCGAGCGCGAAAATTTTTACCATATTTATTCGAGCCGTTTGAGCATAAAGAAGTCCTAAGTAGCACAAATTACATAATGTTTGTTGTGTCATAAGCTATGACCCAAAACGTACTAGAACCAATCGCGAGCGGAGCGAGCCATATGCGAGCGAAGCGAGCTATGCGCGAGCGAAGCGAGCGCGAAAATTTTTACCATATTTATTCGAGCCGTTTGAGCATAAAGAAGTCCTAAGTAGCACAAATTACATAATGTTTGTTGTGTCATAAGCTATGACCCAAAACGTACTAGAACCAATCGCGAGCGGAGCGAGCCATATGCGAGCGAAGCGAGCTATGCGCGAGCGAAGCGAGCGCGAAAATTTTTACCATATTTATTCGAGCCGTTTGAGCATAAAGAAGTCCTAAGTAGCACAAATTACATAATGTTTGTTGTGTCATAAGCTATGACCCAAAACGTACTAGAACCAATCGCGAGCGGAGCGAGCCAGATGCGAGCGAAGCGAGCTAAGCGCGAGCGAAGCAAGCGCGAAAATTTTTCCATACTTATTCGAGCCATTTGAGCATACAGAAGTCCAAAGTAGCACAAATTACATAATGTTTGTTGTGTCATAAGCTATGACCCAAAACGTACTAGAACCAATCGCGAGCGGAGCGAGCCATATGCGAGCGAAGCGAGCTATGCGCGAGCGAAGCGAGCGCGAAAATTTTTACCATATTTATTCGAGCCGTTTGAGCATAAAGAAGTCCTAAGTAGCACAAATTACATAATGTTTGTTGTGTCATAAGCTATGACCCAAAACGTACTAGAACCAATCGCGAGCGGAGCGAGCCATATGCGAGCGAAGCGAGCTATGCGCGAGCGAAGCGAGCGCGAAAATTTTCACCATATTTATTCGAGCCGTTTGAGCACAAAGAAGTCCAAAGCAGCACAAAATATTATTTGGAGTGTCATAAGCCCATAACATCCTAGGGGAAATTACGAAAGAAGTGGGATAACTGCTAGCGAAGCGAGCGCGTAAATATTTTCCTTATCCGTTCGAGGGCTTGTCTTATGATATATCAAATTTTATATATGATCTTAGTGGCCAAGCTCTGGTATCGAGTGTTTTTCAAGGCCCTGATTTAGTTTGACCACTGCTTGGTACTAAGAGTAGCATCCAGGACCAACAAATTAACGTGTTATCCGATGCACAGTAACGCCCAGATGAAAATACCACTGTTTACATTTTTTTTATGAAAGTTTTGTGCATGGTCCCCCATCCAAAGACTGGCTGCATGGACCGTTGCTTAGCCTCGATGTTTGCGTCAGATTACATTTGTTAGCCAGACTATTAGGCTGTTAATTTTACAAAGTTAAATCTGTATTGCCATATTATGAGCGCGAAGATGTAGAATAGGTTTTTGAGTTATTTGGGTATCCCACGGGAACAGCAATGACTTTTAAGATAAAAAGTAAACTTCGTGTTAAACAACGTCTAGTCTACCCCCATATCAAATTTAAGCGAAATCAGTGTGTGTCATGTGTTATTTGGTGCATCCCACGGGAACAGTAATTATTTTCGGGATAAAAAGTAGCCAATGTGTTAACACATAGTCTAACCTATCTTCATCTCAAATTTCATCAATATCAGTACAGCCGTTCGGGCGTGAAGAAGTTATAAAGATTTATGTGTTATTTGGTGCATCCCACGGGAACAGTAATAAAATTCGGGATAAAAAGTAGCCTATGTGTTAACATATAGTCTTACCTATTTTCACTTCAAATTTCATGAATATCAGTACAGCCGAACGAGCGTAAATCTCTCTTCGGGCGTAAAACTAACCTAACTTTTTAGGTTTTCCTTCGATTTCCCTAGGAATCCATCATCAGATCCTAGTTTGGTGACAATGGGACCAATTCAGAACCATACTCTTTCAATTATAAAAAGAATTTTGAGAATCGATCCACAAATGGCTGAGAAATCGGTGAACATACATAAAAAAAAAAAAAAATACATACACGTCGAATATATAACCTCCTCCTTTTTGAAGTCGGTTAAAAATAAATATTAAAAAATATTAGGATACATTTCACACACGGCTGTTTAACCCCATACTGAACCATATCTAGTCTGTGTTATGGTGGCTAATACAACAGATATACATACAAATTTTACATAAATACACATTTAACACCCAGACCCACAGCCAACAAATTTAGCTAAGCACAAAGATGTTGGCCGAGTCGGGAATCGACCCGGAACCTTCTGATTAGCAGTCCGCCATGCTAACCATTTCGCCGACGACGTCGACATAAATTTAATCGGAGGTTTCTAAATTTTTAATTTACACTCGTTCATTCGTTTTCCACTGTGGTTAAACAAGATATTTCTGTAATTCAAAGAATATTGGGATTGGATTGGAAATCTAGAGATTGCTTTTGCTCTAACTCAAAGGCCGCAGATAATGCAATAAAAATACGCTCGAGTTCAACAAAGCTAATTTTAGATTTGTTTGTTTTAATAGTGGATGAAATCTAGATTGGAAAACTGTCTACTTTGTTTATACCAATATTATAAAAAGGAAAAGTTTGATTGTTTGTTTGTTTGTCTATACCAATAATATAAAGAGACTAGCTGACCCGGCAAACGTTGTTTTGCCTTATCACTTAGGGGTATGGAAAATATATAGTAGCCGATTTTCAGACCTACTGAATTAATTTGGTAAAAATCAGTCAAACCGTTTCGGAGAAGTACGGTAACTAACATTGTGACATAGAAATATTATACATTAGATTTAAAAAAAAAATGTTTGTTTGACGCAAATAGGCTCCGAAACTAATGGACCGATTTAAAATTTTTCACTGTTGGGAAACTATATTAACACCGAGTAACATAGGCTATAGTTTGTTTCTCTTTGCAACTTAGATTATTTTAGAGACCGTGCGAAGTCGGGGCGGAATGCTAGTCTCTATAAAGTTATGTCTCTAAGGATTTAAGTAAAGAATGTGGATTATGATCTGCGTATTGGTGGTTTTTCAGAGTTACCTAAGGGGTGCCCAACGGGTCCCTATTAAAGACCAAGTAGAGACAAAAGACCAAAAGTATGTCCATCCATCTGTCTATTTGTCCCATGGTCACGCTCTGCATCATAGTCAATCTTTGCACTAGGGTGCACGAGCTTTATGGTGGGTCCAATCAGTCGGCGGACAGCGGCCTGGGCGGGGAGAGCAGCGGCATTGCGCGAAGCGGTCCTGCATCCCTGCCCCCATCGTGAGATGGGACACCGTCAGTTTTTAGTCAGTAGTGACGGCCTCTATGGCGTCCATCCTAATGGCTCTTGCGTAAATATATTTCCTAATGCAAAAAACAAAAAACGATACATTACATATATATCGATATGAAATAACCTATTAACTCAGGCGCTACTTTGAGGAAATACATTGTAGATAGAAGACAAAATTAAATATTTAGTATGTTTCCGCTGTGATCTGAAACCAAATTAAGATAAGCAAAGGAAAAAAAATTAAAACCAATTTTTTATTTTTCAATTATACTAATTTTTCTGTTGCTGATCTTAATTTGCTTTCAAATCACAGCGAAAGTACACTTAATATTTAATTTAGTCTTCTATATATTGATATGAGTAAAAGACTTAATATTATTATTAAGATACAAAAGTCTCTAATCATGAGTCTCTAATCGTGTGTGATTGTGTCCTAATATTTTTAAAAAATGTTAGGGGAAGAAGGATAGCAATAAAAATAAAAAAAGTCTTATCGGGTAGTAAAAAACTAATAGTTTCTCACCAATAGGAGTGCCACCAGCCAACCACCCCGGAGCCCAGCCAGCGCCGAGCCCCTTCCTCTGCCGCGCCAGGAGTTGGACAGTCAGAGCGTAGGTGATCAGCATCACCACCAGGGGAATGTAGAAAGAGATGATGGAACCGATGGCTTTGTATAGAGGGTCAGGAACCATGCAGGAGCCACCGATCAGGACTGAATCTGCGTCCTGGAAAAAACAGAAGGAATTATCTGATGTTCAGACTTTTACCTACAAAAAAAAGAAATAAATTTTTATTGTACAGAAAATTTAGGATTACAGCTACTTGTACATTTGTATAAGACATTGTATGGTTTGCTTAATGCATGTTACGTAGCCAATAGTGCGCTGCGCCTTACACACTAGGTCAGTCAAGCTGCCTGGACTGTGGGGCGGCAGAGGCTCCCGCAGGACTGCTCACCATCACTAAAAGAAGATTTACGGATATTTATTTACCTTATTATTACAATGTTATTTAAATAGAAAAAAAAAACTAGATTTACAATTGTACTAAAAAAACCTGTTTCTTTGTTTTGTATTATATGGGCTAATACTATCTCAAGTAAAGTACAGTTTTCATTGTTACTTAAACCATTGATCTGGATCGAAGTAAAGTATTAATCATTAGTTTAAAAGCGATAACAGCTCAGTCGGTCGTGGGGCCTTCTTACGTCCTGAAATTTGTGGGTTCGATCCCTGCCAATGAGCTAGAGTTTTTGGAAAATTATAGTGAGGAAACCATAGGTATTTTCTAGTGCTCGCCTGGCTAGCAATCAACCTAAAGATGAAAAATCTGTCACCAAGCACCTACGAGTGTGTTTTGTCAGCCACCTTGAGAGCCAGTATTTCCAGGCTAGACAAGCTCGCTCTTAGGCCTAATCGACGCTAACTCGGTTAGTATCGCGCCTTGCTGGGTAAATGCCTAGCTATAAAGATAAAGCGTTAAAAGAACATTCTGCGATGCAGTCTCCAGTTTGCATAGACGACTTATATATCAAGCCACCCTTGAAAAGGTTTTGAATTCGATACCCTATAGAAATATGTTAGTGAAAATTATAGTACGAGTATTTTAACGTAACATGTTCCCTTAAAACGCAGCCTTTGAAAATACAAACACAATTCTCTAAGTAAGTGTGTTTAAGTAAATTACCTCTTTACTTAACGAGTCCTTAAGTACGAGGTTTGTGTAATATCTAAGTCGAAGTTTAGAAATAGCCGCGCCTATATAAATGACAACGTATTTTCGTCACGCGGCTTAACACCCCTCGTGATATAACTGCGAATTCACTCAACGAAACAATGAATCGCTCCAAGGGTTACTACGAAAATTTACTGATGTAACCATTAAACTGTGGAACTCATTGCCGAAATCCCTGTTCCCTCTGAACTATAACCTTACTGTCTTCAAGGCGAGAGTGAATCGGTTTCTTCTAGGCAAGCGCGCTCCACCCTAGATCGCAACATCACTTAACATCAGGTGAGTTTCGATCAAGCGCTTGCCTATCCATCATAAAAAAAAATGTAATTTACTGAAATAATAATACTGGAACAAAGTTCCTTATCGCGCGTTGTGAAAGGGGGCTAGACGGAAAAAATTCAAACGAACAGTTGTCACGAGACTTTTTGCGCATGGCAACGTCGCATCTCCAAAATTTGTGCGGAAATCAAATACGGCTATCAATGAAAGTATTCACTAATTGACAACAGCGCCATTCGTTTCAGGTGGAGTTGCGATTGAGCCTACTGATTAAGTTTATATTACATTATAATTACTTGTTAATAATAATAATAAAAATATTTTAACTTAAAAAAAAATTACGATTCCTTCACTAACTAATCGAAAGGAACTTCGTTCCATCCAGGCGCCCCTTGACACCTCTCAAGTTTTATTTTATTTTATCATGATCTACTGTGCCTACATAGAAGTAAATGCGCAGGTTGAAAACCAGCGCTGGAATACCTTGTACTCACAGCATTATACTGAACACACGACTTATATGCACAAAGAAAAATATATGGAATATGTTTTGTTTGTGTATTTTTCTTTTTTGTACATGATAAAGCTTTTTTCTTCCCTTTTTTCATTTGGTTTTGACCATTTCAATCAATAAATTTACTTATACTTATTATAAATGCGAAAGTTTGTGTATAAGTATGTATGTTTTGTTACTTTTTCGCGCTCAAACGGCTGAACCAATTTTTATGAAATTTATTGTGAAAATATGTTAGCTCAAAAATATTTAAGGGTATGTTTAGTATCCTTTAACATGCTTAAACAAACAATTGTTACAATGTTTCAGAATTTCTGTTCTTAATTCATAGATATGTTCAAGTTTAACTGACAATAACTCCATTTCAAATCTAATAAGGAATAATTATGCTTAAATGTCAATGTGGGATTATTATTAAAACCACGATCAATCAATCAATCAATCAATCATTTATTTATTTCTAAAACATTTACAAAGCTTACAAAAACGAAGTACATTATATAATTGTATGACTACTCTGTAAATGTGTGTGCAGTAAGTTAGTCGCGCAGCACTCACACTGAGAGTTTTCTCTCGTGCTGTGAGTGATGCGTCCTTCAGTGGTGTGTGTGCTAGTGACTAAACAAATATTTTAATAGAAATAAATATAAGGTAAGTTAGGTTAGGATAATATAAGATAAGTTAATTGTGTAACGTCTTGTGTATGCAAGGTGTGGATGTGTGTGTGTGTGTGTATGTCTGTATGTGTGTGTGTGTGTATGCATGTGTGTGTGTATGTATGTATGTATGTATGTGTGAGTGTGTGTGTATGTATGTGTGTGTGTGTGTGTGTGTGTGTGTGTGTGTGTGTGTGCAGTGGTGCAAATAAGTGTAAGTAGGTATTACATTTTATGGATTTTACCCTATCACATTAAAAAGGTTTTCAGTTTCTTCATAAGTTAGATTTATAAGCCAATCACGCAGTGTCAGTTTTGCTTCTCTGTGTCTCATATCCTTAAGTTTATGTATAGTTTTGCTAATTTTATTATATAGATAGGGACCTAGGACTTTTTGGTGATGCTTTGCAAGAGCAGTTTTATGTGTTGGGATATAAAAATGTTTATCAGGTCGCCTAGAGTTTAGTATCTCTGATGTCTGCTTGTGTTGGTGAAGCATTATATTCATCACATAAAGTTGGCGAACAGTTAATACTTTACAGTCTTTGTATAGTTCTGTAGTGTCAAACAAATAGGGTTTAAAAGTAGAAACTTTGAGAATACTTCTTTGTGCTCTCTCTAACAGAATCAAGTGCGTCTTACACGTGCCTCCCCAGGCTAAGTTGCAGTAAGTTAAGATAGATTCACAAAGTGCGTTGTACACCTCAAAGATTAATTTCCTATTTGCAACGTCACGTAGATATTTAAAGACATGTATTAGTTTCCTCACCCTTTTACTCATTGTCTGAACATGTGGCTTCCATGACATGTTTTTATCAATAAGGACACCGAGATATTTTATAGAACTGACTGATTCTAGTTTGGGGCATGAACATTGTGGAGTTGAACACTCTGAGTGGATTTTTAATTCCAGAGGTTTTATGAGGCGTCTTGAGTTCGTAAATTGTATGACCTTTGTTTTATCAATGTTCAAAGTGAGTAGATTGTCATGAAGCCAATCTGATACCACACTGGTGGTACACAACGATGGTTTATCACTAGTGGTAACCCCCTCAGGAATCCCAATGATTTCAATTAATTTAATTGAATCGTATTGTGTTCGATATAAGCTGTCCATCGATAACGAGCCATTGTATCGCATCGATCGATTGTTTGCTGGACTAACGAAGTCTTGTAAAAATATACCTTCACTTCTAAACTGAGGAAGGAGTAGAATACATTTTTTTTACTGCCCTACAGGAATTACAATTTTATTCCGGATTAAAATAGCCTATTTGTTAACGCAAATCCTAACCTAACTTACACCAAATTTTATAAAAATACTAGCTGACCCGGCAAACGTTGTTTTGCCTTATTACTTAGGGGTATGGAAAATAGATAGTATAGTATCGATTCTCAGACCTACTGAATACGCATATAAAATTTGGTAAACATCGGTCAAGCCGTTTTGGAGGAGTACGGTAACCAACATTGTGACATGGAAATTTTAATTATAAGACAAGATGACCAGCCATTTGAGCGTGAAAAATCAACAAACAATTGCATCTATTCGCACACACAGTTTTGCACACGTGTAGAAATTTGAAAAAAAAGAACACATACAGTTGAAAATATTATAATATTTTCAGTTTCCTCCTTTTTAGTCGTTTTACGTCTGTCATAAAGTGAATCAAGAGCATAATGGAACCAGGCTAGTTAACCGAACGAGCGAAGTTTTTTATTTGTAGGCCAATTTTACTTTCGCCTGTTTGTATTTTTTATCTATATCGATGAAATTTAGTTTAGTTTATTTACCTTATAGATTTTTATTCGTCAGTGGTTTTTGATTGGGGACAAACAATGATGCAATAAATGTTTTATACTGCATTTTTTTAAATATCTGATAAGAAAATTACCTACGTGTAGTGTATGTAATAAGTGAGATTAGGATAAATACTAATTTTCAGTATATTTGTATACTGAAAGTTTGTAACACAAATAATATAAACATCAAAATAAAGTGATATTTTGATGTGGGAAAAAATGATAACAATAAATACATTATGTATTCTACATACAAATTTTGTTAACATATTTTACCTAAAAACTGGATCATGAAATCAACAAAGCTTCAGTTATTTTAACCAGTTTATTTTCATCTTTATAAGTCTGATTGGTGGTAGAATGGCCTTTAATCATTTTTTTTTTTGAGGTTTTGCCCTCATCTTCACCTTATGGAGTAGTCAAAGACAATATCTTTGTAACTAACTAAAATTGTCATTGAACTAAATTAAAGGAGTTGTTAGTTTAGATCATTAAACTAACGCACACTGTAAGAAAATTACAGAGACAGTGAAGGATAAACGTTCGGAGAATCAATTAATCAAACTTGTTCAAAATAAACGCTTTGATAAACTAAATGTAGTACTGTACTCATCCTACAATGATCAAAGAAAACTATCTTCTCTTCAAAGTAGCTCATCTAATGATATACATAGATCTTATAAATAAATAATAAATGAAAAAATGAGTTATTTTATTCATTGTCTATGAAACTAGGTACAATAGGTGTTACATTGATTGTCATAAAAAAGCAAAACTTATTACTTAATTAATTATTGTTCCGCTAGTTTTTACCCAAAGGGTAAATAGTAAATCAAGAAACACACAAAGTTTTTGATAATTCCTTTTGGAAAAGTTAAAAGAATTACCGAGACGAAAAAAATTTCATCGATTGGCATTATATAATATTTTTTTCAACGCCATTATCTTTTCGCTATCCAAAGCTCAGTGAAGCAGGCACTTAGTTCGAATCGATTTTGATTTAAAAATTCGAGTAGGTGTGGAGTAGGTGGATTCATTGCTCGAGGATATTATAATTAAAAAGGACGCGCAAATAACTTTGAAAGCTACTGACGAGCACCAAGGATCGTTAGTAACAAGAAAGGACAAATACATTATGATTTTTAAGCGATGACAGTCCAGTTGGGCGTGTGGCTAGCTCACATCCCGAAGGTAATGGGTTCGATTCCCGTCAGTGAACTTTGCGACTGAACTTCTGACAATAAATAAAAAAAATACAAATGAACTTGAGGTTTCGGTGAAGTAATATGTATTGAGGAAACCGTAGCATGGTAGTAAGGCATTTTCTACTGCTCGCCTGGTCATCAACCACTATATTCTAGAATTGGCAACAAAAGTAGCTCACAATCTTTTGCCAGAAAAATCTGGAAAATAAACTATTGTCAGTTTTTACTCTTGTTGTTCAATTAATGCATTAGTAGAGATAAAGTAGTGTATGCAACTGCATATAACACGGGTATTAAAACACTCGTCACTATTATGAAACGAGCGCATTATTTTATTTTAGTTATGACTCTTATTTTAAGTAATGTTAAGTTTTTGGTTACAGTTTCTGCAAATAATATTTGCCTTCATAATATTAAAACATTTTTTTTGTAATTTCTTTTCTCTGCATTATTGTTCTACGTTAAAACCATTCAATCTTTAGTAAGTGACCGTAAAATTAAAATCTTTTTGTCCATTTTCGAGGGAAAATTGAGTCGGGCCTGGCCATTGATGGGGCATTGTGACTCGAGCGAACTTGAATTGAACACCAATCTAATTTGTGATCCTTTATCTATAAAAAAAACTATATTTTATGGGAAAGCTGTTGCTTTAAATATTTTTTTAAATTAACTTTCTAAATTTCTGACGAAAAAAACTATTTCGTGTTTTTGATATAATATTAAAATAAAAATTGGCCAACTGCAAGTCATTCGAAAGCTTCTAACTTGGCGTAACGACTGCTTATAATAAGACTAACAGCTGGAACCTGCAATTTAACATGTCATCCGATCAACGGTAGCACTTAGATGAAAATGGCATTTGAAACGACAGCCTTGTGCATGGTTACCCATCCAAATACTGTCCGCATCAGCCGTTGCTTAGCTTCGATGATCGCGTCAGATCACCTTAGTAAGCCAAGCTACAGGTGCTATAGGTTATTAGTGTAGGGCCGTGATCGAACTAAGTCAATTCAATTTCAAATAATCTTTATTTAAATAATAATATTAATTTCTAAGAACACTACTAGTGTACTTAGTCAAGTCATAAGTTCTGTCACACAATAAAAACTAGAATGCTAGCCACAATTTTTTTTATTGAATTCGAATTCCGAAATTTTCATGAAAAGAAAAATATGTACTTTTTAGAATTTTCCTCATGTTTAAATATGGAATGGACACTTAAAGTAGACCATGTCGGGGTTATTGCATTGCATCGTTGCGGTTACGCGCCAATTCAAATTTTCGACTTACTGGAAAATTTATATTAAAACCTAGGAGTGACTCAATTTTACAATTTTTAACGAACGATTTACAAAAACTTATGTCATAATTATAATTTTAGAATAATAATAATGATAAATAATAATACTTAATCGAACTAAGTTCAAGAACATCAGATGGAAAAGCAGACATTTTTTCCACCCAGTCACACTTACTTTAGCATTTTATATGTGAATACCTTGCTACAAATTTACAAGTTATTATTATTCATTGTAATTGTTCGTTATTATTTTCATAAAAATAAAACCATTTTCTGAGAATCCTCTTCCACTCATCCACTTTGTATTCAAAACACGCGAATATGCTATTAAAAGACTTATGACAGAAACTTCGTGCAAATACGCCTATTTAATAATAAACCTAATTATTTTATGTGGCACTTAATCCGGCGCCATTTAAAATTAATGTTCAGAAGAATACGTGACTGAAATGACATATGAGCACGAGTGTTTAACTTGGACTTTCAAATGTATGGGACATGAAACGAAACTAAATTTAAATATGCTCTACCATATGATTTCAATCATACTGCAAAATTAAATACGAAATGTAGAATTATTTCAATAGAAAATTACTTAGAATAATTGACGTAGCAAATCAATATTTAAACTTTTGCTGATTGTATATCATTTCAAATTCTGTAAAGATTTTCCTACAAATCCTAAATTTTGACCTATATATTTATTTTAGAAAAATAACTCACAGAAACATATTGCATTTGTGCTTATTTAAATATTTTTAAATGTACTTCACTGTTTACTTAGACACAGGTGAATAGTTATGTATACCGAACAACTATACATCGACACAGGACAACTGAGGGTTCGTACTCGAACTCTTCATTCTTGCCTGTGCACTAAGATACCACCGAATAGCCCATACTACTTCAAACTTCTCCAATCCATCCACCTTAGCTCGACGTGCCCATAGGTGGAAAAGCACCACAACAAGGACAAAAGTAGGACAAAGGTGTTTCAGCTACTTGGGAGTTTTTATCTACAAGAACCTCCACAAATCCCTCAACTTGGTTAATGAGAATAGACATAAATGCTTTGTCAAAATTAAAAGTTATTTGTTAGGAATGAGCTACCATGCTACTGAAGAAATCATTCGAGTTAAAAATTAGCCTACAGACAAACTACTTTCTCTCAACATAACATTAACACACTCCCTAACTCAAGATAAAATATAAGTTGTGGTAGCAACCATAACACAAACTTGAAATGGTTCAGTATGGGGCTAACCAGCTGTGTGTTAAATGCCTCCTAATACTAATATGTTCAACACTACGCGTTTCAATTCCACGCATATTAGTCTAATGAACATCTATTGACAGACTCTAAAATATAGTAACCTTCAAAACAAAACACATTGGACACCTTCAAAACAAAACACATTGGACACCTTCAAAACACAACACTTACGCTAGGTCGTTTACCCGTGTCTCAATAACATTCAACAGAAATCGATTTTCAAACTCAGTACAACGGCCAAGGGACACGTCCTTATTGTTTATTCATTCTTTATTTAACTTGTACGAGGGGTTTTAAGAATTCATGTTGTAACACTTCACGTCTGGTCGGGAAAGGGTTGACATCCTTTGGAAGACCTTTTTGAGAGCGTTTGGGCGAAGGGGGTATTAACCTATTTAAAAGATAGGCCAATGTTTGGCAAAACTTGCGTAAGTTGGCCCATCGTTTGGCTCAAATAACCAATGTGTGCTCACCAAATTAATTACGCCAGTCGATGCAAAACCACAGGTGAATTATGAACTTTATTTTATACGAAATACCACAACAAAGGTATTTTTCCTTCTCATAAAAGTCCAGTGAATTTCTAGTCTAAGTAGACAATTGCAAATGTCATGCAGATTTTTGACCTTAAATACGACGTGGATATAATTATGTATTGAGTAAGAAAAACCTTTTGCTATTGTTGGTCAAACAGTGCTTGGGCTTGGTACTTTGGGATTGTTAAAAATAGCAGTGCAATTATAATGATTAAGTTATATTTTAGAGTTACATGGCACGTTATATTTATTATGCTATTATGCTTATATTTTAAATTATTAATTAAACGATCTTTGAACGCGTCCAGTTTCTTTATGTTAATTAGTTGTCTGCTTTAAAATTTACTTGGGTTCTATAATGATTTAGATACCAACCACACACATTTTTTACACAAAAAGACAATTAGTATTTTATTGAGATTTTGAATCATAAGGACGTAGGTTATATAAGTTATAAGTTTGCAGTTTAATTTACCTTAGAATACTTCAAGCTCAATGGAAGACTCATCGCAGTAGACAGGATCCAAACGAATGCGATTTTGACCGTAACTCGTTTTCTTGTCTTGTTTCTGCCAAACCTCATCGGATAGCGGAGTGACAGGTATCTGAAATTAATAATTGAAAATTTAATTATTTAAATGCTTTTATTCTGCCGAATTTTGGTTTAAAGCTACTTTTTGCATTAGTTTGTCATACGAAACGTTGACAAGTTAAACTATTGGAAGGTGGCGACACCAAGTGAAGTTATTGTGTGTGATTGTATTTAGTTTTGTTGTGATGTAATTTTGGTGATAATAGTGTAAATACGATTTAGTATTAATGTCTGTACCGGCAATCACTTACATTTATTTTGTTTCAGCACAATCAGTGTGCCATTCTTAAGGGCAGCAACACAACGTACGCTGGTCAAGATTAGACTCTGGATTACCACATAGGCTATTTTTTATACGATATGGATTCAAGCAGATACTGCGATATTTGACTTCAAAGTCAAATATAATTTTTGAAGGTTAACATCGAAACGATTAATTTATTATTAAAAATGTTAAGTAGGGGGCAAAAAACTTTAAATATTAAAAAACTAAGTATTTAAATTTGTCTTCTACCTACAATGAATTTCCGCAAAGTAACGCCTGAGTCAAAAGGTTATAATTTAAATGTTTAGTAATAATACTAAAACTGACCTGTCAATACTGATAGTACAAAGATGCATGATGGAAGCCGTACATAGGAGGACATCCAGGCAAAGCCAGGTGAGGCAATATACTGCTGACAGTGGGAAGTAACCTGTGGACAAAAAATATTGAATTATAATTTTTTATATTTTATGCCTATTGCCGTGGATACCCTGGGCTGTTGGGCCAAGGATAGGGCTTTGCTCAAAGAAATTGGGCAAAGGCTTAACGAAACGACCGGTGACTCCCGCTCCGGATCTTTCCTGGTGCAAAGGATAGCGATTGCCATTCAGCGCGGGAACGCTGCAAGTCTGATGGGCACCTTTGCACCGGGAACTATTAGGGGCGGGTTATTTATTTAGATTTAAGTTATTTGTAATAAATTTAAATTTATTTTGACATATTGTAAATTCAGAAATTTTGACATGTATAATTTTTATTATATTTATGTGTTTAATTAAATATGATTACAGATAGAAGATAATAAGATTAAATATTTTATCATTTTTATGTCGAGTATAATAATAATCTTGTTTGAACACATTTAACACACGGCTGGTTAGCCCCGTAGATACTCGTAGATATATAAACTCTTTATTGGGCAGATTATAGGCACAAGTTAAAATAAAAGGTAACAACATAAAATTATTTACAATGTACCACAAACGGCGGCCTTATCGCTAACAGCGATCTCTTCCAGGCAACCTTTGGATGGAAGTGAGTTGAGTTGTGCCCGACGACTGCAATGGCCGTTCTGGCGAAGATTGACGCGTTGAGGGTAGTTTAAAATAATAGGCATTAAAAATGATGATATTATATTAAAAAGGCAACACTGGCGCTCCCACGCCGACATATTTTATATTGCATATCATTTTTAACCGACTTCAAAAAAGGAGGATGTCATATATTCGACTGTATCTATTATTTTTTATAAAACATGTTATTCATCAAATTCGGATAAATGCCTCCTCCTTGCTGGTTCATGTCCTGCAATCCTGAGCCTGTCTTGTCCATGTAACTCCAGCGATCTTTAGAATGTCGCCTTTCCATCGCTTCTTTTGCCGGCCTGATACCGGAATACGATAATAATGACCATAAAACTCGTACGTTCGTCGAAGCTTCTAAAATGGAATTATGTGGAAAGCCTACGCAGCCCATCCCCGGCTTTTATCACAACAAACACCCACTGCGACCATCATTAGTGACCAATCGATGTTTGCGGAGAACAGCAAATTTGAAGTAAAACGATACCGGGAGGATCGGGCTGTTTGGATGGCTTGGGGTTACTGTGTGAGCGGGTACCTTAATTATTTTAGATACGAGTAGTAGGTGGATTAATATTTTTCAATACTAAGGGCGTTCAGGCGTGCATTAACAACCCGCAAGAGGCGCGTTTCGCCCCACCAGCCTAGATTTTTTAGGTTTCCGTATTAAAAGGTAAAAACTGGATCCTATTACTAAGACTCCGCTGTGTGTTGGTCTGTCTCCAGGCTGTATCTCCGAAACCGTAATAACTAGAAAGCTGAAACTTTTACAAGGTAGGTATTTCCAGTGCTGCGACAACAACAAATATTAAAAATAAAAAAAATCATTAAAGGGGGTTCCCATACAACAAACGTGGTAAGACACTTAAAATTTTCACAAAATATATAAATGTATATTAGCTATCAAATTAGAATATAAAATTTAAATATAATTTAAATTTAAGGAGAGTTCCCATACAAAAATGGTACGGAACCCTTCAAGCGCGAGCCCACCTCGCACTTGGCCAATTATTTACGCTATTTTTCTCGACCTTAATACCTAGAAATTAATAATTGGCAGACAGGTGGATCTTTTAGGTTTCTGATTCTAATTATTTAATAAGGGCGATGAAACTTAATTCAAGTTAAATTAAATAAATAAAATTCAAAAAACAATTTTGTTCAACTTTTTAAAGAATATGATATTGAACCATTCATGCGCGAGCCTGATTCGTATTTGGCCTATTTTTAGCTTACACAAATGTCTTTTCACGGGGTCTTACTCGTATCTGTCGTAAACAGATCACATCAAGTCTTGTTGAAAATACAGAGTATGATTGCAGACAAACAATATTCGTAAAAGTCAATTTATAAAGTAGTTTTATTTTCAGCCCTTTCTAACATACTGACCTTTACAGAACTATCTCATATATTATTTATTTTGTCCGCTAATTTTCGCACCGCACCTTTAGCAATCCTTTCGCACCGCGTTGGGCGGGCGAGGTTCTATCGCCCGCCCACGGTAGACGGTAGATATGACATGACGGAATTCCATCTAACTTCACTTCAAAGAGTTTCCATGTTTTTTCAGCTATAAAATATTTTTTTATCTTTTCTCATTGACAATTCTATCGTAAGATATATCTTCTGTTTTTATTTTGGATTCGTTTAACTTGCATTGCTTTCCTTTTTCGCTGTGTTTTTTTTTATCTTTTCTCATTGACAAGTTCTATCATAAGATATATCTTCTGTTTTTATTTTGGATTAGTTAAACTCACATTTCCTTAACAGTATACTAACTACGCTTCACAAAGTTTCCCGCGCTGCGTTGTATGGAAATAACTGTAGCTTTACTTTAAAACTTTCTATAGCAAGATAAAGTCTTGCATAGGTATTTAAAAACTTTTTAATTGCGATAAAATAACAATCATTATCATCAACATCCTCAGTCTAATGCCTCCCCTATCCCATCCCATATCTCCACCCATTGCTGGGTATAGGCCTCCCTCTGCATCTTGTGCAGTTCTCGTCCAGGTAGGACCTGTGACTCTAATTTTGTCACTAACCCATTACGTGTAGTGCCTGTAGCTCGGCTAACTAAGATGATCTGACGCGATCATCGAGGTTAAGCAACGGTCGAGGCGAATAGTCTTTTAATGGATGGCATGCACATAACATGTCTGAAATGTGTTTTAAACCACGCATTGAAAATTTATTCAGTAGTTTAAATTATAACGCTGGTACGTTATAATAGACAGAACGACCGAGAGACAAAAATGACAAAAACAGTTTTTTCCTTTCTCTTACTCTTTACTGGTACTACTACACTTACGTATATATAATATGTATGTCTGAGGATTCTTTGTGTCACCCTACAGTCTATTTTGACGTTAGAGGTGTCACATGTAAGCTTGACATAGGTAGGTTCAAGAATTTTATACAGAGTTTGCAAGAAAATGTACTTGGGAAAGTAAAAAAAAATATTGTTAGACACATTTCACACACTGCTGGTTAGCCCAATACTAAACCCTTTATAGTTTTTATTATAGTTGTTAAAACAATTGATATACATACATACATAAAAACTTTATATTAATCCATTTATATATGAATTAATTAACAATCAACATATTTAGTTAATCACAAAGATGTTGGCCGTACCCCCTCTGATTGGCAGATTAATGTATTCTAGTATTCTAGATATGTTTTTGTCAGTGTTCAATCTTCTGAGGACTGTTCGATTCGACCACGTATTAACTTCAATGATCGTGTCAAATCATCTTAGATAGCCGAGCTACAGGCGCTACAGAATTCTGGTTAAATTTATAGATAAAGTCCAGAGTAATCCTTTTGAAATTACGTGCTGTAATATATTGTGGAAACATTTATATCGTGTTGTTTCACGCCATATTGGATTTTGGGCGTTTGTTTTGCAAAAGATTAGGGAATTCCCAACTATTCGCGTGGAGGGTTGAATTGTTAATATGTTTGTTTTTGCCTCTATGGATATATATTATAGTAGTGTTGTGATCTGTTTTATGTAAAAGAGTGTTATATAAAAGAGGCTCTCTGCTACCAGCGAATTCTCAGATGTTTTGGACATGTCGCTCGTAGAAACCCTGATTGTCTCGAGAAGCTCGTGGTAGTTGGCCAAGTTGACGGGAAAAGAGCACGAGGTCGCTCTCCTACCCGCTGGTCAGACCTCGTACAGACGCTCACTGGCCTACCTATTGCCGAAGCTTTTAAGACCGCCGAGGACAGGAACAAGTGAAAGACCATTGTTAACCAAGTGATCGACACTCCGTATTAGACACGACCTTCAGTAATGAAGTTACGACTAAGAAGAGATAAAAGAGGTAGATAGGTTATATACTGCTTACGCGTAACGAATAAAATATAACCAAGAAATATGAGTACATCTAGTGTTTTTTGGTACCTAAATGAGAAAAAATAATAATTGTTCAAGAGTAACTCGCTAATATATCCAAAATAGTGTCGCGCGTCGCTTCACAGTTAGATTTTTACTGTGCCGTGTGCAGTAAATACTGTTCTGCATTTAAGCAAGGAGCTTAGGCTAAGTTGACGATCGTTACCCACCAAGCTGCCGCCAGACGCGAGGAGTTATCCCAGGGAGTGGCGTCGTGGATAAAAGATACGTGGTCCTATCTAAGTATCGCATTTTCCTTGTGAGAGTTAGAACTTCTAAACAGTCCACTCATCGAACAGTTACAAATAATAAAATAAAAATAATTATGGGCGTTTTTAATTGTATTATAGGCTTAGTTTTGTAAGATTTAACAGGGTAACATGTTATCCAAGGCGGACGGAAAACATGCCGGTGTTCACCAGCGAAGGAGGGGCTAATTTTGTTTCGTCAGCGAATTCAATTTGCCGACTAGATGTTTGATGTGCGTGTTTAAAGGCACAGGGGCCTGATATGTTTGGCTAAAATGTTTAACTTGAGATGGTTTTAGCCCTCGACGTAAAAACGGGGCGTTATAGTATATTGACGTGAATGTGTGTGTGTGTGTGTGTAGCATCGTAGCTCCAGAACTAATGGAAAGAATTCAATTCAGATGTTATATATAAATTTAAAACAATAACTATAAACTAATACATATTTTAAAACAAAAAACTTAAAAACTATTGCACACGAAGTGACGGCGTCGTGTTACGCTGCGAGGTGTCGCGTGGCCGGCCTCGGAATCGCCGATACAGCACACCTTGCGGACAAAACTCTTCCTTGAGAAAGGTCGCCACATGTTGGGTTGGAACGCGCACCACAAACGAATTCTTGTTTGAATGGTAAAGAAAATTCTACTCCAATCTTTTTCATAACATATATCTGTTTTTTTTTTGCAATAATTTTTTTTCTTCCTTATAATGCTGCCGATTAAACATTCATTTGATTTAAAGATTTGCCCATTTATTTTATCAATCAACCAAAACGTACCTTTGGCAAAACTGTAAATTAAACCCACCAGTTATCTCTTAGCGCCATAAGTCTGTGATTTCGAGATGTGGGTAACAAAATACCCAAATCGATGTACACTATCGCCAATACCGAAGCCTTGTAGGCTTTAATTACAGCCCGATCAATTACAGAACCCTAGGGGATGTGCCAAATTGAGCCGACTATGGCTATATATATGTCTGCATAGGTAAGCGTACAACGTGTCATTTGAAAACCCTTTAATTCCACTATCGGACGAGCAGGGAGACGGCTAGACGGCAACGCTATACAGTTGAAGTTCCAAAAATCCGCACGAAGCGTTTCGCTTCCTCATAATATATTGTGCGGACCAGTAAACTGTGGAACTCATTGTGGAACCCGGAGTCCCTGTTCCCACTGAACTATAACCCCACTGTCTTCAAGGCGAGAGTGAATCGGTTTCTTCTAGGCAAGCGCGCTCCAGCCTAGATCGCAACATCACTTAACATCAGGTGAGTTTCGATCAAGCGCTTGCCTATTCATCATAAAAAAAAAATTATAAATCATAAAGTGTCAAAAACTAGGTATATGTCAAAAAGAAGTTTATCTGTAAAAAGTAGCCTATGTGTTAATAACCTGTCTTCCATCCAAGGTCTTACCTGTCTTCACACCAAATTTTACCAACTTTATTATTTATTACTTCAAGGCTAATGATGAGAACTAATGCTTGATGATAACTTCCTGCTTAGTTTAGAGATGCAGGCTCATTACTTGTAGCTTATAATACAATAAAATTGTTTTAAAAAACAAACAACCGACTTCAAAAACACAACTAAAAAGGGAAAAATAATTTTAAGCCTAAATCAAATCAAGAATATATAAATAGAATATGAGAGTTTATTTCATGTACTTATAAAAAACTATTGGCAATTTTTACGATGTTCGCGTCAGATTACTTTTGTTAGCCAGGCTGCTAATTTTATGAGCGAAATCTGTATTGCCGTATGAGTGCGTAGAAGTAAAACAGGTTATCGAGTTATTTGGGCATCCCACGGGAATAGCAATGACTTAATTAAAAACAGACTTAATTTTAAACAATTAAAATAAAAAGTAACCTTCGTGTTATACAAGGTCTAGTCTACCCCCTATATAAAATTTTAGCGAAATCAGTGTGTCATGTGTTATTTGGTGCATCCCACGGGAACAATAATTATTTTCGGGATAAAAAGTAGCCTATGTGTAAACACATAGTCTAACCTATCTTCATTCCAAATTTCATCAATGTCAGTACAACCGTTCGAGCGTGAAGAAGTTAAAAAGATTTATATGTTATTTGGTGCATCCCACGGGAATAGTATTTATTTTCGGGATAAAAAGTAGCGTATGTGTTAACACATAGTCTTACCTATTTTCTTCTCAAATTTCATGAATATCAGTACAGCCAAACGAGCGTGAATCTCTCTTCATGCGTAAAAACAACCTAACTTTTTAGGTTTTTCTTCGATTTCCCTAGGAGTCCATCATCAGAACCAGTTTTGGTGACAATGGGACCAATTCAGAACCATACTCTTTCAATTAAAAAAAGAATTTTGAGAATCGATCCACAAATGGCTGAGAAATCGGTGAACATACATAAAAAAAAAAAAAAAAACATACACGTCGAATATATAACCTCCTCCTTTTTGAAGTCGGTTAAAAAATTAAAAATATAGATGTATGAAACATTTTTGCTACGGATTGTAATAAAAGGAACTGTTCTAATAAATTATTTGATTTGATTTGATGAGAACTAAAGTACTGCGTCATGATGTTGACTTTGTTATTAGATTGCTAATATAACTTTTATTTATAATACGTAATAAAATTTGGTTATTTTTCACACCGAATTTGCAGTAGCCGACAAGGAACATTTTTCAATATTGATTTACTATGTGCCTAAGCAAATAATATTATTTCTTTTCATCGATTATGAGGATGGATAACTGGATAACCAGGAAGTAACTGTATGCTGTAACACAGGCTGGAAAGCCTAGTTCGGCAACAGCTGACCCGCAGATAAAACAGCTTTTAACAACATTTCATTATTAGTGTAAGTATTAATGTTAAATAAGAACTGCGGTAAAATTAAGTGGAATAAAGATTTTTTTTATTTTTTTATTTTTATTATGTTTTCGGATCCACTTTGTAGAGCCAGCCAGCCAGCTATAGTAAAGCTTCATGCCCATGTGGCTCGATATAGCTCGTTTGTGGTGTTCATGTTCTCCTCGTTATAGCTAAGTGGCGGTGCCGGTGATGGTCAATATGCCAAGCTGGAAACTTTATTCATATTTTTCTGCAATTCTATAGTCAGTTATTGTACCTTTTTATAAGAATAGCTGCGTCCCGCAGTCTCACCTGCGTTACGCCGAGGATAAAAGTAGTATAAGCATAAGCAGCCTACTCACTATACGTTACCACTGCTGGGACTCTGGGCCTTCTCTCACGAGGAGATATAGGTCTTAATTCACCACGCTGGATATTGCAGTCCTCAAACATGTCGGTTTCCTCACGATGTTTTCCTTCACTATAAAGCGAGTGCAAATCTACACATAAATAAAAAAGCATCGGTGTCAGGCCGGGATCGAACCAGGAGCCGTCTGATTGAAAAGCTGACGTTTTTATCACCGCATCACATTCGCTTTTTTAAATTATCCTTCGCGTAAGGTTAAAAGTAGCCTACGCGTCAATTTAGAGTCTTAAATTTTTGCGTACCAAATTTCACCGAAATCAATTCAGTCGTTTGAGCGTGTAGAATTAACAAAGATTTTGACGAAACAAAGCTTTGAAAATTTCCTAATTATAGATAATTATGTAACCCCTTTAAAAACCCCGTTCAAATCCGTTGACTAGTTTCAAAATTATCATTTTTATATGTTAATTGGAATAATAAAATTATTACTAAAATTATTAAGTGCTAACAAAATACTAAATCTACGAGCCGATAGCATATCTATATAGCCGATATATCTATGGTTTTCAGACTCAAAAATGTCCAATACTTCTCACAAACGTCAGATTTCTTCTTCACCTAGTCAGTCAAATGGAATTTCATTTAGAATCGGAATATTATTACCAAGTGCTGAGAATAGACGAAATAGACTACGAGTCTATATCAGAAACAAAGTCACGTTCCGACAGAAACTAGTTTCGAATATCTAACGCATAGTACGGTGCTTGCAATTGCTACATCAAAATAATGGAAATGAGACAAGCTTGGACCAGCTTGATCAGGAAACAGATTGGAATTCAGGCATAGATCAAGAAGGGAGTACGGGGTCACAGAATCTCTTAAAAAAGATTGAAGACACGCTAAAACAAACTTTTAAAGAACTGTATTTTAATAAGATAAGCATACTGTCTAAGCGAAAGTCTCAAAAAGCGAGTGAGGCTCGGTGGTAACAGCATCTGCTTTTCAATCAGACGGCCCCTAGTTTGATCCCGGCCCTACACCAACGACTTGTTTTTCAAGTTATGTGTGGATTTGCACTCACTTAACGGTGAAGGAAAACATCGTGAGGAAACCGACATGTTTGAGTACCACATTATCCAAAGACGTGTGTCATCCGCCAACCCGCACTTGGCCAGCGTGGTGGATTATGGCCTATATCTCTCTTCTCGTGAGAGAAGGCCCCAAGCCCCGCAGTGGGAACGTATAGTGGGCTGCTTATGCTAAGTCTAAGCAACGAAACGGGTTACCTTGCCTTTTTAATAAACATTGTTTAAACCTACAGATAACAGATAGTCCTCTTTGCAGAGGAAACATGGAGGCAGAAGAAACTGTCGCATGTGCTTCTAGAATGTGCAAGCGTGAGTGAACAGTGACATCGGTTCCTCGGATCATTGAGAACGTTTGGAGGAGGATCTGGCGGCGGAAATCGGTCGATTCAGCAAGTAACCATGTAAATAAGCATCCAATCTTTCGGAATTGTAAAGAACACATAGTTAGATACTTGATTCGAGCTCGACTCATTACCTGAGTCTCTGTTTCCTGAGAGGTATCTATCATCCGGGGGCCTTCAAAAGTAGAGTTAATAGGTATCTTCTAGGTAAGCGTGCCACACCGTAGACTGCAGTGCAGCTTAACATCAGGCTAACTGTAGTCAAACGCTAACCTATCATGGATAAAAAAAAGAGGGTAGTAGATGTACAGACACGCACTAGAAATGATTTGCCACCGCGTAACTGCTACACGTAACTTTTAAAACGAATCATTGGTATGGGGAAATATTTGAACCGTTGTGTCAAAATCTTTAACGTTCCATATAGTCGCTCTAACACTATCATTATTATCATTATATTGAGGCCTTTATAGCTTATTGCTAATCATAAATCTTGGTAAAATATGATTGTCATCAACGTTCGACCAGCCCGCCTGCATTCGTACAAAAAAGTTTATTAATCCTCTTTTTAATTTCGATCACTCCTAAATAGGGCTCTGTCTGGATCATCTTAATCTAGCTTTTCAGCTAGTATCTAACATCAGCTGTCGCAATGCAGTTACGAGTATGGTTCACCATTTAATCTTGGAATAATCTTGGCAAAAATCTGTTTTTAAGTGCATTTACTATGATATCGTAGAATGTCAGTATTATGTTTGAAATCTGACTCATTCAAAAACCAAAACTCGTTTTTTGCTAGTTAAACTAACTAAAGCTGGCAAATAATTAAGCATTTTTCTGATTCAATTTCGTATCTCATTACAGTAAAATACATTGATATTTTTTGTATTATATTTATTGATGAATGTTCACTATTATTTCTAAATAGGCGCTTAGCGCGGATTTGCGGATGACACACTTCTTCAAACTTTATATTCCTCAGAGCATATGTTTCATAAATGTCGTCACGACTATTATCCCGATCCTTATCTTGATCCTTCCTTGTATGTGATTGTGAAAATTCTACTGACTGCTTGGATCAGATTTGGACTGGTATGTCGCTGATTGCAGCCAAACATTCTTCCAATAAGTCACATATGTTTCTTTTAAGCCAGGCACACAATAGACATTCTTTCATCTAACTAAAGTTATATAGTCTGGTCAACAAGTCCTTTTTTGGTCAACTTTTTTCAGCAGTCTCCGAAAATTATGATTGAGGTGTCATTCGATTCGGAATGGCATCTAGGTAGTTTTCGAAAAACAATTTCAGGTGCCTACAGGACAGATCAATAAACAATAATCCGTGGTCAAATATATTTAATTTTTTTTTTGCAGAACTTCATTGTTTTTCGGAAACTATCTGGATGGCATTCCGAATCGAATAACACCTCAATCATAATTTTCGGAGACTGCTGAAAAAAGTTGACCAAAAAGGCACTTGTTGACTAGACTAATAAAACGAAATCAGCGGTCGATGCGGACAGTCTTCAGAGGCATTTTCATATAGACGCTACCGTGGGTCAGAGGACACGCAAAACTGAGATCCTGGCTGTTAGTTTTAGCACAAGCAAGTCGTTAAGCCAAGTCAGATGCCCTCGCGCGACTTGAAAATGACACCAGAGCATGGCATTAGCTCATACAAATAAGTAAAAGAAAAGACGCAGCTGAGAGACAGTGAAGAGACACCGATACAGAGTTGAAGTTCCGAACTTTCGTACAAAACGCTTTGCGTCGACCTTTATTGTTAGGATTGCGAAGCTTTGGAACTCACTACCTGAGTCTCTGTTTCCTGAGAGGTATCATCCTGGGGCCTTCAAAAGTAGAGTTAAAAGGTATTTTCTAGGTAATCGTGCTACACCGTAGACTGTAGCGCAGCTTAACATCAGGCTAGCTGTAGTCAAACGCTAACCTATCAAGGATAAAAAAAAACGTAATAAATTCGATTAAATCAATTTATGCCGATGCTAAGGCCATCACAGCTGTTTTGAAAGGATAAGAGTTCGATAAAACGAACATAAGTGTTCGTGTGTGTAAGAGATAAATTTTATCTTCCAATCGTAAACAGTGGGCTACAAATCCGATAACCCCGTATTACATCCGCAATGCGACTGAGACCCATATTATTGTCGCTTGCTACGTCAGGTTAGATCCAAATCCACCTCGACGTTTGAAGGGTTAATAAATCCACCTCCCATTTATTGCACCTGCGGCGCGAGGCCAAATCATACAGTAATGTGAATCTATGGGGGCAAGCTTTTTTGAGTTCCTTATAATAAAAGAAAAACATACAATGTATAACTCTATCCGTGCGTCCTTTGCGATTTTAGTAACCTCTATGTAACTTACAGTTAGCTTCACTCTAAGATGATTGACTAGATTATTAAGCATATTAAATTTATTAAGATTTGAATATATTTCATCGAAAATTGCGAACATCAAATTATATGGCACTGAATACATCAGTGCTATATAATGTGCATTAGGCATAATATATACTTCTTAGTTCCTAAATAAAATTTGTATTAATGTACTAAAATGTGTTTATGTAGTTTTTGGTCAATAAAGACTTTTATGTTATGTTAGCATTGCTGGTTTGTGAGGGTTAAGCATCTCGTTTACTCTTTTTTTCCGATATTAAGTTAAATTTAATAATAAAAAAATATGATAAATTAAATCATAAAAGGCTTCGCAATTAGCACTTACGGCACGAGACTAGTTCTCAGTGTAAGTGCTGGTCGCCATATCAAATCATTATATATGTTCGTTTTTATAATATTTGTTTTCTTTTATATATTTTGTAATTATTTGTAATTAATTATCTGTAATATTTTTGCTGTAATAAACAATTTGAATTTGATTTGAGTTATAACGTGTAGCTTACGTAAAAATCTGAATAAACAATTTTTGATGCCTTGATGTTTTTATTTTGTGGAGTCCAGTCAAGTTTTTTTAATCGACTTTTAAGAACAGGGTTTTAATTTTTTCTTGTAGTTTTTAATTGCACTATTTTTGTTTGCTTTGTTAGTCCTTAGAACATTTGAAAGACTAACAATAATATGCCAGATTGCCAAATGTATGTTTCTCATGTTATTTGAAAGGTAATGTATATTTATACACTCCATGAAAATTTTAAGTGTCTACATGTACCGTTATTGATATTTAGAAAAAAATACGACAAATATCACGTTTATGGTATGGGACCCTTAATATTATTTTTTCAATTTTTAGTATTTGTTGTTATAGTGGCACACAAAATACATATTTTTTTAAAGTTTCGACTTTCTAGCTATTACGGTTTCTGAGATATAGCCTGGAGACAGACAGATAGACAGACAGTGGAGTCTTAGTAATAGGGTCCCGTTTTTAGCTTTTAGGTACGGAACCCTAAAAAGGTCAGGGGTAGAGGAACAGGTGTCCAAAATGCTTCCCCTTTTCCTTTTTTTATGTATTCTTAAACAGTAATCAAAAAATCTAATTTATCGATCACTTTATCACATTTTTCCTAGAATTCGCGTCAAAACAATTACTCCTGCTTGGAATTCTAAACACGTAATAGCGTTCGTGGAATTTCCATAATTAATTCCCTAAGTGCTGTTCGACACCACAAATGTACGGTTTTCTGATATATGTATAAGCTTGCTTGATTTTCATTCATCATCATCGTCATCAACCACAGTCTTTTTTAGGGTTCCGTACCTAAAAGGTAAATACGGGACCCTATTACTAAGACACCGCTGTCTGTCTGTCTGTCTCTGGGCTATAAAAAAACTCCTCTAATGTCCTCTCCATCCAAAGGTTGCCTGGAAGAGATCACTTTAAGCGGCGGCCAATTGTGGCACATTAATTTGTAAGCTCTTTCTTTTTCTTTTTTTTTTAATTTAATGTGTCCAATAAACAATTTTATTTCATAAACCGTAATAGCTAGAATAGAAAGGTGAAACAAACAAAAAGATATGTATTTCTCGTGCCGCTATAACAACAAGTACTAAAAATAAAAAATAAGAATATTTAGGGAGGGTTTAATATTTTTTATTTTGAGTTTTTATAGCGGCACGAGAAATACATAACTTGCGAAAATGTCTGCTGTCTAGCTATAATGGTTTATGAGATTATTGTTTATGAGCCTAGTGTCTGACAGATACCGAATCCTAAAAAGCTGACATATTTGCCTTATAACAACATAACGCATACTTTCTTGATAACCGTTATTGAGGTGCTCTATAAAACTACACAAAAGTTCTAGAGACCTTGACATTTTGCATGCAGAATCGATTTTCTTTCAGCAAGTGAAGTAGGCGCTAATTGATGGGGTGGCTTTGCAATTACGCAACGGTGGTTTAATTACGAAAAAATACCTTCAAAGTTAGTTAAAGTTGTCAAATTTTGATTACTTTTAACCGATACATAAGTTTTTTTTTTATTCTAGCAAATTTGTTTTCAAATAATCGGAATTTTCGAAATAACTATGATACCTTTAATATTTTTTCTTCAGATATTTTTAGTTTGATACAGGTTTAACTGATATTTGTCAGTACAAAAGTTAAAATACAATTCATTTAATATCGCAGATCTCTTTTGTATCCCTGCAATATTTTTTTAATACCAATAATCCATTAAATATAACAAACCATATTTCGTGTAGCAAATACCATTTACATAAATATTAGTCCAAGGCTTTTTTGTACGGTCATTATTTTTTCTTCCTATTCCCACCACCAATTACCAATTTCGTAACAATCAACTTTATAAACACAAACATAAGTAGTCCATACGTTCCCACAGCTGGGACTCGGGGCCTTCTATCATGAGAAGATAGATATAGGCCTAATAATCCATAATCCACCACAATGGCCAAGTGCGGGTTGGCGGATGACACACGTTTTCGGATATTGTAGCCTTCAAACATGTCACGATTTGTTTAACTTCACCGTAAAACGAGAGGCATTCCACATATAACTTGAAAAACAAGACATTGGTGTAGGGCTGGGATCGAACCAGAGGCCATCCGATTGAAAATCAGATGTTTTCCCACCGAGCCACAGTCGTTTTTCACGATTTATTTAAATATGTAACTGTATATACGTACTAACATAATATATTACTATATGCCATCCTATATAAATCAACAATTACGTAACATCAACTATATTTACTTACCTACATATTACTTGTATAGTATATTCCGTCCCATATAAGCTTAGTACCCACCTAATAGACCCTGTCGGCGCAATTATTATAGAAACAAAGCGAACGCCTTACTCAGGTTGGCATGATATCTAAATTAATGGATTACCTCTAGACTTAGTTTGCTGAACATGGTTCGCTTCGTAATTTCCTGTACGTAGGTACGTGTTTTAATGATAAAGGAGTAAAATTGATATTGTTCTTCATAACAAAGAGAAAATAATATACTCGTATTTATTGAAAGCCTTCAGTACCTTTGTCATTTGTTTATATGTTTTTTATTACTTTTGAATCTGTATCCCGCGCTTTTCTAAAGGAAGTTATGAAAAATTTGCGTTAAAGAGAAATCAGCTTTATACTGAGACCTGGTTTTGCGAACCCTATGGTTTCCTTTTGTGTTTATGTTATACTAGCTGACCCGGCAAACGTTGTTTTGCCTTAAAAATATATATAGTAGAAGATTCTCAGACCTACTGAATACGCATAAGAAATTTGGTAAAAATCGGTCAAGCCGTTTCGGAGGAGTACGGTAACTAACATTGTGTCATGGAAATTTTATAATTCTTTATTGGACACATAAATAAAAAAGGCACAGTAAAATACAATTAACTTAATATTAGTGTACCACAATTGGCGGCCTTATCGCTTAAAGCGATCTCTTCCAGGCAACCTTTGGATGGAAAATAATTTATAAACGACTAAAGAAGGACGTAGTGAACAATAAAGAATAATAAAAAACATACATATAATATTAATAATCTTATCTTAATTTATATAAATCTCGTGTCACAATGTTTGTTCTCAATGGACTCCTAAACCACTTAACCGATTATAATAAAATTCGCACACCATGTGCAGTTCGATCCAACTTGAGAGATAGAATAGTTTAAATCTCAAATTATAGTTGCAATTTTAATTTATTGCTAATATAATTTGTTATAATTAACTGTAAGTAACCTATCTATATAGTAATTAAATTATCAATGAAGTATTTCGTAAAAATGAAGTATCTTTTTGTACGTGTAACTAACTCCTAACCAAAAAGTAACCTGGCAATAACTAACCTTAGGCCTATATTACTTAAAGTAGGCGACCATACGTTTTTATCAAATCGCTAGAATTCGCAAAACGGACACAACCGTCTGCCCTCACGCGTCTGCCCGCGTTCGGGTCGCGCACTCAGCGATGAGCCACTTCTTCCCCACCGCACCTACCCCGCTCCCCCCACGCCCCGTTCGCCTGGCGCCGCTGCCGGTATTTATCACCGAACTGTATTTATCGCCGAAATTGCTATGACTCTGCATTTTAAATCTGTGATATCTTCGAAAATATTTATTTAATTTACGTTATGTTTATGCATTTAGTTACAAGGTTAGTCGTTAGCTGTACAAGTTGTAGTAGTGTTATTAATAAGATCGTGAGATCTCTCTGTATCACAGGCCTTCGAGATACCTAACACAGAGGAAGAGAAGAGCACAGCGAAACAATTTCTGACCCAATCTAATGGGAAAGGGCGAAGTCAAAAAAGAAGAGTTTTTCAATAATGTCTATGAATAATAGTGTCTTCATTAAAGATCCGAAGCTCAAAGTCCCATGACCTAAGTGTCCTAAGCTATCAGTACGTCGACCAGACTTGATTTATTGAACTAAGTCACGCAACTGCCGATTAATGGAGCCAGATAACATTACAAAGATACAAAAGCTTTGATTGTAAATTGAGGAGCAAAAGTTTATTTCGAAGCGTTGATAATGATTTTAAAAGATTAACTGATTTCGTTTTTAGACGTAACGGAATGGAGACCGGTAGATAGTAATATATTTACGTACTTATATGCGTTTTGGGTGAGAGTATGTGTTTATTACAACCCACGGAAAAATAAAAGTTCAAACCAATATATTTATAGACTATGGTTATCTCAATAAAAATCTGAATAAAGTAACATTTTGACTAATATCAGTCTTCTCTTTCTTTATATAAGAAAAGTGGTCAAGCTTTTCAGAGCTGTCTGTTTGTCTCCAGGCTATATCTCAGAAATCGTAATAGCTAGAAAGCTGAAATTTTCTCAAGATATGTATTTCTTGTGCCGCTATAACAATAAATACTAGAAATAAAAAAAATAATATTAATACTGTATGGGGACCCCTCCCCCCTCCCCTATACAGTATACGTGTTTTTTTCGTATTTTTTTGCTACCTATATCAATAACGGTAGTATGTGGACACCTAAAATTTTCACGGAATGTATGAATGTACATTATCGTCAAAAATTAAATTATAAAATTTAAATAAAATAAATGTTTGAGAGGAGCTCCCATACAACAAATGGTACGGAACACTTCATGCCCAAGCTGAACTCGCGCTTGGCCATTTTTATTTTATTTTGTAAATATTTACTAATTTGTAGTACATAAAATTTTGAACAAATCAGCACTTAGTTTTTTTTCCTAATTTTGTTTGTTTATTAATTTTAAGGAGAGAGGGCGCTGCTGTGCTCGCGTTAACATCAGCTCCGTAGTTATTTAAATAAATAAAATATTATACGCATCAGTTTTCCAAAGTTCAAGTTGAAATCAAAGAAACAGTGCACGGGACATCTTATAGTGATTGAGTTGTTCGAAAAAAACCTGGATTTAAGTGGATATTTTGAATAATTGTTCGTAACGAATCTCCAAAGGACATGACGTTTGGATCAAAATACTAAAGAAATAAACGGAAATCTGCCGGGAAAGGTCAGTCAGTGCAATAATAACATTAGTGAAGTGCGCAAAAACATATTTTTAGTAGTATTTGATAAAAGAAAGACAGTACGAAAATAATATATGGTAACAGCTACTAGTGGCGCCATCTATTGACAAGCGCTCGCACTACTAACATAAACGGCAACCAAGATTTTAACTAGGATTTGATCAATAGTCGTACGTAACGAACACTAAATCCACCTTTCCAAATAGTTACACGATTCGCCGCTAGAGGTCTCAGAGGTACTTATTCAAACAAAAATGGAAGAAATGATGAAAATGTTGAAAACTATTAAGGATGAATTAGACAAGCAAAAAGAGGAAATTAGGAATACGGAAAAAAACATCAAGGATTCCATTAACCAAAATATTAATGAAAAGTTCGGAATGTTTGAAATCAGACAAAACAAACTAGAAAAAAAATTGGAAGAACAGGAAAAGACAATAGAATATCTACAAAAACAGATTAGGAAGAAAAACCTTGTTTTTTTCGGAGTCGATGAAATAGAAAAACGATATGAAGATTTAGTTGAAATAATTGTAGCCATAATAAACAAAAAAATGAGCCTCTCTTGTCAAAAACTTGAAATAGAGTCAGTAAATAGAATAGGAAAAAGAGCGGAAGGAAAAGTACGTCCAGTGGTGGTCACATTGACTACAATGAGTAGGAAGATAGAAATAATACGGAAAAAGAAGTTTTACTAGGAACTTCTATATACATAAAAGAAGATTTTCCGCCAAGTGTATTGCAAAAACGTAAAGAGCTCCAAGAAGAGTTAAAAAAAGAAAGAGAGGCGGGGAACAAGGTAACTCTACAGTACGACAAAATAGTTCGCTTAGGACGCCCAAGCACTTCCACTTCGCGTCTAGAGGACACAAACTCGAACAAACGAAATTTATCTGAGTCCCCAAAAGCAACACAAAAGACGGAAACAAAGCATTATGATGAAAGAAACAGACAAATATCTAAGAAACCAAAAACACCGAACATTAATAGCTTCTTCCGACCAAATCATGTAACACCAAGAAAGACCTCTATTTCCACTCCCACAACAAGCCACGAGGACTCACAAAAAAACTAAACAGCTCCTCTCCTCCTTCTCCAAGCCGGCTGGTCACCGTGGAGATGTCAGACCAAACCCCCCTCAAACAGTCTAAATGCGACGGAAAAAAGAAAATTCAACAATACTTGAATGCGGCTTCGATTAATGTACGAACTCTTTTATCTGAAAGTAAAATGATAGAGTTTAGTGAAGCTATACGATTGATAAACTGGGACATAATTGGTCTTTGTGAAACTAGGAGGCAAAACGAAAAAATTGAAGAGCGCTCAGATTTTATCCTATTTCATTCACCCGGAGAAAATGGAAAATATGGAGTAGGATTCGTAGTGAAAAAATATCTGAAAAACCAAATCATAAGCTTCAAATCGTTTTCAGTCAGAGTAGCAGCTCTAGAGATAGAAATATCAAAGGGCCAGGTATGGACATTCATACAAGTGTATGCGCCAACAGAAAAAAGCCCGGAAGCCGACATAGATCTCTTTTACCAATCTGTCTATGAAGCCCTCGACTCTACACAAACGACTAATTTAGTAATAATGGGAGACTTCAATGCTAGAGTTGGAAAAATGAGACAAGGTGAAGAGTTGGTATTTGGTAAATTTTCACACAAAGAAAGAAGTCCAAGAGGTCAGCGTTTGGTAGAGTTTGCCATGGAACAACATTTAAAATTTGTAAATACTATGTTTAAGCTTAAAACACAAAAGAAATGGACATGGCGATCCCCAGATGGGAAAACTCTCAATGAAATCGACTACATACTCACAAACAAGCCGATTCAAGTGAAAACCTTTGAAATAATACGAAAACTAAATTTTGAAACTGATCATAATATGATACGCTGCAAGATTTTGCTACCAACTAAAAAGAAGAGGAAGATACCACAAACAACACGGCATACTAGAAATTTACCGATACTTTCAGGCGATATGGCCAAACATTGGGAAAATAAATTTATGGAAGCTCTAGCAAAGTCTGACGTGATAGACACACAATATAATTTACTTGTAAGTGAGATTCAGACCTTGATAAAGAAATTACCAAAAGATAACGCGATACAAAAAAATATGCTCATCACTGAAGACACGAAGAAACTGCTTGAAGTAAGAAAACAACTTTATAGCAAAAAACGAACGAAGGAAATAAGATCAAATATAACGAAAATTAGTAAAGAGATAAATAAAAATATCACTCAACAGAAAAGATTAAAACGGCGACAAACAATCGAAAAATACGTAAATAAATCTGGTGCTCTACGCAAGGCATTCAAAGAGCTAAATGATAGATCTGAGTGGACATCTAATTTAAAAAATAAACAAGGTAGAGTTTTATCGAGACGACCGGATATACTTAACGAAGCAACAGCTTTTTATAAAGAACTGTACACCAACGTTACAAACAGCCAAAACGAGAGTATTGATTTCTGTTATCATGATACAAATACAGAGCCGCCAGACATACTTGCATCGGAAATTATTAACGCTATTAATACACAGAAAAACGAGAAAGCCCCTGGTAGCGACAATATTGTGAACGAAGTGTTAAAATCGCTATGCTTGCCGCTCTTGAAACCACTTAAGCTACTTTTCGACAAAATATTGAGAGAAGAGTCAACTCCTACTGAATGGTCAAAGTCGACAATCACATTAATTCACAAAAAAGGGGACCGCTGTGATCTTGGAAATTACAGGCCGATTAGCCTAATGACTAATATGTACAAAATATTTTCAAAAATCTTACTGAATAGAATTACAAATACTCTAGACCAACATCAACCAAGAGAACAGGCGGGCTTTCGGAAAAAGTTTTCCACTGTAGATCACATACAGGTGGTTACCCAATTGATAGAAAAAGCTAAAGAGTATGGGAAACCGGTATATTTATGCTTTATCGATTACAAAAAAGCGTTCGATAGCCTTTTACATCACTCGATATGGACAGCACTTCAGCAGCAAGGAGTAAACAAGAAATACGTTAATATAATACGAAACTTATGTAGCAAGTGTTGGGCCAGAGTACGATTGGAACGAGACGGTACAGATTTTCCCATACAAAGAGGTGTCCGACAGGGCGATCCACTTTCACCAAAGATTTTTTCCGCAGTACTAGAGTCAGTCTTTAAATGCCTACAGTGGGAGAGCAAAGGAATCAAGATAGATGGTGAATACCTAAGTCATCTCAGATTTGCTGATGACATTATTGTTTTTGCAGAAAACGCACAAGACTTAGGAGAAATGGTACGCGAATTATGTAGAGAAAGCAAAAATGTCGGTCTAGAGATAAATGCCAGAAAAACAAAAATCTTATCAAATCGGGAACCCGTGCCTATTACCGTGGATGGAACTATTATAGAGTATGTCGAAGAATACCTATATCTGGGGACAACAGTATCATTTAAAGACTGTACAGAAAGAGAGGTTGAAAGAAGAATAGCTTTGGGATGGAAAAAGTATTGGAGCTTGAAGGAAATCATGAAAAGTAAAGAAATAAGTATTAAAACCAAAAGTA
Organism: Mellilla xanthometata; assembly: GCA_035578125.1. Lineage (NCBI taxonomy): Eukaryota > Metazoa > Arthropoda > Insecta > Lepidoptera > Geometridae > Mellilla > Mellilla xanthometata. The sequence continues at coordinate 4,184,783 of JAPUBQ010000020.1, forward strand.
AAGTGTTCGAAGTTGCGATAATGCCATGTATGACTTATGCATGCCAAACATGGGCGCTAAGAAAAGATGATGAAGATAAGATATCAATAACACAAAGGAAAATGGAGCGCAGCATGCTAGGTATAAGGAGAGCAGATAGAATAAGTAACGCAACGCTGAGAAACCGAACAAAGGTGCCAGACATAGCTGAAAAGACAAGAACCCTTAAATTTAAATGGGCAGGACATGTCTGCAGGATGGACAATCGAAAATGGACAAAACGTGTGACGGAGTGGGTTCCTCTAGATTGCAAAAGAAATCCCGGAAGACAAAGGAAAAGATGGAGGGACCTATTTCTTAAGATATGCGGACCAACATGGACGAGACAGGCGAGGGAGAGAGAGAGTTGGAAAAAAACGGGGGAGGCCTATGCCCAAGCGGCAACTTTTGCACAAAAATTTGTAAATTAAAATATGTAATTTTGTATAAAAATGTAGCAATTGAATAAAGGCTTTTTTACTTTTACTTTTACTTATTAATTTTAACCGACAACAGCCAATCACGAAGTTTAGCAAGAAATATTTTAATTAATTTTAGTACCCTTGAGGCTATGGTTGAGGAGGTAGATAACATTTCTATAAAGATGTATCGTACGATGAGAACCTCTGGATATAAAATAATCGGTGAAACTCCATACCTAAGGTCTCTTCGTATGAGCTAAGTGGCCAAGCTTTGGTGTCAAGAGTTTTCAAGACTTTTGACTTGGCTTTAAGCTTGTACTAAAACCAACAGCCGAGATCTATAGTTTAACGTGTAATCCGACCCACGGTAGCGCCCAGATGAAAATGCCACGTCAGACCTTAGTATGCCGATCTACAGGCGCTACAAATGTGTGTTATTTTAATTGACAGTTCACTTTAAAAATTACATATTCTTTGTTATTCAGCTTATGAGATTAGTAGTCTTAAATAATTAACAGTCGGGCATGCGGCCGCCTTACGCTCCCAAGATCGTTGGTTCGATCCCCGCCACTGAACCTTTGATGAAGGAAACAAAGTGATAGGGCATTTTCTAGTGCTCACCTGGCTAGCAACCACGCTCAAGTCTAAAAATTTGCCGCCAAGCACCTAATAGTGTGAGCCAGTTACTCCAGACTAGGCATGCTCTACCTTAGGCCGGAGTATTGGTAACTCGTGTGTTTACGCACATTACTGGTCAAAAGCCTAGTTGTAAAAAAAATTGGTTACTCTTAAAAAATTAAACATTGAAAACTGTTAATGTAAGACATCTTAATATTTCTGTGTAGAAAACGGTCACACTTACATTATTATTAAAAGTAGGAATGAGTCCAACAGTTTCGGTGCTTTCCGAGCACCATCATCAGTATCTTACAAAATTTAAGACTAAGCTCCTAGACTAAGTAGCATAACCGACCTCGCTTAATTTTAACTAAGTTACTGCCGCTTTTCTTTTGTTATATTATCCGAACATTTATTGGAAATTTCATTGTTCCTTTTGATCACTGATTGCTGAGTTTATGAGAACAATACAAGCTTTACAATTTAAAAAGAAATTAAGTCTGCTTCTGCGTAATCATATAATGCTAGTAAGTTTATAAGAAAAACCACACATAACTTGAAAAACAAGTGATTGGTGTAGGACCGGGATCGAACCAGGGGCCGTTGGAATGAAAAACAGACGTTTTCTGACCGAGCTGGGTGGCTTGGTTGTCATTTAGTTTATTTACATAAAATAGACTAGGTGTCTCAACATAGAATAACACGCATTTTTTCAATATCAGCCATTTATAGCATAGTTTTAGTTACTCAAAAAAGCCTCTTGGTGAAATAATATAATAATAACGCAAGTTTTCGCGTAAAAGGAAAATGAATATCTTTGCCAAGAAAAGGTACTGAATTCATAATTGAAGCTAATTATAAGGGAATGCCAGAGTCAAGAAAAACCTACCATGTTTTTATTGCCAGTTATCTAATAAGCTTCTAGGACGTTACTATGAGATAACTGGTTGGTCTAAAATATAAGAGGAAGCGAGAGTTATATATATGACTAAAATTTGAGTTTTAAGAAACTGCTGTTAAGACATCTGAAACGTGTATTAATAAAAAAAACTTTTATTTAAAAAGTATGTTTAAAAATTTAAGAATTCTCTAAACGTAATTTCTAGGTAGCTTTTACTTGCCCCCCCCCCCCGTGGGGCCCCGCATTGTCGAGGCGGGGGGGCTCAGTAACCGTGGCCTGGCCACGGTGAAGCGAAGAGGGTCCCTGAGGCGGGCCACTCCCTAGACTTGTCCTCCCCCATGCAAGTTCTAGATGGAGTGGCACCAGTAGGTTGCGGGACCTCGCTCCGGGGGGGTTTCGCAACTGAGGAGGGCTGCGGTGTGGTTTTGGAGACACCCACCGCAGCCGAAGGTGTGGGGCCGCGGCAGGAGAGAAGTGTCGGTATTACGATGCGCCGCTCTTCCTACCTGCCGCGGCCTCGACGGGGTCGCCACCGTTGATGGTGGACGCGGTGGGGCCGCAGGGAGAAGGGAGTGGTACCACAAAATACCACTTACCCTATTCTCTGCGGCCGTAGTGGCAGGTGACGGGGCCACAGACCTGACCCGTCACGGGGGACCTGGGACGTCGGACCGGGGTTGTCCGGCGTCCATTGCACTTATTATGGTCCCCGAGGTGGTTGCGGTGCACCATGTGCGCTGCAAGGGGACTCATCCCCAGAGAAGGAGCCTCGCAGGCTAGCCGAAGTGGGCGGGGTGGTGGGTTAATGCGAGAAGCGGAACCTCATCCCGCCCTTTCCGGTGAGGAGGTCATCGTGAGGTTTTAGTCGGTAGGGATGTCCTTTTGACATCGAGCCCGACATACCCCACCCACCTCCCCGGGTGTGGTGGGGATGCGTAAATGCATTTCCTCACGTAAAAAAAAAAAAAAAAAGGTAGCTTTTACTTGAAAACGTAATGTGTGTTAAAATATTTTTTTTTGTTTACGCTGCTTTACGCTTTAAACAATATGATAATCATCTGTATGATTGTAAAATATTTGTTTTATTCTCTAGCTTCTTTATTAGCGAGAAAAGTTTGTTAGTTTGTAGGCTGTTTGTTTTAACGTCTGACCTCCACACAGACTAATGACAGACAGACTGGTAGACATGTGATGCGAAAAGAGGAGAAGCTTAAACTAAAATATTAGAATATTTTAGGTACGAGTATATGCTTACGATTAACGTTTCTTACGAATTCTATATGTAAAAAAGGTACATACGAGTACATATTTACAAAGTTTTTTGAAATACCACAAAATGAATACAAATGAGAACATAAAGAACATTTAATGTTTATTGTTTTTTGAGTTTATACTAAATTTATTAAAACTTATTATTTTTTTTTTGAAAGATAAGATTACTTCACTTATTGTCCTTATGCCAAAAACACTTCAAATATGTAGAGGCACACACACTTACTCATTTCTCTCTCATGTCCTCACTCACACTCCATCCATGTCTTCTTCGGTCTGCCTCTTGCCCTTCTTCCTTACACAGCCATATCCAAACATCTCCTAGTAACATGCATCTCCTCTATACGCATCACATGCCCATACCACGCTAACCTTCAACTCTTTATTTTCTCACTCGCTTTCTTATTTTATCCATTCTTGTCACTCCACACATCCATCTCAACATTCGCATCTCTGCCGCATGCACTCTTCTTTCATACCTATCTTTATTAGTGCGTTTTAATAGCACACAAATAAGTAGTCTTTGAAAAAAAAACTGACTACTTAACATTTCATTACCTCTGTTGAAAACTGTTTACTCCCATTTCGTGATATTCACGCTTAAACTCCGGCAAACATTTCCACCATCCTTTCGTAAACTAATTAAAACAGCCCCGGAGTAATTTGTCAAACTAACTGATCAGTTATTTTTGCTGTCAGCGCCGAGGGAATGCTTACAATAGGCGACTGTCATACGACTCACGACACGATTTTTTATTTATTTATAAGATACTAGCTGACCCGGCAAACGTTGTTTTGCCTCACTTAGGGGTATGAAAAATAGATAGTGTAGCTTATATGACACGTTCGTAGATTTACAATAGCAGCGCCATCTATGATTACTTACTCAACCCAGTCGAAAGGTATCGACATCTGTTAGAATCATCTGGAGTTAAAAGATAATTGTGACTGTCAAATAATAATTAACAATAAATTAAAATTGCGACTATAATTTGAGGTTTAAACTATCCTATCTCTCAAGTTGGATTGAATTGCACATGGTGTGCGAGTTTTATTATAATCGGTTAAGTGGTTTAGGAGTCCATTGGGGACAAACATTGTGACACGAGATTTATATATAAAGAAAGATTGACTTGTTTCCGTGACTGTGTGTTTGAGTCTGTATGTATGTGGCAGCAAAGCTCCAAAAGTTGAACCGATTTTGCTTTTTTTTTTAGATATGTTGGATGATTATCATCAGTTAAAGATGGCTGCCGCTACAAAGTAGAAGATAAAATATTTTATCAGAACTCTCTCAATATAGGTATCAAATAAAAGGGCTTGACTAAGGAGTACATACACTTATGATACATTTCGACTCTAAGACGGTCGCCAATACAAAAAGTTGCAAAATACATATTATATTTCAGCAAATGGACCAGCAATACGCGCAACCACAAAAGCCAACGGCATTTGGCTGTGGGTCTGGGTGTTAAACATGTATCTATATGAAATATGTATATCGATACCCTAATTTGCAAACCTACTAACTCCTCTGCAGATTTTTTACGGGAGAGGTTCAAAAAGTCATTGTATTTTATTTAGATAAGTAAGAAATTATATGACTTTACTAGCTGACCCGGCAAACGTTGTTTTACCTTAATAAAAAAAATCTAAATATACAGTAGCCGATTCTCAGACCTACTGAATACGCATATAAAATTTGGAAAAAATCGGTCAAGCCGTTTCGGAGGAGTACGGTAACAAACACTGTGACACGGAAATTTTATATATAAGGTTTTTATTATAATAATAAAAATAAAGCATAGTTTTTTTACGGGATTATGCTTTTTCTTTATTGCGTAAAATAAAAAATACAATGAAGTTCCGAGCCTCTCCCGTTAAAAACCTGCAGAGGAGTTAGTAGCATTTCAAATTAGGGTATCGATATGTATATAAAATATGTATGTAGTAAATAAGTTTTGTTAGCTACCATAAAAAAACTAGAAATGGTTCAGTATGGGTTTAACCAGCCGTGTGTGAAATGTGTAAAAAAACTATCGTGATCGTGAAGTATAAGTAAGTTTGATAGTTTAAGGCGTTCGTGTTGCGAGGAAACAGTGAAATATGTTTGGTGCGAATTACGTGAGTACTCTAGAGATAAATTGTAGTAATATAACGAACATGCGATTATAATATGAGCCATGTTTGAAATAAATTTAAATTTAGCTGAACTGCGGCGTTGCGCGTTGTTTATTGCAATATTGCAGTTTTGAGGTTGCATAAATCGTTATACTTAAGCGCGCAGAAATTGTGAAAAATGGCGGTGAAACTATTAAACAGTTCTGATGAAAAAACAGTCGCTTGTCGCAAAAAAAGGTGGTTTTAAAGCTAATTTCATAGATTTACTAAATGAACGAATAAAAGAAGCGAGTGCAGCTCGGTGGTAAAACGTCTGTTATTCCATCAGACGGCCCCTGGTTCGATTCCGGCCCTACACTAATGACTTGTTTTTCAAGTTATGAGTGGGCACTCACTTTACGGTGAAATAAAAAGTGGGTAGTGCGGCGTACATATTGTTGCTCCGTATTTTAATTTAATATCTTTTTAAAAACGTTCTTATCAGCTAAGCAATTACGTTGTGTCAGTTAAAAAAGTTCTGATTAATAAGTGGAATCGTTTTCAAAACATTTGTTGACTGATTTGTTGTGTTATAACACCCGTTTTGTGAGTTGCTCAGCCGCTGACTCCTTGATACGCCATTATTTGTTTTACCGGTTGTGTTGTGTTGTGTATACTATAAATATGGCTAAATGCAGTGTTTGTGGAAAGTTCGCGTCAGCAACGGGAGTTATAACGTGCATAGAATGCAAGTGTGTCTTTCATAAACAATGCGTCAAGGTCAAGGACACCGCGACAAGCCTTTGGAGATGCAAACAGTGCGCAGCGAAACCACTCGTTTGTAATGATGAACCACCGGCATGTCCTGATCCTGGACTTATCCCTGGTGTTCCTTGCGGTTCTCTGTTACCTTCACCAGCTTCGGTTCCAGTTTTGTCAGACACAGCAGTGCTGCAGCTGGTTAATGAAATGAAATCTTTTCGTACATGTATACAAACTTTCAGTGCAGAAATTGCAGAATTTCGAGCAGAATTTGATAAACTTCGATCAGACTATAAAGCTATGAAATCGGAACTCGAAACTTGTGATTACAATGTTGCTTTTTTGGGTGATCAAGCGGACGAGTTAGAAAAAAGACTGAGTTTATTGGAAAACGCTGCAAGCAATAATATGTGCTGTGAGGCGATGCAGGCGAGCCTTGAACAATTAAGACACGAAAACAATGACAGAGACCAGCAGATGTTGGTCAATGACATTGAAGTAAGGGGCATTCCAGAGGTTGCCTGTGAAGACCTGCGCCAAGTAGTACTGCATGCTGCGCGTAGCTTAAAAATACCCGTTGAGATAGGTGACATAGCAGAAATATATCGCACTGGGCCGAAGATTCGTGCAATAAAAAATGTGGATGGAAGTAGCACCAGAGTGGAGGAGACGGCGCGCAGCGGGCCGCGGCCCGTGGTGGTGCGCTTCACTCGGCGCGAGCCGCGGGACCGGCTGCTGGCGGCTGCGCGGGCGCACCCGCTCGCCGCCGGTGACCTAAACTTTCCGGCACAAACAGGAGCTAATCAACGGATCTACTTCAATGAGCGGTTAACCAGACACAACAAGGCGCTATTTTACAAGGCCAAACAACAGAAAAATAAATTGGGCTGGAAATATATATGGACGAAATATGGCAATATACTACTAAAACAGAATGACGGTGGACAAGTGTATCGCATTAAATATGATAAAGATATTTATACGGCCTTTGGTACAGACTAAATTCTTATTATAAATGTGTTTGATTGAGTTTGTACCAATTTTGTTACTCAATATTATTATACCTAATAATTTACCTACTGGTAATAATTCATAGTTGGTTGTGTATGTTTGACGCTTTTGTAAAAAGTCAGTAGAATTACTCGTTTTAATAGTTACTGTATGTGTATAGGTACTAAATGTATTGCATTATTAGAAAACATGTATTTATTTTATGAATATTGTATGTATATATATTTTTCTTTTATAACTTTCTTCAATGACAATAAAATGAATTCAACACTATAAACTTAACATGTATAATTATTCTTTGCTGTTTGATAACTTAATTTGTGTCTATTCAAATTTACTTTTAAAGATATTGATATAAATAATGTACTGTGTATTAAATTGTGTGTACCCATACTACCTATTGTCTTGTCTAAATAAAGTGTGAAGGAGCAAATTGAAAACCAGCGCTGGGGTACCTGGTACCTCCAGCATTATGCTGAATTTGCTCCTTTTGTGCACATAGGCTTATTTTATAATAATAAGAAATTGTATGTATTTTTTTTGTGTGCACAATAAATAATTTTCTTTCTTTCTTTCTTTCTAAATAAAACATCGTGAGGAAACAGACATGTTTGAGGGCCACTCAAATCCGAATCGTGACCGAAGTGATCCGAAGACGTGTGTCATACGTCGCTTACTCGCACTTGGCCAGTGTGGTGGATTATGGCCTATATCTCTCTCCTTGTGAGAGAAGGTCCGTAGTCTCAGCAGTGGGAACGTATAGTGGACTGCGCTATGCTTATACTAAATGAATACTTGAGTGGGTTTTGAAAATTGAAAATGATTTCATATCATTTTATATTGATAACTGATTATAGCTAAAGCAGTAATTCTTTGTGTGAGTTTTTCTCTGTAAACTAAATTTTGGTCAACAAAGGGTTTTATTTTTACATTATTGACGACCTCGTTGGCGTAAAGGTTACCATGTCGGACTGCTAATCAGAAGGTTCCAGGTTCGATTTCCAGCTCGGTCAACATCTTTGTGCTTAACCAAATTTGTTGGCTGTGGGTCTGGGTGTTAAATATGTATTTATATATAATATGTTTGTATGTATATGTAGTATATCAGTTGTGTTAGCAACCATAATACGAGCTAGAAATGGTTCAGTATGGGGTTAACCAGCCTTGTGTGAATGTGTCCTAATATTTATTTATTATTTATTTATTTATTATTGATTTCTATGAACAACCTTACCTCGAACAAGCGTAAGAATCCCCAATGGCATCACCAGAATCGCGACCAACAGATCTGTTATCGCCAGCGACATCAAAAAGTAGTTGGTCACATTCTGCAATCGCCTCTCCAAGTATATGGCCAAACACACCAACACATTTCCCGCTGCAGTACACACAACCAACAGTAAGGCAACTAAAGCCCACCAGTTGTTTATCACGTTTTCACTCTCACTGTTCACTGTCGTTCCATTTTCACTCGTATTGTAACTCACTAAGGTATAGTTTACTAAGTACTCCCAGTCGGTGTAAGTTGATGTAACAACATCGTCTGTGGGAAGATGGTAAATCTCTAATTCAGGCATTTTTAGTGCCAAATGTCATTGTTTGTCCGTTCATCTTATTTCGTAGATGTGGCAGGAGTCTGTTGTGGTTAGCATGTTGGTACTAATTCGGGGTTGGAAGCATCTGGAACAAAGGACATTTTTAATTAGATTCATTGTAGTCAGAATCAAATGACGACCTCGTTGATGTTATACACCGGACTGCAAACCAGAGGGCTACGACTTCGATTTTCGACACGGCCAATATTTTTGTGATGAACTCAAATTGTTGGCTGTCGGTCTGGGCGTTAAATATGTATCGATATAAAGTAAATGTAGATTTTTTTTTATTGATAGGCTTACGTTTGACCGCAGATAGCCTGATGTTAAGCTTGATTGTGGTAAGATGTAGATGATTTGTGTAGTATATCAGTTGTAATATACAAACTAAGTAATAATACAAACTACAAATGGTTTAGTATGGGGTTAACCAGCCGGGTGTGAAAGTGAGAATAAAAATATCTAATATGTATAATAGGTAAAAAGTTATTTACATTTATAACTATGTCAATTCGGTCGGGCTTGTGGCGTTATTCCTTGTAGGTATTGGGTTCAAATCCCTGCAAATGAGCTCGAAATTTCAGCGACGGAAAATAACGTTTACTTCATAGTTTAAACGTGTTTCGATACACCATAACTTATTTTGAAAGTAGTCAAAAATTCAAATTATTTGTTATTATTTATGGGAACTTTGTTATTATTTATTATTAGCTTTGTTGCTACTTTACTTTGGAAAATATATGCAGCGTAGTATATTTAGAAAAGTGCGTTTGCTTACAAAAGTATATTTCTCTGAAAAAAAAGTTAGCGAAGCTAATCATATCTCAAAACTTTTCCCTTACAAATTTCACTTAGACCATTTTCTAAAGGAGACCACAAACCTCGTTGGGCGAAGGTTTTAGGGGAAAATGTCTCCAGTATCTTTGACACTGTTCGCATAATGATGATAAAGCACATAATAACTTTAATGCGTGTAGACTGAATGCTCGCATTTAGCCCTACACTCTCTTTCTGCGTTTTATATAGAGCTAAGAAAAACTTTGGCTCAGTTTTGCCGGAGGTAGACAAAGATAAGAAATAAATAAAAATAAATATAAATATTAGGACACATTTCACACACGGCTGGTTAACCCCATACTGAACCATTTCTAAATCGTGCTATGGTTGCTAACACAACTGATATACTTCACATACATATCTACATACATATTTTATATAGATACATATTTAACACCCAGACCGACAGCCAACAAATTTAGTTAAGCACAAAGATGTTGGCCGGGCCGGGAATCGAACCCGGAACCTTCTGGATGGCAGTCCGGCATGGTAACCTTTACGCCAACGAGGTCGTCAAATAAAATAAAATAAATATACGAGTATGTTACGAGTATAGCAAAAACGCGTTCTGAATTGTTTTGTATAAACAATTTTGAAGTGATAATAGGGCGTGCGGTCTCGTTACAATCCGCTGGACATGGGTTTGGGGTCCTTCTCTCAAAACTAAAAAAACATCGAGAAGAAACCAGAGTATGGTCAAGGCACAGATTACTAAATAGTTACTACGTCATCCATCCTCAAGTTGAATTTTAGTGGGTACAAATACCACATAACCTGGCTGCGCCATTGAAGCCAGGTGCCTTGCTGAAGATTTCCCCTTCGTCAACAAAAAAATCAAACGAATTAACGACACTCTGGCCTGGCCTGTGATGGTGGAGCAAGCAGATCTAGTCTGAAATAACTGGTTCTCAAAAATGTTATCGTAATTACTGTATCGTAATCTTTTTAGATAGATAGATTTACTCTTTATTGGGCAAATCATCGGTACAACTTGTACAAGGTACAACAAATAAAAAAGTGAAATCATACAATTATATACAAAGTGCCACAAACGGCGGCCTTATCGCTAACAGCGATCTCTTCCAGTCAACCTTTGGATGGAAAGGAGTTATAAGGGCGAGAAAAGAGGGGTTGCACAATATTAAGAATAATAATTACTAATTATTATTGGTTTATTTATTAGGTATTTGGTGGTTTTTAGGTGCTTGGTGACAGATTTTTCGACTTGATTGCCCAATCAACATACAAATTATTTTTTAAATATTAGAACACATTTCACACACGGCTGGTCAGCCCCATACTCAACCATTTCTAATTAAGCCAATACAGCCGGCCTAAACAGAACACCGGTACAGTTCTAACAGAAATCTCTTTCTCCATTTTATATTTTCTCACCGCAAGATTTATTGGCCACATTACACTCGGTTCAAGCCAAAAAACTCTGTCTGCCCTCGGATTTCGTTTCTCGCCAGTGAGAAGAAAAAACGTTGTGAGCTTAGCTTAGCACATTTCGGAACTTTAACCTTCGGCATACAAGGTGAAAAAAACTCCTCACCTATACAACGTGGGGTTAAATTAACCCCACTAGAGATTGTCTCTACTCTGTGTGTGCATCATGTGCAATAAGTTTGAATGGGGTTTTCTGTTACGTACATTCATAAGCTAATGAATTAAATACATAAAGTATCAAATCAAACATTTATTATAAAAAAAAAACGTAAAAATCACGTAACCGTTCCGTGAATTCAACAAAATGTTATTAGATCAAAATAAAAAATCAACAAAAATATTTCTTCTTTTTTAACTGAATTATTTTACTTCTTATATAAAATAAGACATATTTGGCTTTATAAAAAAAATACAATTGGTCCTTTATGACTATTTGAGTGAGATCATACGTTATCATACGTCATATGATGGCTTGAAAATCTAAATCACCTGTGAGACTGTTCACCGTAATCCAATGTTTAGGATTACGGGTGGTGGTTTGTATTTATTTTATGAGTTTAGAAATATAAGTTTAATCTTAAACTCATATTTAATAACTCATATTTATTTGTTTCTAAACTCATATTTCTTAAATATAAGTTTAAGAAATATGAGTTTAGAGATATATTAAGTACTTTTTAGGCTGTTAGGAAGACCATATCACGAGGAAGACAATGAGTATGAGTGTGGGAGGACAGATAGGAAGGGGGCGGCCTAAGAAAGTGTGGATGGATTGTGTGAATGACGATATGACCAGGAAGGGTGTGAATACAGAGATGACGAATGACAGAGATGTATGGAAGAAGCGTACATACTGTACCGACCCCACATGAAGTGGGATAAGGTAAAGAAGAAGAAGACTTTTTAGGCTGTCGTATCGTAATATTAACGTTTGAAACTACAGACCCTTTCACCGTAAGATACGATATAGCGATCCGAGCCGGTATTTGAAAAGAAACAGGTCTCAGTCTAAATGGTAAACATAAGTTATTTGCCTGTATACGTACGAATATTATTGGAACAATAAACGATTTAATTTACTCGAAAAGGTCCCCACTAGAATTTGCTTTTGTGTTAGGGTATTTACTATAAAGTATACATATATAAAACACAGAATATATTTATTTATTATTTATATACTAATTTACAACTTATAACCAAACGATAAAAAATTATTTTATAACTTCAAAATAGTAAAGTCAAGAATAAAAAGTCAAAGTCACATTAAAATTATTTACAATCGATATAAAATAAACGAAAATTTTGTAAACTTCGAAAAAAAAAACCATTACTTAAAAGGAAAAAAATGCCACCCACTCAAACGTGCCCACCAAGCTTGCCGCATTGCTTCCCAAGCACAGAACACATGTATACAACACACCTTAATTCTAGATAGACGAACAAAAATGTCATTTGAGAAATAATCTATCTCGCCGCGAAAACCAACGCCAAATTTTTTTTTTCAGATATCCTAGTACCTTTTTTTGTAAAATATAGAAAGAAATACAAGTCAGAGGGTAAAATAAGAGCATCCTTTTATATCTAAAAGGATTTTTTATCTTTCTCACGTTGACATCTACAGTGTTGGCGGAAAATGCTCCCGTAAATAATGAAGCTAGAACGGAAATTATGCTCGGTAGAAAGGCTTTTTTGATCGCTAAGTGTCAAATCAAGGTATAGAAGTGGCGTTTGTAGTTTAGCAGTCAGATCTTTTTTGTTTGTCTCGTTTTTATAATTATTCTTAATTTTTATGTTCATTTATTTGTAAGTATGCTATGGATGACAATCTGAAATACATTATTATTATTATATTACTAGCTGACCCGGCAAACGTTGTTTAGTCTTATCACTTAGAGATATGTAAAATGATAGTAGCCAATTCTCAGACCTTCGCATAAAAATTTGATAAAAATCGGTCAAGCCGCTTCGGAGGACTACGGTAACTAACATTGTGACATGGAAATTTTATATATTAGATTTATAGACCTAATTACTAAGCCCCATTATTTGTCTGTCTGTCTCCAGTACGTATCGCAGAAACCGTGATAGCTAGAAAACTGAAACTTTCACAAGTTATGTATTTCCCGTGCCGATATAACAACAAATACTAAAATAAAAATAAATTAATAAAAATTAATTAATAAATTAAATAAATTAACATACAATAATCGTATTTTTGTCGTATTTTTTGCTATATATCAATAACAGTAGCTTGTAGACACCTAAAACTTTCACAGAAATATACATTATTACCCTTCGAATTTTATTATCAAAATCAAATTAAATAATAACTTAAGGTGGGCTCCCATGCAACAAACGTAATTTTTAAGCATTTTTTTCCTCCATCTTTATTTCGACATTTGATATATCCTCTTTACATTCACAGAATATTTAATTATGTAAATACTTAAAAATAAATTATAAATTTAAAGGGAGCTCCCATACTACAATGGTATGGCTCCCATACTACAACCCTTCATGCGTGAGCCCAATCGCACTTGGCTAACATTTTTTTTTGCTTTTCAAAAGTGACAGGCGAATTCCAGTTTAATTTTTCACTACAATCAGACATAATATATATAACTCTAGCATTCCAACGGGTACAAACGGAACCTCAATTACTGTTTCCGCCGTACGTCTGCCTATATAAAACGTAGGCATAAGTATCAATGTGACTTAATTACCTTAATATCTAAGTACCTTATATTTTAATAATTGTATCATCAACTGAAACAACTATTTAGGTACTAATTTTTTGAGAAAAAAATAAAAAAAAACATTAACGTTACACTAATTAGCGTAATACACGTATAATGGCCAATATGACACATTGGCCTTTTTAAGACGTTTTTAAATAAAAATAGTTTTAATAAAAACTAACGTAGAAGGGTCAATGTGACGTAAAAAACCGATAAATTTACACATATAATACTGTAGTAAAAATGATGAGTATAGGTGTCTTAGCAAATAACCAAAATTTCGTAAACTTCGGTTTTATCAATCTAAAATTATAGTAAATTTAAACTTTGACAAGATCTCCTGTAAAGTTAACATTATGCATTTTGGCCCATATACATAGGACCCATCAATTTCTTCAGGCTCTATCTCGTCAAACGTGATTAAGCTATTGATTTTTTACTCTATGAATCTTACAAATATTTTAATTGTTTTCTAAAGTTGGTTTACGCTAGCAATCCAAAACTTAAGTATTTAATAAATTTATAACGCGGTTCAACGCTAAATAATAAAGTATTTTTTATAGGTTAAACACGACCAAACTTAAGCACCCCAGACAACAAACTGAGCCAAGGGCCTCACAAAATAAGACATTGTGCTCTTCATGTTCTTAATCACGTGAAGCAACTGTCACCTTTAGTATATTTGTAATGTTATTTTTTTTATTTCAATTGGGAAAGCTAAGTTTTGGAAATTTGAGCTATCAAGGAACCTTGTAGGATGAAAACTTTACTAACTGAGTAACGACTGCTGTTGTTAATTACGCCATACATTCAAGACAAACAGTTAAAACCGGACAAACGAAATCGTCCTATAATTTTCATAATAATAATACAAATCTCCTTGTTCGGAGGTTACTCTGTTCCTACTGTTGTTTTTACTGCTGGGACTCGGGGCCTTCTGTCACAAGGAGAAAAACATAGGCCATAATGCAACGCTGGCCAAATACGGGTTAGCGGATGACACACGTATTCTAATACTATGATCCTTTAACATGTCGATTTCTTCACTGTGTTTTCCTTTGCCGTAAAGCGAGTGCAAATTCACACGTTACTTGAAAAACAAGTCATTGGTGTAGGGCTGGGATCAAACCGGGCATCATCTGGTTGAAAAACAGACGTTTTCCCAACGAGCCACACTAGCTTTTTTCACATATCAATAATAGTACTATCTAACTCTTATAAAAAAATACGTTAACTTATTTAAAGTGTCAGCAACATAGCTGCTCAACCTGCATTAAGTACTTCATTATGAATTCACTACTGTGGGTCTATTCAAGTTTGCCAGACTGATTAAAGAATGCTTGAATAATGTCCAGGATTGAGTCTCTAGCTTACTCCTATATTAGACTTTGTTTTAGCCAATTGGAGTCTGTTGAACTTCTAAAAATAAGCTTAATTTAACAAAATATTACAAATTAATTTAAATAGCACTAACGCTCTAAAAATGCATATATTTACTGCGGTTAGATTTTATTTATATATTTAAATTTACACTGTTGGCCAAAATGGCATGGCATAGTTGTCTTAGTACAAATACTGAACGACAGATTTTTTTTAATAGAGGATGGACTAGATATGCGAGCAGTAAAAATGCCCTACCACCATTCTATGGTTTCCTCACAATCTTTCTCTTTACCGAGCTTTTTGAGGCTCAAGCTTATTAGCGGAAATCGAACCCATGACCTTCGGGACGTGAGACGTCCTCACGTCCGACTGAGCTGTCATAGCTTCATAAGTGTACATTTGACGATCGATTACCCCAAAATTTGATCTGTACTAAGCGGTTTTTTGCTATGCCACTAAGGCAATTTCGGCATATAAAACAAATGAAGAAATGGATAGGGAAGAGTGAAAAGAAAAAAAAATAGTAAAAAACACGTGGAGACACCTCTCAATATTTTATATTTTTTTATTTGAAGCATTTGTTGTTATAGCGACACGGGAAATACATATATTGTGAAAGTTTCGGCTTTCTAGCTATTACGGTTTTTGAGATACAGCCAGACAGACAAACAGACAGTGGAGGCTTAGTAATAGGGTCCCGTTTTTACCTTTTAGGTACGGAACGTTTTAAAAGAAAATGTGAAAAATTTGTTTCGTAAAGGCATTTTTATTTTATTTACTAGCTGACCCGGCAAACATTGTTTTGCTTCACGTAAAAATATGAAAAATAGATAGTAGCTGATTCTCAGATTTACTGAATACGCATATAAAATTTGGTAGAAATTGGTTAAGCCGTTTCGGAGGAGTACGGTAACTAACATTGTGAGATGGAAATTTTATATATAAGATTTTATTAGGCTGTACTTCTGCCTCAATCTAATTTGCGTTGTCGTCTTTTTAACCGACTTCAAAAAGGAGGAGGTTATATATTCGACGTGTATGTATTTTTTTTTTTTTTATGTATGTTCACCGATTTCTCAGCCATTTGTGGATCGATTCTCAAAATTCTTTTTATAATTGAAAGAGTATGGTTCTGAATTGGTCCCATTGTCACCAAACTAGGATCTGATGATGGATTCCTAGGGAAATCGAAGGAAAACCTAAAAAGTTAGGTTAGTTTTACGCCCGAAGAGAGATTTACGCTCGTTCGGCTGTACTGATATTCATGAAATTTGAGGTGAAAATAGGTAAGACTATATGTTAACACATAGGCTACTTTTTATCCCGAATTTTATTACTGTTCCCGTGGGATGCACCAAATAACACATAAATCTTTATAACTTCTTCACGCCCGAACGGCTGTACTGATATTGATGAAATTTGAGATGAAGATAGGTTAGACTATGTGTTAACACATTGGCTACTTTTTATCCCGAAAATAATTACTGTTCCCGTGGGATGCACCAAATAACACATGACACACACTGATTTCGCTTAAATTTGATATGGGGGTAGACTAGACCTTGTTTAACACGAAGTTTACTTTTTATCTTAAAAGTCATTGCTGTTCCCGTGGGATACCCAAATAACTCAAAAACCTATTCTACATCTTCGCGCTCATAATATGGCAATACAGATTTAACTTTGTAAAATTAACAGCCTAATAGTCTGGCTAACAAATGTAATCTGACGCAAACATCGAGGCTAAGCAACGGTCCATGCAGCCAGTCTTTGGATGGGGGACCATGCACAAAACTTTCATAAAAAAAATGTAAACAGTGGTATTTTCATCTGGGCGTTACTGTGCATCGGATAACACGTTAATTTGTTGGTCCTGGATGCTACTCTTAGTACCAAGCAGTGGTCAAACTAAATCAGGGCCTTGAAAAACACTCGATACCAGAGCTTGGCCACTAAGATCATATATAAAATTTGATATATCATAAGACAAGACCCTCGAACGGATAAGGAAAATATTTACGCGCTCGCTTCGCTAGCAGTTATCCCACTTCTTTCGTAATTTTCCCTAGGATGTTATGGGCTTATGACACTCCAAATAATATTTTGTGCTGCTTTGGACTTCTTTGTGCTCAAACGGCTCGAATAAATATGGTGAAAATTTTCGCGCTCGCTTCGCTCGCGCATAGCTCGCTTCGCTCGCATATGGCTCGCTCCGCTCGCGATTGGTTCTAGTACGTTTTGGGTCATAGCTTATGACACAACAAACATTATGTAATTTGTGCTGCTTTGGACTTCTTTATGCTCAAACGGCTCGAATAAATATGGCAAAAATTTTCGCACTGCAAATATTATGTGATTTGGGATGTGATGTCAACTTCTTGTGAAGTTTATTTGGCTCTCCATAGATAAAACTAAAATAATATCATTAGTAACCACTAAAAATTTAAAAATAAAATTGTTTTAAAAAACAAACAACCGACTTCAAAACCATAACTAAAAAGGGAAAAATAATTTTATGCCTACTTCAAATCAAGAAAATATAAGTAGAATCGAGGAGTTTATTTCATGTACTTAGAAAAAACTTTTTTCAATTTTTATTAATCCTGTATTCTTGGAGTCGGTGCCATCTTAGAAAAACAAATTATTGTTTGTTAAAAAAAATCACTATTCAATTGTCTTTCTATCCTGGCACCGACTCCAAGAACACAGGATTAATAAAAATTGAAAAAAGTTTTTTCTAAGTACATGAAATAAACTCCTCGATTCTACTTATATTTTCTTGATTTGAAGTAGGCATAAAATTATTTTTCCCTTTTTAGTTATGGTTTTGAAGTCGGTTGTTTGTTTTTTAAAACAATTTTATTGATCTTGCGCTCAGATCTGCCTTGTTTCCAGATGTTGCTGAACAAACTTCTATAACTTCTGCACCTTTGTGTGGTTGGCTAGTTTCAGACACGGTGGTTTTAGTTATACTAATTTCACAAAGTAGCTTTGAGGGAACTTTGCTCACATTATTTAGTTACTTAACTAAACTTTATGTTCCCTTAACTTTAGTTTTTGTGTGTTTCAGCATAAGCAGCCCACTTTACGTTTCCAAAGCTGGGACTCGGGGCCTTCTCTCACTAGGAGAGAGATATAGGCCATAATCCACCACGCTGGCCAAGTACGGGTTGGCGGATGACACATATATGCTGGTTTCCACACGATATTTTCCTTCACCGTAAAGCGAGTGCAAATCCACACATACTTGAAAAACAAGTCACAGGCCGTGATCGAACCATATGATTGATATGGGGCCGTATGATTGAAAAGCTTTCTTTGCGGGCTTTTTTTATTTTTATGTAATAATCCTACTTATACGATAAATGTGAAAGTTTGTTTGTTACTTTTTCACGCTCAAACGGATTTATAAAATTATTTTGTTTGGAAATAGCTAGCACATAGGCTACTTTTTATGCTGAAAACAATACGTGGGATATGCGCAAATAACTTTAAAATCTATTTTATTTCTACACGCTCAAACGGCTTAGCCGATATTGATGAAATTTAGCAAGTTTATAGCTTAGACTCTAGATTAACACATAGGCTACTTTTTATCCCAAAATAACGTGGGCAATATACTAATTACTTCAACTAATATCATTTAGATAATAAAATGGCTGTCACTTCAAAATTTGATAACTTTTAAGTTAGTAGGGTGCCTAATAAGGTGGCAGCATTATCTCGCTGGATCGCCAAACTTAAATGTTAGCCGAGGTAAGTGCCAAATGAATATTAAGTTTATTAATATAATATAATTTTTACGTTTATTAATATTAATTATAAAACTTTACGTTTCAACAAGCAACAAAAGAATTCACCATTGTATTCGTTAATTATCAATTTCAATAAAACTTTTGAAATTGATAATAAAATCGTATTTCACGTACATACTCTAAAACGAAACTAACAAAGTACCTTGTCCAAATCCTTCTGACATTGGCATTGCTAAGGAAAACCCTTAGCCCTTATTAGGGGCCCGCATCTCGGCAGTAATCACCTAGCGAGTGGCCTAAATCAACAGCAGCAATGTAAGGAGTCGGTCAACCGTGAAGATTAAATGAAAATAAAAGAATCACTGGGTCGTAAACTCGTTGGGAAAAAGTGTCGGTTTCTTTCAAACTGGGACTGTAAAGCAAATATCAGATGAATAGATATTAGGCTGTTTTGAGTTTCATTGTAGAGGGAAAATGACTGCTTTGTTTTACAATTCATATTAGTAGCGGGAAGTTATTAAATAATTACAAAACGAATACAATGGTGAATTTTATTTCTGTTCGTTGAAACGTAATGTATTATAATGAATATAAATAAACGAACGATCCAGCGAGGTAATGCTGCCACCTTATTAGGCACCCTACTCACTAAGGTATTGTTAATTATTCAATATTCAAATTTTTCTTAATTTTTTTTAATTCTAATATTTTGTGCTGTAATAAACTTTATTTACTTTGGATAAGTATTAAAATAAATATCGAAATGAATGATTAGATAATAATAAAATTACTTAATTAAACTCGTATTTGCATAAATATTGGTAAACTAGCTGCGCCCGAGGTGTTACTTGCGTTAATCCGGGATAAAAAGAAGTTAATCTGGGATAAGTAGTCTATGTGTTTATCCAAGGTATAACCTATCTTTATAGTAAATCTCATCAAAATCGGTCTAGCCGTTGGCTCGTGAAGGAGTTATATAGATTTTGAATTTATTCGCGTTCCCTATGGTAACCACATTTTTTTTCGGGATAGAAAGTAGCCAATGTGTTAATCTAAGGTCTAACCTAACTTTGTAGTAAATTTGATAAAAATCGATCCAGCCGTTGGAGCGTGAAGGAGTAATAGATTTTTTGGTTATTTGCGTATCCCACGGGAACCTATCTTAATGATAAATCTGATCACAATCGGTTCAGCTGTTTGAGAGTGTAAAGAAGTAAGAAACGTAAACACACAGATTATTTTAATATGATTCTAACCAACTGTATGCATACTGAAAATAAATATCACGTAGAATCTTGCTCGTTAAATTTCTAAAAATATAAGCCGAACTTATATTTTTGTTATACTCGTAAGACATTTTAATGAAAAGAAAATATTTTTCTCCACGCAAAGTGGATATTTATTAGCGAATTCTATCTTCTCGAGGGCCAAAAGAGAAAAAATATTGGCAATTTGTCATCATTAGTAATGAGAAGGAAAATAATCATATTTGAGCAATTTGTGTCTCATTAATTACTGGGAATAGAACATGTAAGCGATTTTATTTGTGTTTAATTTAGCTACAATGTCAAAAATAATGTAAAATATGACAAAAATACCTCCGGACTGTAAACATTAATGACTTAGCTAGCTCTTGTACTTTGTAAACTGTTATCGTAAGACATATTATATATTTACACAAACAAACGGTTTCGTGAAAAACGTTTTGGCCCGAAAAAAACGCCCAACAACGGGTATATCCAACGTTTTTTAAGTAAGTGTGACCGTTTGTTTCGTGTAAATATAACTAGCTCTAGCTCTTGTCTATAAACCCTTTAGTTAGAAACTAGGCGAATAATTTATGTAGTTTTTTTTTAAGTTATCTCAACCACCTATTATTAATATAATATGAATGTATAATTACTACACAAAAATAAAAAATTACTTGAAAAAAAACAACACAATAATTAAAAATCCTTACAAATAGTAAATTAAAACTAAGTGTCCGTGGTTAAGATGCTTAAAATGCTGGCGGCATTACCTCGCTGAATCGCTAAACTTATACGTTTATGTTAATAATTTTCACTTTATTATTCTTAAGTTATGCTGAACTTTATTTTAATCATCACTACTAGTTTTGTTTTGTTGTTGTATAGCAAAATTTTTAAGTATATGTACTATAAAATGATAATGAGATATAAAGGTATGTAATTAAATAAAAAAATATAGAGTTAAGCCTTTATTATAACAAATATTATAAGCTGTTTAAGTTAAATCTTTGTTCGAATTAAAGCTCTTTTATAGCCGATTGTTTTGGAAAATGTACAGCTATTTCTTAGAATTTTACCTGAGCCTTTGTGTCTCTGCCATTCGAAAATCGTTTTAACCGATAAATGTACAGGGATTTTGTGGAAAATGGTTTCTATTTTGTTTTGTTTGCTTATTTTGATACGAAAATACGAGTGAATCTAAAGTGAATTGAACAATATTTTACTTGAGATAAAATTTTACTTATGTTTGAATAAATATGATAAATAAAAATAAATATTAGGACACATTTCACACACGGCTGGTTAAATCCATACTGAACCATTTCTAGCTTATATTATAGTAGCTAACACAACTTAAAGACTACATAAAGATACATACATATTTTATATAGATACATATTTAACACCCAGACCAACAGCCAACAGATTTAATTCAGCATAAAGATGTTGACTGTGCCGGTATTCGAACCCGGAACTATCTGATTAGCAGTCCAGCATGGTAACCATCACGCCACCGAGGTCGTCATAGTTTTATATTATGATCAATAAATAAATAAATAAATAAGTGTTTTTAAACGCTGTACAGCCGAAGCATTTCAATGATACGGTGCGTAATCAACGTCACTAGTCAAAGATGGAGCATGCCTATGTTTGTAGTATGTATAGTCTGGAATTACTGACTTCAAAGTAAGCTGCTGGAACACATCTACCCGAGGTTGGTAAGCAAACAGTTAAAATACTCCTCTACCATGCTATGGTCTCCTCACGATGTTTTCTTTCAATAATTATCCAATAATTTAGAAATATAATAAATATCCCAATTTAATTTTTGAATACTTTATTTACTAACGGAATCGAGTATGAAGCACTAAAGAGTTTTTACACTGAAATATAGATAATAAAACAATAAAAATCGTCGCAGGTTTTTATAATCTATTTCAAAACATGCAATTTTGTTATTATGATAGCGCTTTAACTGACGGGCCAAACAAAATAAATATTCGTTAAAATATTACCCGAATGGAACGCCAGATGCGCATTTCGATATAATACGATATTTTTCTTCCCCCAAATTACGTTGGAACGAACAATGCTTAGTGAAATCGGTCGTAAAACAAAGTAAAGCAATTTTGAATTTAAAGACTGCGCCGTAAAATTATTATTTAATCAAGCTGGTTTAATGAAAACAACATTGCGATACCATGCTGTTGTTTTAGAGATAACTTTTTTTAATGATAGGCTTTTGCTTGGTTGCAACTCACTTGATGTTAAGTGATGTTATGGTCTAGGATTGAGCGCGCTTGCCTGGAAGAAACCGATTCACTCTCGCCTTGAATAAAGTGAGGTTATGTTATATACAGTTCAGAGGTAATAGGGATTCTAGCAAGGAAGATTTTATGACTATTAGACAAATACATTTGATTATTTCTTTAGTTAACTTATTCGCCTGTTTAATGCTAATTTTTTCTAAGATTAAAAATTATTCAGTATTTTTTTACCTTTTGTGAACATGTAAATAAATTGACATAAAATGTTATGTACGAACATTATTGCTGAACTAGAATAAAATAAAAAACTAATAAATTGATTGTGAAGTCATCAAAATGGTGAAAAAAACTCGATGTAATATTTATAAATTCATATATTATTTCTTCATAGCTTTTGGCCTTTCCACTGCTGTGCATAGGTCTCCCTTTGTGTTTGCTACTCGCTGCTCTAATCTGGGTCTTGCTCACGATGTGTGTCGTTGATCCAACCTAACTTACAAGCCAGCTATTATTTATTACCTTTAATAGAATACCGCATATTTTGTGAGATCTTTAAGATTATTTAATAAAGAAATACATGTATGTATTTTTTCATTTTCAAAGTTTTTATCGAGTTAAATTTACATTAATATATTATTATGAAATCGTAGTACCAAAACATTATTTAATCAGAAAACCTTGACTCAAACAGTAAGTATAGGTTACCGATGTTGCTTTCCCAAACACCGATAAAGTTACGACTAAAGTTCGGAATTTGTTTAGGCTGTGTTAGCTTAGACTGTGAAATTACTTGACTTATTTGGCCTTTCTCGATTATTGATATGTTTATTTTGTGGAGGAATATGTGGAGTTTGAATATTGTTATTTGTCTGGCTTGTTTTTGAGTAAATAAACCTACCTTGTTAATAAAATAAAAGTTTCCAACATCAAATTGTGTGTGTTGTAAATAAATTCTTAACTAGCCTTTGGTTGCCTGGAAGAGATCGATTTAGTGATAAGGCGTCACTTGTAACAATACTCATAAGTTGTTTAAATATTTTTTTCTCTGTTTTGTATTTTCTTTTGTGTTGCAATAAAGAGCATATCTATCTATAATATTAGTCTGATATTTGTTGATATAAGGAGTGATTCAAATTCGTTTATTTATATAAATGACACTTACAGATAAACGAAACGTATCATTTAGACTAGTAGAAAATTTAACTAAAATAAATTACAATACTAAGAACTATTATTATGACTAGGCTTAAATGCTACAAAGATTAAACGAACTATTTACAATTATAAAAATAAAACAAAGAACAAATTCAGTGAATACAAAAAACATATTATATAACAAATAAAAATATAATAGGGACTTTGAAAAATAAAAAATTAAATAAACCTATTTTGAACACTCTCACAATAGTTTAGCGAGGCAATAACGAACACAGATGTGATAAATTCTTGAAAACGATTTTTCGTGATTTTGTTGCCGATGTCTCATGTTTGGGAACTACAAGTTTATTACAAGCTTTATAAGATTAATAGTATGAACTGACCATTTGTGTCCAGTCCCTAAGTTTGCTGGTAGAATTCAAATGTCCAAGACTTCAAGACCTCTGTTCCAAACTTAGTAAAGACATTCTAGGGTTGTAAACGTAACTGTAGTTTTACAACTTTGGTTAAGTTATAGACTTAATATTACGGGGTGAGTTACGAACCCTTTAGGAGAACTACTATGGAGATTTTCGCCATTGTTTTCCATCACTAATTTTGCACGAAAAAATGGTCACACTTACTAAAAACGTTGGATAGAAGTCTGACGAGATTCCCTAATTTACACTTTTTATGGCTTTATTTTTGACCTCATACTTAAGGTGCTGTTATCATGAGATTGGCCACGCCATACATATCTGAACGGAACGCCTGACGTGCGACAGTAAGATTTGTTTGTTTTTCTTTTAAGAACTACAACAATCAGAAACAAAATTTATTGTGTGAATTTTACGTGTCGTCATCATACGGCATTAAAAGAAACTATAAAAAACAGTTACTCTATCATTTACGCAGGATTTAACATTTTTTTTTATTATAATATGCTACTTATTTTGCTCCTTTACCGCCTCGATTAATGGTTTTTATATATTACGAGTATATACTCGTATATATTTATCATGTAAGCAGTATAACTACGCAAGAGATTACTTTTATGATATTATGCAAAAGATAAGATTATTAATTTCAAATATTTGCTACCACTGTTTGAACCAACAGCATCTTAATTAACTTACTTTGTTGTGTTAACATATGTAAATGTTAAGGTGTGCTATCTATGGATGATTTCATATGTTATAAAGCTATAGAGCTAGCTATAGATAACTTAAGGACTAATTTCATTTTATAAATGTTTTAATGTAATTACTTGTAATTTAACAATTATTTATAAACACGAATGTTAATGAATATGAATATGGTTATCAAAGACTTCAAAAAAAATCGTATGCTTATATTATGCCTACCATTGTAACACATAACCTTTCTCACATCATAGATAGATAGATAGATAGATAAATTCTTTATTTGACACATAAATAAAAAAGACACAGTATAAGACAATTAACATAAAATTAGTGTGTGACAATTGGCGGCCTTATCGCTTAAAGCTATCTCTTTCAGGCAACCTTTGGATGGAAAAGAATTTATAAACAACTAAAGAAGGACGTAGTGTACAATAAAGAATTATAAAAAAACATACATATAATATTAATAATACAAGATATAACCTAATACACGTACGTTTGGGCGAGGGGCCTTGACGTAGTCTTTTTAGATATAAGACTTAATTTTATTAATTTTCATAATTTTTAGATTTGACCATAATAAATGATAGTTTAGTTATAAAAATATAATTATTGGTAAAAACTTAAAAAATAACCTAATACATATATAAAATATAGATAATATACTAATACATAACATACCAAATTAATTACTTGAGTAATAAATAAAACATCATCAGACACAAATAAGACTGAAACCATGATGGTCAGGACCCATTGTAGGCCTCCAAGGTTTAACTGCTTGATCCCCGATGTGGGCACCACCTAGAGTAATAACACTTACTGCAATGCCATCACGGTTAAAATGAAACGCTTGGAATGAATAAGTTAAAAGCACTCAGTCTCAAAGTAAGGGGTGCTCGCTCTAGTTCTGCTCCATGTTCTAATTATGACATGGGTCAAATTGAAATTAAAACGCAGAAAACTGAATAACTTTAGGTTGGTATCTAATAAAGACTGATCTAAAGAAAAAGCTCTAAAATAACTTAATCATGACAAACAATTTTAATGATTTAGTTATAGCAGGGATCAGAATACTAGAGAGGATAGTTGATTCCCATACAATAAAACATAGCCCGGATGTTTGTCATAAGTTCCAAACTAACTTAACCATGACAAACAATTTTAATGATTTAGTTATAGCAGGGATCAGAATACTAAAGAAGATTGTTGATTCCCAAACAATAAAACGTATTGCGGAAGTTTGAGTTAATGACTGATGAAACCTAGATGGCGCTGAAAAATGAGCGTGCAGCCGCAACGCGCTGCAGTTGCGTAGTGACATAACGACAGAAGATAGCGTGACCTGAGTAAAGTCGTTTCAAGAAGTTATGAGTAATACGCTACATGAATCGAATGATACAAGTAGAACGATTTTCAACAAGAGTTTGAGCGTTTGCGCGAGATCTAGGTAGCAGTGGAAATTAACCCTGCAGCCTAGGTGAAAGAATAAGGCTGCGGAAATGCCCCTGCTTGTCGTAGGAGGCTAAAAGGGGCATCAGACTAGAGAGAGTTCGGAGATGGGTTGAACAACGGCGTCGCGTGACCGTCACCATCGTTGGCGGATTGGACAGCAATCCGAAAAGGGCCACAGCGCAGTGTAAGGAGGTCTCCGGAGTGTTTCCCGGAAGAACCCGGAGACCTCCGCTAAGCACAGAGGCAGGTCACCGGGGGGTTTTAGTGGGTACAAATCCCATATAACCTGGCTGCGCCCCATCGTAGCCAGGTATCTTGTTGAAGATTTCCCCTTCGTCTACAAAAAAAAAGGTAGCAGTGGAGATAGCGGAGCTGATAAGTGAATCGCAATTTTTTTATGGTCTCTAATTCGATACCAGCCCTACACCAATGACTTGTTTTTCAAGTTATGTTTAGATTTGCACTCGCATTATGGTGAAGGAAAACATTGTGTTTGAATCGAATTGTTTCAACTCACACTTGGTCAGCGTGGTGAAATATGGCTTTTATCTTTCCCCTCGTGAGAGATGGCCCCGAGCCCCAGCTGTGTGAACGCATAGTGGACTGCTTATGCATGATTTTAGTTACGGATTTCTAACAGACATTGTTTTTTTTTACCCATTGCTATGTATAAATCTAACGCAGGATAGCAGAGTATAGCCTTAAAGAAGTGGAGATGTATCTAAGTACCAATTACTGACACAGCAGTGCCAAATGGGGTTCCATTTGGTTCCGGTGAAAAGACCCAAAGCAGTGCTGCCAATTTACTTGCACGGATTTGAAACGTGTTATGCTTGTTAGTGGTAGAATGTGAATAGTAGTCATAGGTAGTAGAAGTAGGTAGTTTATTTGCAGTAACAAGTTTGCAGAATCTATTTTATTTTATACTAGCTGCGCCCCGGGGCGTTACTCGTGCTAATCTGGGATGGAAAGATGTTAATCCAGGTTAAAAAGTAGCGTATTTATTAATCTAATGTCTAACCAATCTTCATAGTAGATCTCATCTAAACCGGACCAGCCGTTGAAGCGTATAGGAGTAACATATCCCACAAGAAACAGAATTGATTTTGGGATAAAAAATAGCCTATATGTCATCATCATTGGTTCCGCCGTTTAAGCGTTAAGAAGTAACATAGACCTTTACACAGAAAGTTTCGCATTTATAATATAAGCACAGAATAATAACTAGTACTACCTACAGAAGCTTCACTTTGCAATGGTTTTCAAAGAAATATGAACTCAATCTGATAAACAATATGATTTGATTTAGCTCGCGGTCCAGTCGAGCACGTGTTTATTTACATATCTACCAATTTCTTTTCGAAGGAATATGGGCCGTAATTATACGTATTGAAAGAGCCGCGGACTAAGTTTTCTTACTTCGACGCTTTTTTATTGTACTTTTAGGACATTGGAATAGTACGGGGAGAAACGGTTTGTAGTTTGAATTAATTTCATTTCATATAGGAACATAATGTAGTCCAGTCAAATAGATTTTACCCTTACCTGTCAGCGTCTTTAGGTAACCAAAAAAAAGTTAAATTTCGATCACGGTCCGTATTTAAACAATTAAATACTAACTTTTTGCATTTTTTCGTTTTGTGTCCATCTTGCAATTATTTATTGAATCAATCAAATAATTAAGTTGAACGTGGTCGAGCATATAGCGCGCACGCGTGTGTTTTCGTTCGCTTGTGGTAGCCTACTAGATTGGCCCTTGCGAATTGGCCGCCGCCCGTAGGTATATTTTTAACACCTACACGTGGAGTGACACAGGCCTGATATAAGTAAGATACAGAGTTAGTGGTAAATAAAAAAGGAATGCAAAGTATAATTATTTTATTTCGGATAAAAATATATTAATAACATATCACAAACAATGAAAAATAAATAGACATCTAATTAAAAAATACTAAAACTGCTACAATTATAAATAAATAATGGTAATTTCGAATGTCACTGAATTAATTTAGAACACTACCCAGGACAACACCTAACGGAAACGTAAATAAAACAAAATACACATACATCTTTTAGGGCCTCGAGACGTCGCGTCGACAAACAAGTCAAGTTATATGAATTAGGAAAATATACGAGAAAATTGTTTGATTCTCCGAAAATGGCACTGTGAAAATAGAGGTGTCTCCAACCATCCAAGACTTTCATTACTAACAGATAGACAGACAGACGAACGGACTCTTTGGGTACGGATCCTTAGACTCAACTTTTTCCGGGTCAAAGAACAAATTTGAAGGTCACAAAAAGAACCAGACAAGTTAAAAATATAGCGAAGATAAAAAATGAACTAAATTAGTTATCTCATTTAAATAAGCTTTCAAACTTCACGTACGCTTTATTAGCGTGGGTTATGCGTTCTACATTAACTATGGAAATGAACTTGCAATAATTAAGTCTGCTCTGCGCGTTAATATTTAATATTCATAAAGGTAACTAATTAGTCTACCATCGTGTTTGTTGGTGGCTAGTTTGACTAGCGCTAGTTTTAATATAATTAGAAAGCTAACAAACGTATATTTTATTTATTTAATACCTGTTACGTTAATATAAAGCAAAACTTTGTATTTAACTTTTGTTCACGTAGCAGCTTACCATAAGCATAAGCAGCCCACCACTATACGTTCCCACTGCTGGGACTCGGAGTCTTCTCTCACGAGTGAGATATAAGCCATAATCCCCTACTCTGACCATGGCGGATAACACACGTCTTCGATTATTCATCAAACGTGACGGTATCGTCTCCGTCTGTCACCAGGTTAAACCTCTTGTACATTGTCTTGTATTTTTGATAGAACTATATAGTGCATCTAAAATCAGAATAAAACAACCTGTTTGTTAATCCAGAGTCTTACTATCTCGATACCAAATTTAATCGAAATCGGTTTAGCCGTTTCAGCGTGTAGAATTTACAAACATACACCTATTTACTTACTCACAAACGTCCTCATTTATAATATTAGCAGGATTGTAAGAAACACTTCAAGCGCAGTCCGACGCACACTTGACCTATTTAAAAATAAATAAGAACAAGCTAAGACACCGTTTACAAAATCCTGGTCTATCCCAAACATATTGTATATCTCATTAACCACAGCTGAAGTTCACTCAGGACCATAATTCTAATGAAATCAGGCCCTCTGATGTCTTTAGAAAACCGCAGAGCCAATTCAATTTGTGAAGTCGCCGGGCCGAAGGTAAGATGGACGTTACGCTTCAATAACGAATTTATATTTTGGGCGGAGAATGGAATAGGTATTTTGCTCCATTTTTGGTGATAGGTTTTTGGGAAGATTATAAAAAAAACTAATTACAGTGAAAGACAGGTATTATAGAATGTTGGGTTGTAGAGAAACCTGTTTTAATCGTCCCTTCGGAAAAAAATAATTTGGTTAAACTTTTTCTAATTTACAATTCTTTTAAAAAAATAACGAATTAACATTGAGGGCGCAGAAAGGAATTGGTATTTTGCTCCATCTTTGGTGATAGGTTTTTGGGTAGATTATAAAAAAAAAAACTAATTACAGTGATAATAATCAAACGAGTGTGATCAAGAGGAAGCAAACATTTAAATGTCTTCTTTATTGAATCCAGTTACAAGAAGATAGATCTATTCTCAACAGAGATAAAAAGATAAGTAACTGGCTGTAGATGATAAAAAAACAATATTGGGTCATTCATTTTAAAGGAGGGTCCGTAGAATCAAATAAAAATACATAAATAATTATTACTTACTCTGGTCTGGCCCTTGGTTCGATCTCGGCCCTACACCAATGACTTGTTTTTCAAGTTTTGTGTGGATAGTGAGGAAACTGACATGTCTGGTGAGGACTACAAAATCCGAAGAAATGTGTCATCCGCCAGCCCGCACTTGGCCAGCGTGGCGGATTATGGCCTATATCCCAGCAGTATGGGGACATATAGTGGGCTACTTATGCTGATGCAAAAAAATAACTAATACCGTGTGGAATTCTTTGCCAAATTCTTGTTCCCCGATAACTATACACTAGCGGTTTTCAAGGCAAGAGTGAACCGATTTCTTCTGGGCAAGCGCGCTCCACCTTAGATTGCAATATCGCTTACCATCAGGTGAATTGCGGTCAAGCGCAAGCCCATTACTAGTAAAAAAACGGATTTTAAGTAATGGAAGAAGGAAAGTACTGTTAGAGCTGAGAAGTAAAATATATAGTATATTTAACAGCTAGTAGCTTTATTTGGGAGCGAAAACAAAAATGAAAATACGTTTCCTTCTCAGCCTTTATTAAGTCAGTAAAGGGAAACAGTGGAGGAAAAACACTGTTATTTCACTAGAGACGTGGTGTATCGTTTCTTATATTTGACATGCCATTTCCGGTGGCAGGCAGCGATACTAACCACCTACCAGAGAATATTGTGAATAATGTTTTGTTATTGGGTGCGATATTTTAGTACATACTTTTTTTAGAGTTCGAATAGAGGATGACCTAAGAAGATGTGGATGAATTGTGTGAAAGAGGATATGAAAGAGAAAGGAGTGAATGTAGATATGACGGCTGACAGAAGAGTGTGGAAGCAAAAAAACGGACTGTGCCGACCCCACATAGTGGGAAAAGGTGAAGAAGATTTTTTTTAGAGTTCTCTTACTAAAAAGTAATAAATGACCATGTGCTAGTCTGGCTCGTGCATGAAGGGTTCCGTACCCTCCATAAGATGGGAGCCCCCTTAAATATTAGTTTTTTAATTTATTTTTAAAGTTTTTCATAATTAAATATTCTGTGAATGTTTAGACGGTTCTACCAAATGTAATTATAAAGTTCAATTAAAAAATTGCTTAAAAATTGTGCTTTTTGTAGCGTTGTTCCGTTTTTTTGCTCTATATCGATAACGGTAATAGGTAGATAACAGTGTGTTTTAGAAAAATCTTTCAGAGCCAGTAATTCTGCATTAGGCATGCTCCACCTTCGTGTTCCGTGTGGTCACGCGACCTGCTGGACAAAATACCTGGCTGCATTAAAAAAAAACGCCTTTACATTTAACAGCGATTTAAAGCTTTAAAGTACCAGCACGACTTTGTTTTATATGAAGCTAAGATATATATATGTATGTGGCGTATTGAGTTGATATTTTAGTACTACTAGCGCTATCCCCGTCGTGTCTGTGTTATTAATCACAGATGGCGCTTAACGTAGATTTAAGACACTGTGACGTAATGAATGAAAGAACGAGTGTTGTGAAAGAATTGATGGTTTCATTCGTGATTGAAGGGAGTCAGTGTTTTGGCCATCGCAGGAGTGAACACACAATCAACACTGTAAGTCAATGTGAAGTTTTGTGTAGCTGTAATTTATCTTTATTTCGTATTTATAAAGTTAGGTAAGTTCTTTTGTTTATTTATTATTTGTTTTGTTTTTTTTTTCGTTCTTTCTTTTAAGTTTGTACACCACCCTCTGCTTGCCCGTAACTTAAATCCATCCAAAGGTTGTCTGGCAGAAATTGCCTTAGGCGATAAGGCCGCCCAATGTACTACATCTGTTATTTTTTCTTGTTATGTAACTGATTTTTTTGTCTGTAACTGTCTTATTGTATTGTATTGTATTATGAATGATCTGGATGCATTCTGCCTTGTAACACCGACTGCAACCCACGTGTGTACTTACAAAATAAAAAAATCGTAATGGCGGAAGGCGGCGATTCGATCGCCGTGAGTAATCGAATTTTATCTACGACATGTACCTTCTTCTTCTACTTCACCTTATCCCAATTAGGTGGGGTTGGCACAGCAAATCTTCTTCTTCCACTCTCCTCTATCAGACGTCATCTCCACATTCAATCTTTTCTCTCTCATGTCTTCATTCACACACTCCATCCATGTCTTTTTCGGGCGGCCTCTTGCTCTTCTTCCTTGCACTACCATTTCCATACATCTTCTAGTGACATGCTTCTCCTCTCTACGCATCACATGTCCATACCACGCTAACCTTCTACTCCTTATTTTCTCCCTCACTGGGGCTACTTTCACACTTCCTCTGATGTACTAAACATGTACCTATGTATAAAAAAACATGGATATTACAAATGCCGCTTCTCTTGATTACAAATGTGATCATGGCAAATTTATTCCACACAAATTCGCTAATGCGTAATTTCTGAATACGCACTCGTTCTCAAAGACGGTGAATACGCAAAATATTCTGGATGAAGTTAATCCCTAGAACTGGCATTTGATAAATGTTTCTATTTTTATTTAAAAGCTCAGCTCAATTTTATAACATTTTTCTTTTACAAATTTATTGCAAGACCTAAGAATGATAATTTTATTTTATCATAACTATAAATTTTATTTAAAAAGGACCATTTGAAGTATTAATTTAGTTGCTTTTTGTTTGGAAATATAATAATTGTGTGATTTTCATGATGGCATCTTTATTTATTTACTTATTTTCATAGATGTTAACATGTTTGTGCATTGTAGGTACGTTTGGACGCAGCTTGCCTCATGTTAAGCTTTGCTGTGGTCTAAGATGTATCTATCACGCTTGTCTACGATGCATCATCGTAGCCTAGAAGGAATCTATGCTGATTCAAAAATAATAAACACATATATTCACCCTGAACTAAACTATTATTTATAATTATTTAAAATTAAATTTTCTTTTATGTTATGTTTATACTCTTTTTTTATAAAGATAAATACTCATCTTCTCCTACCTTTTAAATTTGTAATTAAGGAGGACGAAGTGTAAAAAACATTAATGTGAATATCGACTTCCAAGCCACATCTATCATAGACTTTATGAATAGAAAGTGCACAATTACGAGGCGACGTTATGTGACCGCTTTTTCACCACTTATAGCAAATTACAGGCACTCTACTTCTTCGAGCGTAAGGCGTTTTATTAGATACGCCTTTTTGTGACCTATACAGGTTTAGGTCGTGTCAGGTACATCGATTTCTTTACCACGAAAATGTTTAGTCTGTGCATTGCAATGCACAGACTATTACTTATACTGTGCATTGTAATGCACACTATTAGTAACTGTTCTTTTGTGCATACTGATATAAACTGAAAACCTCTTTTTAGCATAAGCATAATCCGCCCACTGTGCGTTCCAATGGACTCCCACTGGGACTCGGGGCCTTATCTCACTAGAAGAGAGTTATAGGCCATAATCTACCACGCTGGCCAAGTACAGTTTGGCAGATGACTCGCTTCTTCGGATATTGTAGTTTTCAAAGGTGTCAGTTTTCTCACGATGTTTTCTTTCACCGTAAAGCGATTGCAAATCCACACATAACGTGAAAAACAAGTCATTGGTGTAGGGCTGGGATCGAACCAGGGACCATTGGGCAGGTTGTTGCCACCGAGTCACACTTGTGTTTTTTAGAGTATAATTATTAAAGTCTTCGATGTATTTTTCTGTTTTCGTAATGCTCTAATGTCTCTAAGAAATAAATTGTGCTAGTTTATGTTTTTGTTCGCTTATTTCCAAAAACCCTTAAATCAAAAGCAATCGTCAAGATGTTTAAGACTAAAAAGGACTTTAAAAGTTTAAGTTAGTTACTTACATACAAATAAAAGTTGTATCTTTTAACTCAACAAACATACCATTACGACTTTTAAATTAAAGATACTTACATAAAAACAGCACAAAAACTACCAAGCTATAGAGGAAATACAATCTCATTGCTCCAGTAAATAAACCTGTGAAATAAACTCAAGGAAAGCAGGAACAAGATGAGTAAGAAGGTGTGACAGAGACACAATAGTTGCAACGACAGGTCGTGTTCAACTTGCTCTGAAGAAACAGACGGACAAGTCTGCTCAATGAATGGTAGAAACGTAGCAATGCCTTACAATCTTATTGTCCTGATATGTTTTTAAAAACATTATTAATTTTATTTCAGAATACCTAAGATACTGTAAAGTTATTTACTCATATATGATGATAATGAATCTATTGATTAATAGGCTAATTTGCGGAAAGTCATTGTAGGAGGAATATAAATAATTATGTATGTAGTGTATTGACAGTATACTGTTATTGACAGCGGAAAAACTATCGTATTAGTTAGTATTAAAAACTCATTCAGATGATTAAATTTAACATTCTATTTGTAATTGTAAAAACTTTTGTTTTCCGTAATTTAAGTAACTATTGTTAGCATCAAAATTAGTAATATACAAAAACTGATAATTCAATTTTTCTGTCATTACGTAGCAGACTTAGCTTTCAGCTTTGTCCGTTTGAACTTACTTTGTATACAAGGTGTTCTGAAACAAACGATGTTGCGCTTGGAATTCGAGTTCTGTTACAAGCTGTACTCGTGACAAACTGTAAGATGTAAAGTTTTTATTTGCTAGCAATTGTGGTGGCAAATGTCTGTGTTTGTATTTATTGTAAGTATTATGTGTTTGTCTTTATTTCTTTAATTTTCTTTGTTTGGCTGAAAAGGGTTATAAAATAATAATAGTCATAGTATATCTTTATTGTACACCATAAAAAAGAAAAAAAAACAGAGTAACAAGTGAATAATAAATGAATTAGAGCAGCCTTATCGACTTGAGTGATTTCTTCCAGGTAGCCTTTGGATGGACAGAACTAGAATATAAAAACATAGGTCGATGGTGTACTAAAATCATAGGTACTGGCTGTCAAAAATAGCACAAAACTTAAAACTAGAATTATATTGATAATAAATCCAACCAGACAGCCAGGCAAATATATTAAAATTAAGTAAGAAAATACTCGTATGATAAAATACATTTAATGTTATCGAAACTATCTGAATTATAGTCTATAAAAACAAAGTAAATTACTTGAACTATAATTATTCCAGCGTTCATTATATATGTAATCATTTCATTTATTTTCACTATCACTTGATAAATTTACTGATTTAAATATATAATTTTCTTTTCGTATTAAAACATGGCTACTTTTTTGTAACACTTTGTATACTTCGAAGGACGGCAAATAGGTGCACTTGCGCTTGTTACGTAATTATGCCGTCCTTTGTGACGAATGAGAGCTCGTTTCAGTGCCGAGACGATAAGAAAGGTAATTTTGCTTAGAACTGTCAAGTATCTAATTGTGAAAAGTACTCAATAAAATAATTTAATTACTAGCGACATGAAATTCAATTTTTAATTTAAAAGTACTTTTAATAAAAATAAATGTACTTTTATTTATTTTTGACATGTAACTAATGCTGTTATTAATAAATATTTGTATTGGTTTACTTCTGCGCCTTCTGGCGAATTTTTGCTTTTAAAATTAATAATGCATTATTAAATAAAATAGTTAGAACAGTTATAACACCAAAGCACTTTCTATTTAACATTTAAAGACGGAATGTGAGCTTATAGCTATATCACATATTCACAGTCACAGGAAAATGCATTAAAATCAGACAATTAGCTAGTTTAAGTTTTACTTATTTGAGACCAGCCTGGAGCACGGCAATAAGAATTGTATGTAACAAATGTATGATAATATAAAACACCAATTGTCAATATTGAGCTTATAAGTTTGAAAAAATTTAGATAATATTTATTAAATACAAAAAATAAAACTTTGTCAATTTCAGAAACAGAACATTTTAAATTTTAAAATATCTAATTTTCAGAAAATATTATTTAACGCGATTCTGTTTAAGAACTCTATTGTATTTGCTAGTGATAAGAATTAATATTGAATGAAAAATAAGACGATATCATTTATCCAGTGTTCATTATTAACTAAAACAAATTATTAATTATCATTACTGAAGTATCATTTTTTCATCTTAGGATTTGATAGGGTTTTTCAAATTATGCTACCATCCGGTTTCAGTAGCCATATCACAAATAGATTTTTTCTTCCAACAATATCAGCTATAGCCCAGACGTAGAACATAATATGGAAAAATAGCACTTATACAAAGTAAACTTTAAAAGCTCTAATTGCTTGAACTTTTTTACAGCCCACTCGGGCTGGCAACCGCAGTCTTGAAACCAAACAAGCCCGACTCTGTTACTGTACCAACTTTGTTTTCAGCACTTAAAAAAGTCCATTAAAGTTTCAGGTACTAAGCTTGAGGAAAACTTTGGGACTTAGAAAGCTCTAACGAATGCTGGCGGTAGACTTTCAATGTTACTTAGTTTACTTAGAATTTAATTGTAAAATGATTGAGCATTGGTAGATTTGAGCATTGTGTTAAATAGAAAACATAAGTTAAGAATTCAGAAAATCATGGACAATTTCAGCTTGCAACATTGGATTTTAAGCTTATAATGGTGTTTGTTTCTTATGTATCTTACTAGTCAAACCCTTTCAAAAAATTCAAAAATTCAATTCGATCGATTGATACTCATAAAGGAGTAGGGAAATACATATAATGTAATCTACTATTTTGTGAAATCGGCCATATGATCTCCGATCGATGTTCATCAAACATGGCGAAAAACTGAATCGCCTGACACGCCTTTTTTTTTGACAAAAAAAATGAATAAATCAAAATCGTACCATTCATTCGGAAGATCCAATGACAAAGATGACACATATCAATTCAATTTCTAACACCATGTCAAATGTTTGTGCTATGAAACTATCCTTATATAGTAATTACTATGGATAGTTGGTTATTTATTATAATAAATAACCAAACATTCGCAATATGGCTGCCGTTACTTTATTATTATTAAATTCGGCAAAAGTCACTTTAATATTACGGGTAGTATGTAATTTTTTTTTCAGTCATGTTTTACGTTCATATACGGACAGCATTTTGTCTTAAACTTCAGAATTATAAATAAAAGAATTTATTCCCCAGATTAACACAAATACGACAGAGGGGCGTAACTAGTTTCAATGTAGTTATTACAGCTATTGATCAGATAATTTCAATGGCCACAGATGCATATTACACTAAAAGCTATTATGCTAATTACGATAACGCTATCAATGGTTATTAACGAGAAGATTGAAATAGCAATTAAAGTAATAAATAACTGCTATTAGAATCGTGCTTACTTATTTTATCCCAGCTGCAAAAATAGGTAATTTTTTAAGTCATTTTCTTTCTAAAGAGAGTGATCCTATAAGGCCGAAGACAAGTGCAAGATTCAGATTTTACAGTTTTTTACGCTAAAAAAATCAAATAGACCTCGTTAGTGTAATGTTTACCATGCCAGACTGCCAATTAGAAGGTTACGGGTTCGATTCCCGGCACGACCAATATCTTTATGCTGAACTAAATTTGTTGGCTGTCAGTCTGGGTGTAAAATATGTATCTGTATAAAATATGTATGTATAAATATGTAGTATATCAGTTGTGTAATTAGAATTGGTTCAGTATGGGGTTAACTAGCCGTCAATGCGTCCTAATATTTATTTATTATTTATTTAGCTTAAATACCGTCTAAAGACCCACTCTAAGAATATTTAGTCTTCTTTTCGTACCAATCAGACCTGTGAATTAGAAATAAAACTTGTAAAAAAAATCTTAAATCAAGATTTGTTTTTGCATTAATATAAAAATCTTTTTGTTGCAGAACAAATTCGTCCACGTTTATCTTTTACCTTTTTTGGATGTTAGTTAAAATTTCAAACCACCGCCACGAATAGATTTCATCATTTTGAACTTTAACTTCGGCTTGCTTGCTTAATTCCGATATAGAACACAATATTTATTTCTAACGACACGATTTTACTAACTATGGATATGGTTTAATATAAAGTATTTATTTTCTATATTCAAAAATATTTACAACTCACTGACTTACAAGAAATAAATAAAAATGGAAAACAATATGTAAACTCGAGGAATTTAAAAATAAACGGATGATTAACTAGTGAATCTATCTGGTTATAAATTTTATTTAATATCAAAAATAAACTAAAAGGCAAAAAATTATTCTACTTCAAATTTACTTATTTTATTACTCTTACTTCAAAAACAATCTACCATTAGGTACTAATTTAATTATTTATTTCGTGGCAGTTCATAAATGTGGCATAACAATTTTAAGATCTAATCTTAGACATAACCTCTTTTATTCATATTTCAGGAAAAAAAAACGCAATCAGCTAAAATTTACTTTTTCCTTACTGATTGCACTTAAAGCTAATTTTTTAATGCCTTTTTAGATTAGCAGACAACGGAACAAGACAAATAGCTATATCACTTATCAATTAACACACACAGAAGCTATCAAGATTGGCACACTCGAGGTTCAAGTCTACTATATTATCGTGGGTCATTCAAATAACAGTGAACCCTAATAGTCGTTAATAGTAAGTAAACAGTAGTTTCTATTCAGAATAGATTTGTCATTAGGCCTCAATTTATATTCCATTCTGTCAGCGTATTTGGCGCCCGAAATATCTGTGAAGCTACCCACGCGATGTGCTGAAAGATCGCTTGACGAATCGGTACGAGCAAAATAGCTGTGGGATTTTATAGTTACAATAATGCTCGCTTTGTTATTTTTAAAGTACCGTTGATACCCGCTCAAAGGGAACCAACATACTTTTTTATTGAGACTTTCGATATTACTCTGTCTTTTCTGTATGGTTCGTCTATGACTAGACTGTTTATGTCATGTACCTGAGAACTGTATGGAAAAAAATCATATAAAAAAACAATTGTCAATATTGAACTTATATGCTTTAATAATTTTAGATAATATATAATTATCAACTAAAAACATTTTTTTGGTTCCCTTTTTTTAATTTAAGTACTACTTTTA
The DNA here is from genome assembly GCA_035578125.1 of Mellilla xanthometata. Lineage (NCBI taxonomy): Eukaryota > Metazoa > Arthropoda > Insecta > Lepidoptera > Geometridae > Mellilla > Mellilla xanthometata. The sequence goes on from JAPUBQ010000020.1 coordinate 4,223,662, forward strand.
CCAAAAAAATGTATTTTACGCAATCCTGTCTTGTTACTCAAACTAATTCGTTAGTTATAAATAATTAACGCGATGTGCTGAAAGATCGCTTTACGAATCGGTGCGAGACTGCAAAATAGCTGTGGGATTTTATAGTTAGAATAATGTTCGCTTTGTTATTTTTAAGGTACCGTCGATACCCGCTCAAAGGGAACCAACATACCCTTTTATTGAGACTTTTGATATCACTCTGTCTTTTCTGTATGGTTCGTCTATGACTGGACTGTAAGTCATGTACCTAAGAATTGTATGAAAAAAAATCATATAAAAAAAACGATTGTCAATATTGAACTTAATTCAATACTGAGATTCAATTGCCAATATTAAACTGATGAGCTTTAACAATTTTAGATAATATAATTACCAACTATGGAACGAACCTTTTATTAAGGCGATTAGACTCTTTTATTGAGGCGTTCGATATCTCTCAGTCTTTTCTGTATGGTTCGTCTATGACCGGACTGTATGTACCATGAAAGAAAGTTGATTTTGTAACAGTTAGTATGTATTTTTTGTTACAACTATAGCAAAACATAAATTAAAATATAACCAATATTCAATGGGGCTCCCATTAAACGATATAAAATCAGTTGTATCCGTTATATCTCTCTCCCTAAGAGAGAAGGCCCCGAGTCCTAGCAGTGGGAACGTATAGTGGGTTGCTTATCCTAATGATATTGAAAAGAAAAAATAATTATATGAAATAAATTCCTACCTATTAGAAACACAGTAATTGTATTAGTCAACAAATCGATTTGTACAACAAAGAGTCACGGCCATCTAGATGTTTATCAAAGATACACGTATACTTAAAATTTTATCATTATTGAGCCTCGCTTTTATTAATGATAGTTAACAGTCAATTTTAGACTTACTAGTAAAAGGAATACCAATCAAATTTGCAAACCGTTAAGATAAATTTTCAAAAGTATGGGCCCAGTAAAATGTTGAAAGGCTTTTTCACATATTATAAAGTTTGTGTTTGTCTGAAGCTTTTTTAAAATGTGCTATTTACTAGCAAAGCTTGTATGATGTCTATAATTAAACTATTAAATAAATTGAAAAGAATAAATTAATTTTATGTAAAATAAATAATGGAACGGAAAACGACAGAGAGGCAGACCACCAGCCCGATGGTCAGATGATATCGTTAGGCACGCTGGAAAGAGCTGGTGGAAACTGGCTGAAGACCGTACTGTATGGCGTGTTGGAGAGGAGGCCTATACCCAGCAGTGGGAAGACATAGGCTGATGATGATGATGATGAAAATAAATAATTAACATAATTAAAGAAACTTTAGACTTATTTACTCTACTTCAATAACTGCAAATTAGTAATACTCTACTTCAATAAGTCAATAATGGCGACCTCGTTGGTTACCATGCCGGACTGCTAATCAGAAGGTTCTGGGTTCGATTCCCGGCCCGGTCAACATCTTTGTGCTTCACTAAATTTGTTGGCTGTGGGTCTGAGTGTTAAATATGTATTTATGTGTAATATGTATGAATAAGTAGTATATCAGTTGTGTTAGCAACCATAATACGAACTAGAAATCGTTCAGTATGGGGCTAACCAGCCGTCTGTGAAATGTGTCCTCATATTTATTATTATTATAGTCATCAACTTTAAATATATATAAATATGTCTTGGTATATAGAAGATACACGCTTAGTAACCACTTAAAATTAGCTTGATAGTTGAAGATAAAGATAAAGACATAATATAAATAAAGAAAAATAATATAGATAAAGAAAAAATCTGTTCACTCTAGCCTTATGATGTCTATTTTTTTCACGAAACACATTTAGAAGCAATCAAATATTGATTTAATGGTTCTGTTTTTGTCGGCACTAATTACTTTCTGCTTTAAATAACACAAGTAGTTTATTGATTTACCGCACTAGCGGTAAGATTAACCCTCGAGGTTCTATTTTAGTACGATGTGAAACAAACAAAAGTTTAAAATAGATTTAAATGCTATGAATTTAGAATAAATGATCCGTCTATTTTCAATGGATAGGTTGGTTTTGTTGGTCTTGTGTTGCGATACCCGAACAAGGTCCATTATTAGATACCTACTTTTAAATGTGTAACACCATAATTTGTTTTATTATCTGTTAAGTAATGAATGCTTTGAAAAATAATGAATCTTTGCTTGCTTTTTATAATACGAATTTAAAATTTATCGCTGTGTGTGCACTCTATATTATGCACTTACATTTTAATAACGATGCTTTTGTAAAATATATTAACCGCCATGCACATTTTCTTAAGTATCATGCTACATGTATTTTACCAATAAGCATTTTGTTCTCATATCGTGACAGCTTGAAAAATATATGTCATTAGCCATTTTGTGGCGGCCGCCATTAAACATAGCTTAGAACATTCTCGAATAGAAAAAGTTATAATAATACGAGTAATCATGTATTGCGCACATAGAACTAGAAGGAGTGTTTCATTCAACGAATAAAAACAATCAAAAGTTGTGAAGTTCCGATATCACGTACACCCACACCTACAAAGAAACACACACCCACACCCACCCACACACACCCATACCCACACACACAACACAATCACATACACACAAAGCAGACTCATCAATAAAACTTACAACGCCGCTGCCTTCTCGTAAGGAGCTAAAAATAAACCACAGCACGTCACAGAAAGTTTCCATCTGATCTTTTATTTACGACAGCCAGTGTCTTTCCAAGGTATCCGACTGATGAAGCTATTTGTCGTAAAAACCCGAAGGTGAGACCGTAAGCGAGGCAATCACCATCAATTGCCTTAAACGGTGATAGACAAGAGAAACCCAGATATATTACTGTCCTTTTTATTTTACTTTTTACACTGGACAGCTAGGTATTCGACCATTACAGCGCGTAGCCATGCGAGTCAGTTCACACTCTGGCGGAAGGTGTAACATGCCTAGTCTGGAATAACTGGATCCCAAGGAGGCTGCCGGATAACAATGTTTTTTTTTGCAGCGGGAGGCATAGTATCTCGTGTCTGTTACATTCTAGCTAAAGTATTAACATAACACTTTATTATATAGCTAAAGTATTAACATAACACTTTATTTATTTTTAACGTGAGGAAATGCATGCCCACCACACCCGAGGAGTTGGATGGGGTATGTCGGACTCGATGCCAGTAGGGCATCACTACTGACTAAAACCTCACGATAGCCTCCTCACCGGAAAGGGCGAGGTGAGGTTCCGCTCCTCGCATTAACCCGCCATCCAGCCCACCTCGGCTAGCCCGCAAGACTCCTCCTCAGGGGTTTTTTTTTTTATCCTTGATAGGTTAGCGTTTAACTACAGCTAGCCTGATGTTAAGCTGCACTGCAGTCTACGGTGTGGCACGCTTACCTAGAAGATACCTATTAACTCTACTTTTGAAGGCCCCCGGATGATACCTCTCAGGAAACAGAGACTCAGGTAGTGAGTTCCAAAGCTTCGCAGTCCTAACAATAAAGGACTTAAGAAAGGGATGACTTCCCTTGCCGTGCACGTGGTGCACCGCAACCACCTCGGGAACCGTGAGTGCAATGGATACCGGACAACCCCAGTGCAACGTCCTGGGTCCCCCGTAACGGGTCAGGTCTGTGGCCCCGTTACCTGCCACTACGGCTGCAGAGAATAGGGAGAGTGTTGGTACATATGAGTTTGTGGTACCACTCCCTTCTCCCTGCGGCCCCACCGCGGATCTTGCACAGGGGAGTACAAGTCTAGGGAGTGGCCCACCTCAGGGCCCCTCTTCGCTTCACCGTGGTTGACCAGGCCACGGTTACTGAGCCTCGACAATGCGGGGACCCAAGGGGGGACCTAGCAGATACCTACCTAAATTTTAAAGTCATTAACTTCATTGGCAATTATAAAATAATATTAAACGGATTGCGCTGATAACATAGTTATTTTGCCGTTGGTATACACTGGAGAAAGGTTTTCGAAAATTCATCTCTCGCGGGATTAAGAAGCGAGAGTATAATCCTATTATACAGATTGCCGGTTTTGTACAGGGTGACCTTTTAATATTTTTAGTTTACAAACGTGTAAACTAAAAATATTTAACGGTTTATAAAATATCGCTCTTACGTATCATTAGAAAATATAATTGGAACACATCAGAAAATCAGACAATAAGTTAGATTATAAAAATTAGACGTTTAGATAGATCATATACAGTGTAAGCTCTATATAACGACACTGAAGGGACTGTCCATCTTATAGCGTTATAGAGAGTGGTCGTTAAATGGAGAGAATGTATCATTATGGAATAGAAGCTAAACCAACTAAAGCCAATTAATGTTGATGCTTTAGAGAGTTTGTCGTTAATTCGAGTGACGTTACATGGAGTTAACACTATCTATACTATAAGACTCTTTGTCCTGACCTATTCATTCACTCATTCATTCATCTATAGACAACGCAGAGCCCAAACGGCTGGTCCTAGAGTTGTGAAATTTGGAGGGTGTATTTGTTTTAGTATGTAGACGCGTACTAAGAACGGATTTTTGGAAATTCCACCCTTAAGGGGGTGAAAAGGGGTAAAACAGTTTGTATGAAACTTCTTTGTTTTTGAACTTATAGCAATGAAATTTGAAATATGCATAGCTTATGTAAAATTAAAAATAATGGTATCATTTTTTTTTGGCAGGGGTGAACTAAGGGTTTGTAATGGGGGATGAAAGTTAGTATGGAAAATTCTTTATTTATCAAGTTAAAGTCTTGAAAGTTGTTATGGTAGTAGTTTATTGAATGGTTAAATTCAAACTTTAAAAACTTTTGCCAGGGGTGCATTAAGGGGGATGCCATTGGGGTTGAAAGTTAAAAATGAAAGTTTTGTGTTTTTGAACTTAAATGTGTAAAATTTGGAGTGTGTATATATTTTAGTACTTAGACGTGTACAAAGAATAGATTTTTTGAAATTCTACCCTTAAGGGGGGTGAAAGGGGGTAAAACAGTTTGTATGAAACTTCTTTGTTTTTGAATTTCCAGCAATGAAATTTGGAATATGTATAGTTTATGTAAAATTAAAAATAATGGTATCAAGTATTTTTGCCAGGGGTGAACTAAGGGTTTGTAATGGGGGGTGAAAGTTTGTATGGAAAATGCTTTATTTATCACATTAAAGTCTTGAAAGTTGTCATGGTAATAGATTATTAAATGGTATAATTAAAATTATTTTTTTTGTTGCCAGGGGTGCAATTAGGGGATGCCATTGGGGTTGAAAGTTAAAAATGAAAGTTATGTGTTTTTGAACATAGAGGTGTAAAATTTGGAGTGTGTATATATATTATTATTTAAACGTGTACTAAGAACGGATTTTTGGAAATTCCACCCCTGAGGGGGTGAAAAGGGGGTAAAACAGTTTGTATGAAACTTCTATGTTTTTGAACTTCTAGCAATGAAATTTGGAATATGTATAGTTTATGTAAAATCAATTTTTTTTGCCAGGGGTTAAATAAGGGTTTATAGGGGGGAAGGGGGTGAAAGTTTGTTTGGATTTTTTTTTATTTATCAATTTAACAGCCTTGAACGTTGTTTTAGTTGTAGTTTATATGGTGGTTAAAATAAATTTGTAATAATATTTGCTAGGAGTGAATTAAGGTATGCCATTGGGGTTTAAAGTTCAAAGGGAAAGTTTTGTGTATTTGAAATTAAATACTTATGAATTAGAATTTAAGTATGTGGTTTACTTAGTGGCATGATTCACGTATTCTTATTATTTATATTAAAATAATGGCTTGGTGAAAACGATCTAATCTGTAGCATGACCACCAAAATAGCTAAAACAGAGGTTAACTAGATCTCAGGAATCGAATGAGGTTTATATAAAATTGGCACGGGAATAGGATACAATAGATTTTTTCCACAGGTTACGCAAAAAGCGACCTACACGCGGGCGGAGCCGCGGGCGACCTCTAGTATTTTATATGGATAGTGAAGTCTTAAGTCACTATTTGTTTTGTTATTATTTGTAACAAAAATTGAGTACCGAGAATGCAATGTGTCAATATTTCTAGTGTTAGAACAGTCATCCTGTACATATTATGGTTAAAAAAAGATAATTGGACTGTCGTACTTCAACTATTTGTTGTCCTATAATGCCGTTACGTATCAAACAATTTGACTTAACTAACGGTCTTTTAATTAAGCAGTAAAATTTATTCATTTACCAAGTTAGAACTTAAAACTATCCGTTATATATGTTTTTAACATATCTTATTTCCGGTAAATAACTTTCAGCACTAATGAAAAAAACTAGCAAAATCTTACTACGTTTTGAAAATAATCAAGGTATAAAGAAACTTTCTCGTCGCAGCAATAAGAACTAAACCGGAAACAATCACATTTTCCCCTTTTTCACTGCTTTGTTTGTCCAGTCAGTTCGTTTGTTCCCGATTTTATCTTTCTTTTCGCACGATAGTATCTACGCCTAACTAGAGTTTGAAATTGAAAAAAATAAAAAAATGACAATCGGTTTTCGCTTTCGCAAACACTTTGCTTAACTTTTATTCTATCCAAAACAACTAAAGAGTGGTTGTCTTGTGTTCTTTAAGTGTTTTGAATCGTTGAAGTTAGTCAATTTTAAAGAATTGTTTACTAAGTAATTGATATAGTATTTGGTTCTTACCTCCGTATTTTACAGTAAATAACAGGACGAAATAAAAAAGTGTATATTTTAATGTCAAATGTGAAGTATTCTAGTACTTCACATTTGATAAGTTCCTACATATAATATTGCCAATAAGTTGATAGATTTTATCTTTAAAATTTAATACTGTAATTTTTTTGGTAAACATTTAATCATTGAAATACTAATGTATTAAAACTAAGAGTATAATATATACCCTAACTGAAAAAGTCTTCCCGAAAAAGGGTTCCGGCAGGAAATTTTTTATGACGGGAAGCACAGCTACATTAATTTACTATGCTCAATATGTGGCTCAAATATACTCGTAAGCATTTTAGTACTTTGTTAACAAGAACCAGGATAATATATGTCCCACAAATAAAGGTTTCACTAACAAATGTCAAACAATACACAACACTAGATTTTCTGAGTCCGTTCTTTCCATAATTGAGCGCGTATAAATGCTACTATCCTCAGTTGACATTCATTCGAAGGCGAAAAGGTTTCTGCCAAGATTTCTTCAAACAACCCATTTTTTGTAAAATACACCTTATCACGTAGGTGTAGAGTTGAAAATAGTCCGACCATTTGTGAATTTATTCTTCGAAGCTTCAACAGTTAATTAGTCTTAAGTAGTTTCAGATTGTTGTGTTTATCTTTTTAATTAAATGCTCCAAGTCTGTTTCTGTCGTTTAATAGATTTTTTTTGCTGTTAATTATGGAGATAGGTACCGTTGGTATAATAGAAAACGTTACGTGACACTGAAGTTAATTAATGTTTGTTTTGTTACTTAATTTTTACGTAAATAGATTACTGGAGTATAATTTGGACATAATATAAGCTTATCTGATAATTGTATTTATTAAGTAGAGTGGTTTGGTTTTTGGCGTAGATTAAGGTTATGTGAAGATGATTAATTGGTCAAATCATTCTACTAATTTTATTAATGCGAAACGTGTAACAATGTATGTTTGTTACTAGTTTTGGCTCAAACGGCTAGGTACACCAATTTTAATATAATTGGGATGGAGATAGCTTAGATCCTGAATCTACTCACAAATTATTTTTTTAATTAATATAATATTATCAATATGTCGGTTTTCAAAGCAAGAGTGATCCGTTTTTTTTCTGGGCTTTCGCGCTCCGCTTGATCACAATTCACCATTATGATCTTTAGATCATAATGGTGAATTGTGATCAAGCGCAAAACCATTTATTGTTAAAAAAAAATGTGAGTTTTCTCACGATTTTTTTTTTACGCTGGGGTCGATCCGGGATATTACAGACTGCAGGCCAACGTTCTCTCGACGAGCCACACTCGCTCCGTGATGTCTGATACAATTACTAGACAGCTTTAAAATTGAGCTTTATAATACAGAACCCAATACAAAATCCTACACTGCTTCAAACAAGCGAAGGTAACACAATTTTCCTTCCATTTTATTTACCTTTGTTTTCCTTTCCTATCTACGTTCTACGTCGTAGCACGGCTACAATATTCCGTAGCACCACTACGCTATTTCGTAGCAAACAAATCTAGGCAGTAAAGCAATTTATATGTCACGTAACTCGCTATTCCAGATACATGGTACGTTTTATGAACCAGTTTATTGTTTTATTTGATTCTCGTATATTTAGTAAATACAGTACTAACATAAATTATAAAAGTACAGGATTAATGGTTACTAATGGGAAATCTTTAGAGGGTTTATAAGATTGTTTTTTTTTATTTATTTATTTATTGTTGATGATGTATAAAAATGACAGTAGATTAGATGTTATTTAAGCAATGTTTTATAACTCCTCTTACTAATTGATAAAATACAACGAAATTTTTCATCAGGCTTCATTGCTCACTAAAAGCAATTTAAGTTTTTATCTGTCAGGTAGTAATAATCTATAATATATGTTATAATACTTCATACTTCTATATATGCACAGATTAAGATAAATTTGTTAGTATTTTGATGGTTTTTAACCGACTTCAAAAAAGGAGGAGGTTATATATTCGACGTGTATGTATTTTTTTTTTTTTTTATGTATGTTCACCGATTTCTCAGCCATTTGTGGATCGATTCTCAAAATTCTTTTTTTAATTGAAAGAGTATGTTTCTGAATTGGTCCCATTGTCACCAAAATAGGATCTGATGGTGGATTCCTAGGGAAATCGAAGAAAAACCTAAAAAGTTAGGTTATTTTTACGCCCGAAGAGAGATTCACGCTCGTTCGGCTGTACTGATATTCATGAAATTTGAGATGAAAATAGGTTAGACTATGTGTTAACACATACGCTACTTTTTATCCCGAAAAAAAATACTGTTCCCGTGGGATGCACCAAATAACATATAAATCTTTTAATCTTCTACTTTTCTACTTCTTCACGCTCGAACGGCTGTACCGACATTGATGAAATTTGGATTGAAGATAGGTTAGACTATGTGTTTACACATAGGCTACTTTTTATCCCGAAAATAATAACTGTTCCCGTGGGATGCACCAAATAACACATGACACACTGATTTCGCTAAAATTTGATATAGGGGGTAGACTAGACCTTTTATAGCACGAAGGTTACTTTTTATCTTATTTATATATTCATTTGTTGGTCCTGAACTACTACTCTTAGTACAAGCAGTGGTCAAACTAAATCAGGGGCTCTCGACACCAGAGCTTGGCCACTTAGGTCATACATACTAAGTGGAAGAAGGAACTGTAAAATTTGATATATTATTAGACTAGACCCTTGAACGGATAAGGAAAATATTTACGCGCTCGCTTCGCCGCTTCGTTCGAATTTCCCCCAGGATGTTTTGGGCTTATGACACTCCAAATATTATGTAATTTGTGCTGCTTTGGACTTCTTTATGCTCAAACGGTTCGAACAAATACGGTGAAAATTTTCGCGCTTGCTTTGCTCGCGTATAGATCGCTTCGCTCGCATCCAGCTCACTTCGCTCGCACATGATTCTAGCTTGTTTTGCCACAACAAACATTATGTAATTTGTGCTGCTTTGGACTTCTTTATGTTCAAACGGTTTGAACAAATGCGGTGAAAATTTTCGCGCTCGCTTCGCGCGGGCATAGCTCGCTTCGCTCGCAATTGGTTCTAGTACGTTTTGACACAACAAACATTATGTAATTTGTGCTGCTTTGGACTTTTTTATGCTCAAACGGTTCGAACAAATACGGTAAAAATTTTCGCGCTCGCTTCGCTCGCACTTGGTTCTAGCACGTTTTGACACAACAAACATTATGTAATTTGTGCTGCTTTGGACTTCTTTATGCTCAAACGGCTTATACAAATACGGTGAAAATTTTCGCGCTCACTTCGCTCGCGCATAGCTCGATTTTCTCCCAATTGGTTGCTTGCCTGGCACACGCCAGATTCTTTCATCGTGAAGTTTATTTGGCTCTCCATAGCTAAAAATTAAAAAAAAAATCATTACTAACCACTAAAAATGTAAAAATAAAATTGTTTTAAAAAACAAAGAACCGACTTCAAAAACACAACTAAAAAGGGAAAAATAATTTTAAGCCTAAATCAAATCAAGAATATATAAATAAAATAGAAGAGTTTATTTCATGCACTTATAAAAAACTATTTAAAATTTTTATTAATCCTGTATTCTTGAAGTCGGTGCCATCTAATAAGAACAAATTAATGTTTGTTAAAAACAACTATTTTCAATTGTCTTTCTTTGGTGGCACCGACTCCAAGAATACAGGATTAATAAAAATTGTAAATAGTTTTTTATAAGTGCATGAAATAAACTCTTCTATTTTATTTATATATTCTTGATTTGATTTAGGCTTAAAATTATTTTTCCCTTTTTAGTTGTGTTTTTGAAGTCGGTTCTTTGTTTTTTAAAACAATTTTATTACTGTAAAATGTTGTACATTTTTAAACTTTTTGTTTAGTTGAAAATGTCCGTTGAAACGATCTAGTAACTACTAAAACTTTTAGTTATCTACCAGTTTTAACTAAGCGCGCTACCAACAAGGTTTAAACTGGAAACCAAATACAAATAAAACTAAGTCGAAACCTAATTCCAGTATGTGTGAAACTTTGAAATAACGATGTTACGAAACCTGATTCAGTCAACGACAGTTTATGTTTGTTACTAAGTAAAACTTGTTTTTGTGAAACGTGGTAAATACTCGTAGTAAAGTTTTTGTCGTGAACTTTTGTTTCGATTTTCATTTCTTTCAAAGAAAACTGGTTTCAATTCCATCGAATTAAAGTTCAATTTTAATCACGAAATTCGAAAACAAAGTTTCTAATCCACCCTAATCCGCGCGAACGCTAACCTTCCACGTTCAAAAATCACCACAGAACAAAAAGTTTCGAAAGCAAAAACAGATACCCACACCATTAATCAAGCAAACGGAGCGGGACAAAAGATGTTGCCCCTAAGACTGTCAGGGAGAAAGAAAGGGATGTAGATAGGTGATGAAGGCAAATTTTTGAATCCAGAATGCGGTAAGCTGAAAGGATTAGCTCGTTCTCATTTATCAAAGTGACGTTGGGTCTTAGAGGCGTGACGCAACAGAGGTCCCCGGGGTTCTAATGAAGTCTCCCGAAATAGAGTGGCAACATTTTATTAATAATGCAATGATTGTGCGATACAGTTATTATTATATCACTTTTAGAGATATACATATGAGGTATAACCAAATTGTATGATTTTTCTAACGATTTCGAAAATATATAAATTCAATACTATTAAGCGCATCAAATAAGCATTTTCATATTATTGTCATTTAAACAAATTTTAAAAAAACGTTAATCAGAATTTTAAAATGAAAACTTTGCAAATTTTATTAGTTATATTTCTTAGATCGTGCCCTAAATTCTTATAAAATTGAATAATTTTACTTAACCAAAAGTCACCTAGCACTGTCTTTTGCACAAAAATCTGCCTTCCAGTGTAAACTCAGTAACATGAAAAACTTCAATAGTAAGCAAAATGCATGAAACGTCCTAAAGAAAACATTAGTTTTTGATTAAAAAATAATTTTTGACATTTAAATTAAGTGTTAATTTTATTTTAATTATTTTTTTTTATGTACTTGTTGTGTTATTGTTTTATTTGTTCAATTTCATTGTTAATAAGTTTTAATGTGATTCTTTCACACTTAATAATATAGCAATTGGAATTATTCGATCTCATCAAAATACCAATAATGGGACCAAAAGATGACCTTTGCAAACCAAACAAAAATCTATATAATTTTTTTATCTATATACAAAAATCTATATACATTGTTCTCCGGCAACTTGTTGTACATTAGTATTTTTGTATGCTCTTTTTTGTACTTAAGCTAGTCAATTATCTGGTAAAACTTTACCTATCTTCCTAAAATGTGACATGTATATTTAAATGATTATGATTAATCTATGACACTGGCCAAGTGCGGGTCGGTGACGTACGACTCAACTCTCAAACATGTGAGCTTTTTTGTTTTTTGGTTAGCTTTCAACACTAAAACTAACCACTCAGCCTTCCAAAAAGTTGTGCCTTTCCATGTTAGCTAGATACAATCGCTAGCTACGGTATGCTTTCACAAAACTTCGCGAGCATCGTCAGATTATTCAGAAATTCTCGTTTAAGCAAAAATTTGCGGAATTTTTAAACTCTACCACGCTTTTGTCGATGGTTCAGCTATTTTGTGTGAGGTTAGGTCATGTAATAATGTTAGGAAGAAAAATGGGAATGAGATTTGGTATTTATGAGAATCGGTAATTATGTTGTTTATGGTTATTACGAATAACAGTACAAAAGAAAAAAAAACATTGCTTATGGTTGCCACAACATGGGAACCAAACACTACTAGACCTCGAAAAAGATCTAGGAAACGGTAGCGTGAAAATCTATGTAAATTTGATAAGGACTGGGCCACCAAAGCCAAAGACCAGGCTGACTGGAATAAGAGATGGGAGGCCTTTGCTCAGCGTTGGGACACAACAGGCTTACAATAAAAAATAAATAAAATAATAATAATAATATGATTGCAAATTTGGAACAATTCTTCTTCTTCTTCAACCTTTTTCCACTAGGTGGGGTCGGCACAACAAGTTTCCCTCTTCCACACAATTCTATCAGCTGTCATATCTACATTCACTCCCTTTTTTTCATATCCTCATTTACACTATTCAACCACACCTTACTAGGTCGACCTCTACTTCCGCTACCTCGTACAACCATATCCGTACTTATTTTAGTCACATGCATTTCCTCTCTACGCATCACATGCCCATTTCACTGGAACTACTTTCAAACTTCCTCTACTTAATATACTAATTTCTTACCTTGTCCATTTTCGCTCCTCCACACATCCATCAGATTCATAATGACAACTGTAATACAAAAACTATAACGCCTCGTTACGTCAATACTTGCCAATATGTATGTCTTCTTACATATCTGGTTTTGATCATTAGAACTAGCTCGTTTAATAAATGTATCCTTTGCTAATTCAAACTTTGACCTTACGTTATAAAAAAACCGATTGCAAAACATAACTTTGATGTAGGATTCAAATTTTATCTTGGTAAGTTCCTTGTTGCTAATGTACCGAGTCTAATAATGGAGTCGAAAGGTGGCCTTAGGAACTCTAAAACTAAATTGGATAAACCCATCTTATTAGGTTTATTTAAAAAAGACTGATTTAAAAGGCTATATTGATAATACAATGATGGTCATATATACCTACATTACATATATAGTACATTGATGACCTCATTGGCGCAATGGTTTTCATGCCAGACTGCTAGCCAGAATGCCCCGGTTTTTTATTCCTGGCACGGTCAACATCTTTGTGATGAATAAACTTTGATGGCTGTTAGTCTGGGTGCTCAATATGTATCTATTTATATGTGTAAAATATGTAGTACATTAGTTATGTTTGCAACCTTCATACAACGTAGAAATAGTTTAGTATGAGGCTAAGCAGCCGTGTGTGAAATGTGTCCAATGAATGTGTGAAACATTATTATCATTATAACAAAAACTTGTTTATAAAAGAATCTACAAATAAGGAGTTATTGTTAGCTATGACATTAAGTGTATCTGTATAATAAAAAGGTCATTAAATACATAACTCGTATATAACCAACTACACTTGGCTCTTCACTATAATGCCATTATAATGGAATTACAATTCCATTTCGAGTAGAACGGGTGCTAACTGCGCGGTATCCGGTTGACAAATTGAATAAATAACCAACCGTCATATCTACTTCGGAGTAACCTTGAGTTTTGAGCATCGTGAGAGCTACTATACATACCTTTCTATAATTATATATTTTTATACTAGTTGTTAATAGACTGAATAGTAGGCCTTGTGAGAAAAATATGATCGGAACAATTAAAATGCAATTAGTATGCAAATAACGACGCTTTGTTGTTGCACTAGCTGCGTTCCGCGCGATAATCCAGGACAGCAAGAAGTTAATCCAGGATAAAAAACTTATGTATTAATTCGAGGTTTAACCTATCTTTATAGAAAATCTCATCAAAATCGGTCCAGCTGTTGGAGTGTGAAGAAGTAACATAGATTTTGAACCACATTTGTTTTCGGGATAAAAGTAGCCTATGTTTATCCAAGATCTAACCTATCTTTACACCAAATTTCATCGAAATCAGTTCAAAATTAAAAAGTGAGTGTGGCACAGTGGTAATAACGACTGCTCTTCAATCAGACGGCCCTTAGTTCGATCCCGACCCTACTTGTTTATCTACCAATGACTTGTTTTTCAAGTTATGTGTGGATTTACACTCGCTTTACGATAAAGGAAAACATCGTGAGGAAACCGACATGTTAAAGGACTGCAATATCCGAAGACGTGTGTCATCCGCCAACCCGCACTTGGCCAGTCTGGTGGATTATGGCCTATATCTCTATCCTCGTGAGAGAAGGCCCCGAGTCCCAGCAGTAGGAACGTATAGTGGGCTGCTTATGCCCATGCTTATGCAGTTTAAAATTATTTGGATTCCAATGTGATAATTATTTTAACTAAAATTTCTAAAACACAAACAGTCATTGCCTGTTTGATTTCAAACAGCAACTTCTGTTTTAGTACCGCAAAACGCAACCCAACAGCAGTTAAAAAGTTAACAGCTAAAATGTTTTCGTGCAATAAATCTGCCCTGTAGACATTGTCAGCCATGATTTGTTAGCTCGCACATTGTGTAAAAATATACTGGGATCAAAATATCCGGTGCGAAAAATAAAAGGGGATAAAAACTCCCGTCCTTGATAAAATTTGTTGCGTGTATACGAAATAAATTGCGCACTAAATGTGTTCTATTTAAGTATTATGTAGAAAAAAAATTAGCTTTACATAAAGGTAAGCAATCTGCCTCCGACTAGTATTTTTTGAGAAATTAACAAAAACATGTTTTTTGGCTCTCCTGAAAAGTTGTGTTTTTGCAGTTATCATTTTATTCTCCGGGGACGGCGACTTGTAGTTTGTAACTTTATAGTATTTATTTATTACATATAAATAATAATAATATAGGTAACGCCTGTAGCTTGCCTAGCTAAGGTGATCTGACGCGATCATCGAAATTAAGCAACAGTCGATGCACAAGACTGTCGTTTATCACGTGGTATCTTTATCTGGGTGCTACCGTGTGACGGATGACATGTTAAATTGTAGGTCCTGACTGTTAGTCTTAGTACAAACAGTCATTAAGCCACGTCAGAGGCCTTTGGGCGGTTTGAAATTCACATTTAATTCGAATATTTAAATTTTTTAGAAGTTTTAAGTGATTTTTATGCACATCTATAATCTTGGCCGTATTCCTTGGCTAACACCTACAGTAATTAACTTAGATACATTTTATTGTGAGTTTTGTTAACTGAGCTACTTTTCTGTCTTTTTTAATTTTAATTTATTAATATAATACGAGTGTAATCTAAATCAGTTGTATACAAGGACTGCTTCATAGAGAAGAGAAAAATATATTGCCTTTGTTTGAAAAATATAAAATGTCAGTGACCTGTCGCAGCTTAAAAACAAATCTCAAAAGAGGTTCAATGCTTTCAAGCGCGCCATTACCACTTTCCTTTACAACTGAAGGGTCATTAAAAAACGTGGCGACGAAAGAGGCCGGATTACATAATAAAAAATATTTCGAAAATTTTGAATCGACTTTTTTGTCTTTGTTAAGGTATGTATATATACGATAGAAGTATGTTTTTCATTATAAAACCACTAACAAATCCAGCGAACTCTGTTTCGCCACCAGATGTTTTCCTCCTTTTCTGTTGAAATTTTGTTTTCTACAAACCTCACGAAGCCCGAGATCTTTCTAACGAATGCAAAACCATAGAAATCGGGTCGTGCGTTCTGCAGTTATAGCATCAGGAAATAAAATCCGACTTATTTTTATATAAAACAATAAAACTTTACTAAACATATAATATAAGTCGAGTGAATTTGTGCTAGTGAATAAAATAAACATTTGAAAACTCATGTTCTCTCACTCTCACAATCAAAGGTGTACAAGCAAACGAACTTTCAAATGTTTTCTTTATTTACTAATACTAGTGTTGCTCGGTCGAAAAACGTCTTCTTTTCTATTGAAAAGAAGACGTTTTGAAAAGAACCCTGCCCCGGTTCAATTCTAGCCCCGTAAAAACGACTTGTTTTTCAAGTTATGTACGGATTTGCACTCGCTTGAAAGAAATAAAGCTTGCTTGTGAAGAAAAACATCGCGAGAAAACCGACATGTTTGAGGACCACAATATCCGAAGACCTGCGACATCCTCCAACCCGCACTTGGCCAGCGTGCTGCATTATGGCCTATTTAAAGACCCGAGTCCCAGTAGTGGAAACGTAGCCTGCTTATGCTAAATAAACTATAATAATGTGACCTTTTGTATTATCTTACATTGTTTCAACTAGCTATCGCGTTTCTGTTTTCGTCATTACTTTGTATTTTATAACTTAGAAAAGCATACCACAAACGTAACAGTCAATTTGAAGTTATTTTACTGCTACTAGAGATATTATATATTTTGTTACAACTTTAAATCAAATACAGGTTAACCAGGGTAGTAAAAACATAGCTCTGGCTCAATGGCAGTCAAAATATTTTATAAGCTACCTAAACAGTATTTTCTTTATTAATTAATTAATTGTTGATGAATATAATATGACGATATGTAAATTTGACGTGCCTAGTATAACGCAATCTTATAAGGTAAATAAAGTTCTGTGATTTCAATAATATAAATAAAGTAGACAAAAACAGTACTAAACTGGCTAATAAAAAAAAAACTTAGATTTTTATCAACATCTAACATAATAATATGAATGTCATAATTAAAATAACATTGCTTTGCATTTAGTCGCCTGACTTGTTTATATAAATTATTTCAAAAGACTTAATAACTCTATTACGAGTATCTTACTGAGAACTTGATAGCTGCAAAATTTCGCAATTAATCAACCAATGTACCTATTCAGCTGATGAACAAAATTAATTAAAGCACTTTTTAACTTCACTTTTAATTAAAAAGTTTTCAACCAGTGCCGTCACGTATTTAATAAGTTATTGTTCAAAACATTTTCCTTTTTGATGTTCGAAAGAAATTTAAATATCATGATAATTTTGGCTAGAGATAAAATAAAGTTTCTAGTCTTCACCATCTATGGACGTTCTGGGGTCGTGGAGCAAAATATCGATCGAGCATACTAGAAAACAGACAGGCATTTACCCAATAGGATGAGTCAAAAAAGGCTAATGATAATAATAAAGAGTAAATCATAGGTAAGGAAAAGAGGAGGCCTATCAAACGCAACAATGGTTCAAGATAGTCTGATGATGTTTAAAAATATGACGAATTAAATTAATGCGTGTGTTTCTTATTTGTGTATCGTGCGTGACGTAACAGCCAGCCTCAACGGAAGACCAGCGTTGGTTGCTCTCCAGCAACCAGCATTATGCTGAGTTGAGGCTGTGTTGTGACTAATTAATGTTTATTATGTGTGTCCTATTTTAATTACTTTATTTTGTCCTGTGTTTTAATATGTCACAATAAATATTTTTTTTCTTTCTTTCTTTCATATGACTTTGACTTTGAAGTAAATAAAGGAAACTCTTGAGTCTGATTTCTTTTTTTTTGGGCACATTACACACACGCTGGTTAGACACCCCATACTAAACCATTTCTATTTTTATTAAAGTTGCTAACACAACTGATATACAACATAATATATTTTGTACATTTGTAAATACTTCATATCAATACATAATCGTATTTGACACCCAGACTGACAGCCAATAAATTAAGTTCATCACAAAGAATCGAACCCGGGACCCTCTGGTTGGCAGTCCAGCGTGGTAACCATTACGCGAACGAGGTCGTCGATTTAACTACATATTAGTTTTTTTCGAGATGCTAGGTCAGTAGTACATGAAGTGAGTTCTTTTGAATATACATAGCTACTAAAATACATAGGATAGCATACCACAAACGTGTTAAAAAAAATACTAATGACCCAAGAGCTGGCGCTTACCTCGGCCAACGTATAAGTTTGGTGATCCAGCGAGGTAATACCGCCAGCATTTTAGGCACCTTACCCACGGATACTGACTTAGATTTAATCCACTATTTGTAAGGTTTTTATTTTTTTATTGTGAATAATTATCGTATTATATGTGAAAGTAAAGTAAAAGTAAAGAATAAAATATACATACCAAATATTTGGCGTTAGCAACAAGGTTTTTGCATAAATATTAATAAATCAAACCCATAGGTACTTATTTAATGCAAATGAATTATTCATACCTTAATCAGTCCAATTTGAACGCAAGTCGCAAACTCGAACACGAATTTTTGATTTTGAAACTGTATTCACTATTAACAAAACCACTAGAAAAAAATCACAGCATTTAACGACAAAAGAAAGTCTGTTCGAATTTTGAAAGTTTAAAGGTTCCAATTTCAAAATCGGGGTAGTGTTAGGCGCCGTATCCGTGCGGTAGCGACGATAGCTCGCCACCGAATGATTCGAAATTCGAAAGCACCTGTTGTGTTGGCAGCCTTACACCCACACATAGACGTTTCTAGTACATTGGAGGGTGTACTTAGAGCAATGGTGAAGTGGTGACTGGATATGGTAATTAACCGTAAGCGCTCTTAAAAAGTATTTATACCTATAGCAGTAAAAAAAGGATGTAATATCTGAGTTATATTTGATAATACTCTTCAATGTTTAAAATTGGAATAAAATAAGGAGTGTAAGTAAAACAAACTAATAAAATTTAAATATTCAAATATTGAGACATTACTGGGACAGCTCCAGCGATAAAACTTCGGTACAATAGATTTATTTATTAGAAACTTTTAAACGCTCGCCCTCGTATAATGTAAAATGATATTTTTCAGTATCACATTAGAATTTTAAACTAAATACAATTTAAAATATAAATTGTATTTCATACGACATTAAAGGAAATATAATTTGACATAGACTAATATAGCTGCACTCCATGAGCCTTCAGAGAATTGAGATAAAATAAATAATAATTTGATGTTCAAACTGTACATTATTGGATGTTATTTTGTTAAAAATAAGTCATTTTAAATATGTTCTAAGCTAACATAAGATATTTTAAGACGTTTATATTAAATTATAATAAATTATTTGTGTCTATTATGATATGATACTGACAAATAATATATTGAATGTTTATTATGTACAATATCCAATCAACTCCAGTTGACAGCTGTCAACGGTCGTGGTTGTGCTCCGGCGTATTTGCTTATTTTTAAATATAATAATGTCCACTACAAGTGATGATTACCTCAAGAATATGCTACAACAACTACTGAAGCCGTTGGAAGCTCAAATTATTAACCTGACTGCAGCAGTGCTAAGAATTGAAAATAAACTTCTGGACAACGACGACGAGCTACGTCATGACATGCAAATTGGCGCGAACAACACTCTGGAGCTTCCCAGACCCCAAGATGACCAAACTTGCAAAATTAGCAAAGGTAGGAATACCAAACCTAACGCTAACAAGCAGACTGCACCCCAGGCGCAGGCGATAGCCGCAGCCGCCGATGCTAAACCTAGCACGTCATCGACAGCGCGAGCGCAACGAGCGCAGTCTCGTGAGACACGCAACACCGTGACCAACAACCGCACCCACTCTAAAGGACAGGCTGCCCCGGTATCTGGAACGGCGGCAGTACAGCAACGTAGGGTGAGCACTCCTGCAGCCGCGGCACCACTCACCACCCGCTTCGGGACAGCCGAACAACTCACACACCAGTCCCCTACGCCACAAATTACACAGCCGCTGGCGAACAAGGCAGACGCAAAGGTCTCCGAATCTATTATAATAAACGACACACCGGCGCATTCTGACTGGCAAGAAGTACGACGCGCGAGAAAACGACGGCCCCAGCGCGGTGTTATCATCGGCTCCGGCGAAGAGGACAGCGAAGTCTCGACCGTAGAACGGGTGCAAAAGCTTCATGCTTGCTTCTTTCGCGCTGACACAACCGAAGATATGATAATTACTTTAATGAACAAAAAAAGTAAGTCGCAAAACTATACGGCCCAAAAACTAAATCTCAAACACGAATACTATGCTTCGTTCGCTATAACCGTGCCTGCAAGTAAATTCGATTTTTTCACCGAACCTAACAACTGGCCCCCGGGGACTGAAATAAGTGCCTGGAAATTTCGAGGAGCCGCGCGACGTGCGCCCAGCCCGTCGCGCAGCCACCGCACTGCCGCGGGCGCCCGCAGTCGCAGCGCCGCCGGCGCAGCCCCCGCCACCGCCTGCGCAGCCCCCGTCACCGCCTGCGCAGCCCCCGCCGTCGCCTGGCAGACCGGTTCCCAGTTTAACAAGCGACAGTAAACTCATTATTTGTCACCAAAACTTACAATGTTTCACTAATCTAAAAAGCAAAAAAATAGAAGTCCTGTTAAAAAACGAATTTAACTGTAGTGCCTTAGTACTTACCGAACATTGGCGAACTTCTAGCGAATTGAAATGTATAGACTTTGATAATTACAAGTTATCTTCTTACTATTGCAGGCCTACCATAAAGCACGGCGGAAGCTGCATTTTTATACATTCTAGCCTAAAATCTAGACCGCGGGATGATTACCGCGACCTATCGTGTGAGCAGGTTTTCGATGTGAGCGCCACCTTCATCTCTGACTTTAACGTACTTGTTGTAGGGTTGTACCGCTCTAACCTGACTGATGTTAACGTATTTCTCGCATTATTTGACACATTATTAGCAAAAATTAATGATGACAAACTTACGGCTATTATTGCCGGTGATACGAACATTAATTACAATACCGACTCATTAGAACGTAGAAAACTAAATGACATATTAGCTGCGCATAAGTTCACCCAGCACATACAAACTTCAACTAGAGTTGCAGGAACATCCTCTACACTCCTTGACCATATATTTTCTAATATTGAGCCGAGTCGGGTGGCAGCTCGCTCGATAGTGTCACATGTGAGTGACCACTATGGCGTGCACGCTTGCATATCTGGTTTTCACCAGCAATGTAAACCTAAGCATATCAAACGTAGGATAATAACGCATGCAAGAAAGCAAAGTTTTGCTCATGCATTGAGCAACATAGACTGGGTAGATATGACTCTGCGATATCTTGATAATAATTTATTAGCCGAGAGGATAATTAGCGCTGTTACTAGTAATTTTTATATTTACTTCCCTTTGCAATACGTACCAGTACGTAACCCAGAATCAAATTGGATTACCGATGACATTATTAATTTAAAACATTTGCTTATTGACATTCACAACTTAAGAATAAAATACCCATCCAATGACGATCTCAATAATATAGAATTAAAATTAAATCATTCTTATAACAGCAAATTGACATTAACAAAGAAATATTTTTACGAAAGGCAAATAAACAACAGCAGTAACAAATGTAGGACAATGTGGACAATCGTTAATAAAGAGACCGGGCGTGCGGTACGCGATAAATCCGATTTTACCGACATAGTGCGCCAAGACTCGGGTAAGCCTTTTCAAAACAAAATTGACTTAGTCAACTTTATGAATAAAACTTTTCTGACCGCCGGAGTTCAAGCCGGCGCCCCCACAGCATGCGTTGCTACTAGTTTAGGTATGTTAGGCCGCGCTAGACCTCATAATATATGTTCAATACGTTTAAGACCGTTCTCTAACAACGAACTTATGAAACTAATTAATATAAAAATAGCACCAAAAAAGACAAGTGATTGTTACGATCTGTCTATGACCATACTACGAGATATCTCTCCTATACTTGTGAATCCGCTGAGAGTACTATTTAATAGATGTTTTAAACAAGGCTGTTATCCGCGCGCCCTTAAATCTGTTAAAATAGTACCAATTTATAAAGGAAAAGGAGATAAAACCTCGGCTAGCAATTATCGCCCTATCTCAATCATACCGGCCATAGCGAAAATTTTTGAAGTTGGATTAAACAATAGACTTTCAGAGTTTTTCAACAACAATCAAGTAATGACAGAGCGTCAATATGCGTACCGCGCGGGCAGATCTACTACAGATCTTGTTCGCGAGTTTGTAAGGAAGGTCCTTGTAGCTCGCGACGGGAAGCGACAGGTCGCAGCCATCTGCTGCGACCTGTCGCGTGCCTTCGATACGGCGAATTCCGGTTTAATCCGGGCTAAACTCAATCACTACGGTGTAAGAGGGCCAGCCGAAGACTTAATGGCGGAATTCGTCACCGAAAGATGTCAAAGAGTCTTCGGCGATTCGGGGAATGCAAGGTCGGATGAAGGATATCCGGACTTAGGTGTGCCGCAGGGATCTTGCCTCTCTAATACAACTTTCGCGTTGCTAATGAACGACTTACCTGAGACAATTACTAGCAGTGATACTTACCTATTCGCAGACGATGTGGCGACCCTAGTCTCAGCTACAAACTTAACTGCCTTGAAAGAGAGATTATCGTCTGTCGCCCTTCAGCTACAGAAATGGTTCGCAGCAAATGGCTTTGCCTTAAACCTTTCCAAAACCTGCATTATACATTTTGACTTATCTAACAGACAACAGAAAGACATATCCGTCTCGGTGCATGGTACAACACTGCAACAAGTACCCCACGTTAAACTTTTAGGATTTCATGTAGACCGTGCCTTAAAATGGAATACCCATATTGACGCAGTGTGCGCTCGCCTGACGCAAGCCTGTTTCGCGTTGAGACGGCTGGCAACATCAGCACCGCGGCACGCCGTGCTGGCCTGCTACTTCGCCACGGTCCACTCCATACTCGCGTACGGAGCGGAGCTGTGGGGGGACGCGGCCGACGCGGAGCGTGTGCTCATACTACAGAAGCGCGCCGTCCGCGCTATAGTCGGAGTAAAATGGGATGTCTCTGCGAAACCGCATTTCTCTGAGCTAGGAATCCTCACCGTACCGAGCATCCTATTACTCCAAGTATGTATGTTTGTGAGGACTCATCCTGAGGAGTTCACCGCACAGGGAGCATCCCATCAGTACGGCACTAGGTGGAAGGACAGGCTCGCCACACCTGCCCACTCGATAGCCAAATTTGAAAAATCGGTTTACATTTGTGGTCCTAAGCTATATAATAAACTACCTAGTAGTATAAGAGATGCAGCTTCTGTCTCCATATTCAAAGCCAAATTAAAACAATTTTTAGTCGGCAAATCATATTATTCTCTTAGAGAATTTAAAAATGAAACGAGTACCGCTTATGGTAATTAATTATATTTTTATATTAGTATCTTGACCTGTAAATATTTATTTATCAATAAATGTCTGTATTCTGTATTCTGTATTCAATATAGTTTAAGAGATTAAAAACTAATAAAAAAAAAACACTCATAAAATTAATTTAATAGGCCACTCCGGATAGAACCTGACGGAAAGGTACCCATAACGCTCGTGGCATTGCCGCGTTGTATGGCTATGGATAGCCTTTGCGCCAGGTGCGATCCGGAGCGGTATTCGCCTGATTTTTCTTTTAACCTACGCCCAATTTCAGATATAAAAAGTTTGGCTTCAGTTCCCCAACAACCCATATGATACTTAAAAAATCAATATGTATATAATTAATATACAGGCAAACGTAACCTACATTTTCGTAGCACTCTAGGTCTACGAAAACAAACCCATGCTACGCGTCTACGAGGCTACGCCGTAGCAAGCAATTACTTGATGCATGTAGATAGTGAGGTAATTAAAATTTCCTATCGGCCTCCCTTTACAGGGTACTACATAACTGCTGGTGCTGTGTTGCATAAATCTAATGGGTAGGTTACGTAAAACCGATACAAGAACTAAGCCAGCTGTGCAATGGTAAACCTCATGGTCATAAATGAGTTCAAAAAACCCAAACCTCAAATTTTAATAGAAATAGAAGGCAAAAACATTTGGAAAACCCTTAAATTTACAGTTTTATTCTTATAAAAATATATAAAAAAAACAAAATGAAAAAAAAAAACTATTCCAAAAATCTAATATTATATTTTAAAACTAATCTTTTCCGTTTCATTATTCTTTAATTATTTATATCTAAATTCATATATTTGTTTCATAATTTTATGCGTTGCTTACACAAAAAATAGTTTTCAAAAGTTCTCCAAATAACAAAATATCTAAACACTGTTTCTTTTCACTTCGTTTGCACCTAAACTTTGAGACCTTCATATCTCCACAACGCTTAATAGAATTTATTTTTATTCACTGTTTTTTAAGGAAATTGTATTTAATGGCTAAACCAAACATCATTTCAGTCAACCAGTCAGTACGGTCAAGCAATTACCTCCTTTTAATGGAAAGACAATCCATTTGCCAAGTCAAAAATCGCTTGCGAAAAAAAACACTATTGAGCCAAGTTCAATCAAAAATTTCTCAAAACAGCCTCGATAACCATCATACAATAAAAAGTTACGAAAAAAATCTTGAATTGATTAGGCCGGTTAATGCAAAAAAATTGCCATACTCACACGATCAATAAAGTGTTTCGGTACATTGATCCCTTTTTCTGATAAATACAGCTTTTATCAGCAACTAAAAACTATTGAGCCACGTTTCATTAAAAATTACTCAAAACTACAGGTACGAAAAAAAAACTTAAAAAAGGTACAAAAAAATACTTGAATTGATAAGGCTGGTTAATGCAGAAATTTTTCTACGCTCATACGATCAATAAAGTGTTTCAGTACATTGATCCCTTTTTCGGATTAATGCAGCTTTTATCAGCAACTCTGTGTACAGTCTTCAGTAGAGTACTCTCAAGCATTCTCTTGAGACGTATTAGTCTTTTAATGGAACTTAGATTTCACTTACTTTTTACCTACTTAAGCACATCTAAGTTAATCCAATAGAGGACGTAGTGAAAGATATTTTTATGATGTATTTTTCCTTGAATCTATTTCATCAACTTTTCTCACAAGGTCGAGAAGGACGACAAACCCCCCTAAAATTAAACCCAATCTTTCACCTCTGTCTTACAAATAAGAAAACTTATAGCTCAAAATACAAATAAATAAGTATTAGGACACATTTCACACACGGCTGGTTAACCCCATACTGAACCATTTCTAGTTCGTTTTATGGTTGCTAATACAACTGATATACTACATAAACATACATACATACATATTTTATATAGATACATATTTAAAACACCCAGACCGACCGCTAACAAATTTAGTTCAGCACAAAGATGTTGGCCGTACCGGGAATCGAACCCGGCACCTTCTGATTGGCAGTCTAGTTTGGTTACCATTACGCCAACGAGGTCGTCATATGTTAAATGCTATAATAATAACTACGAGTAAAAGGGTGCGTTTAGCGGAGATTATAAGTAAAAAATTAATAAGTATTTAAGAAAATACAATTTTCAAGGCGAGAATGAACTTGTTTCTTCTAGATAAGCGCGCTCTGTCGTCAATATGACTTACCATCAGGTGAATTGTGGTCAAGCGCATACCTTTACAGATTAAAAAAAAAATGGTGCTACTATAACTGACTGACTTTTTCAGATCACAGCGGAAGTACACAAAATTTCACAGATTTCTTCCA
Source organism: Mellilla xanthometata (assembly GCA_035578125.1). Lineage (NCBI taxonomy): Eukaryota > Metazoa > Arthropoda > Insecta > Lepidoptera > Geometridae > Mellilla > Mellilla xanthometata. The sequence goes on from JAPUBQ010000020.1 coordinate 4,249,436, forward strand.
CCTACAATGAATTTCTGCAAAGTAATGCCCGAGTCAATAGGTTATATAGTTTAATACAAACTACCCCTAAAGTCAGTAGTAGGCTAGCCGGCAGTTACCCCGGTGACCTGATTTGTTTCCCATTTAGGGACTCACCCTTAACAGCTACTGAGTTACTGCTATATCACTATTTCACCCTTTTAGTTGAGGGGTGATGGTTGATTTTGCAACTTAATACACCATTTTCTGTTAAAGCTGTACAGTGAAAAATTTGTAAACTAAATAAAGATATAGATAGCCTATAGCCCATAGATAGCATAAGAATAAATTAAATAAATATGAATGGAGATGGATACAAGAAAGATAAGGAATGAAGAATGAAAGTACTAGAAGTAGCAAAAGCGAGAACTGGTATGAAAGGGTGTTACAGTAAAGAATAGGCTCCGAATAAAACAAACATCGGGGGTAGGTGTAAATAAAAAAAATAAAAATAAAAACTAAATAAAGAGAATAGAAAAAATACGATTATTAACGCTTTTAGTACACCTACGCAATCGCATGCGGCAGCGAAACGACGAAAAAACTGGAAGCTGTATGGCAACGTTTCGCAAGTTTTAGGTCTCGCTCTACTATATAGCTAGATGAAATAGTTGCGTCCTTGTCGGTATTGTTTCGCAAGTAACTGCGAAACGGGCGTAAAACAGACGCAGCTGTTTCGCTAGTGGAGTTTCTCATCGCATAGCGTCACCACGCGTTCTGTCAGAGAGTATAGAATTTCGCAAAATGAAAGCCAAAAATGTAGAAATGACAATGACATTTCCTTGCGAAAGAACTGCAGTGTACTAATGTTCCGTATATGTTTTGCTACTGCAATCATTTCGCAAAGACTCTTTGCCGCATGCGAATTCGTCAATGAACTAAAAGCGTAACAAGTAACAAATGAGAACTCATTGTATTTTATTTGGAAACAATTGCCGTTTTTTTATATAATAATTGCCGTTTTTTTATTATTTATATTGTTACTTCTTATAACAAAGCATTAGACCAACAAGCCGCGTAACCACACGAGTTACCGACACTCCGGCCTAAGGTGGAGCATGCCTAGTCTGAAATTATCATCTGGGCATTACCGTGGGTCGGTTGACATGTTAAACTGTAGGTCCCGGCTGTAAGTCTTAGTAAAAGCAGTCGTAAAACCAAATCAGAGGCTTTCGGGCTGCTTGGCAACTCTCGACACCAGAGCTTGGCCAATTAACCCATACGAAGAAGAACCTAGAGATGACAAGAAAGAAGAAGAAGAAAGAAGACTTTGAGTTTTTTAATACAAAAATCGAGGCGTCACTGTTTTTGTTCATTAATATTGATACACATATATGTTTATTCATGTTTAATCAGACCAGAGTGATGTATTAAACTATTATTAGTAGGCTAGTTGACTAAATGATCTAGCCACTCCTTTTCATTAGAATAAAGTTTTAACAAATTCAATAACCAATTTTGTAAAGGAAAATAATGTAGCTAACGATGATAATAATAAAACCTACCATTACCTCCTAGACTACAACATCGGATACCGATTTCAACAGTCGATAGATATTGGTATAAGAAACTTTAGATAAGCTGTTCGATAGGCATAGTCCATGTTTTTTTCAAAGGTTTATTTTGTGACAATTACAATAAAAGGCCACTAGTAAAAAACATTAGTAGTTTAAGATTCTGTCTTCTCATATTTTAACTTGTTATTTGAGTACATATTTGTATTATACATATTCTATAATGCTATTTTATATTACTGTCCTATGTTACAATCCTATCCTACTATCTTATCTTTTTTTCTTTTTTTTTTGACCTGATGAAATGCATTTACGCATGCCCACCACACCCGGGGAGGTGGGTGGGGTATGTTGGTCTCTATGCCAAAAGAAAATCACTACCGACTAAAACCTCACGATGGCCTCATCACCGGAAAGGGCGGGATGAGGTTCCGCTCCTCGCATTAACTCATCATCCCACCCCCCTCGGCTAGCCATCTTATCCTATACCAATATCCTATCCTACTATCCTATCTTAATATCATCGTTTACTATTCTATCCTATCCTACTATCCTATCTTAATATCATCTTTTACTCTCCTATCCTATCCTATCCTATTATCTTATCTTACTATCTTACCTTGCTATTTTATCCTACTTCCTAATATATACAAACGTAAGTTTGAACATACTACTCAATGTATATAGGATACGTCCAATGAGTATGCTTTTTCTAAACTCTTCCACGTAAAAATCAGTATGAAATCAGCTGAAACTTTGGATTAAAATATTGTTTACTTCTTATTTTGAATCAAAGAAAATTACAACTGATTCACAGCAGCTAGTGCAAGAATTCTTAGGAGTTAAATTAATACATTATTAAAATACCTATTAAATTATGAGTTTAATTACAGAAAAAAACTTACTAGTTCCACTTAAAGTCCAACCAAGTGAAAGAAAAAAAATTAGAAAGGTAAATAGTTTTAGGCAACTGATTAAATATTATTCGATAAAGGGTTGAAATCCTTATTTAAACGCTGCTCAAGAAAATATTTGGTTAACCGATCAATTACGTTTGGATCGGTGAGCTGAATTATTTGAATGGCATCAGACCTTTGAATTCTAATTAAAAACCAACAAAACTGATTAAAATTAAATGTAAAACGCTCGATTTCTAAACAATCTGTATTTATTTATACTTACTAATTACTCGGATTTTAAAATTGCTGTTCAAACTAAGATTTATCCTACTAGACATAAAATAATAAATAATAAATAAATATTAAGACACATTTCACACACGGCTGGTTAGCCCCATCTTATATATAAAATTTCCGTGTCACAGTGTTTGTTACCGTACTCCTCCGAAACGGCTTGACTGATCATTACCAAATTTCATATGCGTATTCAGTAGGTATGAGAATAGGCCAACGTGTAACGTTTTTACCCTTAAATGATAAGGGTTGTTCACCCTTAAATATATTTTTTTATTTTTTCGACGAATTTTTTTTATTTGAATTTAATATAAAGTGGCATTAAAAAATACATACGACCATAAATTTTTACTTTTTTATCATCAACCCCTATTTTTTATGGCCATTTTAGTAAATTTCCGTGTCACAGTGTTTGTTACCGACGTTACCGTACTCCTCCGAAACGGATTGACTGATCATTACCAAATTTGATATTCGTATTCAATAGGTATGTGAATCGGCTACTGTGTAACGTTTTTACCCCTAAGTGATAAGGGTTGTCAACCCTTAAATAATTTTTTTATTCTTTCGACGAATTTTTTTTATTTGAATTTTATATAAAGAGGCATTAAAAAGTACACACTACTCTAAATTTTTATTTTTTTATCATCAACCCCTATTATTTTATGGCCATTTTAGTAAATTTCCGTGTCACAGTGTTTGTTACCGTACTCCTCCGAAACGGTTTGACTGATCTTTACCGAATTTTATATACGTATTCAGTAGGTCAGAGAATCGGCTACTATCTATTTTTTATACCCCTAAGTGATAAGGGTTGATCACCCTTAAACATTTTTTTTTCATTTTCGTCGATTTTTTTCATTTTATTTTTGTATTAAGTGGCATTAAAAATACATACAACCCTAATTTTTTTACTTTTTTATCATCATTCCCTACTTTTTATGGCCATTTTAGTATTTTATTCATTTTTTATCTCGCTTGATAACTGATCAAATATAGTGTCTAACTGTACTTCGAGTAAAAATATATTATTTTTTTTGAAGAAAATAACTAACAAAATTTAACCTGATATACATATGCTTAGTATTACCAATCTTAAATACTTAAAATTTGCCGCGCCTTTACTTTACTGGTGAGTGAAATGCCACACTATGCCACTCACAAAATTCTTTTTCACAGACTTCTCTCACTGTTTACACAAATTTCGACCTTCGTTATTGTTTATGTATCGTATGTAGTAATATTGTTAACAATTATGATTTTGCTATATCAATGTAACTCTCTTATTAACTACTAGCTGTTGCCCGCGGCTCCACCCGCGTGTAAGTCGCTTTATTGCATAACCTCTCCTGCACATGACTGTTGCAAAAAAATGTATTTTCATCTGTGCGCTACTGTGGATCGGATTATACGTTAAATTATAAGTCCTCTTAGCACAAACAGTCGTTAAACTAAGGCAGGGGCTTGAAAAATTCTCGACAACATAACTTGATCATTTAGTTCTTACGTCGAAGAAGCTATAAAATTTGATGTACTAATAAACTAGACTCCGAACGTATGAGTAAAAAATTTTCAACAAATATGATGATGACACTACAAATATTATGTAATTTGTTCTGCTTTGGACTTCTTTATGCTCAAACGGCTCGAACAAATATGCTAAACATTTTCGCGCTCGCTTCGCTCGCGCATAGCTCGCTGCGCTCGCATCCTGCACGCTTCACTCGCGATTGGTCCTAGGGCGTTTTGGGTCATAGCTATGACACTACAAATATTATGTAATTTGTTCTGTTTTGGACTTCTTTATGCTCAAACGGCTCGAACAAATATGCTTAAAATTTTCGCGCGCGCTTCTCTCGCGCATACCTCGCTGCGCTCGCGATTGGTCCTAGGACTTTTGGGTCATAGCTTACGACACTACAAATATTATGTTATTTGTTCTGCTTTGGACTTCATTATGCTCAAGCGGCTCGAACAAATATGCTAAAAAATTTCGCGCTCGCTTCGCTCGCGCAAAGCTCACTCCGCTCCCATTCAGCTCGCTTCGCTCGCGATTGGTCTTAGGACTTTTGGGTCATAGCTTACGACACAACAAATATTATGTAATTTGTTCTGTTTTGGACTTCTTTATACTCAAACGGCTCGAACAAATATGCTAAATATTTTCGCGCTCGCTTCGCTCGCACACAGCTCGCTGCGCTCGCATCCTGCACGCTTCACTCGCGATTGGTCCTAGGACATTTTGGGTCATAGCTTACGACACTACAAATATTATGTAATTTGTTCTGTTTTGGACTTCTTTATGCTCAAACGGCTCGAACAAATATGCTAAAAATTTTCGCGCTCGCTTCGCTCGCGCATACCTCGCTGCGCTCGCGATTGGTCCTAGGACTTTTGGGTCATAGCTTACGACACTACAAATATTATGTAATTTGTTCTGCTTTGGACTTCATAATGCTCAAGCGGCTCGAACAAATATGCTAAAAAATTTCGCGTAGGGCTCACTTCGCTCGCGATTGGTCCTATCACGTTTTGGGTCATAGCTTATGACACTACAAATATTATGTAATTTGTTTGGTAACGGCTCGAACGGAATCGCTAAAAAAATTTGAATACCTATAACTTTAAAAATATCATTACCTACTAACCTTAAAAATTTTACAATGAAATTGTATTATACAAATAACAGACTTCAAAATCATACCTTAATTTATAAATTCTAACTGTACCTAAAAAGTGAAAAATAATTGTATGCCTACACATAAGTACCACCGAAGACTTTATTTGATTAACTTATAAACATGCTATTTTCAATTTTTTATATATCCTGTATTCTTGGCGTCGGTGCCATCTAAGAAGAACAAATTAATGTTTGTTAAAATATACACTATTAAATAGATATGGTATTGGAGTCGGTTATTTGTTTTTAAAACAATTTTATTGCGTCTATTATTCCAGTATGAGCTCAGTATTAAATATAATGCTCATTTAAAAGAGGTAATTGGTGCTATGGATAAGGTTCACGCTATAGCATTAAAATATTGATGTTGTTTGTTATTGTTCCTGTCGTAATTAATATGTGATATGTAATTTTAGGTAATAAACTATAAAAACCTGAACATAATATTTTTTGGCGTTTGTTACTTTTATATTCCCATAACGTTTGTTCATGGCGCTCCATACCCATTTCACGCATATACCATACACACTTATAATAAGTAAGTAACTTTTTAATTATACTAGAATTTGTCTAGAAACAAGAATAAAAATAATTAATAAGGCAAAACAACGTTTGCCGGGTCAGCTAGTAATAAATAATTTCTAGTTTGTATTGTGGTTGCTAACACAACTGACATACTACATATAAATACATTTATATCGATACATATTTAACACCTAGACAACAAATTTAGTTCATAACAAATATGTTAGTAGTAAGACTCAGTACAACAGGCGTAGCGAGTTTATTATAAATAGCAAAATACTTTAGCACTTTAAGCATTAGTATATTTGTTTTGTCATTTCCTTTTTCTTCCAAAAATAACCGAAATACCAAAATTACGGCAAAAATCGTGAAAGCTCACTATCAGAATAATTTAATCAAACCCGGCCGAATTGCCTTTCAATTCAGTTGTTGGAGCGTCAGAAAAAGATTAACCGGTATCTATCGGGGTCGACGTCCATTGTACTGAGCCGACAAAGCCCTAGTGATGGGATAGTAACCGACAGGTTTAAAGTTATTGTAACATTAACAGTTTCATTACAAATTTAAGAGCTTTAAAAATATTTCAACCTCGTTTTATTTATGTGCATAAGTTTTTACTGATGCATTTTGCTTTGTGAATTGTTTATTAGCCAAGAACTGTCTCAAGTTGAAAAACTTCTCACCAAGCAGCAAAAAGCGTATTCCACAAGACAGAGTGTACCTAGCTATACAAGTAGTCGTGCTTTTAAATGTCAAATGTCTATAGATGTTGAGAGTAAAAAAACTATAAACTTGTTCTAAGTTAATGACTATAAGATCTAACTCGTGTAATATACTGAATATTATTGCTTTTAGTTAGGTATAAAACATATGGTCAACTTTTCCCATCGTTTTTCAAAATCATAAATAATTTATAATAACCATATCTGCGTCAAGCGTATAGTTTGACAGCACAGTTAAGCATAGATTACACGGTATTAAAACTTTCGTTAAGCATATTTGAATAATAACACGTCGGGCTAATTCCGACAAAATAAACGTAAGTGATATCCAGTTATACAAACGTTATAGATTACACGAGTACATGCATATATAGATTTATAATATGTATTAATATATAATATGTATGTATGTATATGTAGTATATCAGTTGTGTTAGCAACCATAATACGAGCTAGAAATGGTTCAGTATGGGGCTAACCAGCCGTGTGTGAAAGTGTCCTAATATTTAAAAAAAAAATATTATAAACATATTCCTTATTAATATTATAAATGTGAAAGTTTGTGTGTATGTGTTTCTAACTTCTTCTTGCTTAACCCTTAAGGTAGCGGAACATGTTTTAGTAAAATAAACCAAAAATTTTATGAAATCTTATTTATTTAGACACTAAAGATACACGGAAAATTATTTAAAAAAATCCTACTTTAGTAGTTTAGAAAAAAAACAATGTATATTATACTAAACATTGCCACATCTACACAGAACAACAGACGGATGACAATGTATAGAATACTAAACAATATCACTTTTAGGTAATTTTATTCGTTTAGTTTAGGTCACCTATGAAGATAAGCTATGAAGAAATTCCTACACCTAAATAGCACAAATGCACTTCGCATTTAGTACAAACGATGCTTGCTTGTCCCTCTTTATAGTATTTGCATCTTGGCTACCTAGTCAGCCGTGGTCAATAGTCAAACTGGTCGTTTTTGACGTCATCATTGGCTCTTCTTTTCCTTTACCATTTCCCACTAGGTGGGGTCGGCACAGCCTGTTTTTCTCTTCCACGCCACTCTGTCAGCCGTCATCTCCACATTCACTCCCTTCTCATAACCTCCTTCACACAATTCATCCACGTCTTCTTTGGTCTACCTCTCCTTCCGCTACTTCTTACAATCATATCCATACTTCTGTTTGTTTTTTTTCTTTTATACTGAAACATATTCTCTATTCATCACTAGCACTGACCTATTCTTTTTCAGTAATTAGGTGTAAATGTCATAGTTGTATTATTTCAGAAGAGAGACTTCGTGATTCATTTCATTTCAAAATGCTTTCAGTGTAAAAGCCAAGCATTATTGATACCAAAATCCAGCGGCTGCTAGAATATATTGCATGTCTGTATTCTGACAAGCATCATGAAAGCCAAGGCCACAATATGCCCATATGGCTATTGCAAACCTTCACAATCTGGGGACATGAAACTTCCAAATACCGTATTCTTCCATTGCTATAGCGCTTGGTAGTTTGGGCGGGATAGCATAGCAAAATGAATCCCCTTTTATGTTACCGACCAATTATACGACTCCCAGTTTATATCTGTTGCATACGATCTAAAACAATATAATTTGTTCCAGAACCTTGTCCACAACCAAAAGCTTATCGGCTCATAGTAATCTGTATGAGTCGGTGAATACTAAGCTAAAGATTCTGTAGCTCTCCCACAATAATTGACTAACTCTAGCAAGCTAAAATATTTGTCAAATAGACAACTGGTGCTAGTGTCTTGATTGCTATTTATCTTCTCTTCTTAGTCGTAACTTCTGAAGGTCGTGTCTAATACGGAGTGTCGATCACTCGGTTAACAATAGTCTTCCACTTTTTCCTGTCCTCGGCGGTCTTAAAAGCTTCGGCAAAAGGTAGGCCAGTGAGCGTTTTTACGAGGTCTAACCAGCGGGTAGGAGAGCGATCTCGCGCTCTTTTTCCGTTAACTTGGCCAACTACCACGAACTTCTCGAGGCAATCAGGGTTTCTACGAGCGACATGTCCAAAATATTTGAGAATTTGCTGGTAGCAGAGAGTGGAAAACCTCGTGGTTATTCGGAGCTCGTCAAAAATAGACACATTGGTGCGGAACGCAGTCCATGGAATTCGCAACATTCGCCTCCAACACCACATCTCAAAAGCGTCAATCTTGGCTCTTTCCTTCTTTCTTATCGTCCATGATTCGATACCGTAAAAGAAAATGGAGAAAACCAACGTACTCACCAGCCTCACTTTAGTTTTACGGGATACATTGCGGTCTTTCCAAATCCTAGTGAGTTTAGTCATCGCTGTCTTAGCCATTTGAATTCTTCTGGAAATTTCCTTTTCATTGCCACCCTCGTTACTGAGAAGAGAGCCAAGGTATGCTGCTCACCGAATATGTATAACTGCTCAACGAATTCTAGGTCTCTGAGTTCATTAGAGCGAACTAGCATGCCTTGTCTGTCTACCACCAACACTTTGGTCTTCGCCTTGGTAATGGTGAGGCCAACTAATTAACTTTCTTTCTCTCCTCTAGAAAGGAGCTGAGCCAGTTCTTGCTCTGATGATGCAAACAGAGTAGTGTCATCTGCGTATCTCAAATTGCTTATTCTCTTCCCACCCATGACAATACTACCTTCCCAACCATCTTGTCTTGCTATTTATAACGCTAGTAAAATCTTAGCTTTAACTCCTAGAGTATCTTCTTCATGCGTGATGTAGGGTTTTACAATGTTGTTTTGGTTGGCCCCAGGCCTTAGTAAGTTCTTAAAACTCTATTTTTTTTAGTTTTTTGCGAGAGCACTGCCTTCTGCTACCGGCTTTTTGTCTTTTGCAATTCTGAATGCAGTATCTTCTTCAACTTTGGGCTTTTATTCTGTCAATGATAGGACTGAGAAGATGCAGTACCAGCCTCCAGTGTCGGCAGTGGTATTGTCGAAAAAGAAACTATCATTACTAGTAGGTAGTAAGCTTATCAAAAAAAAAAAATTGCGCCAAAATCAAGCTAATGCATAAAGGGCAATGTATATTATGCTATACATAACAAAGAAGTGTTAGTTTGGTTATTGTGTGGCGATGTATAGTATACTTTACTATCGCATAAAACATATGTATTCACGCAAAATAATACACCTAGAATAATTTTTATTATTTATAAGTAGTCACAATATATTATTTTTCTTATTTTATGAGTCTTACAAACATAATTAGAAGAAAAAAATATAGAAAAACAGTATTTTTCCTTGCACTTCGAGCAGCTACAAGCATTCGTTCAGCATATTTGAAAATTGACACAAAACTGTTAAAAGCACTGATATCTTGATATTTTTCTAAGCAAGAAGATGCATACCGAAACTTGTTTTGACTTATAATAAGGTTCCATGCATTCATATTTAGACGTCAGAATTTTTTGAAATGTATGTATAGTACACTCAACGAAACTACCTTAAGGGTTAAACAGCTGAACCGTTTTAACTGAAATTTGGCTTGTAGTGAGCTTATAGCTTGAGGATAAACACTAAAGCCACTTTTTATCTCGGATAAACGTGGGTGGCGCAGCTAATATAATATTAATATAACTGGAAGCATATCTTAATTTATTTTTAGTGAATTATCCGGAATCTTATCCGGCCACCGGCAGATCAGCGGACCCCATCACAACACACTGTTATAAATCACGATTCAGGTAATTTCCTACCATTACCAACGTTCTAACGACCAGTATTGTACCCTAGTGTATGCACGATGAAATGGAAATGCGGACGAAATTACCCCGCGAACGTGGCTTTTTCCCGTCCAAACTTGAGTTATTGTCGGCTAAACTTAGATCAAAGTTTCTGGAATAACGTAGACTAGGCAAGCTCAAGATAGCAAGACATGAGCCAGCAAGAAAGACGCTTTTAATTAAATCTTGGATGAACTTGTCGAGGATAAATTAATTGCAAGGAAAAGTAATATATATACATAAAATAATTAAATATTAGGACACATTTCACACACGGCTGGTTAACCCCATACTGAACCATATCTAGTTCGTTTTATGGTAGCTAACACAACTGATATACTACATATACATTCATACATACATATTTTAAATAGGTACATACATATTAAACAGCCAGACCAACAGCCAATAAATTTAGTTCAGCACAAAGATGTTAGCTGGGCCGGGAATCGAACCCGGAACCTTCTGATTGGCAGTACGGCATGGTAACCTTTACACCAACGAGGTCGTCAAATATATACATTGCTTTTGTACATAAAAATGTGTTCACAATTATTAATTATTTTCATATTTAATACAAATAATGAAGACTATAAAACTTTCTGTTTACATTTTTCTGTAGGGCGGGTTTTCATTTGCTTGAAAATGCGGGTGCATATATATCGCTTCGAATGAAGCCATTCGCATAATTCTTATCGAACTTCACTTGGGTAATTTCGTTTGATTATTAGTTATATGTAATTAACTAAGATTTCATTAATGTGTGTTGTTAGATAACTATTATACTGTGACAACTACATCAAAAACTAGTAACAAGTACTTACATAATTTGTCGCTGAATTGATACGTTTTAGTTTGTTTTTCTTCTATATTTCAAGAAGAAGAAAAGAATACAATATTTTGTAAATTATGTTTTACAATATTTACTTCATTAACCAGTGAACCACAACCAGTGGGTAACTAAAAGCTATAAACACATCTAAAATCTTTATATAATGTTTAATAAAAAACCTTACAATCTGCTTTACTGCAAATGATTTTGACAAATTTGTATTATGAGATATGAGGGACATCCTTTTGTTATCATAAAAAAAACATTTTCAAAATTCCAGTTACCAAGTACCTAAAAATGTAAAGATTAACAAAAAACCTTTTTAAAAAACAAAATAATTTCAAATTTGTCTTTCTAAAATGCTGATATTTGGTTGTTCCAGGAATCTACTTCTTGAGGCGAAAAATGCTTGGTCAGTGTTTTGTATGCCTCTTTTGTACGAGGTTAGTTCTTTTATACATGAATGGAACAAGTTTTTGGGGAGAAACTTAATATTACTCAAATAAAAATCACAATATTGTTATTATATTATTTATCTAGAATTATTACATATATTATTATAATATAACTATAGTTGTTATTATAGTAATATTTAATAAAACAATATCAGCGTTGCAAACAGTTTTATGTTTTTTTTTTTTTTTTTTTATCCTTGATAGGTTAGCGTTTGACTACAGCTAGCCTGATGTTAAGCTGCACTGCAGTCTACGGTGTGGCACGCTTACCTAGAAGATACCTATTAACTCTACTTTTGAAGGCCCCCGGATGATACCTCTCAGGAAACAGAGACTTAGGTAGTGAGTTCCAAAGCTTCGCAGTCCTAACAATAAAGGTCGACGCAAAGCGTTTTGTACGAAAGTTCGGAACTTCAACTCTGTATCGGTGTCTCTTCACTGTCTCTCTGCTCGTTCTGTAGTAGAACGGAGATGGTGGAATCAAATTATGAAGTTCCATAGCACACTCCCCGAAATGTAACCGATAAAAAACCGACAAACTAGCAACCTTGCGTCGGTGCTCTAGGCTCTGAAGTTTCGCCTTCGTAACGCAAGAATTGCCGATGAGCTTCTTAGCTCGTCTCTCAATGGACTCAAGTGCTTCTAGCTGATATTTGGCAGAACCATCCCAAAGATGCGAACAGTACTCCATGCACGACCGAACTTGCGCTTTATACAAGGTGAGCAGCTGTTCAGGCCTGAAGTACTGTCGCACCTTTGAGAGGATACCCAGCTTTTTTGCAGCCACTTGCGCTTTGGATTCAATATATGAACCAAAATTGAGAGACGAGGTCAAGGTGATACCGAGAAGCTCTAACTGGTTTGTGATCGGAACGGACACATTTCGGAAAGTAGGGGCCAGATGAAATGGCCTCTTCTTGGCGGAGAATAGACACGCCTGAGTCTTAGCAGCATTAAATTTAACCAGATTGGCATCGCCCCAATCGGAGACTGCCTGTAAGGTGTCGTTTATGCGCTCGACCATGCCCTCTCTGAGTAACTGGATATCAGCCGCACTGGCTCGTGCGTTGGACATATAGCTCTCTACAACCGTGCTGTCGTCTGCATACCCTATGATGCCAGGCTTGAGCAGATCATTAATATGCAGCAAGAAGAGAGTTGCAGAGAGCACTGAACCTTGAGGGACACCGGCGTTTATAGCCATTCTATCAGACGAGCAGCCATCTATGACTACTCGGATTGATCGATCCCTCAAAAAGTTTGATATCCACGCACAAAAACCAGTGGGCAAACCGAAGGAGGAAAGCTTGCTGATAAGGCCGTCGTGCCAAACCCTGTCAAAGGCCTTAGAAATATCGAGAGAAACCGCTAGGGCTTCTCCGAATTTCTCGATGGCCTCACTCCAGATGTGCGTGGCGTACACTAGAAGATCCCCAGTTGACCGGTTCCGGCGAAAGCCATATTGTCGGTCACTGAGGAGGTCGTTCGATTCTAGGTACGCCAGGAGCCTGTTGTTCAGGACACGTTCCATACTCTTGCAGAGTATGGAAGTGACCGAAATGGGCCTGTAGTTGGCAGGGTCGGCTCGACTACCTTTTTTGGGCACTGGCTGCACGTTAGCAAGTTTCCAGGACATCGGTACTAATCCAGTCTCAAGAGAGAGTCTAAAGAGGCGTGTCAATATAGGGGACAACTCGGGCGCACATGTCCTCAGTACAATAGCAGGAATACCATCTGGTCCACTGGCCTTATTCACGTCTAGATTGCGCAGCGTTTTTCGAACCTCAGCCTGGCGAATCCGGATTTCTGGCATTACCACCGGACAACCGGGCATAACTGGAGGAATCGCGCTACCAGCATCTAGACGTGAAGACTCCGCAAACAGAGATGCAAACAAGTTTGCCTTCTCTTCGGCGGTGTGTGCCAGCGAACCGTCAGGCTTCTGCAATGGAGGCAACGAGGGGCGGCAGAAGTTCGCTTCAACCGCTTTAGCTAGGGACCAAAACGCTTTACTCCCCGACGGGTATGAAGCCAGTTTGATCCCTATTCGACCAATATGGTCAAAACGAGCCTTCTGTAAGACCTTCTTGCAGGACTTAGCGGCCTTATTAAAAGCTCTCTTCTTTTCACGAATATCAGATGCCTTGCGCTGTCGAGCTTCAGCCCAGGCTTGGTATGCCTGATGTTTGCACGCTTCTGCGCGTCCACACTCAGATCCAAACCATGGGCGAGTCTTACCAGTCGATGGAACATCAGAGAATGGAATATAATATTCCATCCCTTTCCGTATCACATCAGTTACGGCATCAGCACAGACACTGGGATCGCTAGAAGAGAAGCAAACTGGCCGCCAAGGGAAAGATGCAAAAAATGACCGCATCTCATCCCAATCTGCTGACTTGTATCGCCACATCCGCCGCGAACCTTTAGGACTAGGATCGGGCGGGGAGTAAACGGATACAGATTTCACCAAACAGTGATCGGAACGACCCAGTGGCGATGAAATCGAAACCGAGTACCTGTCCGGATCAGTTGTCAGCAGAAGGTCCAAGCAATAAGGTGTGTGCGAGTCAACATCTGGTACCCGAGTGGCTCCATGGACAAGCTGGGTGAGACCTAAACTGAGAGCAAGCTTCCGCGTCTCTTTCCCAGCATGATTGGTGTCCAGGTATGGATGTAGCCAATCTTGGTGATGGCAATTAAAATCCCCTAGTAACACCAGTTGAGCCGAAGGGTACATCCGTTGAGCTTCATCCGCCTTCTCGCTGAGGTAATCAATTAGCCGAGTTGTCTCCATATCTCCGCTGTGCGACCGGTACACACAGGCATAAAGAATTTTCTCAATGCCTGTGTCTACCAGTGACCATAGCACTGAGAAGCAGGGGTCCTCAAATCTCCGGAGACGCCGAATGCAGATGTCATCGCGAGCGTATAAGCATACGCCCGCATGTGGTTTAAAATTGTGCTCCAGGGTATACCCTGGGTAAGATAAGTACGACACATCGGATGGACATCTGATCTGCGTCTCCGTGAGAAACAGGAGGTGCGGTTTATCTGTCTCGAGGTGGTAGTGGACAGGTACGATATTAGAGTGCAGCCCTCTAATATTTATGAGGTGCACTTTTAAAGAGAGGGAGTGAAACCGCTGTGGAGCTCTTTTCCATTTTCTGCTTCCCATAATTAAAAGTTGAGGTAAGGTAAGAGGTCGGCAGTAGAACGAGGCGTTCACGTCGTGTGACCAGTGAGACACAGCAGGACCACACACACCGAAGGGGGACTAGCCTGGAGACTGCGGGGACGCCCGAGCCCCCCCGAAAGTGTTCATCGCGCCCTCTCTTCCGGTAGCCAACCGGCACGATGACGCACTCACGGGATTTTTCGCGAGTTGGCGGGACAGCCTCACGTGAGTGGCGAACTCACTACTGACTGCGGTCGGCCAGCGGTGCACCGTGCCTCGGATCCCGCTACCCTCCGCGACTAGTCTCCCGATGTTGTGGCTCAGCGTGACTCATGTTCGGTATCAGACTGTGGCACGCAACTGTTCTGACCCGACCTCTCGGATGTAAAACTGTTTTGTGTTTTAGTAAAATAGAAACTTTAATATTAATAATAAAACTAGTAACTTTTATCTGAGCTTTATTATTCTGATATTGAAAGAACAAAACTTACCGA
The DNA here is from genome assembly GCA_035578125.1 of Mellilla xanthometata. Classification (NCBI taxonomy): domain Eukaryota; kingdom Metazoa; phylum Arthropoda; class Insecta; order Lepidoptera; family Geometridae; genus Mellilla; species Mellilla xanthometata. The sequence goes on from JAPUBQ010000020.1 coordinate 4,264,797, forward strand.
TAATTTATTTCAAAAGTTTCAAGTGAAACATCTCAACTACATCTGAAAGTCTGAAGAAAAATTCTACTACTTAATTTTTTTCTCGCTTATCAGAGATTTTTTTATAAGATCCACAAAAAGTTTTCGACATTGTAGCGTTAGGTTAGATTAGAGAAAAAGTTTAAATCAAAAGACTGTGATCACAAACCAAAATTTATTCAAGGAAGAAAATATATAGTGCTTTTTTGATACCGTATACAGCTAAGCATCAGAACCACGAGTCAGTTATACTGGCTGGAGGTAGAGTATACCTCGTCTGGAATTACTGGCTGTCAGAACTCAAAACTCATCGTATTAGCGAGTGTGGCTCGGTGCTAAAAACGCCTGCTTTTCAATCAGACGGCCCCTGGTTCGATCCCGGTCCTACACCAATGACTTGTTTTTCAAATTATGTGTGAATTCGCACTCGGTTTACGGTGAAGGAAAACATCGTGAGGAAACCGGCATGTTTGAGGACCACAATATCCGAAGACGTGTGTCATCCGCCAACCCGCACTTGGCCAGCGTGGTGGATTGTAGCCTTTATCTCTCTCCTTGTGAGAGAAGGCCCCGAGTCCCAGCAGTGGGAACGTAAAGTGGGCTGCTTATGCAAAACTCATCGTATGACGATTGGTGACAGATTTTAAAATGGTATCTAAACAGGTAAGCGCTAAGAATCTCCAACCATCATGCTGTTGCTTCTCCTTCTTTGTCTTTCTTGTTCCCATTATTTGGTCAGGTCTCCTCATTTTATTGCGCCAAGACAAGCGGTCTCAGATTGTCTCTTCATTTATTTGGGCTTTCTCAAGGTCCACCAGGTGACCACCAGGTCAAAAATTCAAAAATGCTATTGTTTCTCCATCAAAATTAAAAGTTCATTGGAGTGATTAGAACCCACGTCCTGCAAGACCTAAGGTCACCACACGCTTGACTGAGCCGTCGTCGCTTCCAATAACTCTGTACACATACATGTGTAGCAATTTCATCAATGTTGAAACTGAGTCGCCAATCTTGTTGTATTGGTTCAAAGTGATTGATGTCTATTTATGAAGTTAGGGAGTTAGGAGTTCGATGATCGTATGCAGACTGTTTGGTAAATGCGTAGGTAGATTGACAGAGATATTGACTTTATACTTTACTGCATGGATATATTTTTCTGGTTCCGTACCTAAAAGGTTAAAACGGGAACCTATTACTAAGCCGCCTCCTGTCTCCAGGTTGTATATCAGAAAACATGATAGCTAGAAATCTGAAGCTTTCACATAATATGTATTAAAATTTCTTGTGCCGCTATAACAACAAACACTAATATAAAAAAAATTCGGCGTTCCCATACAATAAACGTGCTTTTCCTATTTTTTGCTATATATCAATAACGGAAGCTTGTACACACCTAAAATTATCAGAATTAAACGGAATTTATAAATGTACATAACCTTTCAAATAAATTACAAAAATTATAACTTAAATAGTTACTTCAGGGGGCTCCCATACAACAAACGTAATTTGTAAGCATTTTTCAACTCCATATTTAAAACGACATTTGGTAAACCCTCTATATATTCACAGAATTTTTAATTATATATTAACTTTAAAAATAATACTAATATTTAAGGGGGGTCTCCCATACAACAATGGTACGGAACCCTACATGCGCGAGCCCAACTCGCACTTGACCAATTATATACTTTTTTAAACAATGACAATATTATGTGAAATAATAGAACACGTGCTACTGTACTGTGAAGCTACCAAAAAAAACCAGGCGTTCTTCGGGCTGAAGCAAACGTATAAAATAGAATAGAATATTATTTATATGTCATAACATATCCTACTTATTACAAATTAAAGCTTTTTAACCTTTATAAGATATACTTTTATATTAGTCAAACAGCGAATATGTCGGTACATAATTCAGTCACATAATAATAAATATAAAATAAGATAAAGATAAAATAATGCGCTGATTGATTTATCAGAATTAAATTCACTGTTCATAGTTTTGCTCATACCTATCATCGCCTATCTATATTTTGATGCTACTCTATAATTGTTTAAGTTTTGGCGTAGGTAGATTGCCGTATTGAATAAAGAGTACCATATCAAAACTGAAGTCCCAAAGTAGAACACGTGTCTTAAATAAATACATACTTATTCAATTTAATTCCATTTCTTTGTTATAGAGCAACAAAGGTCATTCATATTAAAACGAGGTAAGAATTTTGCGCAGTGTCTATAAACTGACATTTATATTTATCAGCAAGTATAGCTAGGACAAATTAAAAAGAAAAAAAATACAGTTATATTCCTCAATTGAAGAGCAATGACTTAAGTGTTTCACTATTGAATTGTTGGCAGGCGTTTTACTTTTTGTGTAACTGAAAACTATTATTCTTTAGGGAAAAAATTTTTTTTTGAGGGAAAGCTAAGAAAATGAAATAGGACGAAAAACTTTAAAGAAATTTTATATATTAACACCTTCGTAGGCGTAGGTTTCTTTTCGTAGGCGTTGAAAAAATAAATTACTTTCATTCTTTCCTAGGAACATATAAAACACGCTAAAAACTCTTTAGCATACAAATAAGAAAACCGGCCTAAAAGGATCCTTTCACTACATCAAAGCTAAAATATACCGAAACAAGAAAATTTCTAGACGAAAAATAAGAAACAAAAAACTTTTTCGAACATGTTTATAGTCTTATCTGCGTCTAACATTGATAGACAATGAAAATAATATTTGGCCAAGTTTGAATCGGGCTAGCGCATGTAGGGTCCGTACCGATAACTTAAAAAAAAGGAAAAAAAACACGTTTGTTGTAGGGGAGCCCCACTTAAATAGTTTAATTATATTTTATCCAATTATTCGTTTCGAAAAATAATATACATTTAAATATTCTGTGAAAATGCTATGCGTCTACCTGTATCCGTTAACGATATAACTAAAAAATGTGTAAAATTCACTTTTATTGGATGCCCAATAATATGAAATTTTTATTTGTTTTTGTTTTTATAGAACATGGGAAATACTTAACTTATGAGAATTTCAGCTTTCTTCCTATCATCGTTTTTGATATACAGCCTAGTGACAGACAGACGGACAGCGGAGGCTACGTAATAGGGTCTCGATTTTACCTTTTACATACGGAACCCTAAAAACGTTAGCGCCCGTGTAAACACAACATTTTTATAGTCTTGTCTGTGTCTAACATTGATAGACAATGAAAAAAGTTGAGGTAAAATAATAATAAACGGCGAAATACCGTGCCAAGGTTTCGATCTCATAATACAAAGTCAGGACGAGCTCAGGATTTTGCAGTAAGGACTTTCTTCTTCTTCTACTTATTTAAGTGCTAGATTTTTGTCAGTTAAGTTTTCACTAGGTAAATATTTCATACTAGCTGACCCGGCGAACGTTGCTTTGCCTTAAAAATATATAGTAGAAGATTCTCAGACCTACTGAATACGCATATGAAATTTGGTAAAAATCGGTCAAGCCGTTTCGGAGGAGTATGGTAACTAACATTGTGTCATGGAAATTTTATAATTCTTTATTGGACACATAAATAAAAAAGGCACAGTAAATGACAATTCACTTAAAATTAGTGTACCACAATTGGCGGCCTTATCGCTTAAAGCTATCTCTTCCAGGCAACCTTTGGATGGAAAGGAATATATAAACGAATAAAGAAGGACGTAGTGTACAATAAAGAATAATAAAAAACATACATATAATATAAATAATCTTATCTTAATTTATATAAATCTCGTGTCACAATGTTTGTCCTCAATGGACTCCTAAACCACTTAGCCGATTATAATAAAATTCGCACACCATGTGCAGTTCGATCCAACTTGAGAGAAAGGATAGTTTAAATCTCAAATTATAGTCGCAATTTTAATTTATTGCTAATATAATTTGTTATAATTAACTGTAAGTACAGCACCAGCAGCAGTAGTAACCTATCTATATAGTAATTGAATTATCAATGAAGTAATTCGTAAAAATGAAGTATCTTTTTGTACGTGTTACTCCTAACCAAAAAGAAACCTGGCTTTAACTAACCTTAGGCCTATAATACTTAAAGTAGGCGACCATACGTTTTTATCAAATCGCTAGAATTCGCAAAACGGACACAACCGTCAACGCCGTCTGCCCGCACGCGTCTGCCCGCGTTCGGGTCGCGCACTCAGCGATGAGCCACTTCTTCCCCACCGCACCAACCCCGCTCCCCCCACGCCCCGTTCGCCTGGCGCCGCTGCCGGTTATCACCGAAACGGTATTTATCGCCGAAATTGCTATGACTCTGCATTTTAAATCTGTGATATCTTCGAAAATATTTATTTAATTTACATGCTGTAAAAAGCCATATTGATCTTTATTAAATGCACAATGTATTTAAGATACTTAATTGGATAAGGATTAATACTGTATTGCTTAAAATCGCTTCGTAAATAAGCCATTATTTCTCGTACAAAGTAAAGGATAAAAAATGGTTATTGTGGGTTATTCCTATGAGATAAACATATACCATCAAGGACTTTTTTGTAGACCTTTTTAAGTTGTACAATACTGTAGTAAATTGTTTTGATCTATCTTGTAGGATTCAGTCAGCGTTTGCAATGTAAGCGCAAAAAATGTGTTTTTTTTACGACCTCACATTAAAAACCTCAAAAATTGTAGCCTATGTGTTATTTTGATGTATAAGCTATAGCCTATGTGTTATTTTGATGTATAAGCTATATTGTGGTAAAGTTTCATTCAAATCCATTCAGTAGTTTTTACGTGAAAGAGTAACAAACATCCATACATCCATACATACAAACTTTCGCCTTTATAATAGTAGTAGGATATTATTTACTTTAAACTCCTTTGAAATGAGACATCGATTCACTGTCAAAGTTCCAAGGATTCGCACAAAGCCTTTTGCTTCGACCTTCATTGTGAGAGCTACGAAGCTTTAGAACTCTCTTCCTGAGTCTCTTTTTCCCGAGAAATACAATTTGGGGGTCTTCAAATCTAGAGTAAATAGGTTGCTTCTGAAGCATCTAATGACGACCTCATCGGCGTAATGGTTACCATGTCAGACTGCTAATCAGAAAGTTCCGGATTCGATTCCCAGTACAGCCAACACATTTGTGCTAAGCTAGTTTTGTTGGCTGTCGGTCTGGGTGTTAAATATGTAGTCTACTATATAAAATTTCCGTGTCACAATGTTAGTTACAGTCCTCCTCCGAAACGGCTTGACCGATTTTTACTAAATTTTATATGCTTATTCAGTAGGGCTGAGAATCGGCTACTGTCTATTTTTAAAGCAAAACTGGTATATCAGTTGTGTTAGCAACCATAATACAAACTAGAAATGTTTTAGTAAGGGACTAACCAGCCGCGGGTGTTGAGAAGAAGTTGTATTCTAAAAGCTTTCTTCTACAGAAAAGTAGTACCACCATTCGCCCCATACTGTTCAACAAATGTTTAGCCAAACGCCACACAAGCCTAAGCTACGTCGAGTAACGAAGTTCAGGGATGCCAGTACAAAATTTATTGCCCTACCCACTGCAATAAACATTTGATATCGAATAACTTTACTGTCTACGTTTTATTACTTCCTTGTGTATAAATAGATCGGTAGAATTCTTCATCTTCAAAAGGAATTTCTGAATATATATTTTGAGATTAGCATCTCAAACGTAGCTTTCGATCTATAGGTGGGTAGAATATCTTCTCACTGACCCATAGAAGCGCCTGTGGCTCGGCTAGCTAAGGTGGTCTGACACGATCATCGAAGCTAAGCAACGGTCGATGCGGACGGTGTTTGGATGGGTGGCGTTTTTTAAGTGGCATTTTTATTTGGGTGCTACTGTGGGCGGATGACACGTTAAATTGTAGGTCCCGGCTGCTAGTCTCAGTACAAACAGTCGTTAAGCCACGTCAGAGGCCTTCGGGCGGCTTGAAAACTCTTGGCACCAGAGCTTGTCCACTTAGCTCATACGACGAAGAAGAGTTGACCAAGTAAAGTGAGCAAAGCGTCGCTGCACCTATGTACATAGCTGCGATAATATTGTTCCATCCCATCCGTATGTTTGTTGGAGAATTCGTAATCACGTAGAGGCTGCAGTTTTGAATTAACCTTAACGAAGTCATTTTAAGGGTTTGATGGAAAAATTATTATAAAGATTGTTATATTAGAAAATACATGAAATGGAAATTTCTTTCTTCATTAAATAATGAAATATGATATGCCTAAAATACTCCAAACCAAAAAATTTGTATGCAAAGCAAATTATTTTATAGAAAATAAATATAAATAAATATATGTAAGATAAATTTATTACGGAATTTTATTTACAAATTAAATTATAATAGAATAATATCACTTGGGGAGTTGTATTTGCATCTACCTAATATATCAGTATACTACGTGTGTGAAATGTGTCCTAGTATTTATTTAATTTTATTTATTTATTTATTTATTTATCTAAATTAATAAATAAAATTAAATAAATATTGGGACACATTTCACTTATAGTTAAAGGTCACCCATCCAAATCACGAAGGCGATATCGGTTGCTTAACTTCGAGTAGCAATCGAAACGTCACAGAGATGCATAAATGTAATATTAACTTTAAACATACACGTATATGTTGACAGAGCCACTGTCGCTGTTTCTGAACAATAATAAAAGTTTTTATGTGAAAACTTTTAGTTCCCATCTTTCACCACTTCCTAGATAACTTGGTCAAACTGAAGTCAGCAAACAAATAAACTGCTGGATTTATTAACTTGTTCTCAAAGTTCTTTCATATCTTCAAATCGGTACTCTATCGTGGCATTTTCCTGGAGGTACATATAAAAAGTTCCATCATTGTTTTGTCGGCCAATATCTTTACTGCAGCAGTGGACGTACTTAAGGTAATGATCGAGGTGTAATTTTGCCTGATGACATTTTGGACGTAAATCTCAGACATACATAGAATCCAATTTGACAAAATTTAATCATTATCAATATTAATTCCCTTGTGTACTTGTTTTTTCAAAAAATAATTAAAAACTTCTAACACTACCTTATAAAAGTAGTCTTGTGCCCCTTGCCACAGTCTAAAAACTTCAAATCGATCAAAGCAGCCTTTTAGTATGACCTATTTTAAAATTATAATAAAATTAAAATTTAACTTCCATAGAATATGGTACGTAACTCTTCATGCGATAGCGTTTTCGACCAAAACTCGTCATCGTTTACTCCTTTTTAGACACATCTTACTTTCTTAGATGATTGTTTTATTTGTATTAATTATGTTTTTTTTTTGTTTTACTGTCTTGTTAGAGGTTAAGTTTATTTTAAATTGCAAATAGGTGGAATTGGACTACTTAGATTCAGGCCTTGCCTAGTTAAGTAGTCACAAGAGAATATGTAATAATAAGTTAGTAAATACCCTCGCTGGTTATTATGCAGCTTGCTCTGTATGTGAGGCACAACTTAGAGTCGTTCCCGAAGAGAGGAGATGGTCGCCCGAGGGAGCGGACTCTCCGGCGTGACGGCGAGTTGGCGCGGGTGCCGGTGAGGCTCGTGCGCTCGGATAAGTTGTCGCACGTTATAGGGCCGAAGGTATATAACTGTTTACCTAAAGATATTACAAATGCATGCAATGATAGCATTTTTAAGAATAAACTCAAGAACTGGCTCATTCAGGAAACTTTTTATTCCATGGACGAATTTTTTTAATATCAGGAAAAATGTTATGTGACATGTATTACAATTTATTTGTATATCATATTGACATTTTTTTATTTTCATATTGACATTTTTTTATTTTCATATTGACATTTTTTAATTTTTGACGTATAATTGTACAATTATCAATAAATGGTTTATCTTGTCAAATATTTTTTCATTTTCATTTTCATTAGAGCCCCCTTTCCGTTCCCTCCCCTTCCTTAATACATCCCTGTCCCAAACCCGACAGAAGCTTCTCATTAAGCGTTAATGGGGGTGAAATTGCTGGCCCCTGATTTATTTACGATCTTACTAGAAGTAGCCGGATATTAGTTTGTTGGCAAACTTGTAGGATTCCTTCGGCTTTATTGATTTTGTTTCAGATGTTCGTTTATTTCGGGTTCGTGGTTTGTTTTGACGGAAATAGCAAAGTGACGTGATGTCATGTGTTGCTTTTGTTATTTTATTTTGATCAACTGAGTGGTACTCATTACGTGCCTGTAGAAGCCGATGTAGCGAATCGTATGGCAAAGTGTAACGATATCTTTGCTCTGCAGTCGAAATAGTTTTTAATTACTGAACTTTAAAGTTGAAATTCGCATAACTTCATTTATTAAAAGAGCTAGTTCTAATGTTCAAAACCAGATATGTTTTAAAACATAACATAGATAAATCACATATACACTTATTATTTTTTAAATGTGTATAAATACTGCCTCATATAAATAGAGTTTTATTTTTATTTTATTTTTAATGGATTCTCACAAGGCAGGTTAACCCCATTCTGAACCATTTCTAGTTCGTATTATTGTTGCTAACACAACTGATGTACTACATTTATATTACATATACATATTTTATTTGATACATATTTAACAGCCAGACCGACAGCCAACAAATTTGGTTCAGCACAAAGATGAACCTGCGCCGGGAATCGAACCCAGAACCTTCTGATTGGCAGTCCGGCATGGTAACCATTACGTCAACGAGGTCGTCAATATTATAAGTGTCATATAGAATAAAACTTCTAAACGCGACAGATAGTGCAAAGTCTCGACACTTGTAACTTTATTATTAAGAACACCTTCTTGCTAGGTAAAAAAATAATACTTAAGCCGGATAAAAAATATGACCAGATTTAATCACTTAACAAATATATTACGTATGTATGGAATGTAAACAATGTGTTTAATTTGAAACTTAACTACCTATATTTATAAGCCAAACACTGCTACGGACATTTTACGTTATAATCGTAAATTCTTTCACGTTATCTTCTTAGCGTTTATCCTAACCTATTTTCAAACAATCACGTATTTTGTGTGTTTATCAGTGATAAGAATTTTGTCCAATTTTAAGTATGTAGCGATAATACTGAGTGAAGCGGAAGAGAATAATTTTTAGTTTGAACTACGAGTATATTATCCAAATTGCATAACAATTTTAGCAGTGACATGCTATAATTTTGTATCACCATCCACCAAATATGTTTATTTTCTATGCGTGACGAAACATGTCCGGCTAATACCGACAACAAAAAACGTAGTGATAGCCGGTTAAATACAATTGTTAATATATAACATGTTTAATATAATTATAGTCTTTAAGTTATTTATCATATAAGCCCAGGACCTATAATAACTGACAAACAGAATTGATAATTTAATTATTTATTTTAACTTATACTTTGTACAAACGTTTATTGACAAAACTAGAAGTAATGATTAAAATAAATTAAAACATAACTTAATAATAATATTAACAAAGCATAGTAAAAACGAAAATTTTGGAAACTTAAAAAAATATTACAAAACTAAAATTCAAAAGACAAAATTAAGCCACCCTCCCAAACGTGCCCATTAAAACTTTGTACAAGAATTTATTCTGGAATGAACATTTATTTATTTGATAAAGCTATAAATATCATAACACGAATATACTAACTTTAAAAGAAGTAAACACGCTAGCGCCTGTGATTTTAACCAACCATCTTTCAACATTATCTTCAAACTTATTATCACGGCGTCTTCAATGTAGTCCAACGTGAAGTGGTAGCCATTTTTGTTTTCATGGTGATAAAAACAAAGTCCTTTCTTTTTATTTTTTGCTAGTGTCGCGATGAAAACACCGTGTATATTCCCTGGGTGCTCGCGCTTTGTAAGTACTATTCTATTTATAATAATTATATTTTTATTGACATAAAACACATAAGGCATACATTTTATTTAAACCATTAATGCTAAACTAGTCTAGTATCAAACTGTGATTCAGCAACGATGGCCTCTCCCACAGAATATAAACAAGTATTGTATTGTCTTGTCTTGTCAAACAATTCATGTAGGTACAACTACTTAACTAATATGAATTTTGAACAGTTTTACATGATACAATTATAATCTTGTGTTAGCAACTATACTACAATTTATAAAATTAATATATATTGTGTGATGAGGTACCTATGTAAGGAGTATTGTATAAAAGTGTAGGTCCCTGGTCCGATTATCGGTGTGACCAGTCTTTATGAATTAAATTTGATAACTGTCGGTCAGGGCGTTAAATGTGTATCGTTATAAGTATTTATGTGTGTATAATTATGTACTTAGTATACAAGTTGTGTTATCAACCATAATACAAACTAGAAATGGTTTGGTATGAGGTGAACCAGCCGTTTGTGAAATGTGTCAAAAAAATTGGCATACATCAGATTTGCTTAAGAAAATCCCTTAATGATTAAATTCTAACTGTGAGGCGACCCTCCGTCTGTTTTTAAAAGTATCTTAATTTCTTGAATTTTATGGTGGCGTGGTCACAATTTAATCACGAAGTTTATTATTAAGTTGTCTTTTATATCGTGAAGCATAGTTGGTCCTACTTATATTATAAATGCAAAACTTTGTGTATAAGTGTGTATGTTTGTTACTTCTTCACGCTCCAACGGCTAGATTGATTTTGATGAGATTTACTATGAAGATAGGTTAGACCCTGGATTAACACGTGGGCTACTTTTTATCCCGGATTAACTTCGTTTGACTCATATTAACGCGGGTAGCACTGCGAGGCAGGAAGTATTTCATATTACAAAGCATACCCGTTTAAAACCAAAACCTGCTAAGATTAATTACCTATCCTATCATTATTAGCCGTAATTAAATTAGAACCTTACTTAGGCATTTAATTTCAACATTAATTTAGGTAATAAATATAATTCATCAGAATTCAGTCGTAAGAGAGTTATTAAATTGAGTATTTAAATCAAATAGACTCGCTGTTAATTATTACTAGTAGTAAAATTTGATTAGAGGTGAAATTAAATAACATTACGTGCAAAATGACTTTGAAGTGCAGATATGGGCAAAATGATTAATTAATAGTTTATATAGAAGCCTTCATATTATTAACCTACTGCGCTGGCCGAGTGCGGGTTGGCGGATGACAAACGTCTTCGAATATTGAAGTTCTCTAAAGTGTCGGTTTCCCCACCTTCACCGTAAAGCGAGTGCAAATCCACACGTAATTTGAATAACAATTTATTGTTGTAAGGCCAAGATCGAACCAGGGTCCGTCTGATTGAAAAGCAGGTGTATTTACCATTGAGCCACACTAGCTTTTTATGTGGCACTATTAAATGAAAATTCCACAAAGCTGTACTACTAAACGTTCCACTTATATAGCATCGATGGCTTTAATGTACCTATAACTTTTCGCCAGAAACCTTTTCCCACGTTAGGCTGGCGCATTTAATCTTAGAACGCAAATTATTTATTTATTCCTTTATTTCAGGCAAATAGAGACCCATAAAATACAATCTTAATATATATAAATCTCGTGTCACAATGTTTGTCCTCAATGGACTCCTAAACCACTTAACCGATTATAATAAAATTCGCACACCAGATCCAACTTGAGAGATAGGATAGTTTAAATCTAATCTAATGTGTACTAGTTGACCCGGCAAACGTTGTTTTGCCTCACTTAGGGGTATGAAAAATAGATAGTGCAGCTTATATGACACGTTCGTAGATTTACCATAGCAGCGACATCTATTGATTACTTACTCAACCCAGTCGAAAGTGATCGACATCTGTTAGAATCATTTGGAGTTAACAGATAATTGTGACTGTCAAATAATAACAGACAATAGTTAGCAATAAATTAAAATTGCGACTATAATTTGAGATTTAAACTATCCTATCTCTCAAGTTGGGTCGAATTGCACATGGTGTGCGAATTTTATTTTAATCGGTTCAATGGTTTAGGAGTCCATTGAGGACAAACATTGTGACACGAGATTTATATATATTAAGAAGATTTGGTACTCATTCAGTAGCCCTAAGCATCTTTTAAACATATTTTACTATATTAACATAGTAAGTACCCATTTTTATTGATACTGTGTAAGCACCATATCTTATCTTCTTATCGTCGCGTTCTAGATAAAAATGGCATATAAAAAGCATACAGGGTTTTGAGATAAACTGGCTTACAAAGGTAAATCTGTATTTTTTTTATGATAGATAAGTTTGCGCTCGATCGCAACTCACCTGATATTAAGGGATGCTGTTATCTAGGACGGAGCACGAGTGCCTAGAAGGAATCGAATATTAAGAAAGGTATTTTTTTACATGGAACAGCTAGATATTTGATCAAGACAAATGTGTGTAATTAAACGAGATAGCTACACTCTGGCCTAAGGTGGAGTATGCTTGGTCTGGTTTAACTGGCTCTCAGGGAGCCTGCCAGAACACAATGTTAAGTGTTTGGCGGCAAATTTTCCAATTTTATATATATTCCGAAAAATCTCTGAATCTTATATTAACAGCGTATTTCCATGAATCCCTATGTCCTTGACATAATAAATGTGCGTCTGTTGCATGTATGTAAATGCAAAAGTAATATTATGTCTTTGTCTCTGTATCTGCCTCTGTATTCTGTATCTGTCACTGTCACTTTCACTGTCTCTGTCTCTTTCTTGGTCTCGGTCTTTGTCTTTGTCTTTAAAACCGCCGCAGGGCTTTTAATTTTTTTAAACTTATGCTTGTTGAATTCATGGTTTTGCAAGAGAAGGCAAAACAGTACTCGTAACCACGCATTGTAGCGGAGATCAAAATACTAGAGAGGATTGCTAAGTCCCATACAATAAAGCGTGGCGCGGAAGTTTGCCATAATAACCGATGAAACCTAGATGGCGCTGCAAATCAAGCGTTTAATAGCTGTCGCATAGTGATAAAACGATAGTAGATTGCGTGACCCGAATGAAGTCATTTCAAGAAAATACAAATAGATGGCGCTATGTACATCGAATGATACACGTAGTACGATATTTAACAAGCGGTTGAGCGTCTTTATATTTATTGGTCTATGATAGCAGACAGTATTACCCTGTATTAAACCTTTTGTCGATAATATTCGGATTTGCCACAAAAATACTTAGAAATGTTATTAAAATGTCGTAAGTATTTCGGAAGAAGCCGTAATCTTTGTACATCTGGGTTTAGGGGATCTATTTTAATGCTTTAGATAGATTTATTTTGAGACACATTTTCTTATTGAGAAATTATTTTCTTGGAAGTTTTTTGGGGAAATTGGTTTCATATCAATTTTGCGGATAAAGGAAGAATGTCTATTGAATTTCCGATAATAGTACAGATGTTCAACTTACTGTAATTTGAGAATATCCACAAGTTTAAATGAAATATTAAGAAAACCACCAACAGAACATTTTGTGATTGTACCTTCGATTTGAATGGTATCATTATGTATGTATTCTTCTAGTCAAGCTACTAGTATATAATTTACCGATGACCTCGTTGGCGTAATGGTTACCATGCCGAACTGCTGACCAGAAGGTCCCGGGTTCGATGGGCATGGCCAACATCGTTGTGATGAACTAAATTTGTTAGTTATCGGTCTGGGTGTTAAATATGTATGTATGTATGTATACATAATTCTGTAGTATATCAGTTGTGTTAGGAACTATTATATTAAATAGAAATGGTTACGTATGGGGCTAACCATATGTGTGTTCTGTGTCTTTTATTTATTTGATTTATTTTGATTGAGTTGCAAAAAACTGTTTAAGAGATATTTTACGGCAGGGGCTATCTTGGACAAAACATTAAAGATAGAGGAGTGATTGGAGACAAGACGAACGAAGATGCCCAGTATAGCATTACGTGGCGTGATTACTATGTCCCAAAGTGAACGCAGGCAAGCAGATGATGATGATAATATAGAAGTTTATGCAACTGTCGTATAATGAAGGGTGAGTTTTAGTGTGAGTTTATGAAACGAGCGGAGTGAGTTTTATATTAGTAACTAGTGTTTTAATACCCGTGTTAATCAGCTTGCCTACGTTCACTTTGGGACATAGAACTCTCCTAAGACACAGTGAACGTGCGGCCATTAAAATCTAACCAATAAGAAGGCAGCTGCGCGCGCAAAGCGAATCAGGAGCGAGCGAGCGATGTTATTATGAGATTTTACGATATCGATGTGGATTATACCATCATGTGAAATTGCTTAAACTGAGTGTTTTGTTGTCTGCGGTATAACAGTAGTCATTATAAGTCAAGTATTGGAAACATAAGTAGAATGTTACAACATTAGTGTAGATAAAAAATGTAACATATCCTTCACCATGTAATTAGGGCATTGGTTAAGTTAAAAATACGTCAGAAGCAATTAAAATTTGAGTTCATCACACTCTGTGAGATGCCGACTCAGTTAAAGATCATTTCAAATGATTAATTATTATGAGTCACAAACAAGTCAAAACAAAATGAAAGATCATTACTGGCTAAGCGAGCGAAGCGTTTCTGCAATTTACAAAATAAAGAAAACCCTCGACACAAAGGTTTGTGTTGGAGGCCAATTTAAAATGTATCACAGTGTGTGTATTCTACTAATCAAGCCAATTTAACTTTATTTTCATTTCATACTCATATTCATAGATAGATGTTAAAATACATAATTATGTCACCCGCCATTTTGTGGCAGCGGCCATCTTTGATATATTTTCATCTCATCAACGCTAAGAACGTTTTGCTTCGACCTTCATTGTGAGAACTGCGAAGCTTTGGAACTCTCTTCCTGAGTCTCTTTTTCCCGAGAAGTACAACTTGGGGGTCTTCAAATCCAGAGTAAATAGGTTCCTTCTAGACAAGCGTGTTACATCTTAGACCACAGTCAAGCTTAACATCAGGCTAGCTGGGGTCAAACGTAAGCCTATTCATCAATAAAAAAAAAAGAACATTTTCGATAAACATACTTTTCCAACAAATAAATCAAATCGGTTCATCAGTTCGGGAGTTGCGATGCCACATACAGACAAACACATACACACACACATAGAGACACGTCAGGGGTCAAAAACTCGAGAGTACGTGATGTCTACTATGCGAATAACTACTTGTACAATATTGTGTCACAACGTAGTAATCACCTGTTGCGATAAAAAAATATTTGTAGCGGTCAAAATCCACTGAGTCAGACGTCATTATAACGTGTCTTATCTGCTCAAAGTCATGATTGTCTTACCTACAAACCTTTAAGGCGAAGTCATGTGCAAAATCTTGTATTTACTGTTTTATTATAAAACACAGATTGTTTGAAAATATACATAACAGATTTTACAACTTAAGGGTGGTTGCTATTCAAGAAAACACATTATCGTCATTAGAAAACACCCTATCACCACGCGTTTTGTAAATATTGTAAGGCTTCTTATTTAGACGGTCTATCGGTTATTATTTCAATATGTATATGATAAAACTGTAAATTAAAGGTTTTGCTATAATTTCGTCACCTTAACATGTAATATTTACAAGTCCATTACAACGTCAAGTCTTATGACTTTTGAAATAAAGTTCAAATTACAAATATCTTTATGGTACTTACTAGCAGAAAAAACTGCGCAGTAAATTATGACTAAGTTCTTAACGGTAGATAAGTTTCACAGAACATACTACACACTGGTTCCTCAGTGAGGGATCAGTCTTATTTCAAACTCTCTCCTATGACTTCGAGTCATATTAGGTTCAGTGGGTCCAAATAGCGGTTTCAAACATAACATACTACGAACCTTAGTGAGGGATTTTTCTTTTCAAGAATTTTCTCATATGATTTCAAGTCATATTAAGGTCAGGAAGGAACTCCGTTCTCCATCTGTCACCAGGCTGTATCTGATGAGCCATGACTGCTAGTCAGTTACATTTTTGACACACGATTTGTTTCCGTGGCCGATTTCACAACAAATACTAAAAACTGAATAAAATAATTCTCAGAATAAAACTTGATGGGGTCCCCATACAAATAAAGTAATTGCTGTTATTAATAAATAATGGAATTAATTCGTCGTGCGCGAATCTGCTTCGCACTTTGAGCGTTTTTATTGTGTTACTGGTAAAACTCCATATTAAGTACCTATTTAATTTCCTTTAAGCAAAACTAAATTTAAACTCAAATATAAACTTAACTTAATCAATTTAAAACTGAACGTGCAAAGTACGCCTTCTATACACATACTTACCTAAAGCTAAATATACTTATAATCTATACCTACGGTACGGTCCCGTAAAACGTAATTTGCAGTGTTTTTTCTTCCTTTGTTCGCGAACCACTGTTTGCCGGAAATGCGTGATTCGGCATTCTCATGTTTTATTATTGCCTTCACAAAAGCAACGTTAACCGTTTCATTTTACCAAGTTCATTGTAAGAGAGCGACGTACTAACTTACTGTCTGTCATGGTGAAAAATGTTTAGTGATTTTTGGAACAAGTACTTTGTGAGACTGAGTGAGAAATTAAAATTGACGCGTTCAAAGTTTAATCTACGTGGGTGGAGGAAAAATGTTCTATGTAGGTAACTTATTGACTCAGGCGTTACTTTGCGGAAATCCATTGTAAATAGAAGACAAAATTAAATGTTTAGTGTACTTCCGCTGTGATCCGAAACCCAAATTAAGATAAGTAAAGGAAAAATTAACTAAGGTTAATTAACTAAGATCAATTAAGATTAAAGTTACCTATCACAATTTGGAAATAAGTTACCTATCACAATTCGGAAATTCTTAACTCTACACGTGTTTCGCCTTTCCACAAGGCATCATCAGGAGATGTTGACGAATCGAAAGTCTTTCGATTCGTCGTTTACTTATCTTAATTTGGGTTTCGGTTCACAGCGGAAGTACACTAAATATTTAATTTTGTCTTCTATTTCTATGTATGTATTTATTATACTTGGATTTATCGAGGTGTTAGGTGTTGGGAGTGCTGGTTTATATTTCGGAAAGATATTCTTCTTCTTCGTTTAGGCTGCTATAGAAAGTTTTCTAGCAGTCTAAAGGCCTCTCAATTAGCCTAACGACTGCTTGTTCTAATACTAACAGCCGGGACCTACAATTTAAAGTATTATCCGACCCACGGTAGTGCACAGATGAAAAATACAGTCTTGTCTGGCGAACGACAGACGCTCCGTTTTCATAATCTTGGCCGCCATTCGGTCACAGCCTTATTAATTAATAAATAAAATAAGGACTTTTACACACGTCTGGTTAGCCCCATACTAAACCATTTCTAGTTTGTATTATGGTTGCTAACACAGCTGATATACTACATTATATTATATATACATAAACACTTTATATCGATACATACACCCAGACCGACAGCCAACAAATTAACTGATATCAAAACTATTATCTTTTGTTAGTAGGCACATAGATTGGATATATTTATAAACGCATCATTTTATTCATTGAAAATATGCTATTATTTAAAACATATGTCCCGGCTTCACAAGGGTATAAAATAAGTTGCAAAGAGAAACAAAATATAGCCTATGTTATTCAAGGATAATGTAGCTTACAAACGGTGAAGTAATTTTTCAAATTGGTGCAGTAGTTTATCCTATTCGCGTCAAACAATGAAACGAAAATCAAACTTTTCCTCCTTATGTATTGGTTTACATATTTATAATTAAATTCAATGGAAACATTAATTTTGAACATGAATAGCTTGTTCTAATGTATGTTTTTCTGAAGCACCATGATATTATTTTTATAGATATGATTTCAAGCAGAACACAAAGGAAAAGAAGAGAGTGTTCTGTAATAAGAGGATATCATCGATTGAGCTCATTGAATAATCTCCTATAATAGGTGTAAATTACGCACCAAAGAATTTACAAAGTAAATTGAGCCTCATTTTCAAGAGCAGAACGTTGTTATTTGAAAAATATTTTGATTTCCATAAAAAAGATATAGGGTTGCAACTGATACAAGTTTCTCTTTTAAATGTAAACCGAGTAGGAAAGTTACTCAATTTTATGGGGCTTGATCATAACTGAGATATAAATATTTTTCATTTTTTTTTCTACTTAAGGGTAGTTGCTAGTCAGACGAACACTATAAAACGTTTCACCATGTTCTGTATTCCTCACGCAGTTTTCTTCCATCGAAAACTAGAGCTCATTGGCAGGAGTCGAACCCATGTCCTGCGTGATATAAAGCAGTCGTAAGCCTGACTGAGCTGTCATTGCTTTAGTATCTTTTTTAAATGTATCATAAGTGGCCACCGGATGAGACCGATTAACATGAACCAACCAGATTTACACAAATAATTCTGATTCAGTGTTTCCTGGCTGATAAGAACTCGATTATAATTCGTTATCGACACTCGTCATAATGGAAGGACTGTTATCGTGATAACACTGCTACATTTATGAAACGAATAAAATTAGGACAACAGAATTATTACTGTCCAGGATCACTCGTGAGGCGAATGGGAGACGACGCGTCGAGTCGTTTTTATTGAAACCTCTTTAACGTTCCAACTTTGTAAATTTTGACATTTAGTTTTTTTGTTCTGTGGTTCAAGTTTTTTAGTAGACTGTGCTGGAGTTTTTCAATTTGAGGAGTGCAGTGTGAAATTAAGAATGGTAATTATTATTTTTTGCTGGTATATGATATGATAGGGGTGGTGAAGTGTTTAGAAATTGTAGATTTGTGGTAGTTTGTTTATATCCGACAGAAAACTGACGGTTTTCTTGCAACGAAAGTGTTTACTGTAACTGGAGTTTATGTTGAAAATATACAGCGAATTCTTTTATAAAAATGACTAAGTATATTCATTATAATCAATTTGAAAATAAATTTGAATAATAATCGTGAAGAAACTGGTGATAAAAAATTGCATTGTGTTCTTCATAAAGAACTGAATCTTATCAATGGTTTTCATGTTATAATGTTACATTGTATGAATGAAATAAAAGCGAGTGTGGCTCGATGGTAAAACATCTGTTTTTCATTGAGACGGTTCTTGGTTTGATCCTAGCCTTACAACAATTTTTTTTTTCAATTTTGTGTGGATTTGCACTTGCTTTACGGTGAAGGAAAACATCGTAAGGGAACCAACATGTTTGAGGACATTAATATCCGAATACGTGTCATCCGTAAGCCCACACTTGGCCAGCGTGGTGGATTATAGCCTATAACTCGCTCTATATGAGAGAAGGCCTCGAGTCCCTATAGTAGGAACGTGTAGTGGGCTGCTTATGTATAAATACAGTACCTTAAAATAAAGTAAAGTCAGTTTTGTTTCTAATGAGAATTCAAAGTTTTCTCAAAAATACTTAACTGTATTTTATTTATAACATTAAAACTCAAGTAAAATATTACACAAATAGTAACAAAATAACCAAGATTTTTTCTGGTACTTTATATTGTGTTTTTTCGTATGTAAAGTACAATCTTTTAGTGCGTAGTGTTTTAGATCTTTTACAGACGTAATTTTGTAGTTTCTATTTTTATTTTATTTTATTTTTGACATGTGTGATATGACCTTAGATTATTGTATTTTGTTCGAATAATGAAAATAAAGTTAACAGACTGTCTTTTGAAAGTAGTAGCACTACATATCTTTTTAACAGATTATATATCCATGGATATTCAACTATATATCCATGGCTGATGTTTCTGTTTCTTGTTTACGAAATCAAATATCAGTTTACATTTTCATCTGAATAAAGTTGCTTTTCATCATTAATAGTATCTATGCGTGAGCATAGTATAGTATTAATGTTTATAAATATTTTTTTTAAAAGAAATTAATAAAAACTGTTTTATTTAACTAAAAAAATTGTCATGTCACATCCATATTAGTCATTTATTGACAATAACCCTTATCTCCTTGATAAAAAATGTTATATTCTTCCGGTTATTATTAGCCAACTACTTCATTTTACAACCGTGACAATAAAATAAATAAGCGAGATCATCCTTTCATGTAGACAAGTACGTCTCAATTCATGTCAATTATTGGCCTTAATTCTTCAAGTACACACTGGCTATTCTAGCTAATTTTAGATCTCTGGGATGTCGTAAAATTAACAATTTCATAACTGGCAATTCACAATTTATGTTTTTATGTATCTTTGGGTATGTTGACACAGTCATATGTATCGTAGATATATTCATCGCCTTATATATTTTACTAGCAGGTCGTCCCAGCTTTGCACGGGCTATAAAATAATCTAAGTTGCAAAGAGAAACAAAATATAGCCTATGTTACTCAGGGATAATGTAGTTTCCCAACGGTGTAAGAATTTTTCAAATCAGTCCATTAGTTGCGGAGCCTATATGCGTCAAACAAACAAATGAACAAAAAAACATACTTTTCCTCTTTATAATAGTGGTAAAGATTAGTTGTGCCTTAAAAATCCCGACACCAGAGCTCAGACACTTAGTTTGTACGAAAATACGGTTAATTTTAAAATGTCATGTATAAATTAGTCATAGACGTAAATGGAACTAAATTGATGGACCCGTTAATTAATATTACGGCAACAATAATACTGCTTTCAAATATAAGAAATAAAACAACTTCAAATATAAGAAATAAAACAACTGAATAGGATACCTAAACTTTTTAAGTACATTTGAGTTTTGTGTCATCATCACAGATAACATCAGTTTTAATATTTATAGGCAGATTAAATATCATAAAATAGACAAAGTAAGCGATAAAATTAATAAAGATTAACATGTACTGACCTTAGACTCATTAAGCCGTAAATATATTTTAAGGGAATTTTTATTTTTCCTTATGCTGACTACAGAACATACAAATGAATTATGATGCAGATTTGACAAGTCCAAACGTGGCCGTTTTTAGCCAACTTTTATTGTGGCCTCTTTATTAAAGATTTTGAAAACGCCCGCTATTATTTGGATTTGAAGTTTATCAAAATGTATAACACTCTATTAGTCAAACCCGTTGCGTTCAGGTGAAAACCTAAACGCATACTAGATTATTAAAAAAAATATTAGTTAGCTTAACTTAGCTTTGGTTGCTTTAAACTCTATGGGTAGTATCAAACAAACAGCCTGTGCTAAGGTATAGGCTGTTTGTTTAGCATCAATAACTTGTAAAAAAATAACATTATTTCAGAAATCTTTAGTTTGCACTGCTTTCAGACTACCAGCTAAGAACCTTCTCAAAATCTCTCGCCGAGCACTTAAAGTGTGTTTCCGCAACATCCTTGAGAGTTGTTCCAGACTAGGCATACTCTATGTGTTCCGTCCTGCTCATTCATATGCCAGAGTCCTATAGATACAGATAGAAATCTTGCTGGTCAAATACCTAGATAGTTAAGAGTAAAAATATAGTAATAATAATTAAAGATAGACCTCTAATGCTGTTTCTTAAAAATACCTTATGGGCTGTTGAATTTATGCAAGCAAGGTGTTGAGGTTCTCTCCTCCGTTTTAATTATATTTGAGTTTTGGTAAAGATAATGATTCACAAGTGGCACAATAAAACCTATACTCGTATATCTTGATTCATTAAAGCATAGACAAAATTTACTAATATTTTGTCTATGATTAAAGAAAATATTTTGAATTTCGTTTCCTTTCGCACTCATTTAGTTATAGAAGCGAGAAGACATGAACTTTTGAATATTTTCTTTATTGACGCGTATTTTATGATAACATGTACCTGATTGGGTAACTCAGTAAAGCTATTATAGTACCTACAGCAATCAAAACCCTCACTAGCAAACAAAGGTAGAGCGCTAAATAATCGTGGCCGTGAATAATTGAAATGAATCACTTCATTGCGGAAACTGCTGATAAGGAAAGTAAGCAATGAAAAATAAATCTCGAATATTTTAACCTTAAAAATGCCACCTATGCAGTTTCCGAAATAATTTGAATTGTATGTCAATTAACTAAGATTTTCTTACATGATTTTGCAGTTATGTATCTAATTTACCATAGATCTTAAGTAGTTCTAAATACGAGTATGTCTAGTTATAGTCATGTTGCTTCATTATAATATTCCCACCATAAAGAATTTTTGGAAACAAAAGAAGAAATAAATTCAAATTCAAATTCATTTATTTCAGGATCAAGCCCCATATCCAAATGTTACATAAAATTATTATTAATAAAATAAACTGTATCAAAAAAATAAAAAATATGTCACACAAAAAATTATAAAAAAGAAAGTCATATTATAAAATATAATAAAATTATAAAAAAGAAAGTCAAATAAAGAATGTGTTTTTAAAGAATCAATGCAATTAAGGATTCATTGTAAAGAATACTTAGGAACATGTTTTTCATGGAAATATTTAGTTAAGACATTTTTTTTATTTACAAGTTATTTTTTTTCGTTTCAGAGTAAACTCTTCAGTTCAAAAACATCAGACTTCGAGCTAGAAGCGTTAGAAGTCCACAACGAGTACAGACGAGAACACGGGGTACCTCCTTTAGTTGTAAATAAAGATATCACCAAAGTCGCTCAGAAATGGGCCGAAGAACTAGCCAAGAAGGATTCCATGGCCTACAGCCTTAACCAGACTTTCGGAGAAAGCGTCTACTGCGGATGGTCACCTGATCCAAACACCAAGATCAGAGCTCGAGACTGCATCGACAAATGGTACAGCGAAATAAATGACTACTCATTCGGTCGAGAACCTGAAGTTCTAACATGCGGACACTTTACTCAAATAGTTTGGAAAACAACCAGGGAGATCGGCGTCGGCAGCGCTAAGAGCAAATCAGGCAAACTTTACGTAGTTGCCAACTATTATCCCCCAGGAAACTACAGTGGTAACTTCACCAAAAATGTCACACCACCTGGAGCTATGCAGTTTGCGTCTAGCAGATCCAGTTACAGTTTCTCATCTAGATCTTCGAATAATAATTTAGAACCGCCATCACCGAAATCTCCTCTTGGACGTTCCTCAAGATCTCCCAGTCCACGAAGCAGCAAGAATTTCGGCGAAATCGCATCAGATTTGGTCAGCAAATTCAGATCAGCTTCAATCTCAGGCGAAAAATTCGAAGACGAATTCCTCAGAGCCCATAACGAATACAGAAGAAGGCATGGTGTTCCACCTCTTGAATTGAACAAGAAGTTGTGCAAATACGCAGAAGAATGGGCGAAAACTTTAGTGAAGAAGGGAAGAACAGAGCATCGAGACCAGAACGAGTATGGTGAAAACATATTCTACGCCTGGTCTTCTGATCCCAACTTCACAGTGTCGGGAAGAGATCCAGTGGATAAATGGTATAGCGAGATCAAAAACCACAGATTCGGAAAAGAGCCTTCTAATTTAGACTCAGGCCATTTTAGCCAAGTAATCTGGGAAGACACGAAAGAGTTAGGCGTAGGGTATGCCAAAACAAAAGAAGGACAATTTTATGTTGTAGCAAACTATAACCCACCTGGTAACGTAATGGGCAGTTTCACTTCCAAGGTTCTTCCGCCAGTTTACTGATAAAGAGTAAATAGGTAAATAGATTAAGGGTTTACTGCCAAAGATAAGAACATTCCAAAGTAGTATGACTGTCACAAAATATACATACACTGAGTCTTAACCTCATAACATAAAAATTAAACCAATCAGAAACGCAATCATTGTTATTAGAATAGACAATATTTCTATGAGTTCCTTAAACAGTAAAACTTTATTATATTATTGGTAAAACACGTATTAGATAATTATGATCTAAATATAAAAAAAATATATATTTTACATTCCAGTATTGAAAATGGCCTTGTCCAGTAACTTAAATACATAATTAAGTCGTAAATAAGTATTTATTAGTGCTATTTATTTAAATGTATTTAACTCCTAGTTAGTATTTTTTCACTAACATAATAAAGTTATGTCAACAATTGTAATAACAGTTTTTTTCGTAATTCCCATTTATTTGTCACCATAAAAAATTTGGTATTAACAACTAGCATTGTGGCGTAACAAACACACAAATTCAAATTTAAATTCTGTTTATTTATATAAATGACACTTACAGCTAAACTCAGTTGATCTTCACAAGAATAAGACATTAACTAACATCCAAACTAAAGCCACAGTAAAGCTACTATCAGGAAAGCTGCGGTCAAATGTGAGCCTATTCATCATCAAAAAAAAATTCGCCGTTTTCTTTTTCTACGTTTGAACCAAGTTACATAGCTCTGGTGTCAAGTTTTCAAGCTTCCCGAAGTCTTCTGACTCTGCTTGACGACTGCTTGTACTAAGATTAACAGTCGGAACCTACAATTAGACGCCTTATCCGACCAAAGATAGTCCGCAGCCACCGTTGCTTAAGGCGATGGCAAGGACAAATTTTATTCATAGTTTTTTCATTATATATCATGAACTGTAAAAAATATCGAAAAACTGGCTTAATGACTGTCCTAATAACAACTCTAAGTTAATAAATACTAAATATATAATACTTATTTTGGTACCAATCAGACATATCATAAAACTGGTTCAAAAACTTTAAATTTTTTTTATCATTTTTAAACCAGCTTTACCTATCATTCTTTACCTTAGTTATCGGCGCTACGAATTCGCCATAGAAAGAATTGTTAAAATGTTTCTGAAAATAGCTAACTAGGCTGATCTCGGCCGTGAAAAGTCTCAAGAGTTCTTAACTGTAACCTCGGATTGCTCAGATCTAGATAAAACACGATCTGGAGTCTATTATGAGAGTCAACCGTGGATATATTGTATTGGTCTTTTGCTTTTCCTACTTGCTGATGTTGTTTTGTTGACGACCCCGTTGGCCCCGTTGGTTGACTGCCAACCAGACGGTCAACGGGTTCAATTCCCGGCACGGCCAAAATCTTATGAACTAAATTTGTTGGTAGGTCAAAGTGGTAAATATATTACGATATAATGTATTAATTTATCCATAATATGTGGTATGTCAATTGTGTTAGCAATCATAATACAAACTAGAAATGGTTTAGTATGGGACTATCCAGCAGTGGGTAAAATGTGTCTTGTATAAAAAATAATGAATCGGTTAATTTTGAAATGACTTATTTTTGACTGGCTGAGGAAGATACTAAAATTTATATTATATTATTCGACTATATTTTATAAATTGTATTTTTTTATTCTTTTTATTACCTCGAAACTTTCAGTCGAAAAATAACATACTATCTTAGGTTGGATGGTAAAGAGTAAAAACCTACCTACTATATGTTGTTAAAAAGTGCAGAAATAAAAAAAAGTACACCGTTTTATTACTAAGACAGAAGAATATTGTTATGAGTCTCCGTCTGCAACGCAGGACTTATTTCACGGTATGCATCCAATGTTTGAAGATTATAACAGTATGATAAGTTCTTCGTTTTAGAGTGTAACCATTTTAGCTTATTGACTTAGGCGTTACTTTGCGGAAATCCATTGTAAATAGAAGACAAAATTAAATATTTAGTGTACTTCCGCTGTGATCCGAAATCCAAATTAAGACAAGTAAAGGAAAAATCAACTAAGATCAATTAACCAAGCTTAATTAACTAAGATTAATTAACTTAGATCAATTAACTAAGATTAATTAAGATTAACGTTACCTATCACAATTCGGAAATTCTTAAATCTACACGTGTTTCGCCTAACCACAAGGCATCATCAGGAGATGCTGACTCTTCGAACGACAAGTCGAGAGTTACTCTCGACTTGTCGTTCGAAGAGTCTGATTTCGGATCACAGCGGAAGTACACTAAATATTTAATTTTGTCTTCTATTCTGTAACAATTTTAATTATAATTTTGTTTTTATAACGTGATTCTAATTCATATTTTTATTTTGATACTGATACTATACTCTATTATTTACAGGACTTTAGACCACGTCTTCGAATTTCTACTGTACTCTATCGATTTCATAAGCCAAGATGTGCTGTGGAGGCTGCGGTGGCTGTTGCGGCCCGAGCATAACCATCTACTCGTGCTGCACGAACATCTGCTAGTCTCGCGCGTTCACTAGGCAGCCATGGCGTCTGTGGCACGCTTGCAGTCGCAGCAGGCTAGCACTGTGAAGTGTACTTTAACCGTGCCGTTATGTGATATAATAAATTATTATTATCATTGTTTTTGTAGAGATGACGGCTGATAGAGTGGCGTGGAAGAGAAAAACAGGCTGTGCCGACCCCACCTAGTGGGAAATGGTAAAGGAGAAGAAGAAGATTGTTTTTGTATGTTCATAAACGTATATGACGAATCCAAGGGCATTTAATTTGTCTATGGCTAATAAAATACTTTGACTAATGTAAAAAATCAGTGCAAAAGAGTTATGGGATCGGGTGTTGTACACTAAACTACATGTTTTAACGTTTTTCGAAGATAATGGTAGGAAACCCTTTAAGCGCGAGCCCAACTCGCAGATGGCCATTTTTTTTAAATAGAAATTAAAGTAGCTTTTCCGAAACGAATTACAAGTAAAACAACTCTTTATCCTCTCTACAAAACTCTCCAAGATATTTTTTTAGAAAATATTAAAAGTCCTTACTGTTATTTTTCTGTATACAAAGCTCAGTTTTATGAGAAAAGTTTTATGTCCATCTTTTTATGTCAACCATGAAAAAGGAACTGAAATGATTTTCACGTAATACCTGATTTTGCAAAGGTTTTTTTTAATTTATGGAAAAATTATGAAATATCTAACTTGGAGTATTTTGGCGTGCATCATTTTTGGGGTATGTAGAGGTTTCTATTGAAATAAAAGTAGAGTTTTTATTAGTTATTAATTTTTATTATAAACATTTTTGTATAACTTTTAACTGGTTTTAGTATTAGAACAAACTTTTCTTTTGTTAGACGAATTTTTGTTTAAAACGACTATATTTCAAGTCATTATTTTTAGGAAAAAAAAGCGTCAATTAAAACATTAAAACACTTCAATTATATCGTAACGTTTTCCATTAGAGATATTGAATAGTAGGTAAAAGTTAGGCATGAAAAAACATACGAAAAGAGAATTACAATAAAAAAAAAATATATTCAATATAACAATACGGTTTATAATCCTAGCTATGTTAGTAGCTAATAAATATCCTTATGCATAAATTTAGATTTACGATTAAGCTAGGTTGAGCTCAGTGCTCTGCACTAGGACAAAAATGTTGCCCTGTCAGTACAATTCTTTTTTTTCTATTTGTTGGTGTGTAATAAAGTAATATTATTATTATTATTTTAGTCAACAACTTGGTAAAATACTCTCAAGGTTTGTTTGACAATTTCAGAATGTTTCTCCACAAGCCAATGCTAGGTCCAGAAAAGCTGCAGAAGTTTCGCCCTTTGTTAAACTTCTCAACTACGTAAGGGGCCGTTTCAAGGGAGCTACTCATCATGATAATTGGAAACATGCTTTGAGTTACGCTTCGGACGAGGAATGGCGTGAGGTGCCCAAGACAAGTTCATTCAAAAACGCTATGAAGAGCTATATTGATGTATGATTCAATTGTTTATTTTACTAGTTTTCACTGCCGTAGATTCAATGGCACCTAAATATTTGGTACTTTAATTATTACTGTCGCTTATCTAGTGGCATTTTCATCTGAGTGCTACCGTGGGTCGGATGACACGTTAAATTGTAGGTCCCGGCTGTTAGTCTTAGTACAAGCAGTCGTAAAGCCAAGTCAGAGGCCTTCGGGCGGTTTGGAAACTCTCGACAAGTAGCCAAGACCAACCTTGGCTACTAAGCTTATACAAAGAAGAAGACATAAATATTTTCATTCTTTTAGCCCCTGACGCAAAAAGGAAGCAGGTGCTATAAGTATTACGTGTCTGTGGTATGGTAGCTTTCAAACGGATGGATCGATTTTGATTTTACCGACCGATTCCCAAATCAAAGATGGCCGCCCCCAAAAAATGCCATCGGGAGTTTTCTAAATGTTTAAAACTGTTTTTGAATAACTTTTCGTTCTGCTACGCGCAAAGTCACGAATTCAGATCCCACGGCGAAATTAATTTATTAATGTTGAATTTCGAAGCCTATCTCGAGTTTGCTTGATGAAGTATTATTGTTACTTCTCTCTTCACAAGAGAAATCCCGAAGTCCCAGATGTGGTGAGCGTATAGAAATGCTACGTTAGGCTAAACCAGAAATTTATTTTTGTTGTAAATTTTCAGAAAGTACTTCATGTAAAAAAATCCGATGACACAGCAATACATCTGAATGGTCTCAATATATTGACATTGGTAAGTCACAATTCTCACTTATATTTTAACGAAAGTTTGTAAATTTAGTTGTATAGGTACGTATTCTCTCTGTAGCATGTTTTTCTTTTTCCTTTTCGCTTGGACAGCTAAAATCAGTTACGATGAAATTGGATATGAGATTCCCTTGTTTTTATGTCAGGATTTACACGGTTAACACAATTATAATTATCCAAAGTCAAAGTCAAACAATTTCTTGCACTATTATGTCAGTTTACAGTTACATATTTACCCATACGGCTTTGCAATTATTTACTGGAGAAGAGCAACCCTGTTTATTAATTTGTTTTTATGACCCATCATTTAAATAATCTTCTTCTGAATAGTAGCATTTCATAATGAGTATTTTTTTAGATTTGTAAGAAAAGTTTTAATACTACTTAATCTGAAGTATGTCAATTTTCTATGAAAATAAAAGGCTAAATTTATGGTAAAAATAGATAATAGGCTAACCAGATGGCAAGCCATACGCCTAGAATATTGAATAAAAGTCTTGGCAACTTTTTATCTTGAAATTAGGTATTAAACTTCATTGCCAAGTAAATCACTGGACCACATTAGTGCTTGCATATACCCACTTAGCGGCAAAATAAATGGCAATAAATTATATTTACTACCCCGCACATTTCACGCAATAGAGGCGCATAAAAAGACCACAAAAATCACAACAATGTTTTAGTACGCAAAATACACAGCTTTAAACCTATTTCTGATATAAAAAAATTTTGCGTTGAAGGTGCTATAGAGTGCTCTGGGGTTGAGCTTACCACCCATAAACTTACGATATTATGTGTGTATAGACCCCCCAGGACAAAAAAATGCCATTATATAGTTTTTTTCAATAACCTTAAAGCCTTATTAGAAGAATATTGCTATGGTGCAAAGAAAGTGATCCTTTGTGGAGATTTCAATATAAACCTTCTCGTAGACAACAATATAGTTAGAGAATTTAAGGAGCTAGTCTCATCATACAACCTTAAATTTAAAATTTATGAACAAACCAGGATGATAAGTGGTACATGTCTAGATAATATTTTGTGTAATGTACGGGGTTCGAAGGCTAAATTATTAGAATTTGCTATATCTGATCATTCAGCACAATTACTTACCTGTCCGGTGAAACCAACGTGCTCTTTGCTCCATTGGTATATCGAGAGGAGAGATTACAGTCAAGAAAATATTTTTAAATTTAAAGAGTACCTAGAATCATTGTCTTTTTCTGATATATTAAAGCAAAATAACCCAAATATCGCATTTGACACATTTTACGAGTTGTTTAAATTACTTTATGATCTGTGTTTTCCCTTTAGAAGAGTAAAAATAACACAAAAAGCGAAACCTAAATGGATAACACCCGGAATAAAAAAATGCTGTAAACGCAAACGGGGACTTCTTTGGGCTTATCGTAAAAAACGCACTCCAGAAAATAAGCAAAAACTTAAAGAACTATCACAGAGACTTAACCGCATTATTAAACTTACTCAAAAGGCTCAAAACGACAATATTATTCAAAATTCTTTTAATAAAAGTAAAGCTATGTGGAAAATCATTAACAGAAGCAAAAGCGTAATGCCAAATGAGCCAATCGAACTAAATATAAATGGAGATTTGGTAAAGGAGCCCTTGGAACTAGCTAAGTGTTTTAATGATTTTTTCATAGATCAAGTATCTCTGCAAGCTACTGGCACTAACATAAGTTTGAACACTGCGTCAAGCTTGCACAATCCAAACACTCTATTCATGACTCCTACCACACCGATAGATATACATAAAATAATCATGACACTTAAAAATACGAACAGTACGGGATATGATGATATATCTACAAAAGTCGTCAAGCAAGTTTCAAAATCAATAGCACATGTCTTGAGCCATGTTATTAACCTCTGTATTGTAAACGGTATTTTTCCTGATAAGCTAAAAATTACCATGATAAAGCCCTTATTTAAAAAAAATGATAAACAAGACATTAATTGCTATAGACCAATTGCGCTTATTCCGGTTATATCTAAAATTTTTGAAAAAGTGATTTATGAGAGTATATACAACTTTTTTGAACGTCAAAATCTTTTTGCTCCAGAGCAATTAGGTTTCCGTAGGCTAAAGACTATAAATATGGCTATTCACAGTTTTCTTCAAACTGTAGTGACCCGTATAGATAACAGTAAGCCTGTATGTGCACTGTTCATGGACTTAACAAAGGCTTTTGATTTTGTAGATCATACAGTGCTACTAAACAAACTGCACACTTATGGTATAAGAGGTAACATAAATGACCTCCTAAAATCATATTTAAGTGACCGTAAGCAATATACTCAGATTAATAGTGTCTGCTCAAGATCAAAGAAAGAAACCATCCATGTTTCTGATCGTAGAATAGTGAAATTTGGGGTCCCTCAAGGAAGTGTCCTTGGTCCCCTTCTTTTTATTATTTATATAAATGATTTACCAAGGGCCATCTCACAGCATACTGTACTATTTGCAGACGATAGTACTGTGCTATTCACCGGAAATAACTGCCAAAGCATAGAACGGGAAATTAGTTTGACATTACAAAATTTAATAAAATGGTTGACATCAAATAATTTAAAAATTAATCTTAGTAAAACTAATATAATGACATTTCGTAATAGGGTTAATAGATTAAAGGACATTAGCATAAATTACTCTGGACATAACATTAATATAATTGACTCGACCAAGTTTCTGGGCTTGACTCTAGACAATTCCTTAAACTGGAAAAAACATATAGAATATTTACGAGCAAAGATAATCCAACAATCATATGCTTTGTACATGTTGGCCAAGATTGCCAGCAGATTTACAGTATTGGTGGCATATAATGGCCAAGTCTCATCACTACTGCGTTATGGAATTATATTTTGGGGAAACAGTACTGAAGCAGAATCGGTATTTAAAGCACAAAAGAAATGTGTTCGTGCAATCTGTAACCTACGTTCGAGAGATAGTTGCAAGCAACATTTCAAAAACTTGAATATTCTAACATTGCCATGTCTGTATATTTACGAATGTATAATGTACGTACGCAGTAATTCTCAACAATTTACAAACTTGTTAAGTACACGGCACCAACATAAGATTAATATCCCTACATGTAAAACAGCCCTTATGGGTAAAAGTGTGCTATCAATGGTGCCGAAATTGTACAACCACCTGCCAAAAGATTTATTGAATATAACTAGATCAGACCTATTTAAGAGCAGACTTAAACGCTATCTAGCTGACAAAGCATATTATGATATTGACGAATTTTTAAAGGATAAATCTCTAAAATAATAATTGTTTGTGACATTACTAATTTGAATTCATATGATATTATTAATTTTTTTTTTTCTTATCCAGTCTGTTCAATGTGTTCTTTTTTTTTTTTTTCTCTTTAAACTTGTGTTGTTTGTATAATTGTATCTTTTTTTATTATATAACTATGTTTTTCTCTTAATTGCATGCCGAAAGGTTAAGAATATGGCGCACTCAAATTGTTATATATGTTATCTTATTGTATTACCCATGTTCTGCAACAATAAATAAATTTGAACAATGCTTTAGAAAAAATGCCAAATATACTTCTAAGTTGATCAGATCACGTACTTTACCTACATTTCATACATTCGCGTGTCTATTGCCGTTTATGGGGTACTTAGTGATGATGGAGCACCTGTAAAGAAGTGGACGTAATCAGGACTGACTAATAGTAGTAGTATATAATAGAGAAGTAGTGTAGAATAGTGTTTCTGCAAGACTAGGGCCTGCCTAGTTGCAACTTAGTTAATTCGCTTTAAAATCATGGGTATTTTATTGAAATAAAAGAAAAAATATATATTAATAGAAACTTTAGTAGATTAACATTGCAATAAACCCAACAACAATACCTGGCAGGGACATTATTAATAAAAAAAAAGAGCTAGAATATATCATTTTTTTTACTTTATATTATTTGAATAAAATGAAAAACTGAAAAGATTAGGTCTCAGTCACATCATATTATTGCCAATATTTGTTGTTTTTTTAGATTTGCCTTATTGATCTAGGAAGGGTTGACACGATGATTTTTTCTCTTCCACTCCTCTGTAAATATTTATATATTAATTTTCGTAAACCTTTAATAATAATGGAGCTCACATCTACCATGACAAAGAAATGAGTGTAGAGATGGTCACATTAAACTTTAACTATGACACATGTCAAATGTCAGTGACAATGTCAATCAGTGATAGAAAGAACACATGAGACATTTTTACCTAAGTACATTTTTACTTGGGCTAGCATCAGAAACATCGCAAATAGTTGCTCAACCAATTTGATATTTCAAGAACCTTTTAGCTAGGCACTTTTCCTGACAATTAAGCCCCCTTTCTCCCCTCGCCCTAGCTATGGCCCTGTAAACCGACGTGATACAGCTTCCCCACGAGCTTCCATTTTATCATCGTTATATTTTATTTTGGACAATTTGCGCTAAATTGTTTTGAAATTGTTGTTTCAAAATATTTTTTCATTCAGTACATTGACAAATTAAAAACTTGTCTAGACTCATTTTTATTTTACAGGCCGGGATAGAATCGCTTATAGTTTTCAATTTTTTTATCTACTCAAAACGTATTAGTTAAATATCGCCGAAACTTTTATATCGCTGATCTAATGATCCTCATTAAAACTGTTGTAAAATATCTCTAAAATACCCAAATCTTACTTCTAATACTTTTAAAGTTTTTTTGTAGTCTACATTATCCACATTTTTTTTTATAAAAACCGTATATTACCTTTATGGCCTTTATTGCAAACAAATTACTACTCAATAGATAGAACACAATTTGCCCTACTATGATTACTCGTTTAAAATTATAAATCGCTTGAAAAAAAAAATATATTCGAAAGATCGAATGAAACAGATTTTGTATAAGGATAACATAAAAATGTAGTTATGCGAATCAGGAAAAACATGGTCTTTTCTCCTGCCATTGGTTTAACTGAAATAGGATAAACACACGTTAATTTTCACTTTCAAATCTAAGGAATAAAGATTTGTCAGTACATGCTTCTCACACGACATCTAGTTTTGAACATTAGGACTAGCTCGTTTAGTAAATTATTGCTAAGCTAATTTAAACTTTAACATTTCATAATAAAAGCATGTCGAGAGTGAAAAACATAGCTTGTAATAATGATTTATGATAGGTCACACTGGTGGCGTTTCAGCGGCACACACGACTAAACTAAATTTAAAGAAGCCCCGTCTCTTTTCATCTTAGGTGGCCAGAAAGAGACGGCACGTTCTGAATCACAGACAAAACAACTAATCACGTCAAATATGGAATGTGCAAGCAGTTTTAGAGGTGATACAAGTGAGTGCGTTCTAAAGTTGCCTATATTTTCCACATTTGACGTGATTTTAGTTGTTTTGACTATGGTGCAGAACGTGCCGTCTCTTACTGGCCATCTAAGATGAAAAGAGACGGATTTAAATTAAGTTTAGTCCTGTGTGCCGCTGAATCGCCACCATTGGCAATTTTTGGCATACTAAAAAGTTTACAAATATACCTCTCTCAATGTATTATGTGCATGGTCAAAATATTTGTACTTTACACTTGCAAGTCTGTACACTTTGCTTATAATCGTTATATTGAAGCCACTTGTACATTAACAAGATTTCTGCACATTCCGCCCCAAAGCGCTTCCGCAGCTCTTGGGATCTGGCACGTAACTAGTTTAATACAGAGTTATTTGGTAAAGGTAGCAATGCAAATATTTTCAATACCAATCAGACACGAGAATTTGAAAATTTACATTGAAACATATCATATACTTTTGTAATGGTATATTATTTGACTTGTAACTTAAGTGTTATTAATAAATGATTTGTATTTGAATAGAAATAGGCGATCCAGCAAGGTAATGCCGCCAGTATTTTAGGCACCTTACTCGCGAACACTGACATAGATTTAATTTCCTATTTGTAAGGTTTGTGTGTGTGTGTGTGTTTTTATTTATATAATTGATTTAGGGTTTATTAAACCTTGTCTGGTATTGAAATACAAAATACCTAGAACTAGTTTAAAAAAAAAATTTGGTTTTTTAACCAGTTTTTTTATCTGATTGGTACCAAAATAAATACGAATATTCTAAGAGTGGTTCCTTAGACGGCCTTCTAGCTATTTTTTGATATTTTTACCAATAACGATTTATTGCGAAAAAACTGTATATTGAAGATTTTTCCCTTATTACACTATTTTGTTTCGAACGTTGATATGTTTACATTATACAGCTCCCACGGATACCAGAAAAAGGATATGGCGAGGCAAAAACATTGTGTATGCTTGTGCTAAATTAGCACATTTGTAATAAAACTACCATAACGATGTGTCAGGCAAATGTCAATTTTTATTTCTCAGAAATTAAAATCTGTCTGTATAGATCTTCTCAAATGACATCTAGTTTTGAACAACAAATACAAATCATTTATTGATAACACCAAAGTTACCAGTCAAATAATATCATTTAATTACATTAGTATAAATGATATAATTCAAATGACAATTTTCAATTCTACTTCTAAATGAACAATTGAACATAGCTAGCAACTAGCTCGTTTATTAAATGAATGCTATGCAAAAAGCATTCATTTAATTTTAACTTATTGTATTTAAGGCATTTTTCTATTGTAAAACAATGAATGTAATTTTGTCATAAGATAGGCTATATTGGCTTGTATAAAAGTAGTGACTACCTACCACCAGGTCTGTAGCGACTGGAGTTTGGCTAACATAACGAAAAAATAACTTAAGAATAAAAGCTGACGCTTTGAATCGCTATTTGTGTTAGCTATCAGTTATTTGCTGTATTTGGAAAAATATAAATAAAAAAGATCGTTTGAATTCAGATCGTTTGACGACCGATCTCTTTGGCGTAATGGTTACCATACCAGACTGTCAAAAAGAGGGTCCCAGGTTCGATTCCCGGCACGGCCAACATCTTTGTGATCAACTAAATTTGTAGGCTATCGGTCTGGAAGATCTATATTCTATGTATCGATATATCGTATTCATGTATGTATATGTTATATTATATCAGTTATCTTAGCAACCAAAAACATGGGTACAAACTTGACATGACTTAGTATGGGGCTTTAGCCGTGTGTGAAATGTGTCCAATTATTTATTAGTGATCAGTCTTTAGAAATAAGTTAGGATATATGTATGTATGTATGCATTTTAATAGTGAAGCATTTTTAATTGACACTGAAATTAAGAGAGTTGTGATCCATTATTTTTGGTAGCGGTCATCTTGATCTGATATTATACCTATTCCTGAGAAGTACCATCCTGAGATCTTCAAATCGAGAGTGAATAGGTTCCTTCTAGAGCGTACTCCAACGTAGGCCGCAGCGTTGCTTAACATCAAGCAAGCTGTGGTCAAACGCAAACCTATTAAAAATAAAACCTAAAACTCTTCAGACTAGCACTCTTTTTAAACAAAAAATATAGATTGCATATTCCGTTAGGTAGTTACAACGCCACAGACATGTTTCTGGAATGTAAGTTAAGAATAAATCTGTATAAAATCGATAGAAAGCAGCGAATATTGCTAGTTAAGTTAGCTCTACACAGTATCACGTCTTGAAAGCTTGACGATGGTAAATCTACTTGGTTAGGGAACGAGATTGGAATGAGGTAGCGTTTTTCTCCGATATTTAAATTAGTACATGGTATAATTATTCTTTAACAATCTCTGATATTGAAATCATGGCTAACGATGAAGAAACTTATTTTTAACAAAGTCCTAAGATGAATATAGAAGGTTCTTCTTACACGACTATTTTAAACGTAATTTTATTAAAAATATATATTTAATATATTATTGGACTTTTTACCTACATGAAAACTTGTTTGAAACTCTTAAAGTATTTGTAATCTGCTGTCTTACCCAGTGACACAAAGCGCCGCCTTACGGCACTTAAGACCGGATGTGGCTCCATTAATATTAGTCAAACTTGCTGCATTGTTCCTAAGTGCATTCGCCGGAAGTCAGTGTGCACACTAACACATAATGGACGTTATTTTGACTCCGACGTGTTTAGAACTAATTTAAGAGAGTATTGTTTCTAAGAGAATGAAAAAAAATGCAGTGCAAATTTAAAAAATGCCTTAAAAGTATGCATTTTTTCAATTGCAGTTTGTTTGATAAACAAATAAAAATTATAGTGTAGTTACGTTTTAAAAAAATACAAGTAAGTGTATATAAAATGAACAGAAATGTGCATTATTTATTTTCCGTGTCCATTTATTTCGACTACACTAAAATTAAAATTACATGAAAAAAAAGCTTCACAAAATTAAAAATTAAGTCACTGATATATTTCATTTTTAGTTCTATCAGATGAAGTTTTTGCCGTAGTATTTTTTATAATAATTATATGTTTATCATAGTTCTAAATTTGAAACTACAATTATATTAAAAAAAGCTAAACGTAAGTCGGTGCACATGGGATGGGTGACTTATATATACCTTTTTTTTATACATATATTGAATATTATAATTTTAAATGTCTGAATTTTCATTAAAAATGTAATAGATTCGATAATATACCGAGTATGATTTCTTAATTATGTTTACAACAAAATTATTAAATATGATTCAATTTTTAGGACGACGATCAAGATTACACGAAAAAGAAGTTAAAGGTAAGAAAAAAATCGTAAGATTAATCTAGAATTAAAGAGAAAGAATAAATAAGTTCGATATTTCTGTTTATATTTTAATATTTTTAACAGAAATTACGAGACAAGGAATCCGATGACAAGAAACCTAAAAAAATTAATAATTATTTGCAACTTGCCATAGCACAATTAAAAGTAAGTTTCTTAAAACTCTTTTTACCAAGTAGCGACAGCTCTGCTTTATAAGAATAAAAAACTCACTAAAATATACTATATTAGTGTGTGTATTGTGTAAAAATGGTAAGGTTTTTGTTCTTACTATAAACAATCATCTTATAATTTTAAGAGCTACTGTTCCTGTGGTAAATATACTAATACTAGCTGAGCCCCGAGCTACCCGTGTTAATCCAGCATAAAAATTTGTATATATGTTAACCCAAGGTCTAACCTATCTTCATAGTAAATCTCATCAAAACCAGTTCAGGCGTTTGAGTAACGGCGACAGAGCGAAGAAGTAACAAACATACACACTTACACACAAACTTTCGCATTTATAATATTAGTAGGATTATAAATCTGCAAGTGTACTCGTATGTAAGTATGTACGTATAACGGGACGCGTAACTACACGAACTTTCGACACTCTGGGTTATGGTAAAGCATGTCTATTATGGAATAACTGGCTCGCTAAGAGCCTGCTAGGGAAGAGGAGCGTTGGTTGTCCAGCGGCAAGATGGGTCGACGACATAACAGCTGTCGCGGGTCGAACCTAGACTAGATTGGCACAGGACCGAGACATATGGCATGACAGGAGAGAGGCCTATGCTTAGCAGTGGGATAGAATCGGCTGTCGATGATAGGTGCCTGCTGATATACATAGAAAGCGCTTGGCGAGATATTTTTCAACTTGAGGGTGGTAGCAAGCCATGCAAGCTCTAGAAAATCTCTACTATCATGCAAGTTGCATTGACGACCTTGTTGGCGTAAAGGTTACCATGCCGGACTGCTAATCAGAAGGTTCCAGGTTCAATTCCCGGCCCGGTCAACAAACATCTTTGTGCTTAACTAAATTTGTTGGCTGTGGGTCTGGGTGTTAAATATGTATTTATATATAATATGTATGTATGCTTGTATATGTAGTATATCAGTTGTGTTAGCAACCATAATACGAGCTAGAAATGGTTCAGTATGGGGCTAACCAACCGTGTGTAAAAAAAAAAATATATTACGACAATGGAGCACGCTTACCTAGAAGGACCTGTTCACTCTCGCCTTGAAAATCGCAAGTATGTATCTCTACGCTCAAATACATAGCTAAACCGATATTAAAAAAAATATATAATATGGTTGTAGCTTAGACATCGAATTAGTACATAGGCTACTTTTTATCTCGAATAAACGTGGGGCACAAAGCAAACTGTAGTATACTATAAATATGGTGAAATGTCATAACGAAGTTGGCAATTTGTACATTTACTAGCTTTTTCTTTGTTAAAAAATAATCAAACAAGTAATTACTCTTTTAAATTTGCTCTTCAGTTATTGATTTGCGAATGTATTACAGGACCTTTTATACTTTGCTAATACAAAGAATAAGACGTTCACGGCCTCCGGAATTAATATTTTAAAGGTAAAATATTATAATGTTATTATAAAGATAATTCTTTCCATTAGTTTCTAGTAACGAAAGTAATCTCTTCAAATGGCTTTAAGAAGAAGATCCACACCAACGATTTCTATGTAAGCCAATCTGGCTTGGTTTTGTTTTGTTTACGCCACAGACTAGTGTTTTTGTTTTGTTACAAAGAATATGTAATCATTATTTTTTTCTAATGCTTGTGTTAAGTTTTATATAGGGTAAGTACTTTAGTGTATACAAAAGCTAGCGGAGTGGAACTGATTGCTGCCTTGCGACACAGGTTCTCAAAAAACCTACAGCGAGGCGCAATGATCCAGCAACGCACGGCTCAAAAGATTAAATATACAGTATACTTTTGTTTTGTTTTATGTAATCCGTGCTCATACCCAAGAAGCAATAAAAATATCTTTTATCTTTTTTATTTTTATTTGAAAACGCGTGGAATAAATATTTGTCTCCCTATATATTTTGACGCTTTCAAGTCTAATTAGGACGTCTAACTTTATTACTATCAGGGCTAAATCTTTAATTTACAATCTTATCCTCATAAATTATAAACGGTTACAGTTATATAATACTAATACAATAAATGTGAAGTGTGAAGAAAGGTTGGACCTTGGATTAACTTGGGTTTTATCCCGGATTTACTTATTTTTTATCCGGATTATCGCACGTAGTACCAAATATTTATAGCCCGTATTAAAACAACCTAAAGAATATTCAATTCATTTGAGTTACCTGTCAGATGAATATCAGATAGAAAATTTAGAAAAAGGTTAAATAGTGTTAAATTTATTCTAGCACATTTTTATTAACCCTGAATAAAAACAGTTTGTAATTTATAACGATAAAGTTATTTTAGTCCACATTTTGCTCCTGTCATTGCCGTAAAAGGTTGTGCGTTTCTTTTCTCCTTACTGATTTATTTTTCTTTATTTAGGTTAATCCGTCTCTAGCAATGAAACTGGCAAAGGTATTTCAAGAATTTTATAATTATTCTTACTCTTTGAATTCATTAATTAATTAGGTATGTAATATAAAAATGTTACTTATGACTTTACGGAGTCGCTACTTGGTAATTATTATTTTACCAAGTAGTGACTGGGTCCAAACAAAGGTACATTTGATGAGCGTGTGTGTGTGAGTTTTTTTCATAAATCAGTACTAATTAATTGAATAATTGGTTTATATTATATTGATTTCCTTTATACATATTTTTTCTAGGCTATGAGGAGCGGAACATTTAACGACCAAGTAGTAATTTTAACACCCAGACAACGAGTGTCAAAAGACAACACTTCTCTTGTAAGTATTCAGAATGTATGTATATCTTTTGTTTTTCAAAACCAGCTCATTATCTTGACAGAAATAAAAGAAAATACCGCTATTTTGGAATAAAGTGGAGCTATGGACATTTGTGAATCTTGCCTAGTCTGGAACGTTG
This sequence comes from Mellilla xanthometata, assembly GCA_035578125.1. NCBI lineage: Eukaryota > Metazoa > Arthropoda > Insecta > Lepidoptera > Geometridae > Mellilla > Mellilla xanthometata. The sequence goes on from JAPUBQ010000020.1 coordinate 4,304,805, forward strand.
AAGGTGGCTAGCCATTCGAGCAGTAAAGAAAGCCGCTCTCTTCTTCTGAATTTTTTGCAGTTTTTTCTCTTGACTTTAATATCAACATCTGGTAAACAATATATATTCAATTTAATACGTATTTACGTAAAAAATATAAGAAACAAAATTAATCGTAGTTTCTTTACAATAAACGTGTTTTATGCCGTTTCTTATACGTAATGCCGGTCATTATATAATATTCTATAAAGGGAACCAAATTGTTCAAATTATTCTCTAAGTAGCCATTACTACTGCACTCTAGAAGAGAAACTAGCTTTCTCAAACTCAGGAAATCCTACTGAGAAAGCTAGAGCCTCCAAACATGAAAAATTTAGTTAAGACTAACACTAAAATAAGATTTTTTATTTATTTATTTCTTAGCACACAAATTTTGTATAAAAATGTAACAATTCTTTTGCATAAATCAAATAATATTATTATCCTTATTTTACTTTTATTTTTTTAAAGATATATACTATTTATTTATAACCAACATAACAATGATATGAAATACTAAACTAAAACTTAACCTACAAAGTCCAGGGGTAGAGGAAAAGGTGCCCAAAATGCTGGCAGCATTGCCACGTTGGATGGCAATGCTTATTTTCTGAGCGAAATGAAAGCCAGCATTCTGGACAATAAAAACAATATTCTTATTATTAAACAATAAAGTATAATGTGTCATTTATCTTACAGTATTATGGTCATTTATCTTACAATCTTAAGTTATGACTCCTTTTTACAGAGACGAACAGTATTCGGTCCTGGCCCAGGTGAAGTAATATTAGGAGTCCCTACTCGACCCGAGCACCTACCCAAGGCTGAACCTATTCTACCCGGACATACCCTGCTAAGACCTGCAAGAGGAATGTTGAAGTCTGCAGTCAAATATCCACTCAGAGATGTCAGTGGATCACTCGTCTATGGAAACTTGGATAATTTGGGTATAACGTAAGTATCTTCTTTCTTCTTCTTTGTATGAGGTAAGTGGCCAAGCTCTGGTGTAGAGAGTTTTCAAGACGCTAGGCTTCTGACTTGGCTTAACGACTGCTTGTATATAGCAGGCGGAATCTACAATTTAACGTGTCATCCGACCCACAGTAGCGCCCAGATGAAAATGCTACATGAAAAACGACAGTCTCATGCATCACCCATCCAAACACTGCCCGCATCGACTGATGCTTAGCTTTGATGATCGCGTAAGATCACTTTGACTAGCCGAGCTACAGTATCTTGTTTAAGGCGGGGCGATAACGTAGGATGGGAAAATTCAAACAGTTTTTTTTATTTCGTTTCTTACATCAGTAACAATGAATTTATTTTTTTAACAGATTGGGAAATACCCGTTACCGTATACGATATTCTGACTTTAGGAAGTCAAATAAAAATTTTTTGGTATGTACATTAATTATTTATTTAGCTGAGTACTGTGAAGAATGATATGTTTACCAAAGTTTTAGATATTCCTGATTCCACTAGTAATTATAATCAAACATTATATTAGTTACATTAATTAATCTCATTATTGAAATGGTTTAATGATTTCAACTATTATCCATACAAATAAATATGGATATAAATAATGTCGTATTATTGAGATGAAATTATTATACAAATTAAATAATAAAGTATTTATTATTATTTATAACTGGATTGATTTTTCAGGAAAAGCTACAAAATTCTATCCAAAAGAGTGAAAATAATGGAAAGTAAGCAATCTTTTTAAAGAGCTTGTTTAATTTTGTAATGAAAATTAATTTTATTTATTTTTGTCTAAGCTGATGAGTTTAAGAAGTAAATTTCAAGTCATTTAATCCATAGATCTCAGGTTCATAAAGGAAACTGATTTTGTTAGGTAAATTTATTAAATATAATGTGATTATTATTTATCACCACATTCAAAATGACTTAATTCTGCAATATATCTTACAATAAAAAAAAAAACCGTCAAGTACAAAAATTATTAACAAAAACTGATAACTAGAAAACTTTTGTAATATATGAAAGTTATATTTTTTTATAATTATATTCAAAGTCTTTTTTCAGGACTCGTCCTTTGGTAAATATAATAAGTAACATTTTATTTAACATTAAAAATATGAATATGCATAAAAAATATAAAACATCTTTAAGTGTGTTTTTAAATGACGGTTAATAAAGGAAAGTAGAAAAGAAATCTCGTCGTACCAACCCCATCTAGTGGCATAAGAAAGAAATAGTATCATTGTTTTTAAAAAAAATAATACATCCTTTTTTTTTCAGATTATTATAGAGTTAAATCCATCGGAACTAATAACAATGTAAGACTATATTTTAAAACTTATTTAAAATGAACTATTTAATCTTCAACATTTTTGGGTATCTGTACCCAAAAATTACCAACGGGATTCTATTACTGAAACATTATGTCTGTCTGTCTGTCTGTATCTCGGGAACCGATACATGACAGTTAAAATTTTCATAGAAGATGTATTTCTATTACCTCTATAACAACAATTACTGAACAAAGAATGAAATAAATATTGAAGAGGGGCTGTCCCATACAACAAACAATTTTTTTGCTATTTTTAAAGATAATGGTACGGATCCCTTATGCGCGAATCCGACTAGCTCTTGACCAATTATTTATGTGTTTGTCATTTCTAATTAATTCTAATTTCTTTACGTACACAGCAAAGATGAACTGCAAAAAAACGTAATCAATAAACAGGTAAAATTTCATCATTAATTTTGTTCAAATATGTTATTTGAGAATTTTAAACGGCTCAATTGTTATTTTACAGACTCCGGACGAAGACAACAGTGCTAGTGAAATTTTAGATGAGTGAGTAATCTTCAAAGGAGTGTACTGCCGTGCTTATGAAAAACGCATCATCTCGATTTTTTTGTGATTTGAGTTATATACATATCTGAAATCAGGAAAACAAGATCTACAAACTTTCCAAAGTAACATTATATAAATTATGACTGTAACACGGTTTTTCAGTTTTTATAAACGCATTAACTAGGACTTTAATAGCAGTTTTACAAATGGAGAGTGCATTATCTATAGTTAGTACCAAAAATTTTTCTAGTAGCGATAGGATGACTAGTCATAAACGCTTTAAGTTGATGCGTTATTCTAAGCAATCTTAAAGGTAATTAACGTTGGCATGCTTATGATATTAGCATCAACCTGAGATAATGCGTTTATTATTAGGATTACACTACATGATTCAATTCTCGTACATAATAAAGCGCACTAAATTTACAAGTTAGTGCGTTTATGCTAAGTATCAAGTACAGTGCGTCGAGTATTAGTGCGCTTATGGTACAGCACGTTGAGTGTTAGCGGAGGAAGGGGAGGGCTTTTGTGATTTTTTGTGTTTCGCCCCGCAGTCGTGGCACTACCTATAACTTATAAGCATCTTGCGAAAAGGGTACCCGATATAAATTGCATAAGAATCAACACATGAGTAAACAAGATGTAAAGAATATTATAATTATATGTGCTGATAATTGCGCAGCCCAGAATAAAAACTGGACGTTTCTGTGTTTTCTTGTAAACTTGGTCAATAGTGAGACCATTGCCACAAAAACCATAACAATAAAATATTTTGAACCGGGACACAGCTTCATGTCAGCGGGTCATTTTCATCATCAGGTGGATATGAAAAACAAGAAGATTTATGCCAAAAAAATACTGTAAAAGTTATGGCCATTTCTGATTTTTTTCAATTTTACTGACGTGTCTTCACAACATAAGCTACCCAGACTAGTAAAAGATGTGATGTCGGTCAAAGCTGAGAAGAGTGAATTTTCGCTAAAGCACAAAGAAAATCACTCACCAGAATGGAAAATTCCGGACTTTCTTAAGATGAAAATAATAAAATCAAACTCTTTCCCGGAAGTCGCAAGTAAAGTATCGCTTAGAGGGATTAATAAAGAAAGAAAAAAACTAAATTATTAGATACCTTTGATGCCAGAAAACAGGCGACACTTTTGGAATACTATTCCGGTGTCTGTAAGTATTATCGTAAAGTATGAAAGACAAGACTCTGTAAGTATTATCGTAAAGTATGAATAAAACGAAACTGTGAAAGATTTTTAGTGCCTAAAATAATGTAGGAAAGTTATTTTTTTATTAATTTTAAGATCTAAGAATATTTTCTGACTGGTTTGGTGTACAATAACATGATCTCACATGGTTTAATCTACATTCGATTTACACAAAGATAAAGTTCCCAAATACGAGTAGGTAAACAATTCATAACCTTTAATAGATTATGAATTTTTAGATATTATGTTTGCATTTGTTATTCTCAAACTCAAGCTATTAACTGTTATTTAAGTAAGTATCTTAAACGAAACGGTGTCATAGTTTAACAAAATTATCTAAGATAAATGTGCTCTCTAACTATACTTTTTATGTTATTATCCTAGATAATAATAATATACTTACTTCTAGGGAGTAATATATAACAGTTTAAGATTAGTTTGGAAAAGTTTTTTATTTGATTTTGTTTGGCGAAGGAGCCCATGTTTTGTCATTTATAAATGTTTGATAATATTGTTACTAAACATCTTCTTGTCTTCAGCACTAAATGTTTTCAAATAAATACTTTACAAAATGTAAAGCATTGTATTATCTATTACTTACCAACTTATCTTTTCTGCAGTAAGAACTACTTGGAGATCTCAAATTTAGAAACCATGCTGAATATAAACTTATCATGTGATAAAGTTGATGCGCTTATAGTGTGTAATAATGAAGGATTTGTGTAACAATATTGCATTATATTATTTTACTAAGCATAAATGCATCAAGTTAGTTAGTTAGTGCGTTTTTGAGTAGTCAACGTCAATACATAGAATATAGTCTGCTAACGATAAATACCTTTTTCCAATTATATGTTATATTATAGCATATATATGAAATATGTTTGTAAACATGCATTCTTTTAATTATTTTCTTTAGTTTGGTACAAATTTTATATTCGTAGCCCAAGTAGTTTTGAAGATAACGGAAAAATAAAAATAAAAACTTTAGACGCCATTTTCTCGAAAAGTGCAAAATCGTAGTTAATGCGTTCTTCATAAGCACGGCAGTGTAGCTCAGTGGAAAAAAAACTTATGCTTTTCAATCAGACAGTCCCTGGTTCGATCCCAGCCTTACACCAAAGACTTGTTTTTTCAAGCCATGTATGGATTTGCATTCGCTTTATGGTGAAGGAAACTGGCATGTTTGAGGACCACAATATAAGAAGACGTGTGTCATCCGCCAACCCGCACTTGGCCGACGTGGTGGATTATGGCTTATATCTTTCTCCTTATAAATAGTTCGTTTGATGCGTTTAGCAAATCGTTAGAGAAATATATAAGAAGATGCAAGAGTAGTTTTAGATACAATTTTAATAATTTGAACCAACTTTTGATGGGATAAATTTAGTTATTCCAGACTAGGCATGCTCCACCTTAGGATACCTTAGGTGTTGCTAACTCGTGTGGTCACGCGGCCTTCTGGTCAAATGCCTAGCTATAAAAAAAAGATTTCTATAAAATACCAGTCATTAGATTTCAGCAGAAGCTTTTTCGTGGCTTAAATCACTAAGCTAACATAGAAATTTATTTATTTTAAAGTCAATGCGAATGAACTTCTAAGTCCATATAAGATGTTCTCTCATTTCAGCTTAGATTCACTGTTCACCGAAGATAACGTAAGTCAATAACAAATTTAATAAGCTCAGTGTAATAACGTGTTTGACTAGACAAGCATGAAAGTGTATTTTGGCTTAAAATAACAGGGCTTAAAATAAAAAGATATGGTTGAAATATTATAACAAATTTTTTCGGCCAATAAATATGTCTATGATATTAAGTTGCATCATTATTGTGCGATAGAAATCTATCAATTTTATCTGTTCATTTTGGTATGAATGATGATAGCCTTTTTGATGTATTGGCGTAATGTTTACCAAGCCAAACTGACATGAGAGGGTCCCGGGTTCGATTGCCGGCACGGCCAACATGTTTGTGATATGAACTTAATTGGTTGCCTGTTGGTCTTGGTATGATGGTAAATATGTATGAACAGATAGAAAAATTTAAGTATATACATCTAGTATATCAGTTGTGTTAGTAACCATAATACAAACTATAAATGATTTAGTATGGGGATAACCAGCCGTGTGTAAGATATATCAAAAAATGTCCTACCCTAGTCGCAGAAAAAAAGGGCCAGATGAGAAAAGCCTGAAGCACAACATTTCAATACGCCCTAAAATTCGTTAATTTGAAAATTAGTCTCTTAATTAATAATGGTTCAATCCCAAGGTTACTATCATAATACCGACTATTTAGTAAGTCAAAGTTAATTTGACTTATTCTTTAGGTTTAGTAAATACATTTCCTATAGCACCTCAGCCGTCGCCGTCAAGCCTCGAATCAACCAATTCACATAACCGAAGCAACCCTATTAAAGCCTACCAGAACACGCCACCGACGTTTCATACAAGGACTGTCTGAAAATAGACAAAGCAAAGAAATAAAAAACTCAATTCCTTTTGAAGATATTTTCGAAAATTCTAACCTTTTGATGAAAAATAATACATATAGTGCGAACACAACTATTCTACATCATAATGCTCGCTCTGTTAAAGATCATCCAGAAAACAGCATAACAAATAAAGTTGATAATGACAGAAATTCACTAACTAGTAATACTGTCGAACAGGCAAAAAACAGTAATGTTGCATATGGTAAGGCTTTTGACGCAGAACAGAATATTACTATACATGTGACACTTAATGAGTACGATGGATCCAAGAAAATTGATCATCAAAATCTCCTCACTGATGATCAAGACACCAGCAAGATCTCTCTTACAGGCAATTCTAACCAAAACAACTTTGATTTTGTTGAAAAAGCTAAAGAAAACGACTTGAATCTATTACGCCACAAACGCTCTAATAAACCAAAGAGTTTGCGAAGAGCAAGAACAAAACGCCAATGTTCGGAACCCGGTTGCAGTCGGCGTAAAGCACACAAAAGGTCAAAGTCTCGAAATAAGCATAAGGCATCTAAACGTAAAGGCCGAGGATATAAACGAAGACACAGTAACCGCCACCGCCATCGTCGTCATCCTCGGAAGCAAAAGCAAACTGTTGGACTACTAATGGCATAATTATGAATATTTAGTATCAAAGAAAGCCTATTTTAAAATAAAATTATACTATTCAAGGGAAGGTTCAGGTCTTTCATTAAATAAAATCATTATTGAACCCAAAAATCATAAAACTTTGCCAATGATTTTTTTTTTCGCGTTTAAAACGGTCACACTTACTTATTATTAAAAGTTGGGATGAGAGCACCGAAACTGTTGGACTCATTCCAACTTTTAATAATAAGTAAGTGTGACCGTTTTCTACGCGCAAATATTAAGATGCCTTACGTGAACAGTTAACAATTATTTTAAATGTTGAGATAACACGAGGAGAAAAAGTAAGTATCCATTATCAATTTTGAACTCCTGACTAATGCCATTAATTTACAGAGCACCCTGGATTTTAGACGAAAGAAAATGCAAAAGAAACAATCAAAATACAGAAACAGGGGCAAGAACTATATGAGGAAACCAGGAAGTCGTTCAGATTCAGAATCGGATTCTGCTACGACCTCAAGCTCAGAAGAAAAGAATCCGGGAAATCCTTTCACTCTTCACAAGAATAGATATAAGCAAAACTGGATGTGGAACCATAAAGTAAGTAAAACAGTAATTATTTAACAAATTATAAATGCATATACTGCCGCCATAAGAAAAAATGACGTATCTGAACTCAAAATAAAGTATATATATTATAAGTCATAAAAATGCTAGTCGATGGGCATTTTTTCTCATTCCAATGACGTGTACTCAATTTCGAAAAAAACTATAAGAAATGATTTTTTTTTTCTTATGATATATATAGTTCTTGTGGTACGGTGTTGTTCTTGTTAATTTGTGATAAAAGTAGTATAATATATGATAATCTAGGAACTTGGCTGCCTTTATACTTAATTTCATTTCAATCGGTTTTTACGCTTAGTTAAAATTAACCGGATGGTAAGAAGACATTGTGATTTATAAAGAACCATAACCCAGAACTTTTTTTACAGTTGATAGGTATGCGTTTGACCACAGCTTGTTTGGTGTTAAGCTACGTTTTGGTAGATGTTGCACGCTTATCTAAAAAGTACTTACGCTAGATTTGGAAACCTACGGATGATAGATACCTTAGGAAACAGAGACTCAAGTAGAAAGTTCCGCATTTTAGTAGTCCTCACAAGAAAGATTCAAGGGAATTGATTTGTGCGTAACTTAGGTATTTCGTATGTACATCTTTTCCCTTCACTGAAAATAATCTGGTCTTGAAAGATTATATGCAGAAACAGAGACTCCTAATAATGGCAGAGGCACCTCTGTACGTAAAATAAAATGGCAAACTTATTTTTAAACAGTAATTCGAAATTTCTAAATCCGTCCTAACAAGCTATTTTACTTGTTTTATTTCTGTACTAATTTGAAAAGTTTTAAAGTCAAATAAGAGCTTCAATTTATTACGAAGTGATCAAACTTTCTCTCGTTCTGAGTGCTTCCTTCGCAATATTATCAAGAAATATTATTAATCGTCACTGGCTGTAAGGAGTTGTACATATTATAGGAATTGTTATAACAATTAGTCAATATTGACAGATCGTTATACAGCTAAATACTTGTCATTCTCCAAACAGTAGATCTCGCGAAAGAATTTTTGTGGAACATACCTAGTTTGAATTACCGAAAGTAAATTTCTTCGTATCTCAACAATTGCTTGACTATTTTTTCTTAGTATAAAAAAATATGGTATCCCATTTATATACCAAATATCTTTTAAATCGATCAACATTTAGAGCTGCAATAAATTACCCTCTCTTTTCCCCACCCAATCAAAAATTGCCGAAGACTATGAAATTTTATTGACTACCGTACCTGTACGCGAAGTTTTGTCGAGAAGAAAAAGGCTCTACGCGATAGCTAGCATACCAAAAAGATACATACATACGGACAGACGAAAACGAAAAAACTTCTGCTTCGCTCGATTGATTAATTAAATTTATTAGTCAAAATAAAGCAATGATTAAAGAAATCAAATTAAATAACCAGAAATATGTACTCGTATATGTTTAAAGAAAGAATTATTATAACTTCTAAACTATTAGAAGACCAAAATACAATTACGTAAAATAGGCTCAATAGTTTAAATTTTTGGAAAATAGTTGTTATAAAATTAAAATTAAAGCGCCTCAGAATATTATAAGGAATAAATAATTTCTAGCAAATTTCAAAAATCCTGAAGAGAAAGAAGTGAATATTTTTTTATTTAATTTTTTGTTCAAATAGTAACTGATAGCATTCGTTTTTTTTTAATTATTTATATTAAGCTTATAACAGTATTTTTAAATAATTCATTTAGATTGCTTTTTTAATGTAGATTTGTTGACATCAGTAGACTCACAGCCTTAGTCAAAAGCTTTCCACCAAAAGTTCTTACTTCTCATTTTACTAACAATTTAAATTGTGATGCTGTAACTTTAACACCAGTTTAAGGAGACTAATTAGTCAGTTAATTTAAATAGGTTTCCTCTTAACTTTGTTTGACTTGTATTAAATGAAAAAAACAAGGATTCCTTTAACAAATGGTCTTTATATATCAATTTGTGTGTATGTATAAATTATTAGGTATCTACCATTCTTTATACGTGTGCATTGTTAATGTTTAAATACAATTTTAATTTCATTTTTGATGAGATTTACTATGAAGATATGTGAGACCTAGGATTACTTTTGATCCCGGATCAACTTTTTGTCAATTCTAAATTACTGGAATAATTACAGATGGATGGAACCCACATGAATGTTAACCCATATGCACCTAATTTAAATCAAGTCGGACCATCTGGAGCTGAACTGTTCTTTGCTAGAAAATGGTGGTATTTCAATCAAGTAAGTTTAATATTTTGTATCCAATAAAATATGTAGTTTATGCAACTGTCATAATTATATCTAATGAAGGGTATTAAAATACGAGTGCGAGTTTATGAAACGAGCGCCGCGAGTTTTATAATAGTAACGAATGCAGTTACAGGATAAGATGGGAAACTTTCAAATTTTGTTTTTAATGATATTTTAAACAATCTTACCGATTTTCAGCTTGGAGGGAATTTAGATAACTTTGAATGTCTAAATTGAACGGACTAGTCTGCATTTCGGAGAATTTAGAGTTTTAGCATGAAAACAGAGTAACATTTTATCGTCAATTTAATACTTTTATTTTTCAGGATGACTACAGGCCTCTTGGACAAAGGAGATAAAAAATATGTTAGTAAATAAATTTATTTAACAAAACTGAATGTGTTTTTCTTAACCTTAAATGTTCCACGGAGGAAAATGAATTTTGCTGATTACTGACTATTTTATGTTTTCGTATCAGTAGATTACAATAATTTAATGATCAATTTTATAAAAATATACATGCATACATAGCTTTGTGCTATATTTATTTACTTCAAAATACATGTTAATTAAATTCCAAAAGAAATATTAAATAATAATCAGTAGTTATAATTAGATTTAGATAAATAGATTGCAGCAATCAAATTTACTACATAATATAGCTTGATTACTGTAGTAAAGTTATATGTAGTCATAACGACCTAATGACGACCTCGTTTGCGTAATGGTTACTATGACATACTGCCTACCAGAGGGTCCCGGGTTTGATCTCCTTCGCGGCCAACATTTTTGTGATGAAATAAATGTGTTGGCTGTTGGTCTGGGCGTTAAATATGTATCGATTTGTATTTATTTATATGAGTTGTGTTAGCAACAATAATACAAACTAGAAATGGTTTAGTATGGGGCTAACCTGCCAAGTGTGAAATGTAGCTCACTCCCTGGCCAGGTCTGGGCAGTAGGTGTATGTTGGTGGACCCAGACTGTTTAACCATTTGCCTGAGTATATCGGAAATACAGCTTCCCCTAACAAATTTAAAAGTAAGTTTGTAATTATTTTTAATTAATAAAGCACACTATAGTGTTCAGGAATTTCTCAATGACAAATTAATTAATAATTAACATATATAAAATATTTATTGTAAAATGGCTTGAAAATCTATCCATAAAATATCTGTATCTGTAATAATAATTGAATTATTATTATTATTAACTGCATAAAGTTAACTAATTTTAATCGTAATTAGAAACCAGATAACAATATTGTAGTTTTAACTACACCCTAGACTCTCAATTTGAGCGTTATTAAACATGAAGGCATGGGCGCTTAAAATTGCTCGACACTAGAATTTGGCCACAGATAACAAAACTGAAAAAAAAGATACCAGGAGACCAGAGATGACCAGGAGAACTTGGCTACATGCTCACACGAAACACCAGTAGATACGTTACAGCTTCTAAAATTAGTACTACTAATTGATATTAGTTAAAATATAAGGTACTAGCATCACGTCTCCCGGCTTTGCGCGGGCTATACAATAATCGAAGTTGCAAAGAGAAACAAAATATAGCCTATGTTACTCGGGGATAATGTTGCTTCCCAACAGTGAAAGAATTTTTCAAATCGGTCCAGTAGTTTCGGAGCCTATTCGCGTCAAACAAACAAACTTTTCTTCTTTATAATATTGGTTGGATGTAGATATAAGAACCCTATATACGAGCACTTTGGGTTTAACCAGAATATAATTATCTAATGATTATCCTTGACGTTTATCACACTTTTGCGGACATTTAAATTAGATTATATATTAAGCATTAAGACATATCACATATCCACTGTAAATGCCGTACCAAAAATAATGAATTTTATGATGGTTAATAAAACATCTGAATTTGAATCAATAATAAAACATCAACAATTAACCGCGCCTTTCGAAGGTCTCATAGAATTTTATCATTTTACTATCAGACTATAATAAACTACACCTAGAATTTTATGATTAGTATTCCTGCGAAAGATTGACCTTGCAAATAAACACACTTCTACTATTTATAACTGCTCCGTATATAACTAGCTTATTACTTAATTAATGTTAATCATGTTCACAAAACTTTTTTTGGGCATATTTCACACACGGCTGGTTAGCCCTTTAGTTAATAGTTCATCACAAAGACTTTGCTGGGAATCGAACCCTGGTTGGCAGTCCGGCATGGTAACTTAACTTCAATGAGATCGTCTTTTTATTAAGACGACGTTTTACCGAGTTCTATACATTTTTGAACGAAGCGCTTCAAGCGCGGTAAGTATTTCATTAAATAAATTCATATGAAATGAACATTACTATTCTTCTTCTTCATCAGAGCTAAGTGGCTAAGCTAAGTTTTGATATGAAACATCTATAGCCGTACGTAAAACCGATTTTTGGCGTGGCGACGCGTCGCCAAGGCATGCGTGCGACGCGTACATGTGCTATATGATGGTATAGGGAGGCACTGAAATTTGTAAATTTTTGTATTTCACGAAAATAAATGTTTATTCAATAAAGAGTGGACGGTTAGCGTGGTACGGACATGTAATGCGTAGAGAGGAGATGCATGTGACTAAGAGAAGTATGGATATGATTGTAAGAAATAGCGGAAGTAGAGGTAGACTAAAGAAGACGTGGATGAATTGTGTGAAGGAGGATATGAATTAGAAGGGAATGAATGTGGAGATGACGGCTGATAGAGTAGCGTGGAAGCGAAAAACAGTCTGTGCCGACCTCACCTAGTGGGAAATGGTAAAAAAGAAGAAGAAATGTTTATTCCATAAATAGTCATCGTTATCTGGAAGAAAAATATTTTATTTTATCATTATGACATATTTAGTTCCTATCACAATATGTTCTTTTCTGCATATTACTTTTACAAAATAATGTCGATGTTTCACATCTGCCAGGCGTCCCGTGACGGCTAAGATTTTTTTTTAAATCGCCCGAAGGCCTCTGTGCATAATTTTAAATATTTAAACTCGACTATTTATATTCTAGATAACATCATTACCCAGAAAAAGTAATCGTGTTTAAAAACTCGACAATTTCAAACAATTAGGTAGCTGTCTACTCTTTTATTTTTTTATTTTTTTTTCATTTGAAATATTTATTAAAGTCAAATATATAAATAATTATATTTTACAGGACTTAAGAGTATTTACAAAGCTTATAAAAGACGAAAATTTAGTAAACTAAAAAAATAATAAAAACAGAATAAAAATTAAGACACCCGCCCAAACGTGCCTTTTATTAACTTTTTTTGCCCTGGCCTTTTGAAAATACAAAAAATACAAAAATGCAAAAAGTTTTATTTCACACAGAAATACAACGTTACAGTTTACGCTTACAATAATAAAGAACAATATACTTGATTCATAAAGTGTAAATGTAGAGGCCCTGCCTGCTACTTTAGCGTGAGTTGTGTTGCAGCAGTCAGTCTTCCCCATTCTAATGATAACTAGCGTACAAAAACGAAACTATTACATTATTATAATAAAGGTGACAAAAAATTAATATAACTTAATCATCTTCTTTTCAAATAAACTGCCGTCATTTTTTGTATCTCTTAATTAACTGAGTCAGCTAAAAATTGCAGGTTTCATGGCCAAGCGAGTCCTTGTACCTAAGCTCAATTGAACGCCGAAAATACCTTTAAAAAAAATTCCTTGTAAAGATTATCCTAAATAAATGGCAAAAATATGTTTATTGTATCGAAGCCTTCTTAAATAATATTCTTAATTTAAATTTACAATATTTTTTTAAAGTAAATACATCATTAAATATTCTGTAAATGTTTAGAGGTTTTACAAAATGACAGCAGTGTTAAAAATTCTATTACTTTATATATAGTAACATTAAAACAGTATGAAATATGTGTGTTTTCTATCCTAGGTGCTTTGAACATCGGTCTCCTGTAGCTCGGCTAGCTAAGGTGATCTGACGCGATCATCGAAACTAAGCAATGGACGATGTGGACGGTCTTAAGATGGGTGACCATGCGCAAAACTGACGTTTTTGAAACTTGCTTGAAAACTCTCGACACCTGAGTTGGCCACTTTGGTTGGTTCTTCTTCTTCGTATGAGCTATCATACGAAGAAGAAGAACGCCTGCCTCAGTGTCTATCTAAAATTTTCATTGGATAAGCTTGCGACCGATACGAACCTAATTTTATTCGAATACTAAAACCTAAAGACATAACGATAGCTAGACATTTTAACAGGTTGATAATATCCAGACTTAACATCTTTGAGGGTACAAAGTGACACGCCCAATATTCATGACCTATGTTCAAACGATAAGCAAGCAGCAATTTACTACACTTGAAATATTAAAATAATCTTTATCTTAGAAGCTATAAGGAACATTATCATATAACAATATAACAAAGCCGGATTCTAGCCAAATAGACCAGCTGGGAGAAAAGATAATTTTATCTACCTACATGTAAACTGCAAGACATATAGCTATGACATTTTCCGTAACTAAAAGATAAAACGGTACCCTTTTACTGAGCTTACGCTGTCTATCTATATGTCACCAGCCTGTATCTCATAAACTGTGATAGCTAGAAAACTGAAATTATCAAAAATTATCCGTTGCTATAATAATACACAAAAGCTTAACAATGTAAAAAACCAATGCGCTCTTACTTTATAATGTTAATGGTAAACTAGCAGATTGTCCCGGCTTCGCACGGTCTATAAAATAATCTAAGTTGCTGTTATACATTATGTATATTATATGTATGAGTGGCGCGGCTGCGACCCGCCTCTTCCTTACTGAATAAAGCAGTGTGATTTTAACCACCGTTTTCCATGCACGTCAAATACGTAATAGTTGCAAAGAGAAACTAAATATAGCTTATGTTACTCAGGGATAATGTAACTTGCCAATGGTGAAAGATTTTTTCAAATCGATCCAGTAGTTTAGGAGCCTCTTTGCGACAAATCAACAAAAAAAATTAAAACATTGGTATAGATAGAAAAGGTATGGAAATATAGATTTATATTTTGGGATAAATTTATCTTTCCCCGTGTTTAATGGTCCGATGTTGGGCTCAATAACGCTTTGCATTTAACATGCCTTGGAGAGAAAACTTGAGCCTTCATAAGTTAAAATCAATTTTTTATCTTTTTAAAAGTTCTAAAAATATGGAATTATTCTAATTTATTTAAAAAGCTACTTTGCATGTGGCTAAGGCTCTGAAAAAACTGGAATAAACTTTAAGTATTTTTCTTTCTTTTACTTTAAAATTGAAGGGCGTTATCTTTATTTTCGAACAATATTGACTTTATACTAGTTTGGATTTCAAAATTCTAAAAATAATATCTGACATAGCGCTCAATCTTAATGCTACTTTATACTCAATTTAAATCCAAAGCAATCCAAATCCCAGTTTTTAACAAACTATTGTTGACAATCTCGTTGGCGTGATGGATAAAATTTTTCAAACTATGTAGGTATTGCAGCCTCCTAGACAGCCAGTTATTTCATACTAGACATGCTCCAGATGAATCGCGAGGTTGTAAAAAAAGCATCCTGAAAAGATGTTCGTTAGATCCTTTACACTTGTGCGATGTCATTAAAGTTCCAATATCAATCTACCACATTTAAGGCGTAGAAACGATTTGCGTCCTCCTTCATTTTTTTTTTGCGAAAGGTGCGAACAATACTCCATGCATGATCGAACTTGTGCTTGATATAATATAAGCAGCTGTTCCTGCGTGAAGTACTTTCGTACCTTCGAGAGGATACCCAACTTTTTGGCTGCTACGTGAGCCATATTCTCGATGTAGGAGCCAAAATTCAGGGTTGAAGACAATATTCTTTGTGCGTACCACCAAGGCACAGAATAATAACTTGTACTTCGACCAAGGTGTGGAATTTTTGCCGATTTCACTGTTCCTGGTAACTATAATCTAGCGGTTTTCAAGGCAAGATTGAATCGGTTCCTTCTGGACAAGCTGGCTCCACCATAGATCCCAATATCGCTTACCATCAGGTGAATTGCGATCAAGCGCAAGTCCATTTAGAGCAAAAAAAGGCAAGGAAATACAGTTTCATTATAAATCATAAACTATAAAGAATAAGAAAGACTGTCTAAAGATCAACTCTAAGAACATTTATACTTCTTATGGTACTAATCAGACTAATCAATATGAAATAAAAATGATCCAAATAATTAAAATTTTGTTTTTTTTTTAACTAGTTTTATAGCTTCATAATTATATAATTCATACATAAGTCTGATTGGGACAAAAATAAGTGTGAATATTTCTAGAGATTTTCTTTAGACGCTCTTAGCTATTATTCAGATTTTTTTACCTTTTTTTTTATTTATAGCGATAAAACTGTCAATTCAAGATTTTGCCTTAATACAATTCACCATGACTTGGTAGGTAGGTAGGATTCAATGAATTTGTTTTCGAAACGAAATTAAACTTTCAGTGCACGAGCCAATTTCACGTCTGGTGGTTTCAAGTTAAAATTTAATGAAGAATTTAATTTATTTCGTGACTTTTATTACCAGAGTCGATCAATTGTGGCATTACGCAGGAGAAATGGGGACTTGATATGGATTTTTTAAAGGTTTATTTGTTTTTGGCTGTAAGTTAATGTATTAATTGTTTGATTTAGATAAAGATATCGTGGGCGTTATGGTTACCATGCCGGACTGGCAACCATAGGGTCCCGTCACGGCCAACATCTTTGTGCTGAACTAAATTTGTTGACTGTCAGTCTGTTTGTTAAATATATTGTATCGATGTATATCTCATATATTAAGTTGTGTTAGCAACCATAATATAAACTAGAAATGGTTTAGTATGGGGCTAACCAGCCATGTGTAAAATGAGTCCTAATATTTATCTAATCTAATCTTCTTCTATTTTCTTATATATAAAATTTCCATGACACAATGTTAGATACCGTAGTCCTCCGAAACGGCTTAACCGACTTTTACCAAATTTTATATGTGTATTCTGTAGGTCTGAGAATTGGCTACTATTTTTTTGTCATACCGCTAAGTGTTAATGGTTGTTCACACTTAAATTTATACTTAAGGCAAAAACACTTTTGCCGGGTCAGCTAGTCATTTATATATTATTCATTTGAATATGCATAAGTAGGAAGAGTATTTTAATGCTCTTTAAAAAACAAACCTCTTGATCTGAGCGTCTGTGGGTTATTTATTTAGGGGATGTACAATTGTTTTTCTTTATAAATACTTTTTGTAAAAGCTATTAATAGCTCTGTGTTTACACTTAAAATAATAAAATATATTTTTACTCGAAGAAATCCTGAAATAAATTTAACTTACAACGTTCCGTTTTCTTATTACATCCCTGAATAAAGAAAAGGCGTCTCTGCTTTATATTTATTTTATCTTTGTCGTCATTTTAGTAAGGCAACATTTAAGTTCAACACTAAAATTATTTTCGTAATGAGACTATTGTGCTTGCTTACAAGTTAAGTCTAGTTAGACTTAGAAATTAATAATAGGATTTGGTCCTAGATATTATTGTTAAGGTTAAAGTAAAATATTTTTTTTTATACATGCCACTTATTAAAAACTAATAATACTAATCAAATAACCCGCCCCTGCTCGCCCCTGGTGCAAAGGTGCCCATCACGCTCGATGCATTACCACGCTGAATAGCTATGGCATGGACATATTTCACACACGGCTGGTTAGCCCCATACTTAACCATATTTATTTTGTATTATGGTTGCTTACACAACTGATATACTACATTATACATACATAAGTAAATATTTTAAATTGATACATCTTTAACACCCAGACAGCCAACAAAGTAGCTCGTCAAAAATATATTTTCCGTACCGGGAATTGAAATCGGGACCTTCTGGATCTGCATGGTAACGGATCGTCAAAATTTATTATGTATATTCTTATATATAAAATTTCCGTGTCACAGTGTTTGTTACCGAACTCCTCCGAAACGGCTTGACTGATCATTACCAAATTTCATATGCGTGTTCAGTAGGTATGAGAATAAGCCAACGTGAAACGTTTTTACCCCTAAGTGATAAGGGTTGTTCACCCTTAAATATATTTTTTTATTTTTTCGACGAATTTTTTTTATTTGAATTTTATATAAAGTGGCATTAAAAAATACATACAACCCTAAATTTTTACTTTTTTATCATCAACCCCTATTTTTTTATGGCCATTTTAGTAAATTTCTGTGTCACAGTGTTTGTTGCCGTACACCTCCGAAACGGATTGACTGATCTTTACCAAATTTTATTTACGTATTCAGTAGGTCTGAGAATCGGCTACTATCTATTTTTTAATACTCCTAATTGATAAGGGTCGATCACCCTTAAATATTTTTTTTAATTTTTGGACGAATTTTTTTATTTTATTTTTGTATAAAGTGGCATAAATAATACATACAACCCTAATTTTTTACTTTTTTATCATAAACCCCTATTTTTTTATGGTCATTTTAGTATTTTATTCGTACATTTTCATCTCGCTTGATAACTGCTCAAATATAGTGTCTTCGGGTAAAAAATCTATTTTTTTTTAAAGAAAATAACTAACAAAATTTAACCTGATTTTTGACATATGCTTAGTATTGCCAATCTTAAATACTTAAAATTTGCCGCGCCTTTACTTTACTGGTGAGTGAAATGTCACACTATGCCATAGACTGAAGCCGGTCTCCTGTTTCACTCACAAAATTCTTCATCAAAGACTTCTCTCACTGTTTACACAAATTTCGACCTTCGTTATTGTTTATGCAGTAGTATTGTTTACAATTATCATTTTGCTATCTCAGTGTAACTCTCTTGATAACTACTAGCTGTTGCCCGCGGCTCCACCCGCGTGTAAGTCGCTTTATTGCGTAACCTCTCCTGCACATGACTGTTGTAAAAAAATGTATTTTTATCTGTGCGTTACTGTGGATCGGATTATACGTTAAATTGTAGGTCCTCTTAGTACGAACAGTTGTTAAACTAAGGCAGGGGCTTGAAAAACTCTCGACACCAAAGCTTGATCACTTAGTTTTTACGTAGAAGAAGCTATAAAATTTACTTAATGTAATAATAATAAACTAGATCCCGAACGTATGAGCAAAAAATTTTTCACCAAATATGATGACACTACAAATATTATGTAATTTGTCCTGCTTTGGGCTTCTTTATGCTCAAACGGCTCGAAGAAATATGCAAAAAATGTTCGCGCTCGCTTCGCTCGCGCATAGCTCGGTGCGCTCGCATCCGGCTCGCTTCGCTCGCGATTGGTCCTAAGACGTTTTGGGTCATAGCTTACGACACTACAAATATTAGGAAATTTATTCTGCTTTGGACTTCTTTATGCTCAAACGGCTCGAACAAATATGCTAAAAATTTTTGCGCTCGCTTCGCTCGCGCATAGCTCGCTGCGCTCGCATCCAGCTCGCTTCGCTCACGATTGGTCCTAGGACGTTTTGAGTCATAGCTTACGACACTACAAATATTATGTAATTTGTTCTGCTTTGGACTTCTTTATGCTCAAGTGGCTCGAAAAAATATGCTAAAAATTTTCGCGCTCGCTTCGCTCGCGCATAGCTCGCTGCGCTCGCAGACGGCTCGCTTCGCTCGCGATTGGTCCTAGGACGTTTTGGGGCATAGCTTATGACGCTACACATATTATGTAATTTGTTTGGTAACGGCTCGAACGGAATCGCTAAAAATTTTGAATACCTAAAACTTTGGAAAAATATCATTACTAACCTTAAAAAATTTACAATGAAATTGTATTATACAAATAACAGACTTCAAAATCATACCTACATTTATAAATTCTAACTGTATCTAAAAAGTGAAAAATAATTGTATGCCTACACATAAGTACAATCGAAGACTCCATTCGATTTACTTATAAAAATGCTATTTACAATTTTTATTTATCCTGTATTCTCGGCGTCGACGCCATCTAAGAAGAACAAAATTAAATTAATGTTTTTTAAAATGAACACTATTAAATAGATATGGTTTTGGAGTCGGTTATTTGTTTTTAAAACAATTTTATTGCGTCTAGCATTCCAGTATGAGCTCAATATTGAATATAATGCTCATTTAAAAGAGGTAATTGGTGCTATGGATAAGGTTCACGCTATAGCATTACAAGATTGAAGTTGTTTGTTATTGTTCCTGTCGTAATTAATATGTGATATGTAATTTTAGGTAATAAACTATAAAAACTTGAACATAATATTTTTTGGCGTTTGTTATTTTTATATTCCCTTAACGTTTGTTCATAGCGCTCCATACCCATTTCACGCATATACCATACACACTTATAATAGGTAAGTAACATTTTAATTATACTAGAATTTGTCTAGAAACTAGAATAAAAATAATTAATAAGGCAAAACAACGTTTGCCGGGTCAGCTAGTTATGTATATGTGAAATGTGCCTAATTTCGTAATCCTACTAATATAATAAATGCGAAAGTTTGTGTGTGTGACCATTGTTACTTCTTCATGCTCAAACGGCGGAACCAATTTTGATGAAGTTTGGTGTGAAGATAGATTAGACCTTGGATTTACACATAGGCTTCTTTTTATCCCGAAAGCAATTGAGCTTCCAGTGGGATACACAAATAAGTTCAAAAGCTATGTAACCACTTCACGCTCCAACGGCTGTACTGATTTTGATGAGATTTACTATGAAGATAGGTTAGACCTTGGATTAACACACAGGCTTATTTTTATACCGGATTAACTTCTGTTTGTTCCGGATTAACGCGGGTAATTAGTAATACATTAAAGAAAACATATTGTCCCTTTCAGATAGCTCTCCAATGCAATGGGCAAAATCATGATCAATCGGTGAGTATTTTTTTTTGTTATTTAACGAATGTTGCAAACATTTCAACATCTTTTTTCATAGGATTTTTCTGGGGAAACAAAGAACGAAGGGCTTTAATCATATCATAAATGTAAATAACACATTGAAAAATAAATTTCAGTTATGTAGCAAAATAAACAATTTAGCACCGAACTAGAATAAATACAATAGTAACTTGGCCGTAAAAATGGTTCCACCACCCACGCGTAAAATACCGCGTGGGCGGGGCAAACCCGCGCGTCCGCTTGGCGTCGACCGACCAATCGCGTGCGACCTTTCTGTGTGTGTGTCTCGTTAGAATAACAGTATAATTGTTTGCGTAGATGGATCCAAATTCGAAGCGGCAATTGTATGGAGTTACTCTTCCGTTTATATTTTAGTTCGCTGGTAATAAACTAAAATCTAATCAAAATTACGCAAGGTTAGCTTGAAAAGCAAACTCTTTTTTGATAATTCATAGTTTCGTGAACTTCTGGCATCCGTAGCTTTTGATTTGTATTTTGGAGTTCTTAGGTCAAGATTTTATAGCTAAAATTTGACGCAAACTAAGAGAGAGATCGGGTGAATTCCGCTCCGGATCGTACCTAGCGCAAAGGCTATCCATAGCTATACAACGCGGCAATGCCACGAGCGTTATGGGTACCTTTCCGTCAGGTTCTATCCGGAGCGGTCTTCTAAATTAGTTTTACGGTTCTATTTTAAGTTTATAATTTATTTTGATAGGTTATTTTTCATTTTTCATTTAATAGTTTTTGTAAAACAGTGATGATTATAATAATAATTAAAAACAGCATTTAATTTTTTTTTGTTACACTAGACTTTTAAAACGTTTTTGATATATATAAACGTTTATTTCTAAATAGCTGTTGCCCACGGCTTCGCCAGTGTGTAGCTCGATATTTTTGTGCATCGAATTTTTTTGCTGCTAACTTCACGGAGCCCAAGACCTTTCCAACGAATGCAAAACCATGAAATTTAGTTTATGCAATCTGGAATTATAGCATCAGGAAAGAAACCCCGACTTATTTTTATTTAAATAATATAACAAAGTAATATTTGTATAATAATATTGACCTCAGAGACGCTTCAGCAACCTCAATGAGCCTTCAGTAATACTGGGTGCTCCTCTTCACCCCTACCACCTTCCCCCAGCCGAGCCCATTCTTCCCGGACATACCCTCATTAGACCTGCAATGGGGATGCTCAAGTCAGCTGTGAAGTTCCCACACAGGGAGCAAGAAGACGGGGCTGGTGTTTACGGCCATTATGACAATTTGGGAATCAAGTAAGTTTTTTTTATGTATTTTTTTTGATCATGTATAAACTAAAGAGTGGGAGGTTAGCGTTTAATGGGCATGTGATGCGTAGAGAGGAGATGCATGTTAGTAGAAGATGTATGGAAATGGAAGTGCAAGGAAGAAGAGCAAGATGCCGACCGAAGAAGACATGGATGGAGTGTGTGAATGAGGACATGAGAGTGAAAAGAGTGAGTGTAGAGACGACGGCTGATAGAGGAGAGTGGAAGAGGAAAATTCGCTGTGCCGACCCCACCTAGTGGGATAAGGCAAGAAAAAATAAGATTATAGCCAGGCGTTTGACCAGTAAGGTGCGTAGCTTTCGAGGCTACCGACACTCTGATTTATATGGAGTATGCCTAGTCTGGATATTTCCTTTCAAGGAGGCTGCCAATGCAAACGCAAATTATTTATTCATAACACCAAAGTAACAAGTCAAATTATATGATATTATTTGACTTGTAATTTGTTTGATATTACAAAAGTTTATGATATGTATCAATGTCAATTTTCAATTATATTCTAGTAATATAACATTATTACAATAGTATGATTAATCAAATGTCAATTTTCAATTCTAGATAATCATTTATATTATAAAAAGTTTTATCTAATAGCCAAACCTTGAGTCTAGTCTTAAAGCTGGCGGTGGAAGGTGCATCCCGGACAGTCGCGGGTACGCGGTTGTAGATCGCGGGCCCCAACACGTAAACGCACCTCTCCAATTTCACAAGTCTATTTACCGGCGTTTTCAGTTGCAGCTTCTTCACGTTGCTATTTAAATCCCACTTCTGTCAAAGTCTGTGGGCGGCCTGAGAAACACTCATCGCTTGCTCAATTTAAGATTTTTGATTTTTCATCTAGATATAATTTTAATTTTTAAAATAATTTTTAACTATAAGTAGACATAGATTAAGTTAGATGTAGCTACACCCTATGTACAGGGTACAATAATTAATTAGCTAATAAGTTAATGTAATTATCTGTAATGCTATATGAATAAATAAATAAATAAAAAAGAAAAAAAAGTGATTTTAATGAGTGAATAAGTGAGCTTTAATGTATGTTTCACAGATTTGATGGAAGGAACGAGCGAGTTCTTTACACCGGGTTCAGAAGATCACTACCTAGTACCGATACTAGGTCAGATATTAAGATGGTATGTAATACAAATACAAATACAAAAATGTTTATTACACAAAAATATGCTTAAAATATATAAGAAGAGGCTCTGCCTGATGCTTTAGCGGGAGCTCTGGTGCAGCAGTATACGATATTACTGTGGTTATTATTTTTAACAAAGTAAATTTGTCAAAAGCAAAATCATACATGCAGAGGAAAATAAGCTCTGGCTGGCTTGGTCAATTAACTGCATTTTTACGTACTTTTGACATATTTTTTAATATAGTACGTTTTTAATTATATAACAGACACTGTGATGAATCAGTTAATATACATAATTACTGGTTAATGTACAAAGACCAATTAATTGAAATGTATCACTACATTTATTCTAAATTGAATTCACTGAGTCAGCGGAGCGAGCAAAGCTGTTATGCATCAATAGTCAAATTAGTTTTTCCATAAAATCTACTCATTGACATAGACGTAAAACTATTCAATGACCTAAGATATCCGGTAGACAATTTACGAGTACAAGCATGTAAAAATGACAAATAATTCTATTGTAATTTGATTATTTATTATAAAGGTGTTATTTTTACAATTCTATTTCTATACATACAATGTATAATTTTCATATTAAACTGTTTGACGAAAACAAGTGTTTGTAACTAGCCTTAGGTTAATAAATATACTTTAACTTTTTTTTTGAGGTATTAAAATTTGCATAAAAATATCGCCGATATAAAACAGAAATTAATATTTTGACGGCAGCCATTTTGAACAGATTTTCATCAATTATAGCTTAGATCAATTGGCCCATGTGAACAAAATAACTGTTAAATAGAAGGAGATGCTGAGCATCTCCTGATGATGCCTTGTGGTTAGGCGAAACACGTGTAGAGTTAAGAATTTCCGAATTGTGATAGGTAACGTTAATCTTAATTAATCTTAGTTAATTGATCTTAGTTAATTAAGCTTGGTTAATTGATCTTAGTTGATTTTTCCTTTACTTGTCTTAATTTGGATTTCGGATCACAGCGGAAGTACACTAAATATTTAATTTTGTCTTCTATTTACAATGGATTTCCGCAAAGTAACGCCTGAGTCAATAAGTTAAAATAACTGTTCTTTCCCTCATGAGCTACAATGTCACAGACAGACTCACACACAGGCACATCACTCTCATAACACCCCGTAGCAATTGCGTTGGGAATCAAAAATGAATTGAACAATGATGGATACATTTCTCTTATTCAGGCAAGAAGGAAAGGACCCTCGATACTTCGTCGTCTTTATATTCCCCGAGTGATGGATATATCCGAAAACGGACATAATAAGTTAGTTCGACAACAAAATCCGAATGACGACATAAATAAAATACTAAAAATATACCCTGCTATACCAATAACGCGTACAGTGGCTGAAAAACTTGAAAAAATAAAACATGTAAGTTTTTTAAACCTTATTGACACCTTGAATTTTTTTTTATGATATATTATAGGCAAGCGCTTGATCGCAACTCACCTGATGTTTAGTGATGTTGCGATCTAGCGTGGAGCGCGCTTGCCTAGAAGAAACCGATTCACTCTCGCCTTGAAGACAGTGAGGTTATAGTGGACAAATAATTAAATTAATTAATAAAAAAAGTTACCAATTTCAATTACAGAACTTATTTCATCTACTACTTTATGGACGTCGGTAGGTAAATAATCTATTTGAATACTAAAATTCTTACCTTTGCTCTTACAGGAAAAAATAAAGGAAAACAATAATTTAATAACAATAAATGAAATGTAAGTATAGAAATACATTATGTTGAAAGATAATGCTTATGTAGATGTTAGAAAAACATTACTTGTTAAAAAATGTGACACTAATTTTCAGACTTCCTTATTTGGTCAAACCTAATCAAAAACAGAAATGTCGAAATCGGTAAATAAACTTTTTCATCTAAATGTTTTTTTTTTTTATTTATTTCTCTTTTGTCATGTGTTAATTTCTTTTCACAGGCATAATCATGGTAATTTCTTGGGAAAGGTAAATAAATAAAAACACTTTTGAAGTCAATATAGTATTTATATATATCTAAAATGAGTAGATCAATTGACATGTTAGATTATATGTCTCGGCTGTTAGTATGTACCATCGGGCGGCTGAAAAACTCTCGACACCAGAGCTTAGCCATTAAGCTCTCGCAAAGAAGAAGTAGATGGCTTAAATCACTAAACCTTAAAAAAATGCAATAGTATGTAATTTCTATGTACATTATTCATATCGACTAAAAACTACTGGTCAAAGACAACCCAAAATTTACGATAACTTAAATCTACTGAATCAAAAAAATCTAAATCAAATCATTTATCAACCTTACGTTATCACGCCGTACTGGGCAAGTCAATTTTCAATTATTTAATATTAAAATTTAATTTATATACACATGCCTAGAATATAATAGATAGTCAAATAAAAGTCTACTGTTCTTTTAAAAAGTTTGTTGAGCCGCTATAAAATGTATGGATTAGTTTTTTTATTATTTCCAAGAGACGTGGAAGCAAACTTTTGAGTGTAAATAGACTACATAGAAATATTTACTAAATCAACGAAAGAAACTAATTTTACAATACTGTTATAGTTTTTGTTAAGATTCACAATAGACGTGGAAGCAAACTTTTAAGTGTTAATATACTACATGAAAATATTGACTAAATCAACGAAAGAAACAGATTTTACAATACTGTCAATTATGTCAAATAATGTCAATGTCAAATAATGTCAATACTGTCGGTAATTTGCAGCCACATTTAGTTATTATTAACTTTAAAAAAAATAAAAAAAATACTACCAGTATACCTATTTTTTCAGATCATAGCTGCTGAAACCATGGACGTGACAGATGTTTTAACCCTTTTCCAATTACTAAAATCTCTGAGGCGCGACGACCAACATTCTCGTGAAGACGATGAAACACAAGACAAAGATAATCAAGGAAAACTGAAGTACGTCCCTGGTCAAGCAAACTTTGGCTTTGGAGAACCTCAATTTGATGCTGACAATGATGACGATGAGTTTGGAAATAAAACTGCACAGTTTTGGAGTACTAAGGTATAATAAAAAAAAAAAAATTGCCTTTATTGCTGTTTTTCTTAACTAAAAATATTATATACATGCCTACTAACTAAATATTTAATTTAATTGTATATTGTATATATATATAACTAATTATCGGCAATTGAATTTTTGCCTGTAACAGCCTGTCTGTCGACAAAGGCCTTCTCTAAAAACTTCCACTTATTTCTGTCCCGTGCTAAACGGGTCCATACCGGACCAGCCACTTTCTTCAGGTCATCTTCCCATCTTTTGATTTGTACTAAGGTATAAGGATCCTACTAATATTGACGACCTCGTTGGCGTAATGGTTACCATGCCGGACTGCCAATCAGAAGGTTCCAGGTTCGATGCCCGGCGTGACTAACATCTTTGTGCTTAACTAAATTTGTTGGCTGTGGGTCTGGGTATCATATATGTATCTCTATAAAAAGTGTATTTATATGTATGTAGTATATCAGTTGTGTTAGCTACCATAACACAAACTAGAAATGGGGCTAAGTATGGGGCTAAACAGCTGTGTGTTAAATATGTCCTTTTATAATAATATAACATCTAATATATTATAAATACGAAAGTTTGTGTCTAAGTGTGTATGTTTGTTATTTCTTTACGCTCTAACGTCTGAATCAATTTTGATAAAATTTGTTAGAAAATAGGTTAGACCTTGGATTAATACAAAGGCTACTTTTCATTCCGAAAACAATGGTGGTCTTATTTTACTCCTTCACGCTCCAACGGCTGGACTGATTTTGATAAGATTTACTAATGACTTAGCAAAATGAGATTCAACATTGTAAGGCCAAAACCTAATCAACATTTCCACGCCTCTTAAACTAGGAAGCAAATAGTAACTCTTAATACAAAATATGTAAAAAAACATAGGTATAAGAAACATTCTTGCTACCAATTGTATAAAATTGTGTATAAATAAATTATTTGAATTTGAGTATAGCAAAATATTTTGAAAATGTTTGAGTAAATGCGACCATAGCAAGTTCCCTTTCATTTGGATACTTTTAATCTAGTCTAAAATTATCGACGACAAAAAACTTTTTAACACTAAATATGAATATTTTTAAATTGCAGGGCCAATTTAACCACATAAAATTTAACCACGACGCTCCCGATCATTTAGATCTATTGCCAAAGGAACCTTCAGACAAGTCAAGGGACTGGTGGTTTTTTCATCAGGTATGTGA
Source organism: Mellilla xanthometata (assembly GCA_035578125.1). Taxonomy (NCBI): domain Eukaryota; kingdom Metazoa; phylum Arthropoda; class Insecta; order Lepidoptera; family Geometridae; genus Mellilla; species Mellilla xanthometata. Next base: position 4,332,459 of record JAPUBQ010000020.1, read on the forward strand.
AAGGTTTTTTAACTTGAATGTGGTCGGTAGTCAAAAGAACACTATAATTAAACTTGTTAAGATATTTAAATGTTAAAAAGAAATGCTCTTTGATTCAATAGCTAGTACTAGTACTTGCACACTACTACTTGGCATCAGAATAATTGGCAAGACAAGGGAAATTGTATAATAATAAGAGTGTAGATAACAGACAAAGTTACAAACAACAAGATTTTTAAATACATATTATGTATGAATATAAGCCTACATGTAGATTTCAACACATCAAAATCAGTGTAATAGGTTTTGTCATTTGAGGCGGTCTTATTAAGTTAATAATTTCTTAAATGTTTTTTCGTGTATGTAACCATATGTATGTTACTAAGAAGGTAGTGAATGTGGAGATGACAGCTGATAGATTGGCGTGGAAACGAAAAACAGGCTGTGCCAACCCCACCTAGTGGGAAATGGTGAAGAAGAAGAAGAAGTTTTTCTTCGCCGTAAACAAAGTGCTTTCATCTAGAAGTAGTTTATAACTTGGATTGACACAGATAGCTTGTTATTCCGGGTCAGTACGCGAAGCGTTCTAGTTGTATTAGTAATAAGAATTCTTGCTCATTTTTTAGTAATATTATTTTGCAAGACAATTTAATTTTCTTCCCTTCCATTTTTCAATATTTTTCTTCGTTTGTTTCAAATAGTTACGCTGTAATATGTAATATTCGTTCCATTTTTTTTTTCAGTCGGATTTTGAAGAGTTTAACGATAGGTGATCAAAATAAATATAAAATACGTGATAATATCAAAGAATAACTGAAATATATCCATGTTCAATAAAAAGAATTGCTTTTATTATTTGCCACCGAAACCAGTTTATAAAAATAATATTGTGCCGTGTATTATCCCGAAATCTATGCTATTATCGATTACATTAAGAAATTAATTAAATTAAAATATCAATAAATTTGAGTTTTCATAACGTTCTTTCTATATATGTAAATTAAACTTATTTGACAGAGCTTAAATAACCTGTATATTTTAAAAATATATATACAACTGAGATAAAATTCTTAATTAAAAAGTTTAATTACCAATATTATATAAGTCATACTTCTCAGACATAATTTACATTAAAACCACGACATCTATCGCATTACAACAACACTTCAGTCAAAACAGGTAAGCTTGTGCAGACGTGTTTGTGAGTAAACTGAAAAGTGAGCCGTTGGAAAACGAATACCAGTTTCCATACTAGTACAGAAAAAATCTGATAGATGGCGTTTTTCTCCTACTTTGCAAGTATTATGAAACCGTTTTGAGGAGTATCTTTTTTATAGAAGCAATATAAAATATTTTTACTGTAGTCAATGTGATGTTATGACAATATTACAAACTTACGGTAGGAAAAAATTACTTGTAGTCAATTCCGGACGTGCATTTAGTGTTTTTGTACCTATCTGAAGATTTTCTGTGTGGACCATAGCTTTACCTTTATGATCACATCCGAAGGAAAATAATATAAATAAAAAAATCCAGCGAGGTAATGCCTCCAGTGTTTTAGGCACCTTACCCACGGACACTGATTTAGATTTAATCTACTATTTGTAGGGATTTTTTATTGTGTGTTTTTTTTCATGTAATTTTTAATTTTAGTTATAAATTATAGTTAAAATAAACTGTATATTAATTTTAGAAGAATATATTACTATTTAAAAAAAAAGGTATTTCGAACTAAACAAATGCAGTTTGATGACGCAAACTAGTAAAATGTACAATGTATTAGAAACAGTTATTTTAGTACCACAATTTTCCAGAGTATTATTATACTTTGTTACAATATACCTATTTACAGTGACTGCCATAAAATATGGCTAAACAATATTGTCTGTCTTTAGGTAGATACCAAAAAACGTAATCACACATATTAAAGTTACAGAATTTCTTCTAAAAGAAAGGCCAAGACAAGGTCCCTGTTCCCTGAAAACTATAATCTGGCTATAAAAAACCGGTTCACTCTTGCTTTGAAAACCAAGCAAGACTGAACCGGTTTTTTCTGGGTAAGCGCGCTCCACCTTAGATCATAATGTCGCTTACCATCAGGTGAATTGTAATCAAGCGCAAGCCCATTTATTATAAAAAAAGACAGATCGTCTGACCAAGGTCTAGCCAGACGTAAAAATAACACTCGGTCTCGAGGCCCTGTGGTAGCCTTTGGGTACGGAACCTTAAAAAAAAGACAATATGCAGAGATCTTGACATCAAGATAAGGAGGACTAAACCAGCCCACCATAGTGCCAGGAATCGAACCTGAGGACCCTTTGGTTGGCAGTTCAACATGGCAACCAACGAGGTCGTCAAATATAATATAATAGTTAGGAATATGGTGTTTTCTCAGTCACTGTGTTTAATCTGTTATTGTTAATATTATCATAAAATAAACAAAACTAAGTCTACAATTCTTACTACGATAATACAAATATTCTAATGACTTGCTTTTTCGTGCGGCATCACCCGATTTTTTTATCCTTGATAGGTTTGCGTTTGACTACAGCTAGCCTGATGATAAGCTGCGCTGGAGTCTACGGTGTGGCACGCTCACCTAGAAGATACCTATTAACTCTACTTTTGAAGACCCCCGGATGATACCTCTCAGGAAAGAGAAACTCAGGTAGTGAGTTCCAAAGCTTCGCAGTCCTCACAATAAAGGTCGACGCAAAGCGTTTTGTACGAAAGTTTGGAACCTCAACTCTATATCGGTGTCTCTTCACTGACTCTCTGCTCGTTCTGTAGTAGAACGGAGATGGTGGAATCAAATTATGAAGTTCCAGAGCACACTCCCCGTTTTGTTAGAGTGACAAAATTCGAGACATCACAAAATTTTCCGTATTTTTTTTTTGCGTAACAGCTAGAAATTTGAACGGGAATTCACGTAATCACATGCGTTAGCAAAACTCACGTCTAAGGAGGAGCATGCTTAGTCTGGAACAACTAACTCTTATGGAGGTTGCCGGAAACACTGTTAGGTACTTGGTGATTGGTTTTTTAACTTGAATGTGGTCGATAGTCAAAAGAACACTATAATTACATTTGTTAAGATATTTACATTTTTAAATAGAAATGCTCTTTTACTCAATAGCTAGTACTTGCACACTACTACTTGGTATCAGAATAATTGGCAAGACAAGTAAAGTTGTTTATTCATAAGTAGCTTAGAGACAAAGTTACAAACAACCAGATTTTTTCAATACATGTGTATGAATATAAGCGTAGATGTGGATTTTAACACATTCCAAACAGTGTGATAGGATTTGTCATTTGAGGCGGTCTAATTAAGTTTAATTTTAAAGGGTTTAAAATTAATATTTTTTTAAATAAATTTCAAAAGTATTATTTTTAATATGACAGTTCGGATTAAGACAGCAATATACTAATTAATAGATATATTTGAGGTAAGTGTTGTTGGGAAAAACAATATCTATCTATCTCTATTTTTGGTCTAAAGCAAAACGGTTAAGAAAATATTATATCCGCGTAGAAAACGGTCACACTCACATTATTATCAAAAGTTTAAATTAGTCCAATAGTTTCCGTGCTTCGGTGCCGACGAGAGGCGACGGTCCGTATAACACTCGCCCCTGAAGATGGTACTCGGAAAGCACCGAAACTGTTGGACTCAATCCAACTTTTAGTAATAAGTAAGTGTGACCGTTTTCTACGCGGAAATATTAAGATGCCTTACGTGGACAGCTTACAATGTTCAGTTAAGAAAGAGTGAACCGTTTTCTTCTGGGCAAGCGTGCTCCAACTTAGATTGCAATATTGCTTACCATCAGGTGAATTGTGGTCAAGCGCAAGCCTATTACCAGTTAAAAAAAACTGTAGCCTATCTCTTTGTTTGGCCTAAACCAAAACGGTTAAGGTGAATGCGAAAAAAAAACATAAATAGGCATTTGACCAGCAACGCACAAACCACACGACAAAGCGTCACTTTGGCCTAAGGTCGAGCATGCGTAGTCTTGGGTAACTGTTTCCCAAAGAGGGTTCAAGAACACACCTATAGGTGCTTTGCGACTAATTTTTCAGCGTAGTCGCAAGCCAGGCGAGCACTAAAAATGCTCTAGCATCATGCAACTATTTAGATTGCTATAATTTAATAATTAGCCAAGGGCGAGTTGGGCTCGCGCATGAAGGGTTCCGTACCATTGTTGTATGGGAGCCCCTCTTAAATGTTTTATTTTTTTAATTTCGTACATAATTCAAGAATCTGTAAATATATAATGTGTCTACCAAATATTGTTATAAAGATCGAGTAAAAAACTACGTTTGTTATATGGACGCCCGCTTCAAATATTTATTTTATTTAACATTATATTTTAATTTGATAGCTTTTATACATTTATATATTTTATGAAAGTTTGAAGTATCTAGCTGCTACCGTTATTGGTATTACAGAAAAAATATGAAAAATACACGTTTATTATATATATTTTCATTTTTAGTATTTCTTGCTACAATGGCACGAAAAATACATAATTTGTGAAAGTTTCAGTTTTAAAGCTATTACGGTTTCTGAGATACAGCCTGGAGACAGACAGATAGACAGACAGCGGAGGCTTAGTAATAGGGAGCCGTTTTCACCTGTTATGTACGGAAACCTAAAAATGATTTCAATTTGTTTACAGAAATATTCAAGTGCCTTATTATCACCCGTTCATGATAAGCGTTACGAGTATGTTTCTTCTTCACTAATGGCTCATTTTAAGCAATTGTGTGAAAACATTAAGACTACATTGAAAGAGCATGGAGTGTATATTTTTTCTATGTCGTGTGTAGTTTTAGTGCTAGTTTATTACTTCACTTGGTGGTTGACTATAGATAGAAGGTAAGTGGAATTGTTTTTAAGAAGTTTAAATAAAAAACAGAAGTAAAATACTATATAACGACACTGAAGGGAGTGTGCATTTTTTGGCGTTATAGAAAGTGGTCGGTAAATGAAGATAATGTATCATTGTATGGAATACACGCTAAAACCAATTGATTTCGACGCTTTAAAGAGCTTGTCGTTAAATCGAGTGACGTTACATGGAGTTTACACTGTAGTATCGCCGACCTCTTTGGCGTTATGATTATCATGCCAGACTGCCAAACTGAGGGAAATAAAATAATAAAAATTTAATAAATAATAAATACTAGGACACATTTCACACACGGCTGGTCAGCCCCATACCATTTCTAGTTCGTGTTATGGTAGTTAACACAACTGATATACTATATAGCATACTTACATACATATTTTATATAGATACATATTTAACACCCAGACCCACAGCCAACAAATTTAGTTAAACACAATGATGTTGGCCGGGCCGGGAATCGAACGCGGAACCTTCTGATTGGCAGTCCGGCATGGTACCCTTTACGCCAACGAGGTCGTCAAAATATTTAGTATTAGTGCCCATCTAACTCATAGCATTAGCGTGATGCCAGTTCCGCCCGACATAATCATACTTGCGAAATTACGACTTTAGACAATTGGTCTGTAGTTCGGATAATTGCGAATCAGTATAACTGAGGGCCGGATAATCGAGCTTATACTATATCTTATTTAAATTGGTTTGGACTGTTATTTAAATTGGTTTGGACTGTTATATACCACTTTCTATTGCGACTTATCAAACTACTGCCTAAGAAAATGACGCCATATTCTAATTTTACTTATCTCTTTAATTAAAATTCCTAACCTGCTTAATATGTGTCTCTTTCATGACTATTCATATTATGACGTAAATAATTAGACACTAGACACACATGTGTTTAATTTGGACACATTTCACAAACAGCTGGTTAGCACCATGCTCAACCATTTCTAATTCGTATTATGGTTACTTACACAACTGATACACCACATATACATACATAAATACTTTATACCGATGCATCTAACAACCAGACCGACGTCCAACAAACTAAGTTCATCACAAACATGTTGGCCTGGCCCGCGGAATCGAACCCGGGACTCTCTGTTTGACAAGGTAATCATTACGCCAACGAGGTCGTCAAACATTTATAGTACTAGCTGACCCGGCAAACGTTGTTTTGCCTCACTTAGGGGTATGAAAAATAGATAGTGTAGCTTATATGACACGTTCGTAGATTTACCATAGCAGTGCCATCTATTGATTACTTACTCAACCCAGTCGAAAGGTATCGACATCTGTTAGAATCATTTGGAGTTACAGATAATTGTGACTGTCAAATAATTACAGACAATAATTAGCAATAAATTAAAATTGTGACTATAATTTGAGATTTAAACTATTCTATCTCTCAAGTTGGATCAAACTGCACATGGTGTGCGAATTTTATTATAATCGGTTAAGTGGTTGAGGAGTCCATTGAGGACAAACATTGTGACACGAGATTTATATATATTAAGATTATATTAAAACTGTTTTCTGTGTCAATGTTAAATCTTGTAAGATATATTTTTTTCCTTTTTGCTGGTAAACAAAGCAAAGACCCTCAAGGTCAGTTCAATGCTATACGTGTTTTACTTCAAGTATTCTTTACAAAGGGCGTGATAAGAAAGACACATATTCTAAATTCAAATTAAAAGTTCAAAGTCCAAATTCAAATCAATTTATGGTAAACATGGGTATTATATTCAAAGACAGGTGATTGGTCAGTCATTATTATTTAAAGTATAGCCTATTCCGCCTATAGGCTTTCGTCTGATAACAGTTCAATATACTATTCTAACTAGTTATTATATTTTTCTTTTACTTTTTAAGTTTTTTCTGCTTTTCCATAAAAAAAAATATTGGATACTGTGAAAGTCATGTAAAAGAAAGTCGAGGATTTGGTCGATGATACGACTATCTGGAAAAAAATCCACGAACAAGAGCCCAGCTCTTAAATTTAAATTATTTTCTTCTTTCTTTCTTTCTTTCTTTTTTCACACACTTCACACACGGCTGGTTAATTCCATACAAAACCAATTTTTTATTTTTTTATTATTGTCGCCAATACAACTGATATACTACACATATATACATACCTAAATACTTTACGTCGATACATATTCAACACCTAGACAGACAGCAAACAAATTTAATTCAGCACAAAGATGTTGGCCATGCTGGGAAGCGAACCTAGAACCTTCTGGTTGGCAGTCAGCCATGGTAACCATTACGCTAATGAGGCCGTCAAAATTACAAAAAAAATCGTCAATTTAATGAGGAATTAGTAGATTCAACACAGGTTACGACTATGTTTTCGATCCCTACATTTTGTAAACTAAAAACTAACCGTCAACCTTATTTTAAGTCATCTTGTTTTAAAAGGAATAGCGAAAAGCGATTTTTAGCCGACTTCAAAAAAGGAGGAGGTTATATATTCGACTGTATGTATTTTTTTTTCTAATATAATATGTTGATGTGAACATAGCCTTATTACATTATATATACATATATTCGTTACACATGTTTGATTATTTAAGCGTTTGTTTAATTAGTACACAAGTGTACAGTACAGTTCACTTTGCTCAAATATAGTTAGTTTTATTTTACAAAAAATATATTTCAAAATAATGTTCGAATAAGTACATATTATATCTACAGAAGCCTTGAACCCCGTTCGTGAGAATAAGTGCTAAATTTATACCTAAAAAATACATATGTACGTGGCTTTAAGTATTACAAAAACTGTACGAAAAAAAAATTAGATGAAGTAATAAAAAGTAATATCCAAAAAACCGGGGCATGACCCGTCCACCCTTCAATGCACCCACCAGTGGGTGAAGGGAAAATTAAATTTCCCCCTCAATCACTACAATTGAGATGGATACTTAAGGCGCTATTGTCCAGAGTTTAGACACGCCCGGAATTTAAAATTTCAATAAATAAATTTACATAAAATCAACAATTAACGATATTGAAATAAGAAGCTTTAAAGATTCTGGATAACATTAAAATCTAGAAAAATGTAAAATTTGTTTTAATTTCTTTAAATAAAAATGGCTATTTTTTAAGAAATAAAACTATCGAACCATTTTCACGTAATCGTGTTTTTGAACTCTGAATTTTTACTGAATTAAAGATAATAAAACTGAAAAACTATACGCCTACCATTTATAATAATATGCAGGATTGTATAGGATTTTTCAAAATATACTATTTTGCTCCCATAGCGTCATAATTTAAAAAATGAGCCGGAGGAAATATACGGAGAATTGAAATTTCCCCGTGTACCCACTAATGGATAGGTTGGTGGGAAAATGAGTCATGGCCCCAAAAATAAGGACTATACGTGGAGGGGATTAACAGAATCTGTCTGACCAAAGTATAATCAGCCGGCGCCATTCATTTATTTAAGTGATAGCACAGCTGTTTACTGTTGCAATATTAATTTATATATTATTAATTCTCATTTAAAATTAAAAAAAAAAACTTAAAGTATAAATGTTTTGATTCATTTTAAATTATTACTGATATAAATAATTTAATTGATTGAGAATTTTAAATTTTAATCAGATAATTATAATATATGGTATTTAGATAAAATTTGCCGCGATCGTTGTGATATTTTTTGAAAAAAAAAAATACATAAAAATAGTTGTTATTTTAATTTTTTTTTGTAAATTAATGAGTATGCTTTGTTAATAAATTATTATTTATGTTTAGTGAAGTGTGACACGTGAAGAAGTGACAATGGAAGGAAAACTATATCTGTTGCTAGCATTACTTTCAATATGTGGCTTTGAAAGGTAAGATTTTATATTGTTTATTTAAAACTAGCTACATCCGCGGTATTACCCGCTTTTTATACGGGACAAAGATAAATCAATCCGGGATAAAATTAGCCCATGTGTTCCGTAAATCATATCAAAATCGGTCCAACCTTTGGAGCGTGCAGGAGTAACATAGATTTTGAAGTTATTTACCTATTCTACGAGAACCACAATTTTTTGTAGCTAACGTGTTAATCCCAGGTGTAAGCTATCTTCACAGCAAATTTTATCAAAATCGGTTGAGCCTTTTGAGCGTAAAAAATATATATAAAAAACTATTTATATATACACATACGTTATATTATATACATATATACCGACACAATTTTCACATTTATAATTATTAGGGGAATAATAAAGAAGTAAAGTAGTAAGTTAACCGAACACATAGTGATAGTATATATATTTTAAGATGTACGAATAAAATAACTTCTGTGCTACTTATATAAAAAATATATATTGACACACATTTCAAACATGACAGGTTAGCCTCGTACTTAACCATATATAGTTTGTATTATGGTTGCTAACACAACTGATATACTACATATATGTACATACATAAATACTTTATATCGATACATTTTACACCCAGACCGACAGCCAACAAATTTAGTTTCTTCACAAAGATGTTGGCCGTGCCGGGAATCAACTTCAGTAGTACAACAGGTAGTACCTAGAACAATAGAGTACCTAATTTTCCTCATTTTATTATTCTTCTTCGAATGAGCTAAGTGGCTGAGCTGACATTGAACTTTTTAATGATGGAGAATTACATAGGTTTAGCTCTTTCCTCTGTGAATTTATTTGTTTAATCCCCTAATAAATATAATACAATCTATTTTTAATTGTAATAGGATCTTTAAGTTTGTAAAGGAAAGGAGTAGGTAAAACCTTTTTTTTCGTGAGGAAATCCATTTACGCATGCCCACCACACCCGGGGACCTCCCCGGGTGGGGTATGTCGGGCTCGATGCCAGAAGGGCATCACTACCGACTAAAACCTCACGATGGTCCAAAGTAACGAAGACCAGACTGTATATATTTTAATTTATTTATGATTTCAGGTCCGAAACTAAAAACATTGACTTCAAAACCTCCAACCTAAAACTTGTGATAGATCAGGATGGGGGAGCTGATGATGCTATGGCAGTCATTTTGTCTATTTTATACGAACAATATTTTAAAGGGTAATTTTTTATATTATTATAACAGTAGGGTTACTACAAGTTTTCCAAAACTACATATAATTTTCGTTTGTAGACATAAACAATGATCTCATTAATTTTTTTTTGTGGCATAACTAATAAGGTTGAATAGTTTCGTTTATCTATGGATATAATTTAATTGGAACGGGAACAATAATGTAAATTTTCATACGACATCAGAAAAATCTTACGTAGCCTAATGCTCACATATTATTATGGCCGTGCCGGACCTAATTAGGGTCAAACAATTGTCGTAAGTATTGGATTACTATTAACACAAATTATTTTAAGCTACCTTATCCCTTCTAGCAGTTTCCGAATGGCAAGTGTGCAAATATCGTTTGTCTAGACAAACCGCTTGTAATATTTGGAAATTTCCGATATAAAATCTACATAATATATTAGCTGCTTTTTAAAAAACTTGTGTGAGAACTTAGATTTATTTGAAAAAAATATCTATTACCGAATTTCAAAGTATTTGTTTTTTTTTTCAGAATGGAATTACTTAGCTGTAACGAGATTTCTTTGGAAAAAAATTATTAATTTAAATGTTTTTGAATTTCTTTCAGAATGGAAGTTGTAGCTGTAACGACTACTCATGGAAACGTCAACGAAAGTCAGGTTTTTAACAACACCCAAAGATTTTTAGACTTGACTGGTAGACGAGATGTAAGTAAGAGATAAAAAATATTATTACTGTATGTAGACATGTAACTAAGGGTTAGGTTGTTTAGTGCATACCGTTAATCTTATTGAATTAATTTAAGCAGAAAAAAGAAACATAATCTTCTTTTTCGTATGAGCTAAGTGGCCAAGCTGTGGTGTCCATTCTGACATTCAGCAATGTCAGTCTTGTATCTTGCCACTATAATATACATATAATAATTATATCTTCTTCTTCATCACCTTATCCTACTTCATATGGGGTCGGTACAGTATGTATGCTTCTTCCATAAATCTCTGTCAATCGTCATCTATGTATTCACACCCCTCCTGGTCAAATCGTCATTCACAAAATCCACCCATACTTTCTTAGGCCGCCCTCTTCCTATCTGTCCGTCCTCACTCATACTCTTTGTTTTCCTCGTGATATCTATTCTGATATCTTCTTCGCGTCGCATAATGCGACCATATCACGATAACCAGTTTGTCTATAATAGGTGCTACTTTCAGGCTTCGTCTTACACACTTATTCCTCATTTTATCCATTCGCTTCACACCACACATCCATCTTAACATTCGCATTTCTGCTCCATGCAATCTTCTTTCATCCGACCCTTTAATTGCCAAACACTCGAATATATAATAATTATTATGAAAATACGAGTACATAGTATTATTAACGTATTTCAGATTCCAATCTTCAGAGGCGCCACTGAATCTCTTGTCATTTCTGTTGAATCTGACTTTTACTTCGGTTACAACGGTCTTGGAGACAACAAATATTACCCCAAAGTAATACCTATTCGAGCACGAGAGAAACATGCGGCTGTGGCTTTGGTCGAGCTTTCTAAGAAGTATAATGGTGAGCTAAATATTATAATACCTCTTCTTCTTTACCCTTTCCTACTAGGTGGGGTCGGCAAAGCATCTTTTTCCCTTCCACGCCACTCTATCAGCCGTCATCTCCAAATTCACTCCCTTCTCATTCATATTTCCTTCACACAATTCATTCACGTCTTTTTTGGTCGACCGCTACTTCCGCTACTTCTTACAATCATATCCATACTTCTCCCAGTCACATGCATCTCCTCTCTACGCATGACATATCCGTACCACGCTAACCGTCCACTCTTCCAAGGTGTTAATAATGACTAATTTACTATTTTTCAGGAACTCTAGTGGTGATGGCGCTAGGTCCTCTCACAAACATTGCGCTTGCGCAGCGCCTGGACCCGGATTTTATTGGAAGACTTGCACAACTTTATGTTGGGAGTGGTCATATTCGAAGTAAGTCACCATTAGTGGGCAAGTATTTATCGATATAAAGTATTTTAAGTATAAATATGTACTGTATAAACTGTGTTAGCAACCATAATACAAACTAAAATTGGTTAATCTAGACTAAATATGCAAAGTTCCGGACCATATGCTATGGCAAAAAACAATTATAATAACCTACCGGCCACATTAAAAAACTTAAATGATCATAACACATTTGAAAAAACCCTAAAGGAAATATTATTATACAAGCGTTATGATACAGTTGACAAATTCTTATATGATAAAAGTTTTGATGACACATATGTAAACCATATATTGGAAGAAAAAAATTGGCTCGCTTCAAACCAGAATTGAGACGCCCTGATTAGGGCATATTTTATGTTCTATGATAATTTTATATAACATTTAAATGATGCAATAAACAATTTGAATTTGAATTTGAGTTTAGTCGATTACACTTACTTATAAAAACATATACGTCCAACGCATTTCGTCGCATTACGAGCGTCATCTTCGGTGATGAGCATCACACGGACTGTCACCGACGAGATTCGCGCGAAACGTAAACGTATAAAATGTTGTTTCAGACGCTGAAAATTTGAAACCAGAGTTTAATGCAGAAATGGACGTGGAAGCGTATCGAATAGTAGCCGACAGCTCTCGAGTGGACAAGGTTACTATCGTCCCCTTCTCGCAGATCAAGGCATCTCTAAATGTGACTAAAGTAAGTGTACTGTGTGTACTTGTACATACCATACATAGCTATATGTATAATACGCAAGGTAAACATGCGTGGAACCCTTGCGCAAACGGTAAATGAATCTTACGTCGCTTACGCAAAGGGATTTTTCGGAAAAATCGCCCGAACAGTAACACTTTATCTACTCAGGCAGGTAACCTGCGCTTATCAGCGCTTATAAAAATGGTTAAAAAAAACTAAAACTAAGGTTTCTTAACCAGTTTTATTCATATTGATAAGTCTTATTGATACCAAAATAAGTATAAATATTTTTAAAGTGGTTCTTTAGACGACGTTTTTAAGCTATATTGCTATTTTTTTTCCGCCTACAATTTATAGCGAAAAATCCTTAGATCAAGATTATTGTGCCGAAGTAAAGCAACAATAGCGCGGCAGTTTAGAAAAGCGGCTAAAGCGGGGCAGTTTGACACAAAATAAAATCATATAAAATTTCTAAAATTATTCATTTACGTTACAGGCATGGCGTATAAATGTTTTGGGAGGAATAAATACGACAATATCGAAAGCACTGCTAAGTTTCGAGCGCCTGTCACTAGCTTCTTCTAAAACTAACAAGAAATGGACTCTTCTTGACCCGGCTGTGGCTGCCATTGTACTGGAACCGAGTTTGGTGGGAAAGTTCATCACAGCTGATAATAATATTATTCTTTGTGGTGAGTATTCGTACAAACTAAGACTGGTTAGTTGGTTAACTTATTGCATTGTTACTACGGGCACGTTTAGACGGGAGCTTAATTATGCCTATTTTTTTAGGATACTCCAGCAAACTAGAATAAAAGGTAGAGTAACTCCATACAATGGTCGCTTAAAATTTGAATCCATCAACGCACACAATTATTTTGCTATCCCAACGAAACACACACACAAAGCTCGCACGCGATTGGTCGCATCAAGGTCACGCCACCGATACTAGCCGCGCGGATAGCTGTTTGCCCCGCCCACCGCGGTATTTAACGCGTGGCTGGTGGAATCATTTTATCGGCCTAGTTACTATAATATATATTCTAGTTCGCTGGGGTACTCGTACCAGCATTTTTTTAACGATCAATTATAAACTGTAAACATTTTTAACTTAAACCGTTATAGCCATTTATTTTCTTTTTGACAGCCAATGGAACGTAACCGCGTAATGTTACGCTAAAGTTCACTTTTAAATGCGAGGTATTAATTTGAGTTGAGAGGTTTTAATTTTTGTCAAAATGAAAATAAAGGGTCGGTTAATAAGTCTTAGTTACAATAACTATTAGTTACGCATTATATTCTACTATAGTAGAATATATTTCATATTTTTTTAATAGGTATCTTCAGTAGCCCCGTATGACAGGGTTCTCAACTACGACCTGTAATAACACTATGGTAACCAGTTAGTTTACCACGACCGTATTAACACTATGGCAACCAGTTACTTTATGACAGGGTTCTCAACCGTGACCGTATTAACACTATGGCAACCAGTTACTTTATGACAGGGTTCTCAACCACAACCGTATTAGGATTGTGGCAACCAGTTACTTTATGACAGGGTTTTCAACCACAACCGTATTAACATTGTGGCAACCAGTTACTTTATGACAGGGTTCTCAACCACAACCGTATTAACATTGTGGCAACCAGTTACTTTATGACAGGGTTCTCAGCCACGACTGTATTAACACTTTGGCATCCAGTTTTTTATTTCTAATATTACATAAGCCTTTATAACAATACATTAAATGTAGCCAGAGAACTCAATAAACTACTTTATAACTAGATATATAGGTTTGTTTACAAATAACTATTAGAGAAATCATCAATTATACTATATACAAACTTAAACACTACAATTTAAATTAGAGTAAGCTCACCATCCAGGCTGTCGCCGCGGGGCAGAGTTCTCAAGATGCTGGCAGCATTACCCCGTTAAACAAACTAAACAGTTAAACTTAGTCTTTGTAAGAAATAGCTGCCAGCTCTTGGATCTCCAGTTATAACTGGATGCAAAAATTAACAGCAATCTTTGTTTTCCTTTATTTCTAGGTGCCGAAAGAGGAATCAATACAAATGCGTTAGGAGCAGAAGATTCCAATGTGAGAGTGGTTTATTCATTAAATCAAGAATCTTATAAGAAATTCCTGTTCGACGTCTTTTCTGCACAATTGAATATCTGTGTTGGAAGACCACAATAAATTTATTCTTTCGAAAATTTCACTGGTCCAGATTAAATATTATTTATGTTATCTTAAACTTTTTGTTTTTTTACTTGAGGTAGTTAGAGAGACTAAAAAATATATTTTATTAAATGTTAGTCTGGCCTTAAATGTTTATTAATAATAGTAATTTCGTGTAAATAGTAGTATGCCAAAATATTGCTTGAAGACTGCCCTTAAATGTTTTGCATTAGTTGATAAATAGTCCTGTATTATTTCTAATATTTTACCAAAATACTCGTGTGGCTTTGTTTAGTTTGCCCTTTGCTTTGTTTGCATGAGATAACAGAGTGACTGTCAACAATTGAAGTATTTATCTTATCTTTAACAATGCAGCACAAGGGAATGTTTCTACTGCACTTTTTAGATTAAAAAACCGGCCAAGTGCGAGTCAGACTCATACTCTAAGGTTCCGTACTTCCGTTTGATGAATTTAATAAAGACAAAGAAGGAATTGTTTTCATAAAATTAGTAGGATTGAAACGGAAAAAAAAATTAAAAATCCCTTTTATTTTACTCACTTTTTGTATGTTTAGACCTAAGTAAAAACTTTCGCATAATAAAGTTAAAATCTGTTTTGTTTAGGAAAATCTTTAATTCCGAAATGTCAAAGTTAAAATAAGCGTAGTATTCATTTTTAAGCGAGATTGTTTTTATGTTCATAACTATATGCCACGTGGGCATTGACAGATATTCCATAGAAAACAAAATAGCCTGAGAATTATGGTTGTTTTATAAAAATTATACCATTTTGACCATTATTTTCTTGACGTACCATATATTATGTATGTATTATCAGTTTTTCTGTTATCTGTGGCTAAAACAGCAAGCGTTCATATATTTTTATTTGTTTAGAGGGTAGTTAAATAAATTAACAATCCTCATTTAAAATTAAGCGCTGTCAAAACTGTATGCACTCAAATTTAAGGTGAAAATTAGTTCGAACGGTCGAACGAATGGAACGGTCCATAAAATTTTAAATGCAAACGTCGGTGACGTAGACTGTATCCTAGGACTATTGATTAGTCACTCGCACATTGAAGTGAGCACGTGCCTAAGCTCGGTAGGTATTTGTGGTAACAATGACAAACAGCGTTCTAAATACAAGCATTTGTATTTATAAAGTTTCATAGTGTGGTCGATTTAATCGTATTTAGTACAAAAGTAAATGTGAACTGTTTGAAATTAAAATTAATGAAATGACTACGCAACAACTTGTCAAGTAAGTACTTCTTAGAAAAAAAAATGGTTTGTATGTATGAAAAAACTAATAAAAAGGTAATTTTTTCAACAGGGGCACAATTTTTTTTATAATTTACACTTTTGGATACACTTTTAGACGTAAATAAACAACTAATTATCAATTCTTCTTGGACACATTCACATACGGCTGGTTAGCGCCATACTAGTTTGTATTATGGTTGCTATCACAACTGATATTAACAACGAATTTGTAACGTAATGTTAATAAAGATAATAAAGATATCTGATATACTACATAAATATATACATACATACTTTATACAGATACATATTTAACATCAAGAGGGAAAGCCAACAAATTTAGTTTAGCACAAAGAAGTTGGCCGTTCCGTGAATCTTACCCTTCTGATTGGCATTCCGGCATGGTAACCATTACGCCAATGAGGTCGTCAATATTTAAGTAATTGTTATTACATATATCTGGTATTGGTTTATTTATGATTAAAATATCATCTGTAGTTTGAGGTTATCAAGTTTATTATCCTAATAGTTATATACAAATTGAAACAGCTCATTTCATGAAAGAAGGTCATCTATTATCAGAACAGGTCAGGCGTTGTGCCACATATATATTTCGACGAATATGTTGAATGTCGAGTGTGAGATTTTTTCTTGTTTTTAAATCTTTGTATAGTTTACTCTAATCCAGAGTTAGCTGAGTTTCACAGTCATATGTTCACCTACTGTCAAAAGAAATATTGTAATTTCTTATATACGTCACATTGAGTTAAAATAGTCCCAGAAGAGTAATCTTCTAATCTCTAATATATAAAATTTCCATGTAATATATGTATGTTAGTTACCGTACTCCGCCGAAACGGCTTGACCGATTATTACCAAATTTTATATGCGTAGGTCAGTATTCAGTAGGTCTGAAAAACAGCTGCTTACTATTTTTATACCCGTAAGTGATCAGTTTGTTCACGCTTAATATTTTGTTGCATTTTTGACGTTTTTTTTGTATTTTTTTATGATGTGGCGTGGAAAAATACATAAAATCCAAAATTTTTAGTTTCCATCACTAATTCTTATTTTTTTATGGCCATTTTAGTAATTTAATCATTTTTTTATCCCGCTCTGTAATTATCAATTAAAGTGTTTTTAGATTCATATTCAGATACATTTATTGTCAAACTGTACATAATATTATGGTGTTACATACAATAAGGTAAATTTAGTCCCAACAGTTTAATAATATTGTATGTTCGTCCTTACGAACATACAATATTATTAAATTAATTAATTATAATTTTATTATTAATATCTTATTAATTTACATGTCAAAAAATACATAACATAAATAGGCAGCGAATTAAATGTCACGATATTAAATACATAAACAAACTAGTATAAATTTTCAATTTTATCGGTATTTATCTAATAATTTTAAACTATAATAGCACTTGGATGTCAAAAAATCATTAGGCTTATAACTGATCAAAACAACGTTTGCCGGATCAGCTAGTAGTTGTGTACAGTTCTATCAGCAAAACTAGTACTTGTCTCAAAGATTGAGATAAAATTAGTTGTACTCGCTGTGTGCTACAAAAAGGTCATGTTTAAAATGTGTGTTCGGACTTTATTCGTTTTGTTCTGTGTTTTTGTGTGTGGATTCAACAGGTTTGTTTTACGGCATGAGTATTTCAACACCGTGTGCATTCAAAACTTGTTTAAATGTTTTTTGTTATAGCAACCTGTCTGTATTTAGTCAAAACAGGTAAACGTACAAATAATAGTTCTAAACCGGTATTCTTATACAGGTTTTAAAATTATGTCTAATACTTATTAAAACGTAAAAAAATATGTAAGCTAAGTAGTTTTGCTTTTATCGTTTTCGGGTTATTCCCATTTCGGTAAATTACAATTTGTCTTTTGATATTTAGGATGTTTATTTATGTACTTAAATGCATGCTTTTATTTTATAACTTTAATATTTAATGATATTGTGAAAAAAATGGTTCTCAAAGCTCAATAATCAATAGAATTTATTTATATTCATAATATATATTTTTAAATTTATGGTATTTAGTTGTTCTACCAAAATAATTAAAGTTGACCAGTTAATAGCGAAGCAGCAAATTTTCCCTTTTTTCGAAACTTTCACACTAAACAAAATCGTTGACAACGTTAACGTAAAGATAAGTTTAAAATAACGGCCTCTTGACACGACAACCATCATACGAATATAAAGACAGTCAGAAAATTTAAGAAATATGTACTAATACGTCATCTATCTGATATGCATAAAAATTAACTCAATACCAATTTATTAAACAAAGGAAAACATATATTTTCGTAAGTTTGTAATCAAGACAAGAACAAGAATCTTCAAGGTCAGCGTCAAAAATGTCTTCTACAAATAAATCATATTAAAATACAATAATTCTAATGCCAAATGTTATATTGGGCAGGAACTTTTTACTAAATAAATGCGTGCCACGTTTTTTGCGTACTTTTTGAATATTTGATAACGTTTTTATGAAAAAGTACCCAAACATAATAACGGCACAATTTTCTTGGCTATGAAGCAAGCAGGTTGTAAGGGAGAGGCTTTTCTCTATGGTTTCTTTAAAACATAAAATTGTTTTAAAAAACAAACAACCGACTTCAAAAACACAACTAAAAAGGGAAAAATAATTTTAAGCCTGAATCAAATCAAGACTATATAAATAGAATAGGAGAGTTTATTTCATGTACTTATAAAAAACTATTTGCAATTTTTACTAATCCTGTATTATTGGAGTCGGTGCCAGCAAAGAAAGACAATTGAAAATAGTTTTTTTTAACAAACATTAATTTGTTCTTATTAGATGGCACCGACTTCAAGAATACAGGATTACTAAAAATTGCAAATAGTTTTTTATAAGTACATGAAATAAACTCTCCTATTCTATTTATATAGTCTTGATTTGATTCAGGCTTAAAATTATTTTTCCCTTTTTAGTTGTGTTTTTGAAGTCGGTTGTTTGTTTTTTAAAACAATTTTATTTTTACATTTTTAGTGGTTGGTAATGATATTTTGTTTAAGTTTTAGCTATGGAGAGCCAAATAATCTTCACGATGAAAAATTTGGCGTTTGTCAGGCAGGCAACTAATTGGGAGCAAATCGAGCTGGATGCGAGCGAAGCGAGCTATACGCGAGCGAAGCGAGCGCGAAAATTTTCACCGTATTTGTTCCAACCGTTTGAGCATAAAGAAGTCCAAAGCAGCACAAATTACATAATGTTTGTTGTGTCAAAACGTACTAGAACCAAGTGCGAGCGAAAAGAGATGAATGCGAGCGAAGCGAGCGCGAAAATTTTCACCGTATTTGTCCCAACCGTTTGAGCATAAAAAAGTCCAAAGCAGCACAAATTTCATAATGTTTGTTGTGTCAAAACGTACTAGTACCAATTGCGAGCGAAGCGAGCGCGAAAAATTATCACCGTATTTGTTCGAACCGTTTGAACATAAAGAAGTCCAAAGCAGCACAAATTACATAATGTTTGTTGTGTCAAAACGTACTAGAACCAAGTGCGAGCAAAAAGTGGTGGATGCGAGCGAAGCGAGCTATGCGCGAGCGAAGCGAGCGTGAAAAATTTTCACCGTATTTGTTCCAACCGTTTGAGCATAAAGAAGTCCAAAGCAGCACAAATTACATAATGTTTGTTGTGTCAAAATGTACTAGAACCAATTGCGAGCGAAGCGAGCTGGATGCGAGCGAAGCGAGCTATTCGCGAGCGAAGCGAGCGCGAAAATTTTCACCGTATTTGTTCGAACCGTTTGAAGTCCAAAGCAGCACAAATTATATAATATTTGGAGTGTCATAAGCCCAGAACATCCTGGGGGAAATTCGAACGAAGCGGGATAACTCCTAGCAAAGCGAGCGCGTAAATATTTTCCTTATCCGTTCGAGGGTCTTGTCTTTTAAAATATCAAATTTTACAGTTCCTTCTTCCACTAAGTATGACCCAAGTGGCCAAGCTCTGGCGTCGAGAGTTTTTCAAGCCCCTGATTTAGTTTGACCCCTGCTTGTACTAAGAGTAGTGGTCCAGGCCCAACAAATTAACGTGTTATCCGAAGCACAGCAACGCCCAGATGAAAATATCACATTTTTTTATGGAGGTCTTGTGCATGGTTACCCATCCAAAGACTGGCCGCATGGGCTTTTGCTTAGCCTCGATGTTCGCGTCAGATTACTTTTGTTAGCCAGGCTGCTAATTTTATGAGCGAAATCTGTATTGCCGTATGAGCGCGAAGAAGTAAAATAAGTTATCGAGTTATTTGGGCTTCCCACGGGAATAGCAATGACTTTTAAGATAAAAAGTAACCTTCGTGTTATACAAGGTCTAGTCTACCCCCTATATCAAATTTTAGCGAAATCAGTGTGTCATGTGTTATTTGGTGCATCCCACGGGAACAATAATTATTTTCGGGATAAAAAGTAGCCTATGTGTAAACACATAGTCTAACCTATCTTCATTCCAAATTTCATCAATGTCAGTACAACCGTTCGAGCGTGAAGAAGTTAAAAAGATTTATATGTTATTTGGTGCATCCCACGGGAATAGTATTTATTTTCGGGATAAAAAGTAGCGTATGTGTTAACACATAGTCTCACCTATTTTCTTCTCAAATTTCATGAATATCAGTACAGGCAAACGAGCGTGAATCTCTCTTCATGCGTAAAAATAACCTAACTTTTTAGGTTTTTCTTCGATTTCCCTAGGAGTCCATCATCAGAACCAGTTTTGGTGACAATGGGACCAATTCAGAACCATACTCTTTCAATTAAAAAAAGAATTTTGAGAATCGATCCACAAATGGCTGAGAAATCGGTGAACATACATAAAAAAAAAAAAATACATACACGTCGAATATATAACCTCCTCCTTTTTGAAGTCGGTTAAAAATGTGCCAACGTTTGGAACAATTTCTTAGTAGTTGTAATGTATACAGGATAGGGCCAAGTGGCGTGCCTTAGGAGAGGCCTATGTCCAGCAGTGGACGAGCATAGGGTGATGATGTAGTGTCATTTAATTCAACAAATGGGTAAACGTTTCATATCTGTAGTATAATGTCTAAAACATGTCATGTGTATCTGTAGTATAATGTCTAAAATATGTCTAATGGAAGCCTCTATTGTTTCCTTTCTCTATTAATAACTGTTAATTTTAAAAGAGAGTTAAACATTGCATAATATCCTATTATTTCAGTGAGACAAAGAAGTCTAAGTTTGTAATAGACAATGACGCCGGCGGTGATGATGCTATGGCTATATTCCTGGGACTGTTGTACGAGAAACACTACGATGGGTAAGAATACATATATTTGTAATATAATATACCTTCTAGTTTTCTAATATCTCAAATTTCCATCTCACAATGTTAGTTACCGTACTCCGAAACGGCTAGACTTATTTACACTAAATTTTATATTATTTAGTAGGTCGGAGAATCGGCTACTACATATCTATTTTTCATATTCCTGAGTGATAAGAGTTGTTCAACCTTAATATATATTTTTTTACGTTTATTCTTGTTTTTATCTTATATCTTTAAATGAGCGATTCTTGTATATATATAATTGGAATCTCGGAATCGGCTCCAACGATTTTCATGAAATTTAGTATCGCTCCCGAAACCCGGATCGATAAATCAATCTAGCTAAGAATAATTTTTAGAAAATGTCATAATTGTAAAAAAAAACGCTCGGTCAACCAAAGGTACTTTTTTAAAATTTGTCACTAAAAGACATACAACCCTATCTATATTTTTACTTTTTTTCACCAACCGTGACCACCAACAGTGAAAGAATTTTTCAAATCGGTACAGTAGTTTCGGATCCTATTTGCGTCAAACAAACAAACAAAGAATGAAACTTTTCTTCTTAATAACATTGGTATAGACAATAAATTATTTTCTTGATGTATTTCTAATGTCATGTCTGCAAAAATTTCAGGCCAGAGCTAATAGCACTAACAACAGGCAACGGAAACACTGTTGAAGATAACGTCTGCTCGAACAATCAGAAAGTATTGAAGATAGCTGGTCGACAAGATGTAAGTTATCTTTGAGTTTTCTCGATAAGAGTTAAATGGTATCTGCTATCAATAAATAAAAGAAATCAAGATCAAAAATCGCCAGTGTTCACCGAATTTTTAAACTTGCTATCGGCTGTGCTTATAGTTAAACATTTTTAACTGTTCACTGTAACGTAGCTACAACGCTGTTCAAATGCTATGTGACTTGGGGGTCGTGACGTCACTAAGAATGTGTCATGCAATTTGCAAAAATATAAGCTATACCTAACATTTTTTCATTTTCGAGTAGAAAACGGTCACTCTCATTCCAACTTTTAATAATAAGTAAGTGTGACCGTTTTCTACTTGGAAAATATTAAGATGCTTTACGTGAACAGTTTACAATGTTATACCTAACATTACACGTTTTGTAGTAAATTGAAGTGATAATATTATAATTAACAATATATGTTTTTTTTTTAATATATTAAAAAACAGATATTTAATATATATAGAAATAGAAAGTATTTGTTTCTGTTTCTCAAATTTCTACCATTACCAGAAATGTCATGTTTAACTAGTAACACTAAAATGCTTGTATATTCTATAGATCGTTTTTTTTCTTGTTGAATCTCAGAGATTAAAATTTGATGAGCATAAATTTCTGTAATAATTGTATTTTTTAAACTACTACGTGCGGTGTTGTGTATATTTGTTTGCGCGGAGCAGGAGTTCTGGTGCCCTGCGCCACAGGCTCGCAAGAGCACTACGGCGGGGCACAGTGCTCTCACAACGCTCCACAACAACAAACATTAAGATATACTATGCGTGCCAACTAAGAATAGGACTGTTAAAACCGCCATCTTGCTCAATCATACGCGCAAACTTCATAACCAAAGTGTAAGGTGTGCAAAAAAATGTATGAACAAATTATATTCAGTTTATATGTTTAATGTACGCTGTTTTTCTATTAATTATACATTTTACGGAAAATTAATTATAAATGAGTAGGATTTGAAAGCAAAAGCATATTTATTAAAATATAATTTCTTTTTCATTGTTGTAATGTTGTTGTTGTCTTTTTGTACCAAATAAAAATAGTTTATCATACTGCTTACAGCACTTAAGTCTGTCTCGTATTTATGTCTCATCACGTGATTTTTTTAGGTGTTTTTAATTTGCCTTGGGTACTTCTTACCTGTAGAATTAATTAATCCAAAATTATCTA
Source organism: Mellilla xanthometata (assembly GCA_035578125.1). NCBI lineage: Eukaryota > Metazoa > Arthropoda > Insecta > Lepidoptera > Geometridae > Mellilla > Mellilla xanthometata. The sequence continues at coordinate 4,355,815 of JAPUBQ010000020.1, forward strand.
GTAATAAAATCAAGAAAAATTAAACAATAATTAAATTTATATCTATGAACCAAAAAAAATATTATTAAATTTCTTTTTTACGCTTTCTTTGCTAGCAGTACTTTTTTGACAGTTATCGTGTGAAGTTGAAGCAAGCGCGATCCTATTCTTAGTTGGCACGCATAGTACATTTATGTAAACTGTTATGTGCGCTGCTAAGGTGTGTATGAAATACAAAAATATTCTATTCTATTATTCTATTACCATAATTGTTTTACCATTTAAAATGGATTGTAACAGATAATGCAGTAAACGATGGTACTGACGCTACTTAACTCAATGATTTAATGTTAGTTAGTTTTGGTATTTTTCGTAAGCTTCACCCATAACTAAATAAAATATAGTACCTACACAAGTTTAGGTTTTTACTCCGCTATCTTTCATAGTTACTCTTATTTAAAGATTAGTTTAAATTGCAAATACGCTTCAATAGCTCAGTTAGTAACTGAGTGAGTTTTTTTTTTTTTTCTAGGTCCCAATCTATAGAGGGTCTAAAAGTGCGATAGTTCACACTCCAACAGTAACAGATTATTACGGTAAAGATGGTTTGGGAGACAGTGGAGATGTTTACACAGACCTCGTAGAGGCTCAGGAGGAAAATGCTGTGGACGCCTTAATACGACTGGCAAAGACTTATGAAGGTGGGTGAGCTATTTATAGCGCCTGTAGCTCGGCTAAGTAAAGTTATCTGACGCGATCATCGAGGCTAAGCTTATTATTGCTTCCTTCTGGGATGGAATACGGAGATCGAATAATGGTATACTGCAGTGCCTGTCCGAGGATAACATAATCCGATGTACCGATTCTGGATGATCGCCCACCAGACAGATAACAAAAAATGACAACTTTTATTTTATTTTTTATAATATGATGACTAACTAAAGTTTTAACGTTTTTAATATTTTATCTTATTTTTAAATATTTTTTTTTGTATCGTTTAAATTTTTAATACGTAGTTTCAAATAGGTTATGTTATTTTAACTGAAATAAAAACTATTATTATTATTATTTGTAATCTTTACGACTTCTCGAAATTTTAAGAATTTCGGTAAGCAAATGCTAAAACCACGGGCCTAAGCAAAGTGGAGATTGCCGTGGTTTATAATTATTAAGCAACGGTTGATACAGACAGTCTTTGAATTGATGAATATGTAAAAGACGTTTAAAAAGGGAAATTCACATCTGAGCGCTGCCATAAGATTGGATAACACGTTGAATTGTAGGGTCCTGGGTTTTCGTCTTAGTCTTCTATTTCTTCGTGTGATGCAAGTGGCCAAGCTCTGGTGTCAATAGTTATGAAGCCGCCCAAAGGCCTCTGTCTTGGCTTAACGACTGCTCGTGCTACGAGTAAGACTAACGGCGGGACCCACAATTTAACGTGTTATCCAACCCACGGTAGCGCCAAGATGAAAATGCCACTTCGAAAACGAAAATTCATCCATATAAACACCGTCTGCATCAACCGTTGCGTAGCTTGAGATAAAATAATGAGTCTAAGATAGATAATAAATCTAAACCCTGTTTAATTTACAGGAGACCTGACCATAGTCACAATTGGAACGTTAACGAACGTGGCACTTGCTATCAGGATCGATCCGGATTTCATTAACAGGTTGAATCATTTGTACATAGGCGCGGGGCATATTCATAGTAAGTATGTTGTAGCAAAATTATTTTATTCAACTAGTTGTGGGTAAAAAACTAATTAACTTACCATTAAAAAGAAATGTCACAATACATTTGAATAACATCAACATAAAATTAAAACACAATCAAATCAAACGACTGAAATCTAAAGTATAAATTACCTTGATTACCTAACTTGCATTTGGCTAATGATTACCAGTTAAAAGGCTCCATAGCATAGCATAAGCAAGCATGGCCTTCTCTAACGACGACAGAGTTATAGGCCATATTCCACCACGTTGGCCAAGTGCGGGTTGGCGGATGTCTTTGGATATTGTAGCCCTCAAACGTGTCGGTTTTTTCACGATATTTTCCTTCACCATATAACGAGTGCAAATCCACACATAACTTGATAAATAAGTCATTGGTGTAGGGCTGAGAACGAACCAGGGAGTCGTCTGATTAAAATCTAGACGTTATTACCACCGAGCCACACTTGTTTTTTAAAGGATTGACTACGTAGAAACACGTTGGGTTGATACTGACGTGAGTGATAGCGGGTTAAACAAAATTGTAAGGGAACACATCCTCAATTTCTCGTTCTATTCATGCTATTCTTCTCATTTTCTCGTTCTTCTAGTCACTTTTAATGCCTTCGGGAAAACATGTTTACTTTCTGTTTCTGCTTTCTTCATTTTGACTTTCTTTCTTGACCTTTTTCGGTCAACTTTATCAATTTCCAGGTGACGCAAATCCGGAACCCGAATTCAATGCCCATATGGATGTGGAAGCGTATCACATCATTGCACAGAAAGCTACCCCACACAAAGTCACTTTGTTGCCTTTCTCACAAATAAAGAAACACTTGAGCTTCAGTAAGGTACGCTTATATTTTTACCTTTTCAAAGTAAAGTACATTTACATACATAAGCAGCCCACTATACGTTCCCACTGCTGGGACTCGGGACCTTCCCTCACGAGAAGAGAGATATTGGCCATAATCCACCACGCTGGCCAAGTGCGGGTTGGCGGATGACATACGTCTTCGGGTATTGTGGTCCTCAAACATGCCGGTTTCCTCACGATGTTTTCCTTCACCGTAAAGCGAGTGCAAATCCACACATAACTTGAAAAACAAGTCATTGGTGTAGGGCCGAGATCGAACCAGGGGTCGTTGAAAAGCAGACGTTATTACCACCGAGCCACACTCGCTTTTTTATTTTGATTTACAATAGAATACAATACAAAACTCTTTATTGCACAAAGGGATTTAAGAAGCAGGTGGTAAAAGTGGCAAAATTTTGTATTTACAGATATTTTAGGTAAGTATAAATCGTTTAGATTTTTCGAAATAGTTTTTTTTTATATTGTTTAGTCTGATTGGTACGATAAGTATAAATATTCTTAGAGTTGTCCTCTAAGCGGTCCGTAAGATATTTTTTCGATATATTTTACCGTTGATGATTTGTATCGAAAATCTGTGAATTCCAGATTTTGCCTCTGTCATCGACTTAAGGCTAGATTACTTAGGTTATTTTGCATGAGGGGCAAATACAGATGTTTTATTTTTTCCAGGAATGGCGAGAAAATGTACTCGGCGCAATCCAGAGCGACATAATAAAAGCCCAGAACAAATTTGAAAAGGTTTCGCTGACGAAAGAAGAGAGATGGCAGGCGCTAGACCCAGCTGTGGTCACCATGTTTGTCAAACCAGAGCTGGTTGAGGAGTACAAGTATTCGAAGAATGATATTGTTACATGCGGTGAGTTAGAATAATGTCAACAGGAGAACTGTTAGACAGGAGATATTTTACACGCTTTATATTAGCTTCACCTGTATGTTTGTTTGTAACCGACTTCTTTGGGCGCGATTTTGACCCACTTTAAACGGCCAGATTCCGTTCAAACTTTGTAGATTTATTAAGGACCGATGACAATACACTAATTTGATAAAATTACGGTTTTCTATAAATAGCGTGTTTTTTAGTTTTTTTTTAAACTATTAATTATTTATGGTACTTGTAGCAAGGCGTACCTTGTATCATTCAGGGTTTTAGATGGAACGAAGCGCTGAGAATTACACAAAGTTTTATGGACAATTATCACCGCGTAGGTTTGTGCAATAGCATTTTGGCCTCCCCGATGTCGGCTGAGGCCAAAGTGCTGTTGAAACTGTATAAGTTCATATTAGGTTAAGTTATTTTTTTAGTGTTTTACACATAGTGAATAGTCCTATGGGGATGGCTTTGTCACTGAGTGACAGAATCCCTTTAATAAATAAAGGAAATAAAGGGTGTTAGATAGATAGATTGATTTATTGAAACAATAATAACAACATAGTAGCGCTTACTTACTGTAAGCGCGTAAATGTGTACTTTGTTACCATTTGAAGCCAAGTGATTAATGTGAATTTAATTACTATGAATATAGTCATTTTATATAAGATAAGGTAATTTCCCTGCTACTATAAAAAATATAAATACAGACTTTGGGAGCCATTTTAACGGGCTTTATCCGGGACGAAAAACATGTTTTATCATCATTAATCTATTTTTTTTTTCATTTCAGGTGAGAAAAGAGGTTTAAACACAAATACATTCTGTGAAAAGGATGAAGCCAATGTACGGATTGTCTATTCTGTGAAAACTGAAGAGTATAAACAATTTTTATTGGACGTATTTACTCCAAAAGATATTCCAGAGTCTCCTGTTAAAGTACAACCTTGACAATTCATAATAATTCTATTTAAAATAATAGCCAAATAAAAAAAAACAATTTGTAATAAAAATATATTTAAATTAGTAATTTTGATAAGGAAATAAAATTATTTTTTCTTATTAGTAGTGACATCTAGCGCATTTTGCAGAAAGCATTACAAAAGAATTTTTGTTTTGAGGAGATTTAGAATAGTTAAGTATAGCCCACACAAAACTATGCTTACTAAATGTTGCCAGCAAATTCAGATAGATGTCGCTAGTAAACTTTTTTATGTAGCCTATTCGGTCACTGACCTCAAGTACCGCTTGAATGTCCCAAGTACCACTTGAAAGGCCAGTTAGAGGAAGACCAGCTCAGACTCCAGGCCACCCAGTGGCAGGAGACGGCACAGGACCTTTGAGAGTGGCGTCTCTTGGTATCGGAGGCCAAGATTTAGTTTCGATTTAGTTTCATCGAGCCAATATAGATAGTAATTAATTATTTTATTATTGATTTAAAAAAATATTTTATTATTTATTTTAAAAAATTTTGAGTATTTATTTTAATAATTATCCTATTATTATTTTTTTATTTAATAGTTTCGCGTACACCAACTTCTTCGCAATATTATTCCGAAACGTAAATTTTTCAGGCTCATACCAATACCACTTAAACAATTTTCATATGCATAAGCAGCCCACTATGCGTTCTCTTCTCTCACTAGAGAGAGTATAGACCATAATCCACCACGCTGGCCAAGTGCGGATTGACGGATGACACACGTCTTCAGATATCATAGTCAATAAATATCTACATATTAAATCACGTTTCACACGGCTTTTCAGCCCCATTCTAAACCATTTAAAGTTTGTATTAGGACGAAATGCGTTTGCTTTCTATGTGACTGAAATTGCTAAGCACACTTTTCATATTATATCCAATCCAAAATGAAAAAGTTCATCATAGAACCGTCAGATTTATACTGCCAATATGCTACTAAAACCATACCGTATAAAATTAATGTCTTAAACACTATCAGAACAAAATTGTGTCGATCATAAAACATATTTTATGAACACTATAAAACGGACGTCCATTTGTCGGTTTCATTTTATAACTTATTTTTAGGCATAAACTAAATAAGTAACTTTTATTTTCAGCTGAAGATACATACATGATTTTTTTTTTTTTATTAGGACACATTCTCACATGGCTGGTTAGCCCCATACTGAACCATTTCTAGCTCGTATTATAGTTGCTAACACAACTGATATACTACATATACATACTTATATATAATATATAAATACATATTTAACACCCAGACCCACAGCCAACAAATTTAATTAAGCACAAAGATGTTGACCGGGCCGGGAATCGAACCCGGAACCTTCTGATTAGCAGTCCGGCATGGTAACCTTTACGCCAACGAGGTCTACGAATCGAAATCGAAAAAATTATACCTAAGTCTGTATCCACGGGTAAGGTGCCTTATATTCTGTCAGAATTACATCGCTGGCTCGCCAAACTTAAACGTCCTGAAATAAATTAATTTGAATTGGATTTTTTTGCACTCTGATTTTCCGTCAGCCAACTTGAACCCTTAATTTGAGGTCAGTTATATGCATATTCAAGATATATCTGACCCCATTATGGGGTTTACATGATCCCTAATGACTGATCGGATCGTGTTCTGTTCATATTGGAATCTAATCAAACTTAGCTTTGTTCCCTTCTAAAGAGAACCCCTTAACCTTAGAATGATGGGTACGAGGGTTGAGTTGTAAACGATCTATATATGTATAAAATACTTCAGTATGTTGAATTAAATTAAATTTTAATTGATTAAATAGGTATTTTATTTAAGTTTCCGTACTTTACGGTGAAGTAAAGAGCGGAAGGTTATCTTGGTATGGGTACATGATGCTTAGAGAAAATGCATGTGACTAGGAGAAATATGGGTATGGTTGTACGAGGTAGCGGAAGTAGAGGTCGACCTAGGAAGACGTGGATGAATTGTGTAAATTAGGATATGAAAAAAAGGGAGTGAATGTAAATATGATAGCTGACAGAATCGTGTGGAAGAGGAAAACTTGCTGTGCCGACCCCACCTAGTGGGAAATGGTTGAAGAAGAAGAGACCTTAAGGTAAAAACGGAACCTAATTACGCCTCCGCTGTCTATCTGTCTGTCACCAGGCTTTATCTCATAAACCATGACATCTAGAAATCTGAAATTCACATATTCTGTATTTCCGTTGCCGCTAAAACAACAAACATACTAATAATACAAAAAAAAACATATTAAGGGCAGCTCTCATACAACATTGTATAGGCACGGAACCCTTCATGTTCGAGCCAAACTCGCACTTGGTAATTTTTTTTAAATACGTTCGGGTGGTATTTGTGACCTACGAATAATCACGGTTAGAACTATGTTATCAGGTAAATTAACCTCTACGTAGTTACCTAACCCTTCATCATAAGTTGTCGTAGTTCAAGTACTAAGGGCAACAATAACAACAGGTATTAAGCTGAGGTACCAGGCAAGCATAAAGGTAAAGGTGTTAACATAAACTTGTATGAAACCTGTTTAGCGAGGAAATGTGTTGTGATCTTACAACAAGGTTAGGACAAGGACAGGAACTGTATTTTACAGGGTTAACTAAATACAAACTCACTGACTTCTAATCGAGAATGAAATAGTTGGCACATTATATCCTACATCGCACTAGCCCCGTAAGTCTGGTTAATATTTAAGACACTGGCAAATGTCACCACTACCAATGATATTAGCCACTGCTATCAGTGATTGCAGATCAATTACTAAGCCAAACGACGCGATAGTAGACATAAAATATCATTTATTATTTGATATGTCTGTACATCAGTCTGTCTGGCAAAAAAATGGTAATAAATAATGAATCATATTGCAGGGCTACGTTTCTTTCAGTTTTACTATCTTTTGATTTAGTGTTAAGAGTCGCTTAAGTTCCCAAACGCGATCTCATAACTTTCTTTCTAACTTTTATTTGTGAAAATAGTGACTAAAATGTTTTTCCTGAAACAACGTCTATGTTTGAATCATAATCTCAAATATGTTTGAGGCGGCTGATCACTGTTACATAGCCTTAATTCAAATATTTTGCTCAGTTTAACCTATCGTTCTCTAACCAAGAACCATATTAAATACAATAGACAATAGAAAAGAAAAGATGATAGTCCACCTTATACGACATGATAATTTCATTAAAAAAACGTAGAAGGAAAGATAGAAGCCAGGAGAGGGAGAGGAAGACCTAGAAGATCATATTTAGACCAAATTAAGGAGAAGGCGAAAGTCATGTCGTATAGGGCGGTCAAGGATTTGGCCGAAGATAGAGCTACCTGGAAAAAAACTCTACAGATAAGAGCCCAGTTCTTAAATATTGAATGAAAATATTGATATTTGACGACCTCGTTGCCGTAAGGGTTACCATGCCGGACTGCCAATCAGAAGGTTCCGGGTTCGATTCCTGGCCAGGCCAACATCTTTGTGCTTAGCTAAATTTGTTGGCTTTGGGTCTGGGTGTTAAATATGTATCTATATAAAATATAATATGTGTATGTATGTATATGTAGTAACCATAATACGAACTAGATATGGTTCAGTACGGGGTTAGCCAGCCGTGTGTGAAATGTGTCCTAAAAACAAAAACAAAAAACAAATGAACCTATCGTTAGCAAACATGTTTATTCTCATCTCACATACTCATCTCTAAAAACTAAGCTCCATCTCTAGAAACCGGCTTGATTTCTCCGTCATAATATGTATAAACAAAACTAATTTATAGAGGTCGTTACAGTTATTCCCTAAGGCTACGCAGTAATCGTGAAGATGTTTACACCAACATTATGAGAACATGGTTGAAACTATAACTACTAGTTACTAGTTATATCTAGATAGAGGGGTGTAACTGAAATTATTATGACTGCCACTTCGAAATGACGACTATGACGACCTCGTTGGCGAAATGGTTGGCGAACCATGCCGGACTGCCAATCAGAAGGTTCCGGGTTCGATTACTGGCACAGCCAACATCTTTGTGCTGAAATAAATTTGATGGCTGTCGGTCTGGGTGTTAAATATGTACCTATCTAATATATATATATATATGTATCTATCTAATTAAAAAAATATGTATGTACATGTAGTATATCAGTTGTGTAAGCAACCATAATACGAACTAGAAATGGTTCACTATGGGGTTAACCAGTCGTGTGTGAAATGTGTGCGAATATTTATTTATTTATAAATGGCCAATGCTCAATTCATTAATTAATAATAATAATAGTTTATTTCAGAAATGCTTCCATACAATTACAATCATATCAATAATAAAACATCTGTTTTAGCAATGTATATGGCAGATTAAACTGTTTGATCCATAGATGTAAAGGGCACCTTTGATTTGATCCGTGAAGCTGTTAATACAAGTATTATAATAATAGTAGTTTAAAAAAACTAAAAAACACGCTTATCTGGCCGTTTTAAGGGGGTCAAAATCGCGCCCAAAGAAGTCGGTTACAAACAAACATACAAACAAAAATAAAAAAAAATGTAATAATTTTATCAAATTACTGTATTGTCATCGGTCCTCAATAAATCTAAAAAGTTTCAACGAAATCTGGCCGTTTAAAGTGGGTCAAAATCGCGCCCAAAGAAGTCGGTTACAAACAAACATACAAACATACAGGTGAAGCTAATATAAAGCGTGTAAAAATTGTTCCGTAACTTAAATATTTTTCACCGCCATTATGTTTTATTAAACGTTGCAAAACTTCACCCTGCCACGTCATCTCTTTATCAAAGTCACCCAAAGAGTACTAACATTCTCTTTCAGCAGGAAATCCCGAGGGACTCTAGACCTAAAAACCTCTCGAACACAAAAAGGGAAGCGGAAGAGCATCTCGAAATGAAACTCTTAGGAAATTGCGGATGCTGGCACAAGACGCGCTTTGAATTTACAGTGGAGCGTTCAATGTGTTTCATCAGTCAAGTTTTGAGTACCAACCGAGATTACATCAATTTAATCTGCAAATAAACTATGAATTTGCATATCAAAGCAAAACTGTGATAAGGAAGTTGTTAGTGCTGCGAACTGCAGATCTTGTTATCATATTCTTGTGGCATGTGTTGAATTTTGTATTGTAGTATTTTGTGTGTTCTATCATCTATAATAATTATAAAAATAAGTCGAATTTTCTTTCCTGACGCTATAACTCCAGAACGCACGAACCGATTTCTACAGTTTCGCTTTCGTTGGAAAGGTCTCGGGCTCCGTGTGGTTTGTAGCAAACAACATTTAGCGAAAAAAACAACTTTGCGGCTAAACGGAGTTCACCGGGTTTGCTAATTGACTAATAAATATAATAGACGCTCAACCTCTTGTTGAAAATCGTACTACGTCATTCGGTACTTTGTAGCGTCATTATATATATACACACACACAAACAACCTTCGCATTTTTAATATTATTAATAGTTGGATATAATTAAGTTTCGATAATTACACAAACGATGTATTAATAAATGTTTGTCACAAGGTGTACTGTTTGAAGAACTACTAAAATCATTTTTTTTATATTTTCATTTTGCTTATCTTAAATTGATTTCAGATCACAGCGGAAGAGCACTAAATATTCAATTTTGTGTTTTAACTACTACTACTTTTTATTACTTTTTGTCTTTTAACTACTAGTTATATTATTTAATTTAAATTATGTTATTTATTCGTTCCGTTTCACAAAATCCAGGCGCTATAAATATCAAAATGTTGAGAAGAAAGACCATTGTTTCGTTGAAATGAACCTTGATAATAATGGCGTCTGCCTCCGTGCCTACATTAAATTAATTAATGAACATTATTTCACTCGACGCTGAATTGCTCATTCCTAGCAATACACCTAGCTGTTTTCTTGTACACCTTGGTGAACAATATCAAAAGTTATGAGTGTTGTGGCAACAAATAAGATGTTTATAATAGTACTATTCTTCTTATTCGTGTCAATTAAGTGGATAGGCTTTAGTGTCGAGCGTTTTCAAGCCTTTTCGAGGGTCTGTGACATGTATTTTTTAAACATTGTTTTATTACTTTCAATACAAAAAAAAATCAGCTTGAAAATGTACGATTATTTTGTTTATTTATTTATTTATGTATTATAAGTGATTCACAGCTGTTTATTATACACTCAATACGAGGTTAATGAAAAGTAATAATTCATATGTAAAATAATTTCGTTTTGATGTTATATTTTTCTATTTTCTATATTATTGTTCACATTTCATTTTAACAAAATTGCGTCTTTTAACAGTTTGTAGATAGCGTACTATATTATGTAAATAAAAAAAACTTTTACAATACATAGCTGTATTAATTAGGACGAGGCAGTAATTTTTTTGGGAATTACTCTAGTGTTGGTTTTGATAAACTATAACAGAAACACGACAGCTGTTTAATGGAATATTTTTAAATAATTCTATTCTATTCTAAGGAACAGAAGTTTGATTTATTGTTTGTTTATTTTTTTGACGCAAATAGGCTCCGAAACTACTGGACCGATTTTTCCTGACCGAAAAATTCTTTCACTGTTAGAAAGTTACATTATCCCCAAGTATATGTTTATAGTATATGTTGGCTTTGTTTTGTTTCTCTTTGCAACTTAGATTATTTTACAGCCCGTACGAACCCGGGACGATCTGCTAGTTTAAAAATAAGTAAGTAATTTCCGTGTATAACTATACCATGTTAGTCCACATACAAGCTTTTATACCTAAGTATCTATCTACTACGTTTTCTTTATGAAACCAAACGTTTTAAATCATATCAACTTATTTTTCCAGTAAATGTTTATGACACTTTTGAAAATATTAACTTAGGTTCGGTTGTTTACATTTTGGAGTGTTGGTTACACTGTGATAACCATAGATCATAAGCTTAACTGGATGGCTTAAGAAAGTAATACTGTAATAATTTATATGAGCATAATTTTTTGGATTTTAATTATTTAAACAGCATGCGAGTACAAATTTAAGTACTAAATACTCGTATTGTTTAATAATAATTTTGAATATAATATTTTATATTTTCTCCTTCTTAATTATTTTTTTGTCCCATTTCATACTTGTTTTAGTCATGAAATCCTTTGCAAACTAGCAAACTGCAAACAACTGTTTAGATATGGAGGTAGTTTCGACCATAGTTTAAGAACTAGGCTATTTCTTTACTTTCTTAACTTTTGTTGGATCTAAAAAGTTCAGTTCATTTACGTTATTTAGGGGTGGAGTTTCATAGCATTTCCAGGTAAAATATTGTAACTCGACACTGCGATATGTCATGTTTTAACAGGCCTCCAACGGGTTTAGAAAACACAACAATAATAAAGTTAAATTTCAGCCTAATTTTCCATTAAATATATCAAAGCGTACAGGCGTCCTTAAGCATACCATGGCATAAGTACCTCTCTATTTTAGATATTTAATAAGAAGAATCCTAGCTGCAAATTCAGTACTAGCACAATCAAGCTACCAAGTCCTCAAAAACCTATATATATATCTGAGAGCCTTACTCCACAAACTAAGAAGATATTTTACCTCGCACGTGAATATTGTAAAACTAATAACTATAGATTCTGCTGGGTTACTCATGGTAAAATATACATGCGCTATAAAGAAGGATCTCCTTTGATAAAAATTAATGGCGAAGATGATCTACATAAACTAAAAAGCACTTGACTAGATTTTTTGCTATGTTGTTTTGCTATGATTCTATTTGTGTTTGTTAATTTATTTATAACTAAGTATTATTATGCATGTATATACTACAATATGTTAGCTATAGCTTTTAAGAATATAAATCAGAAGTACACACCCTCTATACACTTACTATCACTTACTTTACTATACTCAAAAATGTTTAACTATTCACATTTAGCAATATCAGTAATAGTTACTATTAGATACTACCTTCACACACATAACATATGGCAATGCAGAGAGACGGATATAGTCGGAATTGCAATCTTTGTTTACCTTTATAAATTCTATAATTATGTCATTGATGTAGCGATATCAGGATATAATAGAAATAAATTTACAATAAGATTTCCTGATACACTTTATTCCCAGGCCCATATTTTGCCAACATTTATTACTTTTTATTCAGTTAATGGATAATAGTTTTATCATATCGGAGGTTGACAACACAGCTAAAATTGAATGCCTATCGCTGAATAAAACGAATGAATGTAGCAAATTACTTAAATGCAATTCTTTTCAAATAAACTCTCTTATAGTTGTATCTGTAAATATTAGAAGTATAAACTGTAATTTTGACTATTTTGTATCGACAATGGCTAATGTTGACGTATCTGTGGATGTTTTTGTATTAAGTGAATGTTGGACAAACCCAAATAATAAGCCGCCCAGTCTTACAGGATATAACATGTTTTGGTCACAAAAATTTTATAATCAGAATGATGGCGTGGTAGTGTATATAAGACAAGATTTAGAAGTATCTGTACACGAACCAGAATGCGATGAAGGCAATTGTCTTGTTATTAATTTATTACCCGATTACACTATATTAGGTACATATAGGCCATATTGTTTTAAAGACACTAAAAAGTTCTTACATTCATTAGATACAATACTGAAAAATACAAAAACAGCCAATGTCATATTAACAGGTGATATTAATATTGATACGCTAGGAGACAATTTATCAAAAACTTCACAGGATTACTTAAATTTAATGGCATATCATGGGCTTCGGCCGGGTATTAAACGGGCAACTCACGGCAAGACATGCCTTGATCATTTTATGGTCAAAACTTCTAGATCATGGAAATCAGTAATATTTGACCAAAAGATCACTGATCATTCTACTATTATGTTATACATTAATAATACTTTTATTACTAGAACACCTAAAACTTATACTAAAATATTAACTGACTTTAAAGGTATAGAGAACGAACTAATTAATGAGAAGTGGCAGGACTTACTTGTAGTCGACGATGTTAATCAGGCGTTAAATTTATTTACGACAAAATTTTTGCAAATCATTGACAGTAATAAACAGACAAGAGTAATATCTAAGAAAAACTAACCACTTAAACCTTGGATTACAATAGGTATTTTAAAATGCATTCGTAAAAGAGATAAACTTCATATGAAACTTAAAAAATCACCGGATGACCAAGTATCTAAAGATAAATACAAAAACTATAGAAATATATGTAACTCAATAATTAAAAGACTTAAAATAGAATATTACAAGAGTAAACTAAAAGCTAACAAGGGGAACATTAAGGAAACCTGGAATATAATTAAAGAAGTTTGTAATTTTAAAAAAGCTAGCAAACAATCTATAGAATTACTCAAATGTCATAACTCTCAAATACAGTCGCTTAACGAGGTCAACGCGTATTTCACTTCTATTGGCCGTAAGCTAGCTGATAATATTATGAATAACTTAGGCAAATCAGAACAAGATTTAGCAGCTCTGGCTCATGAACAAGATGCGCCGGTATATTCTATGTCCTTTGAGCCGACTGACCCGTTTGAAGTACAGAGTATAATCCTAAGTTTAAAATCAAACAGTGCCCCGGGTACAGACAATATTACTTCCAATATTCTAAAGACTTTTGTTAAATACTTGGCCATACCAATCACACATATTTGTAACCTTAGTTTTTCTTCAGGTACATTCCCTAATGCATTAAAGCAAGCTCTTGTATGCCTAATTTACAAATCTGGGGACAAACATAACCCATCTAATTATAGGCCGATTTCGCTCCTGTCAAATCTCTCCAAGGTTATCGAAAAGCTCGTGAAAAAGCGTGTCATGAAATATCTTGAACATAATAATCTTTTACGTGCAAACCAGTATGGGTTTAGAGAGCACAGATCGACAGAAGATGCAGTTTTAAAATTGATGTCATTAATTACAACGTACATGGATAATAAATATAAGTGTACTGGAGTATTCCTTGATTTGCAGAAGGCATTCGATACGGTTTCTACCCCCATTTTATTGTCAAAGCTCGAAAACGTTGGTATAAGGGGTTTACCCTTGAAATGGTTTACTGATTATCTTACAGATAGATCGCAGTCTGTCAAAGTAGAGGGGTTTGTAAGTGACAAGGACTACTGTTCTTTTGGCGTCCCACAGGGCAGCACTCTTGGGCCAACCCTATTTTTAATATATATTAATAGCCTCTGTAAAAAAATGTCAACTGGCTTAGACCTTTTTGTGTTTGCGGATGACACAGTGTTGCTATGTCATGATAAAACGTGGCCGAAAGTCAAAATTCTTACAGAAAACTGTCTAGCTAGTGTCACTAGTTGGCTAGAAGATAATCTTCTAACGATCAATACTAGTAAAACTAAGTATATGTGCTTTAGTAAGCGTTCCACAGGTAAACCTCGTGATAATTTTAGTATTAAAATACATACATTTCCATGTAACCGAACCTCCAGTAATCCTAAGCATTGCCAGTGTTCGGTTTTAACTAGGGTAGGTTCAATTAAATACCTCGGCATTGTAGTGGATGATAACCTTACCTGGCATGAACACATTAACTCATTGGCTTCGAGAGTGCGGAAACTTATTTATATATTTAAAACATTGAGGACTGTAGCTGATACAAATCTTGTCACTCAAACCTATAAAGCGCTCTGCGAGTGTATTATCAGGTATGGCGTGTGTGTGTGGGGTAGCGCAGACAAAACCCACTTGTTGACTGTTGAACGAGCTCAACGCTCAGTTCTTAAGGTTATGCTGAGTCTACCTTATAGACACCCTACTTACCTGGTTTACGATAAAGCTAACGTATTGTCAATTAGAAAACTATTTGTTTTTGAGAGTATACGGAGATTTCATAGGACGGTAGACCTTAAACAGATTAATAGCAATATTAACAGAAGGAGATATCCGAAGCAGTCCATACCTTTTGTTAAATCTCAGTATGCAAAAAAGCAATATATGACGTTAGTGCCTCTTATATACAATTTGATAAATAAAGATGGCAAGATTGATAAGTTAACTGACAGGGAACTCAAAAAATACATGTACAACTGGCTTAAATCATTAGACTACGAACAGCTTGAGAAAACTATTGAAAGCCTCTATAAATAAGTAAAAACAAACAACTTGTCATATTACTAGATTTTATTCAAGCCAACCTGTATACTCATATTTTATAAACTCGTAATGTGTCTCCATCTAATTTCTTTTTGCGCTTATTCGTGACTCCTTTAGGATTAAGGGTTAAGCTGAGACACTAAACTTACATACACTTTACAACTTACACACAAACATACACACAAAGTCACACACACACTAGCACACACATACACACTATGCACATACACAACACACACAAACATATATATACACGCGCACGCACACAAATATACGCACTGTGTGGAGGACTGTCACACCTGCTTTGTCTGGTTGTATTCAGTCCTACTATTATGTATATGTACTTACACATTGGCACTTACTATTACAAGCACAACATATGCGTGCATATTATCTGGAACCTATGTATAGCATATCATTAATATTTTTATATTAGTTAATATTTTCATTAATGTTTTTATATTTTTTCTTTTAATTTAAAACTTGTTTTAGTTTGGATTTATATATAAACAATTATTTTTCTTTTTTCAAAAATGTTGACTTAAGTTTCAAACAACTATGTTTGCAAATCTAAATATAACTTACTAGTACTTTGATGAATAGATTTATATAAACTAACTTTGTATTTCCAATTTTCAAAATTTTATTGTTTAATTTCCAAACAACTTGTAAATGCATTAATTATATTTTAGTTTTTAAAATTATGTATATGGATAGATTAATTTTTTTGGGAGAAGACATTGGCTTCCAATATACAGTTCTTACAACTAGTTTGGAAGCCTTTGGATTCCTTAAATTTTATTGATTTAAATTTACTTACCATGTCAAATAAAGATTTTGTTTGTTTGTTTGTTTGTTTATACGTTCCCACTGCTGTGACTCGGAGCTTTCTCTCACGAGGAAAGATATAGGCCATAACCACGCTGGCCAAGTGCGGGTTGGCGGATGACACACGTCTTCTGATATTGTGCCCCTCAAACAGGCCTTTTCACGATGTTTTCCTTTACCGTGAAGCGAATGCAAATTCATACATAACTTGAAAAACAAATCATTGGTGTAGGCTTCTACTGAGACCAAACCACGGGTCGTCTGATGGAAAAGCAGACGTTGTCCCTACAATCGCTTGGGTATAAAGTTACTTGGGAATAAAGTAATTTTTTTTTATTCGCTTACGAGCATTCCAAATTGAATTCTGGCTTCTAGTTTTAAATTTTACTCAAAATATCCGGAATATGAAAGCCTCAGTTTAAAATTATTTAGCAAGGCACAAAACAACCCATTTTCACTCCGAAACTCAAAACTTATTTCTCACAAAACCACTTTCGCCCACTAATTTATACCCTTGTCCTAATATAATTAAATCTGGGCCCAGGGCCCTTAAAATTTACAAACAAAACCTCACTACGTTTTATTTCACAGAGTTTGGGGGCTACTACTCTCATCAAGTAAGCTTTATATAAAAGAACATTATGTAAAACTACCCGCGTTATTACAAAAATAAGTTAATCCAGGATAAAAAGTAGCCTTTGTGTTAATCGTAGGTCTAACCTATCTTCATACCAAATTTCATCAAAATTGGTTCAACCGTTTGAGCGTGAAGAAGTTACAAACATACACACTTACACACAAACGTTTACGTTTATAATATAAGTTGCTTTACAGATAAGTTCTATAATACAATACCGTCTTCATACATACATATCTTGTGAAAGTTTCAGCTTTCTAGCTATTACGGTTTCTGAGATACAGCCTGGAGACAGAGATACAGATAGACAGCGGAGGCTTAGTAATAGGGTCCCGTTTTTGCCTTTTAGTTACGGAACCTTCAAAATAAGCAATTTTTTCGATATGTTTCACAACTACAAAATGTTGTATATGATTTACAACAAAAAAACTTTAAATTCAAGAATGCCAATGGTAACACCCCTGTCCTTACATTTCCTTCAGTTATCCAATTTACGAATTGAGATGATGATAATAGCACCTGAGACTTTTTTCTTTCGCACTCGTATACAGGGCTACATGGTAACTAATGCAAAAGCTTTGAATACAAATACAAATAGTTTTATTACGAAAACAAGTAAAATTTACAATTCTACAAACTAAGTAAATTTACAGCAAAGGTTACCTTTAATTTCAACTATTGTACATTTTTGGAACGAAGTTCCTTATCGCGCGTTTGAAAATGGGCTAGACGGACAAAATTCTTACGAAAAGTTGTCACGACACTTTTTGCGCACGGTGTGGCAAAGTCGCATCAAATCACCAAAATTTTATTCAAGTGCAATAGGACACGTTTCACACACGTCTGGTTAACCCCATACTGAGCCATTTCTAGTTTGTGTTATAGTAGCTAACACAACTGATATACTACATATACATGCACACATATTTTATATAGATACACATTTAAAACCCCCAGACCCACTGCCAACAAATTTAGTTACGCACAAAGATGTTGGCCGTACCGGGAATCGAACCCGGAACCTTTTGATTGACAGTCCAGCATGGTAACCATCCAACGAGGTCGTCAAACATCGACATTTTGCTTCATCGATTTTTTTTTGTAGGAACCGCATATCTTCTTCGAACGTTATTCGCAACCCTCCCATATATATAAGCGAATATATGAATATGGAGCTTGCAGAATCGTTATTCATGTGTAAACAGTAGTATTTTAAATTTAATAAACATGGAAAACAAGTGCTAATGTGGTATTTAATGGGGTAGAATATTTATTTAATGAAATTTGTAAGTTTATTTAATTTTATCTAACTAATGTTTTTAAGTATTAAGTAATTATTGTAGTATGACTTGCCTTTAACGTATGTTATTTAGGGATAATAAAGTTCTGTATTTCTGTATCCGTTAGTAACTGACTGTCGGTAGATTTTATTTCTAACGGTTTGATATGGAAACGGATTTTTAAAACGCTTCGTAGCTTATGTTACTGTCCGTAAGCAAAACGATCCGTTTCATTAATACAGGAACCGGGCATAGGCAAATTTCCAAATGTTTTAGAATAAAATTTGTTCGTATATAAAAATGCCAAGGTCGCCTTTAAAAGCTTTTGCGTTTATTATTCTATAACCCTGTTTACACATGTGCTGTATTGAAAATTGTATTGGTACAAATGAACGTGAAACAGATTACTGCTATGGGAATAAATGAATGGAGGTAATAACAAAATGAAACGAATTTGGTAGAAATTTTCAAAAGAAATTATATTTTTGACCACTAGCAATGGGTTTCCTTTAGCATTTTTTTTATATGTTTTTTTAATAGAAGTGTAGTTTTTATAGTTATATTTGAAAAACGTTGCAGAGCTGTGTTTTTGATATACATTGACCATGTTTCAAATTTGGAGGTTATTTATAGCTCTGTTGTCCAAAGATATATCTAATTTTAAGAGCTTAGCAGTAGTGGTCTGACAGTTAATTGTTTAAGAAGTAAAAATCTCTTCAATTATTTATTACTTTTAAATAAATATTACTAATAATTATGGAATAATTAATTCCAATTTTCCTCCAACAACGGCTTCAGTTTAACAAGTTAAAACAATAATGGCAGTTAAAAACATAATACATTTAAATATTTTTAGTGCCTAGTCATTCAAGTTTATCTAATTACCTTAGATTTTAAACAAAAACCTTTTATCGTTAGACAATAAACCTTTAGCAAAAATATGCTATATGAACACACTTCATCTACTTTGCATAAAAATAAATGTTAAAACTAATAAATTCTTTTCATTGGTAATTTATACAACTTTAGGGTAATTACTTACTTTATTATTCAACAGCTCCTACTAAACAAACCTTATTGAAAAACATTGTAAGTTTACCTTTTTCTCGCACCATTTAAGAGTGAAATTAAAAAATATCTCGTCGTCTTTAAGCGCAATGTAAATCCACTTATAGCGTTGCGCACGAAGGGATTTCACCTAAATGATAGCTCTCACGTACTTAATACTCCGAGAAAACAGTACAATAAACAACCAGTATGGATTATTGATCGATGCTTTACGGTTTCTTTTATATATTGGAGCGAAGTTCCTTATCGCGCGTTGTGAAAGGGGGCTAGACGGAAAAATCTTACGAAAAGTCGACACGACACTTTTTGCTATAATAAGCTATTGTAAGCTGTGCGGCGTGCGCATGTTTCTATGTCTCTCCCTCTCTCCTAAAGAAAGCAAGCCAGATTATTTTCATTTCTATTTCGCATTGAACAGCGTGGTGTAGCGACGATTATTTTTGTTGAGTGAATACGGGTTTTTTGTAAATAATAAATAATCAAAAATAATAATAATAATGAATCCTGACAGTGTTTCTGCACAATTTTATTACAATTCCTTCACTAATTAATCGAAAGGAACTTCTTTCCATCCGGGTGTTTCTTGTTACCTCTCAAGTTTTTATTTTTTATTCGACTCGACTCGGCTCGACTCGGCTCGGCTCGGTTCGGCTCGGCTCGGATCGGTTCGGCTCGGCTCGGTTCGGCTCGGCTCGGTTTGGCTCGGCTCGGTTCGGCTCGGCTCGGTTCGGCTCAGCTCGGCTCGGCTCGACTTGACTTTGTCTGTGCTGTACGATGTACTTACAAAAATATCAATAAATAAATAACGATGTTCTTATTATGTTGAGTGGCTACACTTAGCAAAATGGGCTATTTTAGCGAAATTATTAATGAAAGTAGTCAGTGTTATTGCAAGCACATTATTGTAATGTGAATAGACTTCATAAAAACAGTAGTTTTTAAAATGAGCACTAGTTTCACAGTTTTTTTTTAAGTTATATTGTATAGTTTAAAGCGTGGTTTGTACTGATAAATCTATAAATTTCCTTAATTCCCTTACTGGCTTACTTAGTAGCACGTACGGGCACTTATTTATAATCTTTTTGAAGAGGAATGAGAAAATATGCAAGAATGTTTGCTCTTATCGCGATGTTATATTATTAACAGTATTTTCGCTGATTATTTAGCCTATGTTTTCCTGAAATCAGTTGCAAATTTTAGTAGATTTTCAAAGCTATTCGGGTTCTGTTTGTAAAAGGCATGTTGGTATCAATAGAATCCTATAACTTACTTCGCTGTCCGACAAACCATATGTCACTGGAATGTTTGCACTGTCATGGTTTGGTTGTGAAATATTCTTTCATAAATAATATTATTGCTGATTTAAATAATTACTAGCACTAGCACATAAAATATATTAAAGGGAAAAAAATACCCCTTATAAAGGTGTCCAACTGACACCAGGTATCTCATGAACTATGATACTCTTAGCTAGACAGTTTTTCTCAGACCATTTTTTCAACACGATGTATTTATTAATAATTGCTATCAGAACAAAAAATAATAACTATTCTAGGGGCTATAGCAATAATACCTACAGAACTTTTCGTGCGAGATTTCGACTCCAATTTGGGTGGTTTATTTTGTATAATTACATTAAGAAGTAGTAGTACCTACCAAGTATCTACACAATTAAATTATAACAAGAAGGTCTATTTCATTAGATTACGTAAAAGTGAATAATGTATGCTGCAAATCTTCAAAGAATAGACTTAATAGAAGAAAAGGCTTAGAAGGATAGAGGATTATCCATCCTTTTCCCTTATTCATTGTAGTATTATGCAATGCACACATGCCCCTTGTTTCCTTAGTAAGCAAAAAACCATTGGAATTTACAAGGAAATAAGGGTAGATTTCAATTCAAACGCTCCAAAACGCGTTTTAGTATGAATTTTTTCGGTAAATTCAAACGAATGTTCGAAACAAATACCTTTAGGGCCTGTTTATTTTTCACCTGTTTCATTTGATTTGTATAGAAATACTTTACACAAAAACCGTGTTTGATCTACTTTGTGGTGTGCGATTTCGTATGTAGAAAAATCACCTTTGATGTAGCGATTGGTTGGTTCTGGTTGAATTTAATATTATTATTAATTGCCAAATAAAGTTGTCTGTTTTTAAGCTGTTTTTTTTGTGAATATAACCAAATACTTGTTGACAAATTTGTAATCTTATATCTTTATATGAGCAATTCTTTATACATATAATAGGAATCTCGGAATCGGCTCCAACGAGTTTATTGAAATTTTTTATATAGTTTTGTATGTAGCTAGAAATCATTTTAAGAAACTATCATATAAACAAAAAAAAATACGAGCAAAGCTCGGTCAACCAGGTACTTTAAATATTAAACAAAAAAATCTCGGGTGTGTATATTATGTATAACATTATGAAAGTCTTAAATTTATTTATAAAAAAATATATACAAATTTCCCACAGCCAAATAATAAAAATAATTTTATATATAACTGCGTATCTATATGTTATAATTATAGTAACAAATTTTACCAACTATAGGTAAATGAAACACAGTGGTATTTTATTACTACATGTAATATTTTTTTTAATTATACCTAGGTCAGCGGAGTAAGTACGAGACGAGGACTCCTAGTCTTAACACCATTTTTTCCACCTCACAGTGAAAATGCACCTAAATTACATGGTAATAAAGATCATTTTTCCTTATAAAGTATCTCCCCTTGTTAATTTTGGATATTTGATGCTGCTTTATCCCGCTGTTTCGAAGTAAAGTGACGGTAAATACTCTTCGATTAACATATGGCAGGGATAAACTATCATCTAATTTGGAGGTGGGGAAACATATGGATTGTAGGTAAAATGAGATATATTATTTGTGTTGCAAAGATTAAGAGATTATTTTTTAAGAGGTCAGCCCCTAGTAAAACTATAATTTCGCTTACTAAGCTAATAAATAGTATTACCTTAACATAAAGTACTATTTATTTAAAGTCTCTAACAACATGCCTATTACACACATATTTTCTACATTTCATATTTTCTTAATATCTCTATTAAGTCGAGTAAATATTTAAAGCTATTTACAAAAATATAACATCAAATGCACCATATAAACAAAATATTAAAATGAAAGTAACAAAAACATACAGATTATTTCTTATCCCGGTGGAGAAATTATCCACTACCCATGCTAGCCCTGCTGCTAATATTAAACTTATTATATTTATTAAGACTAGCCTTTTTTTCGTGAGGAAATGCATTTACGCATCTCCCGCTACAAGCCCGGGGGAGGCGAGCGGGGTATGTCGGGCTCGAGGGCCAGAGGGGCCGTCACTACCGACTAAAACCTCACGGTGTCCCATCTCACGACGGGGGCAGGGATGCAGGACCACTTCGCGCATTGCCGCTGCTCTCCCCGCCCAGACATTAAGACTAGCCTACGTCGGTACAGTTGAAGTAGTTACAGGCGCAACTGTAGTACTCGGCGTCGAAGGATTAAACTGGAACATGACCAGCTCATATGTCACAATAGTACCAGCTACCTGTGAAAGGAGAAAAAATCACTGCTTTTATCATATTATATTACTCGTACATTCAGAAGTAAAATTGAAAGCAATTGATTCCAATTCGAAGGCAAAAACTGCTTTAACTGATGCTTTAAATGTGTTTCTAACACAGAACTTTATTGGCAATAAATAACATACGAGAAAGGCAAGTCATCATCATCATTATCATCATCAGCCTATGCTCGTCCACTGCTGGACATAGGCCTCTCCCAAGGCACGCCACTTGGCCCTATCCTGTGCTTCTCTTCGCCATCCACTAACTGCTACCTTCTTCAGATCATCGCTCCACCTGGTTGTAGGGCGTCCTACACTAAAAGGCAAATCACACTACAATAATTACTTAAATACTTAATAATAAAAGTTAGATTAATAAACCACTTCTAAATTTCATTAAATAAATATTCTACATCATTGAATACTACACACAATAGTACTTATTTTTCATATCTATTCGTATTAAATTTAAATACCTATTACTACTTTTTACAAATGAATAACGATTCTGCAAGCTCCATGTTCAAAATTATATTCTTTGAAATTATAAAAAGGATTACTTTTACATAAAGTCTTTATTTTTTGTTGTTATTATTATTATTCTCTGGCAACTTGATGTTCATTAATATTGTTTTATAACATCCCTGTTTCTGTACTTTAGCTAATACAATTATATTAGCTGGTAGAACTTTATCAATCTTCCTACGTAAACAATATGGAATAGCATCTTTTTTTCCTAGACTATTTTATACTAGATTATAGTATTTTGCACCAGTTTTTCTTCTCATTTACAAGCCATGCCATATATTGTCATAAACTAAAATAAGTAAAAATACTAAAACAAGAAAAAAAACATTCTTAGAGTTGTGGTTAGGACGGTTTTTAAGCTATTTATCCAATATTTTTCACTGTTTATAATTTATAGCAATAAACTGTAAAATTAAGATTTTGCTTTGCTTATCATCGCTTGAAGTGATATTTTCAACCCCTCAGCTTTTATATAACAAAATACAACTTACAGTTAGAAGTAGACTCCGTGTAACGCTGAAGAACTGAAGTCCACTTAGAGCGATTTTGTCTCCGTTCACTTGGTCTAGAAATCTTTGAACCTGAAAAAATAAGTAGAAAAACCTTAAATGTTTTACTTTAAAATTTAAAAAAAATATTATTTCTAACTAGTCCATTTAATGTTTGTTGTTATAGTGGTAACAAAAATTTAATAAATGTTTTGTGATATTTTCAGCTTTCCAGTTGTCACGGTTTATGAGATACACACAGGCAGTGAAGACTTAGTTCAAGGTTCCCGTTACTACCTTTTGGGTACGGAACCCTAAAAAAGACGTAATTTTACCTCAACGCAATAGACAGGCGAAGGCACTTCATACAGTATTGGCGCCGGGACATCGGAAGCGGTGTTCACTTGAGAAGCGATGAGGGAGACAGCAACAGATCTTGCGATCAGGTACACAAGAGAGAAAAGGAAGTAAGCTGCTGCTTCGTAACCACCTAGGAGGGTAGTTCTGAAAAATAACAAGTAGCTAGTGTCCTCAGACTACTGGAATAAAGGCAGACGCCGCGGTGTCGAACTTACGAGTGACTGCAAGTTCAGTAGTTAGTATTGAATGCTCCAGTAATACGTTTCTGCTCGCAGTCGCTACCAAGCAACCCTCGGGTCGGACGGCTCCGCGGTTGTCACTTCGCAGCGTTATTTTTTTATTAAATTATGCCGTAATGCGTCTTTCGTGATTGTAAAAATAGTTCCCAAAAACAAAAGAACCACGATGGATTATCTTTTCATATGTGAGTTTGTTGTTTTCTTCAATGATTTGTAATAAAATCGTAAAAATATTTTAATAAAACTACTTGGAACACAAAACCTAGACAAGCTTGGGCCAGTGTGACAAGTATGCTTCAAATTATTTTATCCATAGTGTGGGGTAATTTTTTCCTATGTCGTCATGGATGGGGTCTCAAGTTTTTTACTTTTTATAGGGAAATTAAATTCTATTGTCGTTTTTTTTTATTTTTTTAATATAATATTATTTTAGCTTGCGCATATCTTATCATCAACCTAACAAAATTGCATAGATGTATATTACCTTTTTATTTGACTGATTTGGGGTTCATTATCAGTATTTCGACAGCCTTATCATGTTTCGATCCTACACTACTGCTTTGTATGTTGATAGTCACAGATCTTAAAGAATCATCATCATCATCAGCCCATTTTCGACCGAATTTAAGGTTTTTACCTATTTTTCTACCTCGACATGATTTTGTAAAATTTTTAACTTAAATCAAATGTTTATCTAAACCTTTGAAAACACCCTCCACACCCCGCGCACAGCCCAACATCTAGTTCAAATTATAAAATAATCCAGTGGCAACAATGTTTTCACTTAGTATTTTGTGTGATAATGTGATTCATGTGATGTATTAGAGGCATTTTAAATAATTATAGATTTAAATTCAGTGTCTTTAATGTCATCAAAATTTTCGTTCTCATACTTAAAATATTTTTGGTATAAAAACAAATTCTAAAGTACCAGTTTTTGTCCGAGTGAAGTCCGAAAAAGACTACAATTATGTGACAGTACTAAAATTATGAAATGTTTTATTGGAAAAGATATTTTTTTAAGAGAAATGGAGAATGTGCATGTGTGCCATGGAGCAGACCACGAGGTTAACCTAATTAAGTCAATTATTTAGAAATTTTTAAATAAACGGCTTCACCATATTTCAAAACTAGAAACGACCGTGAGAAGTGTAAAAGTAGATGCCAGAAGGCAATATTTCAAAAAATGGTGCAAAATAAAGGTGTATAAAATAATTAGCGTCACGTGTTTTTATAACTACGTCAATCTCAGTCACTAGAAAAAGGTACTAATAAAGTACATCTAAATTTAGAGGTATTTTGTTTGCTGATACTAGCAACATTACACGCACACGACGACGCGTGTCGCTACAGTGTAAAAAGTACGTGGCTATGTGTGCCACGCACACATGTATAAAAAGTCGCATTCACTCGTGCGCTTGACACCGCGGCGTCTGCCTTTATTCCTGTAGTCTGAGCTAGTGTCATAAATTAAAATTGTTGATCCTAAAAATATAAATGTAGCGCCTGTAGCTCGGTTAGCTTAGGTGATCTAACGCGATCATCGAAGCTAAGCAACGGTCGATGCGGACAGAGGTTTTTTTTTTTTTTCAAAGTCAAATACATTTATTGCTTCGATTCGAATTAAGATGTTATACATTTAAAAGGTAGGTATCTCATAACGGACCCTGTCCGGGTATCGCAACACAAGGATGGGTGACCATGCATGAGACGTTTTTCAAGGGCATTTTCGTCTGAGTGCTATCGTGGGTCGGATGACTCGTTAAATTGTAGGTCCCGGCTGTTAGTCTTAGTACAAACAGTCGTTAAGCCAAATCAGAGGCCTTCGGGCGGCTTTAAAAAAATCTAACACCAGAGCTTGGCCACTTACCTCATACAAAGAAGAAGACGAACATCGCTTTTATTAATTTAACTTTTATTTAAAAAAATATTTTTAAATACATCATTCTTCATAGCGTCCAGCATTTTGTAATACAGTGTAAACTCTATATAACGACACTGAAGGGACTGTGCATTTTATGGCCTTATAGAGAGTGGCTGTTAAATTGAGAGAAAATATCATTGTATGGAATACAAGCTAAACAAACTAAAGCCAATTGATTTCGACGCTTTAGATAGATAGATAGATAGATATACTCTTTATTGCAACACAAAAAGGGAATACAAACAAAGAGAAAAATAAATAAACAACTTATAAGCAGTGTTACAAGTGGCGGCCTTATCACTTACAGCGATCTCTTCCAGGCAACCAAAGCATGGAGAGGAAATCACAATAAATATGATACGGGGTGTTCAACAAAGAGATTAATAATGATAATGACTAAAAATACCTACAAATAACCAATACATAATAATACCTACATAAAATACTAATACATATACATACATAAATATATAAGTATAATTAACAATATGCTACGATACACTAATACATATAATATATTCTATATAAAAATATATATTTGACAAAGACATACATAATATAATAGTAACTTTATTCTAGAGAAGACAGATACCAGTTTTTGACTTTATTTTTAAATGAATCTAGAGACTTGGCTAGCTTTATGTCCACAGGTAAGGCATTCCATAGTCGGATAGCCTGAATAGTAAAAGAATTACTAAAAAAAGTAGAACTGTGCCTAGGGTACTTGAGCATTAGATTATCCGATGACCGAAGATCACGGGCGTGAGAAGTGTGTACAAAATTTAGACAGCATTTCAAATAGCGTGGTGTTGAGGGATTAAATAATAAACTGTACACAAGAGACAGGATATGAGCATTCCGGCGAAGGCGAATAGGCAGCCACTTGAGCTTCATACGAAACTGAGACACATGGTCATATTTGCGTAATCCAAATATGAACCTAATGCAATAATTTTGAAGCCGCTCAAGCTTATCTAGCTGATCCTCACGGAGATCTAAATAGCAGGCGTCTGCATAATCCAAGATGGGAAGAAGAAGAGACTGAGCAAGCGCAATTTTAGTGGCAGTGGGTAAGAAGTTGCGGAGACGTCTTAATGAAGCCCCTGAGGCAAACATTCTGCTGCTAATCAACTCTAAGTGAGTATCCCAGCTTAGACACCGATCTATCGTCACGCCAAGATTTTTTACCGACTCGCAATACGGTATTATGATCCCATCAAATACAACTGGAGGAATTGAAGCCCAATCGATTCTCGAAATCATACGCGAGCTACCAACAATGATGACCTGTGTCTTTGATGGATTAACTTTTAAGCCAAATGATTTACTCCACTTCAAGATTTGACACAGATCAGCATTGGTAGCAGCTATAGCAGAGCTAAGTTCACTGATATGAGCTTGACAGTAGATTTGAAGGTCATCAGCATACAGGTGGTAGGAAGAAGAGAGACAAAGAGATATGGAATTGATAAAGACAGCAAAAAGAAGAGGAGATAAGACGCTGCCCTGCGGAACACCAGCGTTCGTGTTACACCATGAAGAGAACAAGTCTCCAAGATGAACCCGCTGCCGGCGCCCAAACAGGTAACTATGAAACCACTCTACCACCGATGGAGATATGTTGAGTGAGCTAAGTATTCGCAACATAATATCCAGATTGACGGAATTAAAAGCATTACTAAAATCTAACAGAGTTAGAATAGTAAGCTTGCCGTCATCCATGCCTTGCCGCATATCGTCAGTGATTTTTACAAGAGCAGTAACAGTGCTGTGCCCAGGACGGAAACCAGATTGGAGAGGATTCAAAAGATCATGTCGTGTAAGAAAAAGGTTTAGTTGCTTATGAACAAGGCGCTCTAGAGCTTTAGAAAGGAAAGGTAAAATAGAAATAGGACGGTACTCAGAAAAGGATTTTGGATTAGATTTTTTAGGTAATGGAATAATATGCGCATCCTTCCAAATAGAGGGAAATTCTGCACAGGAGATGGAATTGTTAAAAAGAATACAGATGGTAGGGAGAACGCATTTAAGGATGGGCAACAGCATGTTCTTACTTATAGCGTCACTACCGACTGCATTGGAGGCAATGGATAATATGCTTTTCTCAACATCACATTCGGTGAATAGATTGAAAGTAAAAGGAGGAAAGTCTGGGGTTCTTATGGCAGAAAGATTACTAAGAGTTTCGTTTTTATCCTCATCAGACATAGCAGACGAGGAAGAAAAGTGAATGTTTAGAGAATTAATATCAAGATCATTAGAAGCCGTTGACGTACAAGATTTGCCAATTCCCAATGACTTAAGAAACTTCCAGACTTTAGCTGGATTTTCATTATCAACTGAAGCATGAACGTAGCGGCGCAGCGCGTCTCTACACACCATGTTACACCGATTACGAGCCTGAACATACCTAGATTTGTTGATTTCAGTGGGACGCATTTTGTACCTAGTCTTGGCGACAGCTTTTTTGTGCATAAGTGCTCTTATGTCATCAGTGAGCCAAGGCGCAGGCAATTGTTTTAATTTAATGGCACGGAGAGGGGCGTGCTTATCGTAGAGTTGAGTAATACGAGAATTGAAAATAGTAACTTTTTCGTCTAATGACGTCGCACGCACCACTGAACTCCAATCAATCTTTTCGGCATCATCCAAAAGAGCTTGGCGGTCCATACCACTAAAATTGCGCTGAAATATAATTTGCGGCTTAGGTTTGGGGGGGCGAATTTTGTAAGAAAGAAAGATCAAGTCGTGATAAGAGAAATCATTAGCAGCATATTGTCCATGTTTAGACACATGCTGCAATGATGAAACTATAATTAAATCAAGAAGTGAAGGAGTACAGTTAGGAAAGTGATGTGTGGCATTTAAGGGAAGCAGGTGCATATTATTAGACCTGATAATACTTTCTAACTTAGAAGAACGGGAATCACATTTTAAAAGACAAGTATTAAAATCACCCATTATAATAGAATGGGTATAAAAAGGGCATAAATCTCCGAGGAGACTTTCAAATGAAGTAAAATAGTCAACATTTTTGCTAGGGCTATAGTAGGCTCCGAGAAGAATTTTAGTTTTAGAGAGAAGCACCTCTACGAACAGATGCTCGCCGGCTTTTGATGGTGGAGGTTGAGCAGATTGGCTGACGATAGTATAGGGGATATTAGCCTTTAGATAAATACATACACCACCACCAACGGAACCGACGCGGTCATTCCGTATGAGGATGAAACCAGGGAGAGAATAAGAGATAGTAGGTAGACTAGGTTTAAGCCAAGATTCGGAGACAACTATAGCATGGACGTGACGTTGATCAAGAGACGCAAGCATATCAGAGTAACTAGCCGGAATGCTCTGAGCATTTATGTGGACAACGTTAAAATTTTTCGGGACATCGGAGAAGTTTGTATCCAGAAAATCAGTTAGTGGAAGTAGACTAACAAAACTACTGTCACTGCTATCAGAGTCTTCAGAAGAAGCCGTAAAGAATTCATTGTCGCTACTATTATTATCAAATATATTTAACATACGTACAAAATATAAAAATATATAATTAAACTAAAATATATATATGTATATATACAAAAACAAAAAAAAAAAAAACTAATTAATAACACCTGCCATTTGCATTAGAACAGTAAAATTTTAAATACTAACCTAACATAACATTCGAAACTCACAACACTCACTTATTCATGACTATTACTCGCTTAAATTAAGGCAAAACAGTTTTACAACCACAGTTAACACATAATATTATGCAACAGATTAATATATAAATAAAAAGCATTGTTACCTATACATATTTGTAGAACAGCATTAACTTAACAATTATTTTAACAACATTATATTATAACAAATAAAGAAATACTAAAGGGAAATAATATCGAAAAAGCTAAATAGCAGCATCGTGTCAAGCGCAAAGAAGTTGACAGTTGAAAAACGAATGACACAAACAAGCAAAAATAATTTTGTTCGAAAACAACATGACAATGAACAATCAATGTAACAAATTACAATTTACATATTATAAGGGTATTGAAACAGTGCTAAAAAAAAACTAAGTGAAAAGTTGTTTTATACCGTCAGCAAGATAAGGCTAATTGCAATTGTTACACTCCTAAAACTACTTGGGTATTGCACGACGCTTATCTTTGGCGTCCTTGCCTTTCGATGCTGTCGTGGGCTTCTTATTTTTAGGAGCTGCTACTTTGGAAACCGCTGTTTCTGCTGCTGCCGGCAAACCGATTTTATCCAGCTCAACGGTTGATGTGATCCGATGTCGTTTCCCATCCGCCGCCAAAACATAAACAAAACCGTCCCGCGTCCAACACTTATTGATGCCGAATCGCTGGCGGGCCGTCATAAAAGCATCATGTCGAGATTTGGTCAGGAACTCCGACATAGTTACGCCAGTTCCTTTTAGAGTAGTCTTCGCAAGCCAAAGTTTTTGTTTCATAGAGAGTTCCCGCAGCTTAACTAACAAAGGCCTCGGCTTATCGGACGCCGACGGGCGGCCCATCCTGTGACAGCGACTTATATGTTCGGCTGTAAAACCACTGATCTTCAGCTGCTTAGCCACTATGTTAACGGCGGTGCAGGTAGCATCTTCATCCTTCTCAACCACTCCATGGAAGAGCAAGATCTTGTTCCGTGCTCGCATCTCCTGTGAATCAGTCTGTTTTGCTAGCAAATAAATCTGCTCTTGCAGAGACTGAATTGCTCCCAACATGAAGGTACGGAACTCCTCAAACTTTTCTGCTAATGTAGGCTGGTTGACTACAGTAGGAGATGATAATGATCCTTCAAGTTCCGCTTGGAAAGTTTCCATCTTCTTCAAGAACAATTCTTGCAGCTGGATTTGTGATTGCAAAACAGCTTCCATTGCACTAAATTAATAAGTGACACTGTGGCAAACAAGTGATCTGTGATTGTGTAGGAGATATGTTAGGATTCACTGAGGAAATGCACTATGGCAAGTATTTACACTTAATTATTTATATTTGCATTATATTTGGACTACAAAAATGAATAATAATATTATTAATTACATTTAAAAGCAGGAGAACAATTACACACAATGTTACTGTTTCACTACCCACAAGGCAAAAAAAAAAGAGAGCGCTTTAGAGAGTTGTCATTAAATCGAGTGACGTTACATGGAGTTTACACTGTAGTTATATATTCAATACTATATATACTTACTTTTTTGCTCTACTGCTACATTCTCCAGTACCTTTAATGCCATCCCTGAAAATAAACATATTAAGTTTGTGAATAAACTAGAACTTTTAGGCTTTAGGACAAAAGTGGTGACCCCAACTCCAGGTCGTATCAACTTGATGCAAATTGTGTTGCTATAACTTTTCAGCGCGGCAATGCAGCCAGCGATAGTGTAGCTTATATGACACGTTCGTAGATTTACCATAGCAGCGCCATCTATTGATTACTTACTCAACCCAGCGGAAAGGTATCGACATCTGTTAGAATCATTTGGAGTGAACAGATAATTGTGACTGTCAAATAATAACAGACAATAATTAGCAATAAATTAAAATTGCGACCATAAATTTGAGATTTAAACTATCCTATCTCTCAAGTTGGATTGAAAGGCACATGGTGTGCGAATTTTATTATAATCGGTAAAGTGGTTTAGGAGTCCATTGAGGACAAACATTGTGACACGAAATTTATATATATTAAGATAGGGTTTCTACTAACGCAAAACTTTTTACGGGTGAAAAAGGGTGTTAAACTACCGAAAACTAATGCATCGTGCAGTATCCTGTATGCTTCGATAGTAGCCAAACTTTATAAAGCTTGCATTATGTGGTATCCCGAAAACTCACTACTAAAACTCAAAAGAAATAACAAGAATCTACACAGTCACAATTAATACAAAATTTGATTGTTTACATTGGTGTCCAATGTCAGGAAATCAGCTGATGGCAGATAGTCGGCCATATGGGATCTTATTGCGCCGCTATTGTACGGTTATAGTAGGGTCCTGGCTACTATAACTTTACAGTAGGCTTAAAGAACTTTTTAGCGCTATAGTGCGTTTATTAATAACGATTTTCGTCATTTTTGTTATAGTGATGTTAAAGAACACTTTAACTGTTCCATAATCTTTTATCAATAAGACCGTTAATTTAAAGATATGTAAAAAGTCTTACTCTAGAGTATTAAACAGTTGCAGACAGATGAAGAACAGGTTGTTTGCGAAAGAAATGAACACGATGCCGCTGATGACGTCATCAACTTTACGGACTAGCTGCGTCGCCCGGCCGTACTCCTCTCGGACACTGCGCCAGAACTCTTGTGGCAGATACTGAAAAACAAACAAACACTGTTCTTAGAAAAACTTTTTATGTATATACTTTTTCCGGTACAGAATTTAAGAACAAGACATAAGAAGTCCGTTATACGTTCCCACTGCATGAACTTCCTTCTCTCACGAGGAGAGGGTTTTGGGCCATAATCCACCACGCTGGCCAAGTGTGGGTTGGCGGATGACACACGTCTTCGATTATTGTGGTCCATGTCAGTTTCCACATGTTTTTTTTTCCTTCACCATAAAGCGAGTGCAAATCCACACAACTTGAAAAGCAAGTGTGGGGCCGGGATCGAACCGTCCGTCTGATTCAATGATATTATTATGATATTATTAATATTATGATATTATTTGCCAGTTGAAGGAAGTTAACGTTTCTATTTGTAGAATCTTATTGTATGTAGTTAGTGCATTGACATTCATATAATCGTATTATAAACAAACGCCTGTGGCTCAGCTAGCTAAGGTGATCTGACGAGATCATTGAAGCTAAGCAACGGTCAATGAGGACGGTGTTTAATTGGGTGATTATGCACTAGACTGTCGTTTTTAAGCGGCATTTTATCTGGATTCTTTTCATTCTATCATGACACGTTAAATTGTAGGTCCCGGCTGTTAGTCTCAGTACAAGTAGTCATTTAGACAAGTCAGAGGCTTTCGGGCGTCTTGAAAACTCTCAACACCAGAGCTTGGCCACTTACCTCATAGGAAGAAGAAGAAAAATTGTGAGCAAGATGCGAATCAGATCTGATAATGATCTGATTCTGATCAATAAGATCAGAATAAAATGTTCTTGAGAAAACGTAATCTCTCACCATCATCATCATCCACAGCCGATTCTATCCCACTGCTGGGTATAGGTTTTCTGTCATGCCATCTGCCTCGTTCCTGTGCCAATCTAGTCCAGGCTCAATGTCGTTGCAGCGGCAATGCGCTGTGCGGTCCTGCATCCCTGCCCCCGTCGTGAGAAGGGACACCGTGAGGTTTTAGTTGGTAGTGACGACCCCTCTGGCCCTCGAGTCCGACATACCCCGCCCGCCTCCCCCAGGGTTGTAGCGAAAGATGCGAAAATGCATTTCCTCACGAAAAAAAAAATTCCGACCCATCTTGCCTTGGGACGTCCTACATTCCGCTTCTCTAGCCTCGACGTAATCTCTCAGTGAAGTTCAAAACAGCATTCCACTATGCTAATCTGCAACTAGTACTTCGTACTTTGCCAATTTCAAACAAAACAAATCAACTAATCTCCGCTTAGCTCTGAGTCCAATTCCGAGTGCAATCACTTGTAAGAGTACGATACACGTCCAAAAGTTTCGGAGATTTCCAGAAACTTCCTCATACATTGGGTTTTGAGGAATTTTGTCGGGTTCTGTTTGTTTCCACCAATTGAAACCTTTGTTTCATGTTGGTGGGATAAAAGTCAGGCGAATGAAATGCTAAAAATTTTAATAAATAAAGGAGATTAAAGCTTTTGATAGTATGACGTATATGCATACAAATTATTATGAAAAGGGAAAAAGATGGATTTTAAGTTAAGTATGTTAATCTTAAGTTGTGTTATAGTTTAATCCTAAAAATTACTTTTTTCTACTATGTGGGGTCAGCACAGCCTGTTTTTTTTTGCCACAGATGGCTGACAGAATAGTGTGGAAACAAGATTCTGTCAGCTGTCATATCTACATTCATATTTATGTAATAATTTAAATATTAGAGTATAAAAATTTGGTTTTTAATACGTGTAGATATATGGTTGCAGGTATCGTGTACTAATAATGTAAAAAATGTCAAGCTTCAGAATGACTGACAATTGAAATAAGCGACAGACCCATGAGAAGCACTGAAGAATTTGTTCTGTTAAATACTCAACTTAAGGCTTAGTTTACGCACACGGAGACACAGTACTACACTGATATACATGGTTGTATCATATTCAATGGTGACGTATCGTCATCATACAAGCATCTTTTGCTGATGCGTTCAAAAATAAGAAAAGTTAAGATATTATTTTATTATTGTACCTTGTTATTTTTTCTTTCGTTAGAATTCCTTTTTTTTATAAGGTTATATCACAGCTGATATACAGATGATAGATCTATATCATATATGATATCATTTTATTCTAAACCAATATTATAATAAGGGAAAAGTTTGATTTTATGTTTGTTTGACGCGTAAGCTCCGAAACTACTAGACCAATTTGAAAAAATCTTTCGCCGTTGCTTGGGAAGCTACACTATAATATATACCTGTGAAACATAGGCTATATTTTGTTTCTTCTTGCAACTTAGATTATGTTATAGCCCGTGCGAAGCCGGGAGAATATCCTCCCGGCTAGTTCATTATATTATTATTATTATTGAAATGTAATCATATTTTTGATTAAAAATTATATCAAAGTAATATAATTACTATGTATCACTATGATAATAAATCAATTCTATTCTATTTTGTTTTTTTTTTTAATATTAGTTGAAGTCGTTTGAGTAGTGTTACCATAATGTAGCAAGAAAATAAATAAAATATTAGGACCAATTTCACACACGGCTGCTTAGCCCCATTCTAAACTATTTATAGTTTGTATTATGGTTGGTAACACAACTGATATACTACTTAAACATACATAGATACTTTATAACGATACATATTGAACACCCAGACCGACATCCAATAAATTAGGTCATCACAAAGATGTTGGCTGTGCCGCAAATCGTTCGCTGGGATCCTCTGGTTGGCAGTCTGGCATGGTAACAATAACGCCAAAGGATTCGTTAAAGCAATTTCAAACTCAAAATATCCTGACAATAATAATTATTCTAAGTACAAAACCGTGTGGGTGTGACCAGATTTGATATTGATAAAGCAATACTCAAAGTACCTAAATAAGAATTAAAATTATCCAGTAAGTTCTTTTTTTATCTTCTTAGAAAAAGCTTTACAAAACAATTATAAAAATTAATTAAAAATATCGAAGATTTACTTACTCTCTGTGCATTGGTTCTAAATAAGGGGAGACGTTGACACCCGTCTAGAAAATACGTCTGTAAGTGAAACGAGATTTTCCTCCTTCGAAACACGATGACGCACTGTTTTAAAATAAAGCCTAAATCTTACAGAATGTTTCTTTACAAGTTTTTACATTTACTCGAAAAAAAATCAGCGTTGACTTTTATTTAAAAAATATATATAGTTAGATCCTTTGTTTACTATTCACAAGCACAAGGAACCCATTATACGTTCACACTGCTGGTACTCGGGGCTTTCTCTCACTAGGAGAGAGTTATAGGCCATTATCCACCACGCTGGCTAAGTGTGGGTTGGTGAATGACACACGTCTTCGGATATTGCAGTCATCAAACGTGTCGGTTTCCTTGTGATGTTTTCCTTCACCATAAAGCGAGTGCAAATCTACACAGCTTGAAAGACAAATCATTGGTGTAGAACCGGGATCGAACTAGGGGCCGTCTGATTGAAAAGAAGAAGTTTATACCACCGAGCACACTCGCTTTTTCTACTCAGTTACTTACTATTCAATCACCAAGAAAAAAAAAATCGTTACATTCTACCATGTCACAGACACACACACACACAAAAATACACTGCTCAATAGAAGATAAAATTAAATATTTAGTGTACTTCCCTATCACAGCGAAAGTACACTAAATATTTAATTTTGTCTTCTATTTTCAATGGATTTTCGCAAAAGTAACGCCTGAGTCAATAAGTTACACTCGTCAAATTTACAACACCCCATCGTTTGTCGATCGAAGGTCAAAAGGCTGGGTTTAAGCTTATTTTAACATAGTTATGTACGTATATATGGAAAGTTTTCCCTAAACAAAGAAGTCAAATTGGCACTCTTATTAAATCGTACCTTCCCTTGAGCAACAAGTAGCTTCTTATTGACTTGTTCGAGCCTCGATGTGAGATAGTAGCTCATGCAGATCACGAAAAGGTCGGAGAAGTTCCAAATGAAGGTCGATTGGAAGTGCAGGAACTGGAAATTAGAATAATCCGTTTTAAAATGTTCGTAGAAGGAACGAGTTTATTTTTTTCAAGAAACTAGGCATTTTTAAATAGAAAGCATTTGACACATTAAATTGGTTTCAATATTAGAACTAGCTCATTTGATAAATTAATGCTATCCAATTTTTTAATGTATCATTTAAAATCCAAAGACTAATCCGAGTACAAAACATGGTTTTAATTTAGACGTAGTATTGGCTGCATCAGATTCTACAGAACAGTAGTTTGTAGTACCGGGTTGGTTAATTATGACATTTAAAAACTAAAATCAATAAAACGGCTCAATAGTTTAAGATTTTTCTGAAACTGTTGAGCCGTTTTATAAAACTGGTCTTGTGACCAGGTCGCTAAAGCTATACTCAAAGTACTTATGTAAAGATTAAAATTATACAGACTGTTATATTTATCTTCCTAGAAAAAACTTCAGGAACAACCTCACATAAGGCCCTACTAATCAATTGCCTCCGCAATAATATGATTTTCTATTTCATTCGGCTACTCGGAAAACAATTGTGTTATCACAAAGAATGTCTAGTGCCTACTTAACCGATAATAAAACACAGCTGTCTCTTAATATTAATGGAAACACAATATTGGCTTTTACTAGAAACAAATACATAAGCTTATAATATAAATGTTACGCTACAAAATATTAAGCTTATTTTGTAATAAATGGGAACTAATTGGGGAACTGTAGCCAAACTTTTTATTGCCGAAATTGGGCGTAAAATTAGAGAGAGATCGGGTGATTTCCGCTCCAGATCGTACCTGGCGCAAAGGCTATCCATAGCTATACAACGCGGCAATGCCACGAGCGTTATGGGTACCTTTCCGTCAGGTTCTGTTCGGAGTGGCCTTTTAAATTAGTTTTATTGGTAGTTTTGTTTTTTTATTTTTCATTTTATAATTTATTTCAAATTGTATACTTTGTAAATTTGGAGTAAAAAATAAAGCTTTAATAGAATTTTACGAGTGTAAAAATCAAAGCGTTAGACTGTGCATTATAGTTAGCGCTTTGGTGTATTAATATAAAACTGTTCTATTTTATTACATTAAAGGTACTGTATTAGCAAATAATTTATTTATGTAAAAATTATTCATGTCAAAAACATTTAAAATTAGGAAAACCCGCCCATGACCGTACCTGGTGCAAAGGTGCCCATAACACTGGCTGCGTTTCCACGCTGAATAGCAATGGCTATCCTCTGCACCAAGTACGATCGAGAACGGGGATCCCCCGTCCTATCGACTAGTCTTCGCCCGAGTTCATCTACTAGTCTCCTCGCATCTTCACCCCATTAAAGGTTACTTTGCACATTACCTGGGTTACTCCACCCAAAACAGGAGAATAGGGCAAAGTGTTAAACACCCACGGGTAGAAATGGGTGACAAAACCTTCATAAGTGGTTTTGTTCGGGTAACAGATCTCGGCGCCGGCGAACGCAGACATTAAGGAAAGTATGTGTTCAGCTGAAAAGAGAAGAAACAAAGTTATTGAAAACAATTGTAAAACTAAAAACTTTAAAATCTCCGACTCAAGTGTGTGGTGCGACCTTGGTTCTAAAATTCATCACAATTAATGTACTTCACTCGATGACCTCGTTGGCGTAATGGTTACCATGCCGGACTGCCAATCAGAAGGTTCCGGGTTCGATTCCTGGCACAGCCAACATCTTTGTGCTGAACTCAATTTGTTGGTTGTCGGTCTGGGTGTTAAATATGTATCGATTTAAAATGTGTAAGTATGTATATGTAGTATATCAGTTGTGTTAGCGTCCATAATACGAACTAGAAAAAGTTCAGTATGGGTTTGACCAGCTGTGTGTGAAATTTGTCCCAATATTTTTTTATTATTTTATTTTTACAAAACAAGCCCTTTCATTTGAAGCAGTTGTGACATAATGCGTCCTTCGCCATTTTTGTAGAGGCCTTATCTTAGATCAATGATCTATTAAATATAACTTTAAAATAAACCATTATTGATTTTATATTTCCCTTTTTATATGTACTTTATTTCGTTGACAATCCACTTCCAAACGTTCAATCAGCTTCGTTCAAATATTTATGGCGAGGCGGTTCAATAGCACCGAATACTCGCGACTATTCCACTTTGTGATTTTATGCCGGAAGTTAAAAATAAGAAAACATTAAGTTTGGATACTCACTTATGTTAGTGTCACGTTTTCTTAATATTTGTCTCGCAATACTTTATTTTATTGATAACGCACGTAAAGGAAAGAGGATAGAATTGACTTATCTGTGTGTTTTTGTGTGTATATCTGTGGCAACGTACTCGTAAGTCCAAAAAGAACGAAACAATTTTGACTTAATTTCATTTTTAATTGAAACGGAACGGTGTTTTGAGTAATTTTTGATGAAAGTCGGTCCATCAAATTAAAAAGCTCGACTACCAATTCATTTTTAATAAATTTAAAATCTTACAGCCACCCCTAATTACTTACCATTAATAACGAGAACTTACCTAATGCCAGGAACAATACAATCGCACAAGTTATGTTACACCTTTGCGCTAATCTGTCATCAAAATTGGGATCCAAATCTTCAGTCCTTGATATCTTCTGCACCAACGCTGGCCATTGCTTGGCCATTTGAAAAAACATTACCATTGTTATACATGCTGTTGCGTAGAATATTATTGGTGCTGAAAATAAAAGAGCATATCTGTTGTCAGTTGCTGATCAGTCAGAAAAATGACAGGCTTCAGCTGATCTGAAGCCTGTCATTTTTCGAGTTGCATTTTCATCTGGGCACTACCGTGGGTCGGATGACCAATTAAGTTGTAGGTTCCGGCTGTTAGTCTTAGTATAAGCAGTCTTTAAGCCAAGTCAAAGGCCTTCGAGTGGATTGAAAACTCTTAACACCAGAGCTTGGCCTCTTAACTAATACGAAGAAGAAGAAAAAGAACTGATGGTTGACTACTTGATTAAACTTACTTGTTCCGTTTAGTGTTATAATCTGTCTGGACGATCGATACATACACATTATAGTCATAAACATCTGTCCGAACAGAGACAGAAATGTGTAGACGCATTTCCAAGAAGAATTTACGAATCTGAAAAGAACATTATACCTACCATAGAATAATCTATTTTGATAATACTATTATTTATTATGTAATTGATTTATTTATTTCAACATTTCCAATTAGTGTTTACATCATCTTATCAATATCATATTAAAAATATAATATATATAAAACAATTCATTAATTAATATTTTTTATAATTTCATAAATAAAGCTACCCGCCCAAACGTGCCCATCAGGCTTGCCGCATTTCATTATTAAATTATTTTTTAACTGCTTACATAATGATAAAATAAAGTTGAACATAACTTAAGAATAGTAAAGTGAAAAATATTTTGATAATATGTATTTAATAGTGATGAAAGACAAAGGAGCGAATGTAAATATTGCGGGTTAAAGAATAGTGTGGTAACAAAATCGGGCTATACCGACCCCACATAGTGGGAAAAGGCGAAGACACAGAAGAAGGGAGCAAAAGAAGCCCACACGTTCCCACTGCTGGGACTCGGGCCCTTCTTTTATTAGGAGAGAGATATAGGCCAACTAGCCCCGAGTCCCAGCAGTGGGAACGTAAAGGGGCTGCTTATGCTATGCTTATGAGGCTGGCATTTTGGAAAATCTTCCCACTGGAACTGGTTTCTTAGATTAGAAATAGTTCTAGAGTAGAGTAATTTTGTAAGTGTGCTTACGAGGTCTATAAAAGTTAGCAAAACTACTTTGTAATGCATATAAAAATATGTTTTATCTAAAAGCATACTTCCAATCTATGCTTTAAGCAATGTGTTATTAATTTTATGATTCATTGAACAATAATTTATTTTTATGAATGATAAGTTTACACTGTATTACGACTAACATGATGTTAAGTGATATTGCGGTCTAAGATGGAGCGCGCTTGCCTAGAAGAAAACGGTTCACTTTTGCCTTGGAGACAGTAAGGTAAAGGAGCAACGATATACGGAATAAAATGGGTAGTGGATGAAGACGATATGCTCAGGATAGGGTCGCGTGGCGTGCCTTTGGGAGAGGCCTATGTCCAGCAGTGGACGCAGACGGGCTGATGATGATGATGATGATAATAAGTTTAATAAAAAACTTCTTACTTCACGTTTCTCGTATTATCACTGTAAAGCCCAACGACGGGAAGTAGAGAAAACAGCTGCCCCGTTAGTAGAGTTACTTTCATGGACTTCTGGAACGTCGCCGGCGATTTGGATTTAGGTTTAACATGTACTTTGTTCTCTGAAATGTTAAAAAAGAACAGATATAAAAACATGATTGAGAATATCGAAAACAAAAAATTATTCATGGAACGTAATATACGAAAATAATAATAAAGAAAATCAATTAAATTTTTCTTACATTTTCAAAAGACGTTACACCACGTATGAGTTTAAAAAACATAATATGTACTACAAACATTATGAAAAAAAAATGAACTTAAAAACATCAATATATTTAGCCTACTAAAAAGCAGGTACACACAATATATTACAACTAGCAATGTCTCTAAAAAACAGAAAAATATTAATTTAATAGTTTCAGTTTTAAAATATCTTTATTCCAAAATAGAAATAAACACCAACAATGATAGTGTAAATTACTTAATCCGAACATATTGCAACATGAAGTAATTGCGTTTCTTTTTCTAGCTTATTTGCCCATATAAAACTTACAAAATTATTAATCTAGTTGGTTTACACAAGCATCAAGGAAACAAAGAAACTTACGGTTACTTACAAAATGAAATAAATGTATAATGGTCAAGAAAATAAAGGAATTCTCTGGCATAGCAGGCGCCAGAAAAATAAGAATATAAATAAAAAAAATATTTTAGGTAAATAAGGAGATTTTACAGTTGAATAACATTTGTTTTTTACAAGAAAGTTTACTTACTTGGTATCCAAAACATCATGTTTTTCTTGTTAAACCGCTGTCCCATTTTGTTGTTCGATTGAAATGAAATAAACAATCAGAACTTCAGGCCACTTCCATTAGTTCAAGTTAGTAAGGCCTAATGATTATTGCCCTTTTCGATTATCATCAATTTTGTTCCGGATCTTTTGTTGGTATGTATTAGGAATCCTTGAAAAGAAACTGTGTTATTAAGCAACTAGGTGCTATTAAGTAGTAAGCTTGACGTTTAAGTATTTCTGTGTCTGTATATATTATGTTGTTACACCAATTTAAAATCAAATGTATTTTAATGAACTAAAAGCTTATGGCTAATTATTTACACCATTACTCTGAAATTATTTATTTTTTGAAAAGTGGGCAATTTGAAATTATTTATTTTTTGAAAAGTGTGTTATGATTATAAGTTCTGTTTAATGGATCTCGGTCCAATATGGCCGTCACCCAAAAATGGCGGATCACTTAATTTTTCCCAATTCCTTCAATATGAGTATCAATCGAAACGTCTAGAAGATTACATGCATCATTATAAATTCCAAGATAAGATGGCCGCTGCCAAGAAATGTTCTTCTGTTGGAGGTTTTATTAATTTTTAATTTTTCACTTGTTTAGTAAATTTCGTGACTAATATTTCGAATTTTTTTTGGACACATTTCACACACGGCTGGTTAACCCCATACTAAAGCGTTTTTAGTTTGTATTATGGTAAATACTACACCTACATACATACATATTTTTATATGGATAGAGTTTTAACACACAGACCCACAGCCAACAAATTTAGTACAGCATAAAGATGTCGGCCATACCGGGAATCGAACCCGGAACCTTCTGATTGGCAGTCCACCATGGTAACCATTACGCCAACGTGATGGTCAAAAGTTAATTAATTCACACACACTTTGCTTGCTCGCTTAATTATCAAAATGTTAAAGTTTAATTATCCAATTAACAAACCTCAAACTCAAATTTAACGCTTACTATTTATTATGAAATGTTTCACTACTTTGAACTCAAACCCACTTCAAAGACCAATGATCAATTTCTGCCTCAGCAAAACCAAAAGGTTAACCTTTCGGTTTCTAAGCGCTTTATTGACAGTACAGACTATTTTAGAACCCCGGCTAGCACAAGACACGAAGTTATATTACTTTCATCACATTTTACAACTTTTAGCTGGAAATAATAATCTTTTCCATCTTATTAGTAGCATGGTAACATGGGACATTTTTCTCATAAAATATTCCTACTTCACGTTTATCGTGGATATTTTATCCCGTTTTCCCCGTTGTTTCACCGTAAAACGATGATAAATACTCTTCGATTGATATACATTGTAAGGAAAATACCATCGTTTAATTAGGAGAAGGAGAAAATAAAGGAACGCAAGTCCTTTTGAGTTGTGTTGCAAGTTCTTAGAAGACATTTTTAAACACATTTATTTACCCATACTTTGGTACCACCTATAAATGTGTAATAAAACTGGCAAAAATCTAAATAGATATTTTAGATCCAGGTTTTTTCAATATTGATAAATATGATAGTTATCATTTTAAGAAAAAATATTCTCGAGTTTTTGTTTGACGATCTTCAAACTATTTTGATCAATATTTTTTACTGTTACCATTTCTGATTTGTTAATAATAACACAACTGAGAAATTTGAGATTTTCCCACGTTATTGCCGTTAATA
The DNA here is from genome assembly GCA_035578125.1 of Mellilla xanthometata. Taxonomy (NCBI): domain Eukaryota; kingdom Metazoa; phylum Arthropoda; class Insecta; order Lepidoptera; family Geometridae; genus Mellilla; species Mellilla xanthometata. The sequence goes on from JAPUBQ010000020.1 coordinate 4,399,295, forward strand.
GTCGCAGTAGTTATACGTAGAGGACTGCTATGTTTATTCGTAGATAAGTTGAAATAAAGAACACAGGATTTAAGACGAACGAAAGTTAGCAATCTTTTCGTTTTTACTATGCTTTGTAAATTATTTTAACTTTATTATTCTTAAGTTATGTTCGAATTTATTTTGCTTTGTAAATTATTTTAACTTTATTATTCTTAAGTTATGTTCGAATTTATTTTGTATCATTACTACTAGTTTTGTTTTGGTGTTATAAAATACGTTTTTAAGGATAATAAAATAAAATATATTTTATAGAAGTGAGATTTTTCCACAACTGTCGATGTTCGCTTTTTACAAGTCGACCAGCACATCTGACATAGAACTTAAAAATAAAATCTTAGAAACACAACAATGGTACAATGTTTTTCTACATTAATAAAAGTAACAAGAACACACTGATTATATCCTCTCCCGGTAGATAAACTGTACACTACCCGTGCTTGCCCCGCAATGGGGCTGAATAGATGTTCCGGTTAAAGAGTCTTTATGATCACTTCATTTTGAATCCACACAATGTATGATATCAAAGGTAGACATGAATAACAAACAAACAAATACAGGTGTTATTGTGTAAATAAGAATGGCACTGGTAAAGGTCAGACTAAGGTCTAGGTCACATAGAGCTACATTTATTTACCATAGCATCGAAGTTAACACTAAAAGGTTTATTATGCTTCTTCTTCTTCGTATGAGCTAAGTGGCCAAGCTCTGGTGTCGAGAGTTTTTAAGCCGCCCGAACTAAGAATAACAGCCGGGACCTACAATTTAAGTTGTCATCCGACCTACGGTAGCGCCCAGATGAAAATGCCACTTGAAAAACCACAGTCTTGTGCATGGTCACCCATCCAAACACCGTCCGCATTGACCGTTGCTTAGTTTCGATGATCGCTTCAGATCATTTTATTTTTATCAAAAGCTTAGTATTGTTAACTGACCGCAAGGCAAAGGTTACCATAGACTGCCATAGAGTGGGAATTTTTAGATGGCAGAAGACGACGCAGGCCGCTAACTCGATGGCGCAAGGAGTTGGTGGTCTTCCACACCAACTGGGAGGAGCTGGCCCAGGTCAGAAAAGCGTGAAGATTATTGGGGGAGACCTTTGCAAATATAGGTTAGATAAAAAATATGTTTTTAGTATAATCTTCCAATATACCATGTTGTAGCAGGGGCCATCTTGGTCTGATTTTCACCAAACTTAGCTAAGAACACTTCCAAAACCCACATTTCTAACGAAAAAATTAAATCAAAATAGGATTATGCGTTCAGAAGCTACGGTGCTATAGACAGACACACACACACACACATATACACACAAATAGACATACACTTCACGTAATTATATAGATCACATATAGATACATAATATATTCTATAGATATAGATAGATACATAGTTTCTGTGATATCTGTTGATTTATTTCAATTTTCTGTTTGTTTTAACGTTTATTTTTATACTATTGCTTGAAAATATAGTTGAAATAAATTGTATTTGATTTTGAATTTGAACTTCAAACTTGTAACACCCAATTATTTTTGCATCAGGGTATAAAAAAAATATATAGTAAGCGTTTGGTTAAAAGTTCGCGTGAGTGTCAATATGATTGGTTTTGTTGATTCCTATCAGCTTTGTTTACGTTTTCGTATGATTTATTATAGCTCTATTACGGTTAATTATTATACCTACTGTCTACTTTATTCAGCTTCGATCAAATATATACCAGATTCAGTGTTGCATACAAACACAGCACAAAAAATGGCATGAGTTTACTATACTATTGTATCTATTATCATATACACATAAATGCAAAATATTGACCACGTACCAAAATATTTCAATTTAAGTCAATTGTTTGTTTGTATTGTTGGTTCTGCGATTATAAATGTAGGCCAAACGTAAAAAAAAATATTTGTTTATTATTGTCTAACTAATAATTACTGAGTACTTTAAAACTGAAATGAAGAAAGGTACTTACCGAAAGATAGAGACTCCATCGGAAACTTTAAGACGTACCTTGAAACAGTAGTTATTTTAGCAATTCTTGAAAGCACACTGAGGCATTATAGCACGTTAGATCTGGTTGTACCGTACTAAACTCAAATAAGACCACACTCTTGCTTGTGTTCTTATTTTCCTTGCCGTTTTTAGAGATATCATTTTATATCTAGTACATATTTGATTGAAGTTATTAAGCCAACCCAAATGTTTCGGGCTTGTGGAGGTCATTTAATTTTTTTAAAATAAGTATAAGAAGACTTTTCACACATGGCTGGTTAACCCCATACTGAACCATTTCTAGTTCGTATCATGGTTGCTAACACAACTGATATACTACATATACATACATATTTTAAATAGATACATATTTAACGCCCAGACCGACAGCCAACAAATTTAATTGAGAACAAAAATGTTGACTGTGCCAGGTATCGAACCCGGAAACTTCTGATTGGCAGTCCGGCATGGTAACCATTACGCCAATGAGGTCGTAGTTATTATCAATGGCATCAATTGCGAATGCCTTTTTTTCTGAACCTGGGTGCTACATACTAGTTGAAGGTGACATTTTATGATTTACTGTTACTTCAATTTCCGATAGTGCCATATTTACTTCTACTATTCAGTTTTACAGTCAATAAATAGTCGTACATTTACAATAACCTCATTGAAGTTGAAACAAAATTTTACAGTCGCATTTATTGCAACGAACAGTTTTTATCATGATTGAAAATATTTCCTTTCGTCAATGGTCGAAAAGTGGTTACGTAAAATGATGCTATTCTGGTTATTTCTTCCAGTTCTTTCTATTTATTGTCAAGATAATAATGAAGCAGAGTATGATAGTGTTGTAATTGGTAATTTACGAAAACGGGAACAAATACCTTTGTATAGCTTTAAAAGGAGATGGGATCAAGACAATTTAAATTATAGACGGACCAGAGATATAAGAGAAGATGCTAATTATTACGACAAACGATATGAGGTAACAATTTTAACTTACTTTTGCCTTCCTCATTTATAGTCAAAGTCAAGTACATTTATTGCTTCGTTATGGCATAATTATGATGTTATACATTTAAAAGGTAGGTATCTCATAATGGACCCTGTCCGGGTATCGCAACACAAAAGGAGTGAGCCGGTTTATTTGCATGCAAAAAACAAATCCTTATCGTTAAGAAATTCATCAATAGTGTAATAGCATTTATGCAACAATAATAGTTTTAATTTATTTTCAAAAGTACTGTCTTTGTCAATTTCCATTAATTTTTCTGGTAGCTTATTAAACATTTTGACTGCCATTGAGTTAGGGCCAGAATTATGTATTTTTGACCTTTTTGGAACTAAAGATATATAAATAAAGACTTAGACGTTACAAAACAAAGCAAAGATAATAAAAGACTGAAAATGCGTTCTCCAATATTGTTTTTTGTTAACATATGCATGTTAATAGGTAAAGTTTTAAGAGGAAGAAAACATCGTGAGGAAAATAACAAGAGGACATGTGTCATTTACCAAACCGCACTAGGCAGCGTGGTGAATTATGGCCTATATATTTCTCCTCGTTGGAGAAGGCCCCGAGTCCCAGCAGTGGGAACGTATAGTAGGCTGTTTATGCTTATAAAGTTTTATACAACAATTGTGTGTAATGGTAAAGTTTTATGTGAGAAAACATCGTGAGGAAACTAACAAGAGAACATGATGTGTCATTTAACAAACCGCACTGGGCAGCTTAGTGAATTATGGCCTATATCTCTCTCCTCGTTAGAGAAGGCCCCGAGTCTCAGCAGTAGAAACGTATAGTGAGCTGCTTATGCTTATGCTAATGAAATTTTTTAAAACAATTTTAATAAATTCTTTAATATTATAAAATGTCTTGTATAATGTGCATAGCGCAGTCTAGCGAATATGCCGTCTTTGAAGGAACGAGATCAAATACCGCTAAACACGTGGAATAAGAAGTGGAATAATGTGGACATAAATACTTACAGAAGGACTTTTGATACTAATAATGAAAATTATAATCCTGGTCAAGAGGTGAGTGTAGCGCTTGTAGCTCGGCTAGCTAAGGTGATCCGATTCGATCATCGAAGCTAAGCAACGGTTTTTTTTTATTTTCATATTAGGACACATTTTACACACCGCTGGTTAACCCCATAGTGGACCATTTCAAGTTTGTGTTATGGTAGCTACCACAACTGATATACTACATATACATACATATTTTAAATAGATACATATTAAACACCCAGACCCACAGCCAACAGATTTAGTTAAGCACAAAGATGTTGGCCGGACCGGGAATAGAACCCGGAACCTTCTGATTAGCAGTGCGGCATAGTAACCTTTACGCCAACGAGGTTGTCTGTCGACGCGGACAGTCTTTGGATTGGTGACCATGCACAAAACAATCGTTTTTCAATTGGTAGTTTTATCTGGGCGCTACCGTGGGTCGGGTGATGACGGATGCGTCAAATTGTAGGTCCCAGCTGTTAGTCGTAGTACAAGCAGTAGTTATGCCAAGTCAGAGGCCTTCGGGCGACTTGATAACTCTCGGCACCAGATATTGGCCACTTAGCTCATCCGAAGAAAGAAGTATTAAAACTTTTATTTTGTATGATGGATAGGCAAGCGCTTGATCGAAACTCACCTGATGTTAAGTGATGTTGTGATCTAGGGTGGAGCGCGCTTGCCTAGAAGAAACCGATTCACTCTCGCCTTAAAGACAGAGAGGTTATAGTTCAGACTTATTGTTCAAATCAGTATTCACTGCCAGTTTAATAAGTACCCCAAAATAACTATTCAACCTTTTAGATTATAGTTCATCTACTGTATGAAGAGAAACTTTATTTTCATTAAATCCGTCAGAGCTTTCTGAAGCCCATAAATTGACTGCAATAAAATTCGCTCCGTAAAATTATCGAATCCAACATAACGACTTTTGAAAATAGACTGTGGAGGATCAAATACTTTCTCTGTCCCTTTTTATAGATTATTGACATCGGTATGGCAATTCTGAGCCCAAATTTGAACTTTGAATTTGGAAATTTATTGTGTTGCCATACAACAACCCTACTAATGTTATAATTTAAAACTACAGGTTACTACTAGTAATATTATAAGTTTGTGTGTAAGTGTGTATGTTTCTTATTTCTTTACGCTCTAACGGCTTAACCAATTTTGATTAAATACGATGTGAGATAAGTTAGGTTTTGGATTAAAACATAGACAGACTACTTTTATCCCGAAAACAATTGAGTTTCCTGTGGGATACTCAAATTAATTTCAAAATCTATGTAACTCCTTCACGGCTGAATCGATTTTGATGAGATTTATTACGAAGCTAGATTAGATCTTGGATTAACACACATACTACTTCTTATCCCGGATTGACTTATTTTTGTCACGGATTAACGCGGGTAACAGCACAAGGCAGGTAGTAAAAATTAAGACGATAATTTTTTTTATATACTCCAATTGTGTTTATATACCATTGGTTAGTTTTTACATTTTGGACGTTCATACTTCCCAACCAATATAATTATAAATGTACATACAATTTATTTTGCGCACCCGGTGTCACCTGCCTTTCCGGGATAAATATAGCCTGTATATGAATACATACGGGTCCATCTAGCTAGCTATCTCCATACAATATTTCATACTAAATAATACTCGTATAATAATAAACTAATCGGCGTAGTTGTTAGAGAGTGAATGCGTAAAATACTTACACACTACACTAACTTTTTAACAATAATTTTTCAACTATATAATTATATTCAACTTTCTAACAATAACAAAATATTCTAAATAATAAATGAATCTGAATTAGAATCTGAAAATATGTCAAAGAATAACAGATACAAGACAATGCTAGTTAAAATATCATGCATTAGTTTCGTCGACGTAGTATTTTATTTATAGCCCCTTAATCCTTAATCCCATAATCCCTTGTACAATTAATAGTGTATTAAACCTTTGGTTTGTTTCAGAAATATTTACAGGTAAGCATTTTGAAAAGCGGTGAAAGCGGTGAAGGGACTGTTATTCAGCTGTATTAGATTTTCGACGCAATCAAACGGTTAGGTTTTTGACATGACTGGAAAGTCAAAAAAGAAAAGGTATATAAGGACGCTTTTCCATATTGTTTAAGTAGGAAGGTACAGAAACAGGCATGTTATATAAAAATATTAATGTACAAAAAGTTGCCAGAGAAAATAACAAATCTTAATAGCAGTATTCTATGTTTAAACATAAAATAGAGTTTTTGTGAGAGCAATCCTTTTTATAATTGAAGCAAGTAAATGAATAAGGAGTTTGCAGTATCGTTATTCACGTATAAAAATTAGTATTTTAAATGTAATCGATATGAAAAACAAGTGCTGCAACGTGATATGTATATATACATATACCAAGTTTTTTTTAAACATTATTTATATAATACAATATGAAAGTTTTTATAACAAAAAACTAGAGTGGTGGGAAAGGTATTCAATATTTCGCGAGATTGATGCGACCTTAATTTTTCCCCTTTAAAAAGTTATGTGTGTTAACGATCTTCACATTAAAGTTTCCAGATATAAGAAAAGACGATAATATGCTATTAAGAGATGAACCAGCTGAAGATTTGGACAGACTACAACGTGAATTGAAATGGTTTACGGTAGAAGACAATTAAACAATGTTTTTTTAGGCAAATATTATATTTCAATTGTTGCAAATATTTTAAGTGTTAAAGACCCCCTCAAATATTTATTTTATTTTAATTTCATAATTTTATTTCATGGCCAATATACTTTTATGTATTTTTAGGAAAATTTTAAATGTCTATCTCCTACCGTTATTGATATAAAAAAAACAAAAAAACACGATAATTGGATGGGGACACCATAATATATTCATTTTTTTTTGGATTTGTTGTTATAGTAGCACGGGAAATACATATCTTGGGAAAATTTCAGCTTTCTAGCTATCATGGTTTCTGAGATACACCTTGGAGACAGACAGACAGAGGAGGTTTAGTATTAGGGTCCCGTTTTTAGCTTTTAGGTACGGAATCCTTAAAAACATTTTCTATCTTTTTTTCTGTTACTACTGTAACATGACCTAGCCCTTTCTTCACTTGTGAATAAAAATAAAAACTATTTAGACAGCTAAAAGTAAAGGAAAGTATTTAATAATTATTTAAGATTACATAGTTTTACATTAATTATATTATATTGTTGTTAATCAAACAAAAATTATACTTTCAAGGAGAATAAAAAACGGTGTTTAAATACATTCTGACTAATTTAGCTTTTTATTATTAATTAATAGCAGCGACTTTGTTCTACCCAAAAAACTCTTTCTTAATTAAAAATCTAATTTTTCCACACTTTTATTATATTTTTACAAGGCATAAGAAAGTAACAGCGAATTAAAAACAAAACAATCACAATAATTTGAAACAAAAACAAGGAAAAGTTCGTAAAAACAATGAACTAAAAAAGGATTGCGTTAATCAAAAGAACCAAGCTGTTTATTATCCTTGAACTGAAAAACCAACAGTCATAGATCAAATAACTCTTGGAAATACATTGTTCTTTGTTTAGTTATAAATGTCACCCAAAATTTGCGTTCTCTGAATGGTTGAATTCTTATCGTCCTCTTGTGCATCCTACTAATATAATAAATGCAAAAGTTTGTATGTGTGTGTATGTTTGATAGAAGATAGGTTAGACCTTGATTTTGATGAAATGTGGTGTGAATAGGTTAGACCTTGGATTAACACAAAGGGTACTTTGATCCCGAAAACAATTGTAGTTTCCGTAAGATACGCAAATAACTTCAAAATCTATGTTACTTTTTCACTCTCCAACGGCTGTACCGATTTTGGTTAGATTTAATATGAAGATAGGTTAGACTTTGGATAAGACATAGGCTAATTTTGATCCCGGATTAACGCAAATAATTAGTACTAATGTATAAATCTACTTGCCTTGTTGACAGGTTAAATAGGTGTATATAAAAGTATATTAATAGTGTCCATTAATTGATGAAAAAAAAAATAGAACTTACCCCCATAGATTTTTGTTAAAAGCGAACTTATAAGATTATGAATTCTTTGAAAAAAAAATATTTGTTTTTTTTTTCTCACCTTGCCAAATTTTGCTCTAATTGCCAAATTTTTAACGTCTTTTTATTGCCCATACATTCAGCTATCAAATGATATTTTTTTTAATCAATATGCCCTTTACAAGATAAGTTATGACAAAATGAATACAAGCGCCCAAGCATTGGCGCCAAAAAAAAAACAAAATGGCTGCTGCCTTCTACAATAAATAAAGAAAAAAATATTAGAGCATGATTTGTCGATAAAATAAATAATATATTTTACCATTTCAGGCTCCGACATGTGTAGACAAACACATTGTATAATGTTTTAAAAAAGCTGCATTTTTGGCATAAACATTCTTTTCAGCACGTTTCTATCAATTATTTTTCAAGTTGATGCCGTTAAAACCGATTTTTGAGTAATTGTAAGCCACAGACTACGCTATATTCTGTCTAAGAGTTTCTTACTCAGTGCTTAGGTGAGTTATGTTATTGGTCTTTGGAATTTAATTCCACTGACCTGCAGAAAAGGAGTTCAGACTTTTTTACGTTGTTTGTAGGTCTGTTTTTAGGTTAATATTTATTGTTTATTTACTGATTTTTTTATTCAAATAATACGAATATCTCAAGCTTGTTTACGATTCATGACACGAACATACGGTTTTGGAAAGAAGTTCCTTAGCTCGCGTTTTGAAAGGGGGCTAGACGAAAAAAAATCTTACGAAAAGTTGTCACGACACTTTTTGCTATTGTAAGCTGTGAAGCGTGCGCATGTTTCTCAGTCTGTCTCTCTCTCTCTCTCTTATAGAAAGCAAGCCAGATATTTTCATATTATTTCGCATTGAACAGTGTGGTGTCGCGACTATAATTTTTGTTGAGTGTATACAGGTTTTTGTAAATAATAAAAAAAAATATCCTGACAGTGTTTCTGCACAAGTTCAGGATATTGCGTACGGAGCCTTCGCTAATTAATCGAAATTAACTGATTTTGTTGACTGGATGTTAAATGCTTGTATGTATGTAGTATATCAGTTGTGTTCGCTACCATAACACAAACTAGAAATGGTTCTATAAGGGGTTAACCAGCCGTGTGTGAAATGTGTAAAATAAAAAATAAAGGTGTCACGTAAATTTTCAGTTCCCCTGATTAAAAAAAACACTAAGAAGGTTCGTAGGTCATTAAAATCTCTTTTAACCAATTCGCAACTACAGAAAAGCAATTTAGACCCAAATAACAGGAGTTTAAAGAACACAAAGAGATTTAATTCGAGGAACGAGGCCGAATTTCACGAATCGGCGGTTACACTCTACCTGTATACGGGATTCAGATGTAGAGAGGGAGAAAAAACAAATGAGTACCTACCTTCCTTAGGCAGTGGTCCCACCGGCGACGATGAACGAGAAACGAATAGAACTAGAAACTATAAACGAGTTGGCGATCAGCGGGAAGCGAGTGTAGTTTCGAGAGTTTTGTCGCCGGGCTATAAGCGAGTGTGTAAGTGCGACGAGCGATTACTCGCGCCACTCGCTCAGTCCTGTGCGTACGCGAAACGGGCGAGTATCGCTGAACGAGTATTGCTGAGCGAGTTTCTTTTTGAAAGCTTGTGGTTTAAGCGATAAAACTAGTAAAACGAGTCGTCGCCGGCAGTGTGATTAGTCAGCGATCAACTATTTGTTTGTGCATCTCTTTTATTTACACGGAATGTTATATCTATTGAACGTTTCTTGAGCGAGAAAATAGTCGATAGTTAAACGTTTACTCGCCGTTGGTGGGACCACTGCCTTATGCGAGTCGCATTCTCTTTGGTTATGTTTTGGTTACAACCGGGCGGTAATCAATACTTATGTTTGTTAACGATGTAGCCCCTTTATTGTGCAATCCTTCTTTTTCTCGCCTTTAAAATCCTTTCCATCCAAAGGTTGCCTGGAAGAGATCGTTGTTAGCGATAAGGCCTCTACGATCGACCGCTGGATCGGTACATCACAATTGCAGTATTTTTTTTATACAGTCCACTAAGCTCCCATTATATGAATGTTCATATGTATATCGAACAGCCGCCGTTTATGGAACGATGTAAATAATTATGTGTTGTTACTTTTTTATTTTGACTTGTACCTACCAAACTACTTGTATCTACCCAATAAAGAGTTAATCTACGTATCAATCTACGAGTATCTATCTAGCCATATTGTACGTTAGAGTTGCATTTATTTTTATAAATACTAGGACATATTTCACACACGGCTGGTAAGCCTCATACTAAACCATATTTACATACATAAATAATCGTACTTTATATCGATACATTTAACACCCAGACGGTTAGTCAACAAATTTAGGTCAACGCGAAGATGTTGGCCGTGCCGTGAATCGAACCCGGGATCCCCTAGTTGGCAGTTCGGCATAGTCACCATTACGCCAACAAAACTATTATGTATACTTAATCTTAATAAAAATCATTTATATGACAAACTGTTGACATGGCAATTATATTTTAGGAATAAAGTTTTGTCATTACGTATGTTCACTTTATCGAACTCGGAACGTCCAACTGGCCGTTCCAAGTTCGATTCCCGGCACGGCCAACTTTTTTGTGATGTACTTTATTTGTTAGCTGTCCGTTTGGGTTTTAAATAATGTATTGATATATTATTTATGTATGCAGATGTAGTATATCAGTTGTGTTAGCTACCTTAAAACAAACCATACATTTTTTATTTTGAGGCTAACCAGCCGTGTGTGAAATGTGTCGTAGTATTAAAGAAAAAGAAAAACACATTTTTATTTTAGCAATATTAGTCAAGTAGTTGTCGAGATATAGGACTTTGAAACGCTTAAGTATTTAAGTTACACAATTTTCTAAAAATTCTGTTCGAAGACATATTATAGTGACTATTGTATTGAGAAAATGTGGATACTGATTTCTCCCATTGAAGTGCAGTAGCAACAATTCAGAAATTCGTAAGCCAAAATAACAGTCTAACGGAGATCAGGTCTGGTCTGCAACTGAATTTACTGAGCTATTTAGAATTAGAGCCGAATAACAATGGCTAGAATGCAACAAGCTATTGTGCAAGACAATAAAAATGGCACTTCAATTTACCTACTTTTATATTTATTTTTTCAATATTTACAGCATATTTAGTTTTGCTTTTAAATAAAAATTCTAAGTAATCCACAGTATGATGTTGATTCGTGAATAACTTTTAAAATATCATTGCCTAGGAAACATTAAATAATTACCAAATGTGAGTCACGCTCGAGCATGAAGGGTTCCGTGCTCGTATAAAAAAAAACGTAAAAAATACGTTTATTGTATAGGGACCCCTCTTGATGTTCTATTTTTATATTTAGTCAATCTTTGTTCACGGCAAATAAACTAAGATGGTTGGCACGGAAAATACATAACTTGTGAAAATTTCAGCCTTCCAGCTATCACGATTTCTAAGATACCTGGTGACATACAGTCAGACCAACAAACAGAAAGTTGGGGCTTAGGATCCCGTTTTTTTTTCTTTTAGTCATGGAACTCTAAAAATATTAGCATTTACACGTATTATGAGCATTTTTCATTTACTTAAAAACATGTTTTTTTTGGCACACAATAACATGTTTTTCACATTAAGCGATGGCACCGCTATCACCCGTGGTAATCTAGACCATTGTAAGCCCTGCGAGACAGGTTTATCCTAGTGCAGAGCTTACAGTCACTCGCCAAAGCGGTTACCTACCATTTCCATGAGTCTTTAACATTTCTGTAACCATATTTTTATTGGAAATAAATAATTTTGTATTTTTTTGTATTTTGTGTGTGTATCTTTTTGGATAAAATTAGAAATACTAAATGAATCGAACAAAATTAAGTAGTATTTTACGTATTTGATTTAAAAGCCTTTAATTTGCACGTCGACTACAGTTCTCTTGATCCCCTCAAGCAAAATCAGCGAAGCGTTATGCGAAATTATATAGCCAGCATTAGTTTCTGACAGGGAGATGTGTCGGGCATACTGCAGTAGATTATGGCTACCTCGGGGAGTTACGATGATATAACAGTTTTATTTAAATCCTGTGATCTTCAAGGTCTCGAGCTTATACACAGTAGCGCCTGTATCTCGTGAAATAACCACTTGTATGTTGAAACACCGGCTCCCGGTATAAGCACATTTTCGCCCACACTGTTGACTTACCGGGAGCCGGTGTGGGTAAAACTAAAACTTGGCACTTGAACTTTTTTTAACAGATAGTACAAAATGGGCTAATGTCATTCAACATACGAACGGCTAATGTGACCTGACGCAGCTAGGCAACGGTCGATGCGGACGGTATTTGGATGTGTCACCATGCACAAGACTGACGTTTTTCAAGTGGCATTTTCATATGGGCGCTACCGTGGGTCGGATGACACGTTAAATTGTAGGTCCCGGCTGTTAGTCTTAGTACAAGCATTCGTTAAGCCAAGTCAGAGGCCTTCGAGCGGCTTGAAAACTCTAGACTCTTGAGCTTGGCCACTTAGCTCATGCGAGCAAGAAAATGGTCTGGATACAAAAGTTATAATACTCGTAAAATGAACGATGTTATAGTTCATAGTTCATTTATTGATAATAAGGAATAGTACATGTCAGGAATAAAAAATATAAATATAAAAATACGGTATCTATACCTAATTCATTATTTAATAACAAAATTATTAAATAATAAAAATGCTAATATGGGGTAAGAATACAATAAATGTCAGTAAATTACTTAATATTAGCCCGTACTACTTAATGTTTGTTTTTATGTACTTAATGTTACCCCGTACTTAGCAAAGGCAAAGTCACAAAAGCAAGTGAAAATTAATAATAAAAAACAGTCATAATACCGTCACCCATAGTAGAGACCCCGGGATTATTCAGTGGAACGGTTTCTACGGATATCTTTAAGTATGCTTGCATTATTTATTGCAGCTCCAGAGCAACTGATGATCTTATGAAGAAGGTAAAAAGATACTTACATCGGTCTAAATAGATAATATTATACGACACTAGTTTATGCTACTTATTTAACTGTACTCATTTTGATACTAAGACAACCCGTTTTTTAAAACATATTTTTTGGTAACTAAAAACAATTTTGAAATTTTAGAAGAGATAAAATCTATCCTTTTATAGAATCTCAATACATTGAAAAGGTAGATTTTAACACTTTTTCTGAACGATTACTATTGTGCAAAATGTTCTTGTAAATTATGAGTTTACCGACTAATTCTAAAAATAATGGTGACGATTCTGGCTTACATACACCAAACTAATTTCAAAGTTGCTCTGTCTCTTTTCATAATTAATTACTAGAAAAAGACAGCACGATCTGAGCCATAGACAAAACAGCTAAAATCATGTCAAATATGGAAAATGAGGGTAGTTTTAAAGTGATGTAATGATTTCGTTCAAAAATCGCCTACATTTTCCATATTTGACGTGATTTTAATGTTTGGTTTATCTATGGTTGAGATCGTGCCGTCTCTTTCTAATCACTGACAAAAGACAGGGCCACTATAAGTTTAGTGTACGCCAGAATTGCTACCGTTATTTTTAGTATTAAGTAAGTTCATAATTTACATAAAAATCTTACTATTGGACTATTTAAGATCTATGCTAAATCTTACTATTTAATGTTTTGAGATTCTAAGTAGCATAGCCTAAGCAGCCCACTATACGTTCCCACAGCTGGAACTCGCGGCCTTCACTCACGAGGAAAGAGATATAGACCAAAATTCACCAAGCTGGCCAAGTGCGGATTGGTGGATATTCTAAAATAGGTAATAAGATAGATAGATAGATAGAAAATTATTTATTGGACACAATCATTACATTTAAAAAAAGAAAAAAAAAGAGCTTACATATTAGTGTGCCACAATTGGCGACCTTATTGCTTAAAGCGATCTCTTCCAGGCAACCAATAAGATTTATTTTTCATAAAAAAAATTTCAAATTTGTTTTCTAATTACCAAAACTTCAAGAAAACACACTGTACAAGACGTCCAGTTCCCTTTCCGCTTAGTTAAATCAATTAACTACTAACTTTAACCTTAACAATGCACGGTATCACTCCTGTTATTTACCCTTCGAGTCAGACTTGGGGCACCCTCGTAACCTCAAGTTCTTAAATACAGGTGTCTACACAGCAATCCATCACGAGCAAGTAGCGTTAACTATGAAATAGACAGAAGGACTACTTTTGACTTGTTATATTTTATCAAAGTTCTTACCATGTTTGTTGCAATTGTTAATATTACCTACTTTGATTGTTTTTACAATCGATTTAATTTGTTTATTAACTATTATTTATTGCTCTCTGACTCTGTGCTAGTCCATTCGGTTTTTTTGACAGTTAATAAATGAGCTGGGAAAGAAACTTCTTTTAACATAAAACAGCAAACCATTTGACCAGCAGACTTTTAGGCGAATTAGTTACATTCTAGTAGCATGCCTAAAATATATACGTTGAATGTATATTCATGCCTAGAATATATTTAAATTCAAATAATTGGCTAAGTGCAAAACACGCTCGCGCATAAGGAATTCCATACCATCATCTTAAAAAGGCAAAATAGCACGTATGTATGAAGACTTATTTTTATTTTTAGTATTTGTTGTTAAAGCGGCACAAGAAATATAACTTATGACAATTTCAGCTTTCTAGCTAAAACCGTTTCTAAGATACAGCCTGGTGACAGACAGACAGACAGCGAAAACATAATAGGGTTTCATTTTTATCTTTCAAGTACGAAAACATAAAAAAATGCTTATGAAGATGAACCTTACGTCAAATCTTTTCCTATAGCACCTTAGTTCCTTTGCACTGTAAATAAATAAATTAAGAAGACAGATAGGATAGATAAGATACTTTAACATCTGTAAATAAACTATTCTGTGGAACAGGTTCAGATGCCATCAGCAAATAGAGTTTGAGTAGTAAAGGCAATCAATTTCGAAGAGTAACACTTAAAAGCTTTGATAGAGTATATCTGTTGAAATACACCGATATCCAGATGGATACAATTTGTTCTACAAACACCTTTATATCTACCTTTTCAGGGCCACCACTAGAAGATACGTCATCTCTTTGCGACCGCCTAGCAATAGAGAGCAATAGCTTTTGTTTTAGGTACAGTCAATGTTTTTGCTCCAGTTTGTTGTTAGTCAATTTAGCGCCTTAGTACAAAATCAATCTTTATATATATTCTAGCTGACCCGGCAAACGTTGTTTTGCCTTAAGTACAGTAAAACACTATAATTATTGATCAGATATCGAGCGGGATGAAAAATTATAAAAATACTAAAATGGTCATAAAAAAATAAAGGTTGGTGATACAGAAAGGAACAATTTAGAGTTGTATGTATTTTTACCGCAATATAAATTATAAAAAACAGCAAAATAAATATTCGTAAATAAAAAAAAATTAAGGGTGAACAACTCTTTTCACTTAGTGGTATGAAATATAGATAGTAGTCGATTCTTAGACCTACTGAATACGCATATAAAATTTGGTAAAAATCGGTCTGGCCGTTTCTGTGGAGTACAGTAACTAACATTGTGACATGAAAATTTTATATATTAGAAGATTTTTACACTAAACTGCTAGGTATTTGACCAATAGGGCGCGTAAGCCACAAGAGATAGACACTCTGGCTTAGAGTGTAGTATGCATGGTCTGGAATAACTGGCTTTCAATGAGGCAGCCAGAACGCGCTTTTTGGTGTATGACGACAGATTTTTCAGGTTCGAGAGTGTTTGCCATCCAGGCTAGCATTAGAATATGTCCACCAACCATGCTCATGCTTTCTCAAAATTTAATTTTTTCCTTCTCCGAAAACTCGAAGCCATTGGCGGGTATCGAACCCAAGACCTACGTGAGGTGGCGATACTCTCGACTGAACTGTTATCGCTTCTTTCTTTCTATTCGCATGTTTTTTTTATCTAGCCTCTACTACAGTACAAATGTGGAGGACAAAATTCGACATGTTGGCAGCATTTCCTCGCTGATAAACTAGTATACGTTTATACACCCAGAAACAACTTTGCTCTTAGCACTATTTGGCTGGTTAAAGCCATAATTATCATCAACCTACATAGACTCTCAGACTAACCCTTATTTTAACCTCATAAGACCACATTAAATGAGACTTTTGCTATTACATATTCTCTAAATGACCGTTGCGTTTCCTTACTTAGCATTACTAATATAATAGCTGAGTCGCTCACCAAATTTTGCTTTCAAAGAGACATAGAATAAGATAGATTCTTTACACAAAGAAGGCATATTTTAGTCAATAAATTTGATTGATTGATAAATTATAATATACTAAATTGTGAAGCGAGTTTGGTAAAAACGTCTGGTTTTCAATCCGGTTTTGTCTATCCCGGCCCTTCACCAATAGGCGCGTCCACACAGAGCGAGCAGCCTCGCCCGGCAAATGCCTCGCGCGGCAAATGCCTCGCGAGGCTGCTTGCTCTGTGTGGACGCGCCTATTTAGTGCAACAATGACCTAACTAGGCGACTGAGGCGCCTTTGAGTAAATTCAAAAACCGACACTCGATGGCTCGGGCGCTCGGTCGCTCGCCCGCGGCAGAGCGCGCGCTTGCCTCGTCCGAGGCGCGTCCACACAGAGCGAGCAGTCTCGCGTGGCAAATGCCTCGCGAGGCTGCTTGCTCTGTGTGGACCCGGCTACTGAATTGTTAGTAAAGTTTAAGTGTATTTGCACTCGCTTTACGATGAAGGAAAACATCGTGAGAAAACCGACACGTTTGAGGACCACAAATTCCCAGAGCATGTGTCTTTCGTAGAAGGACCAATATGCCTACCACTGATTTACTTGCCGAAGAGAAACCCCGCAACGAATAAATTCAGCTGAGGAGTCATGGGCCTTTAATGAGTAGACTAGGGAGAAAGCGGGTTGCTAGATTATTTACCAACTTTTAGTTTAAGTAGTATTACCAGCAAAACATTTTCTCATTCCTGATCCCAAAGCGTAACTAACTGTAAGAACCTCAAAGAGACCGCTGTTATTAATGTAGCTTATTTGTGGGTCTTAACAGACTGTTCACTCTTCAGTTAGTTTCATAAAGACGGGTAGGCCAAGAATTATGTTATGAAACTAACTAGTTTCATAACATAATTCTTGGCCTCAGTGAAGGAGATTTCAGTTACTAAGCGGGCATGCGTGCATACTTAAGCCCACTATACGTTCCCACTGCTGGGACTTAGTGCCTTCTCACATGGGGAGAGAGAGAGATATAGGCCATAATCCACCACGCTGGCCAAGTGCGGCTGGCGGATGACACATGTTTTAGGATATTGTGGTCATCAAACATGTCGGTTTCCCTTCGATGATTTCCTTAACCATAAAGCAAGTGCAAATCCAGACATAACTTGAATAACAATTCATTGGCGAAGGGCCGGGATCGAACCAGAGGCTGTCTGATTGAAGCCTTTACGTTTAGCTACTGAGCCACACTGTAATTTATCTAATTTAATTAATTAGTCGTTAGACTAATTAGATCTTAGTCTAACGACTAATTATTTAGTAAGATTGTTATGTACTCGTATTGTTAGTTTAAGATACGTTTCTAGTTAGTAATCCTATAAAAGTGGTTTATTAAATAGGTAAAGTTAAAAAAAAAAATAATTACAACAATTATATAACAAGATAAATAACAGAATTATGTAATAAAAATATATATAATCTGTGTTATTTCGATGTAATTTTGTGTGAATATTTTAGCTTAGTAATAACATGTGTACATAGTACGAATGCAAAGGTACGAGTAATTTAATCATTATAACTAATTTAAATTAATAATGTATTATTAACACAATTAAAATTAATTATTCACTAAGTAATTATAATTATTATAAAAAAATGGTTATTGATTTACGTCAAAAGCATCTAGATATTTTTGTAATTATAATCTTATTTTTTTGCAAATTCTTACACATCGTAGAACAAAACTTTTTGGTCAGCACGTACTAAGTCGTTTTTATAAGGTTTTGACTTTTTTCCAAGTAAGGTGGAATGAAATCTGACTTATAACGCCACATCTCGCTAGATCTGTCCGGAGAGCCTCCGGATATAATTTCGACAAGATAATTGTCTCCTACACGTCGCCTCAAGCAAAGTAATTATGGGGCAGGGCTGCTTCTGTTCGTAATTTCCTTATTAAAACTCATAATGATTTGTACCACATCCTAGAAATACGGAAATATTTATCTCCATTCAAAAATAAATAAAAAAACGCGAGAAGTGTCAAGGGACACCCGGATGGAACGAAGTTCTCTGAACTTTGTACCTCGCCAGGGCTGCCTAAGCTCTTTTCTAATACATTAAATGCAATTCCTAGAACTAACGTCTATTTATCCAGTTATAGGAATAAATCTATTAATATAGGAAATATAGTTATGGCAGTGTAACGTCTAGCAGAAGATAGGACCTCGTCATGTATGTAGAACTCAAGCTCTTTAAAGGTTCTAGAAAATACAGACTCTAAACTGATCTAGCAAGAGATCAACAGAACTAAATAGCCTAACATAGGAAAATCCTAAAAGGGAGATTAGTGACATAAAAACAAACTTGAAAATTAACTATTTACATTTATTTACTGAATTCATTACAACACATTCATAAATAACATATTGATGATAAAGTAACACTGAACAACCGAAGCAGCTCGCAGGACATGTGAAACATCTTCTTGCTAAATAAATCAAAGGAAGGTTAAACCCTATTTAACAAATACTAGGTTTCATAGTGCTTGATTCCTGACCATCAATATTCTTATTGATAATCGGGAAGAACGGAGCCCCACGCACGCTCCCGTTCCGTGAAAGTCATCCAGGGTGGTTATTTCCCCGTCAAGCACTATTTGCTTGACCTTCATTGTTGGAGGGCATAATTACGCACTTTTATGCCATCATCATTCAAGTCGAGTCATCGAAACGACAGATCATCTTACAATACAAATTGTCTAATATTATAAATCTGGCAAGCACCTTGTATACCAACTTAAAGATTCAAGTCTGTTATTCCACCTTGTATACAAATTTAGTTTTATGCCTAATACTCCTCCTTACACTCGCCCTAAGCAAATTAACTCGTTGGTTAATATTAATTAATCTAAGCAAAGGGACAAGAGGGCATCCTATATTCTGTCAGTTTGTTCAGTTTCCTATAGTATAGTCCATTACCTACTAGATCAATCACCTGCTTACAAACTGATACTTTCTTTCAATTCTCTTTCTTTTATTTGATATAATCCAAGTAGTGGCAAGGATTTTAGCCCTTAAATTATACCAAACACTGCATCCATCGCCACAGTTTACCTTTGGATCCTAAAGGACTCTTATGTTCGAGATCTAAAGGTCCCCCGTCAATTCCAGGTTTCCCTATCCTAACTATCCTAATTTTCTAAGTACTATAACGAATCTATCCTATTATTTGAAACTTTAAACTAGTCTGTCTGAAACTATCGGCCCTAGACTAATCCTAACCCAATTAAACACGATGCTCTAATCTCAGTATGTTCAAAGAAGGAAGAAGAGATGATAAATGAGATTGATATATTCTCCTGGGTCGGCAGAACATATAAATGAAATATTCTCCTGGGTCGGCAGAATATGTAGATGAAATATTCTCCTTGGGAGGTAGAATATAGATGAAATATTCTCCGTTAATGGCAGAATATAGGGATGAAATATTCTCCTTTGGAGGTAGAATATGGAAGTCGAACGTGATTATATATTCTCCTTTGGGGGTAAAATATATATAATAGAGAAGTCTCGCTCTCTTACTTATACTCAGATTAGAGTCATTAATTGAAATAAATCAACATTATACTTTGTCTCATTAAAATAACTTGACACAATATTTAAGTGCATAATCTTGCATATAATGGTTCTTTTATATCTCAGGAAAGTAAAGCAGTAGACATGTTTATGTCCAAGAATAAAGTATGACTATACTTTTGAGTAGCTTGGTCGCTATAAAGTTGGTTTAAATAATCTCATGAAATAGTAGACATAATAGCATTATCAATAAGATTTATTGTCTTTTCAAGTTTAGTTCTTCCTTTTAAAAGAAACAGTTTTCTTGTTGTAAAATATAATTCCACAAATCGATACAATAATTATAGCTCCGTAAAAGTAAAGTAAAAGGCTTGCACAAATCAATCTGGTGTATATTCAATATTATATGATCTTAAGTTTTACATTCTTATTTCGGCGTCTAGTAAATTAATCTCTTACCTCCCTTCTCTCCTGAGAATTATAAGTAAGATATCTCACCCAGACTTAGTGGAATCTCTGACCTGATGAATTACGCCCAAAATCTCGGAATAAGGTTCCTGGATCCGTCGCTCTTCGGTATTATACTTCCTCACTGTTCCGGCTCACTTATATTTCCGCTAAAAAGAAAGATAAAGTTATTCACATATATTTTTCTAATTTTTTCACCTTTTTCTTTTCAATCCCAAAACGTCAATCCCCGATATTCGAATGACAATCTCTCTTTTTCCCAAATTCAAATATTTTTTAATTTCTTTTTAATTCCTCAGAATAAAGTATGAAACTTCAAATGAGTTTGCACTCGCGCGAAAGGAGATTTATATCTATTATTTCTAGTTCCAGATATTATTAATGATTTAATAACTGTAAGCCATTTCTGGCCAGTTACAACTTCATCAGCAATATCCGGAACTTGGGCAAAAAAACTGTCAGCATTCACTCATTATTATTATTATTATTTACAAAAAAAAAATGGTTGCCTGTAAAGTCGGTTTTACGGGCGAAGATTTTACGTGACAACGTCAACGACCGATCATAGTTGAGTGGGAGAGAGACGCAAGGCATTCGGCGGGCCTCTCTCTCGTTCGGTGACTCATCGTAACGTTACCGGGCGTTACACTTTTTCATAAGTGACTCCCAGCCGCAACCTAATTTAAGACGTTGTCACGTCAAAAAACTTGTAGTATACACTCAGCAAAAATATTCGTCGCGACACCACACTGTTCAATGCGAAATAGAAATGAAAATATAAGGCTGGCTCTTATAGAAATAAGAGAGACAGAGAGAGAGAGAGAGAGAGAGACAGAGAGAGAGAGAGAGAGAGAGAGAGAGAGAGAGAGAGAGAGACAGAGAGAGAGAGATTCAGACAGAGAAACGTGCGCACACCGCACAGCTTACAATAGCTTACTATAGCAAAGAGTGTCGTGACAACTTTTCGTAAGATTTTTTTCCGTCTAGCCCCCTTTCACAACGCACGATAAGGAACATCGTTCCAATAATAAAATATTGGGACTCATTTCACACACGGCTGGTTAACCCCATTCTGAATCATTCTAATTTGCGTTATGGTATACTACATATGCATAAATTCATATTTTATATAGAAACATATTTAACACCCAAACCCACAGCTAACCAAATTAGTTAGCACAAAGATGTTCGCAGAGCCGGGAATCGATCCTGGAACCTTCTGATTGGCAGTCAGGTATGGTAACCATTACGCCAACGAGGTCGTCAATTAGCGTAGGTACTTAGATGTAAAATAAGTATAAATAAAGTGACCTCCTGTATATTCCTATCCATTCCACATCCTTGTGAATAAATAATTAGATAGTCAGTACCTAGTCAGAGTTAGAATTCCACTAAAACTAAGAACGAAAGATGATGAATGAGGGAAAGAGAAAGTATGGAGAATGCAAGAGCGAGAAGCATGCAAGCGAGAACTGGTATGAAAGAAATAGCGTAAAATAAGTCTCCGATATGCAAATCGGAAATAGGAGGTTAAACAAATCTAAAGGTTATTCTTGAGTCGAATTTAAGGATATTTTTTCCGTTTAAGATTTACTAGCAGATCGTCCCGGCTTCGCACGGGCAATTTGCAAAGAGAAACAAAATATTGCCTATGCTACCCAGGAATAATGTAGCTTTCTAACTGTGAAATAATTTTTCAAATGGGTCCAGAAGTTTCGGAGCCTATTCGCGTCAAACAAAAAATTAAACTTTTCCTTTTTATATATTGGAATAGATATAGATAAAGAGAAAACTGTAAATACAAGATTTGCCTTTATCAGCACCTTTGTGTTAATTTTAAACTTAAAATCCTTCTTAAGCGAAAAATTATAAATTCTGACAACCCTACTCTACGCTTTAAACGTTAATTATTATTCCAACACGACCGTAATTCAATATTCTATGATGTATTCATATTAACGGAAAATTACCGGAAGTCTGACTTGATACATAAATCGGATGAGAAAATACATATATCTAAGGAGATTATTAGGCTCTTAGTTAAATTATTTCAGTAAACCAATTAGTAAAGAGGCGATTGTAGATCGGTGGGAAATGCACCTGCTTTTCTATCAGACGAGTACTGGTTCGATGCTAGCCTTACACCAATGACTAGTTTTTCCAGTTATGTGTGGGTTTGTATTCGCTTCACGGTGAAGAAAAACATCTGGATGAAAGGGCCTTTGTTTGAGGACCGCAATATCTAAAGACGTGTGTCGTCCACCAACCCGCATAAGGCTATAGTGGGGGGTTATGGCCATTATCTCTCTCCTCGTGAGAGGGCTCTGAGTCTCAGCAAAGGCAAATTAAATAGTGAAATTTATATAAAATAAATATTTGAGGGGGGACACCCATACAACGTAATTTTTATTTAGTGTTTTACTCGAACTTTATAACGATATATATTTGGTAGACCACAAACGATAACGATGTTTGTTTGCTACATTCACAGTATATTGAAATATGTAGATATTAAAGAAAAAAAACTACACAATACTTACGAGGGTGAATCAAAAAATTCTTGGAATCAATATTAAAAAATGCAAAGATTTAAATAATAATATTTTATTTTTCTACATAATCTCCCTCCAATGCAATGCATTTAGAATAACGCGTTTCTAACTTCCTTATTCCTTGTGAAAAAAAATATTTTCTTGACTCTCGAAAAAGTCCTCTTCGGCAGCTATAACCCCGTCATTATCGTGAAATTTTGTTCCACGAATTTCCTCTTTTAATTTTGAAAATAAGTGAAAATTACTTGGGGCTAAGTCCGGAGAATATGGTGGGTGGTCAAGGAGATTGAAGCCAGCACAGCAGATTGCGTTGAGCGCAACTTCCGATCGATGAGCAGGAGCGTTATCTTGAAGGAACAACACGCCCAACGACAGTTTTCCACGACGTTTTTCTTTAATCGCTTCACGCACTTTCGGGATTAAATTTGCATAATAGGGTCCAGTAATCGTCTGGCCTTTTGGCATGTAATCAATAAAAAGGATTCCTTCACTATCCCAGAACACAGAGGCCATAACTTTGCCAGCGGTAGGAGCAACTCGAAATTTCTTAATGGATGGAGAGGATGGTCGTTTCCAAGACATGCTTTGTTTTTTAGTTTCAGAATCAAAATGGTGGACCCACGTTTCATCCATGGTGACAAGACGACGGCAAAAATAATCCAAATCACGCTGGAACATTTAAGATTACGCTTGGAAATTTCCAAACGTCGCTTTTTGTTTTCGTCGGTTAACATTCGTGGCACCCATCTTGCAGACACTTTTTTGAACCCCAGTGAATCAATTAAAATGGATTGAACGCTACCAAAAGATATATTTAGGATCTCAGCTATATGTTTTATAGTCATTCTTCTGTCTTCCAAAACCAGATTCTCAACTTTTTTGACATTTTCTTCTGTAACGGAGGTTGAAGGCCGCCCAGAACGCGGGTCATCTTTACAGCTTGATCTACCTCTTTTAAATTCAGCCATCCAGTACGCAACCGTAGAATAGGGTACAGCATCATCCTCTAATGTCTGCTGAATGTCCAAAAAAATTTCCTTCGTAGACATTTTTTTCAAACTGAGATATTTTATCACCGCACGTAACTCACTTTTATCCATAATTTTAACTTTTTAGCAACTCGTTGCACAAAAAAAATTATTAGATGCGAACGAACTGACAAAAACAAGTGACAGTCTGCATAAATATAGTGTAATAGACACTCTTTAATTTCAATATTGAACTTGATCCAAAAAGGTTTCATATATATGCACTTCTAAGAACTTTTTGATTCACCCTCGTAAAATAATTAAAAAACCTTACAAATAGTTGAATTAAACCTAAGTCAGTGTTCGCGGGTAAGGTGCCTAAAATGCTGGCGGCATTACCTCGCTGGATCGCCAAACTTATACGTTGGCCGAGGTAAGCGCCAGCTCTTGGGTCATTTGTTCTGACCACCAGCCGTTTGGACAGATAAAATAAATAATATTTAAAAATAATATTCCCTTAAAAAATGGTATGGAACCCTTCATGCGCGAGCCCAACTCTCACTTGGTCAAATATATTTTACTATTGCAACATAAAGATTACAAAACTTCAGTGCTTACTACTAGTAAACAAAAACATGGCAACTTTGTTACAACTTGTTGGATTGTATGAATTAAGAGATTTTAGAACAATTTACATACGAGTAAAGTAATATGTATGCAAGTTATGGAAACGCCAAACTCCAGGCGAGTCGAACTAACTCGGTGAAGCGTTTTGAATAATTTTGATTGTGATATACCAACTTCTAGTTGCCCGTGTCACTTAATGCTTAAGGCGCTATCTTTTCTATAGTCTGGCAAACGAAACATGAGACTCGAATTATTTGCAAACTTTTTTATATGGCAATGCTATAATAATGACTACGTCAATATCCAAAACAAGATGGCGTGTTGTTATGATTTTGTTAAACACTAATTACTCAGCGAAAAATGAAAAAAATCATCAAAAGTGGAGTACGGGAGTTGTTGTTCCGCATGATCTCAAAGTATCATAAAAACAACATGAAAAAGAATTGAAATCCGGCGTAATTTCAACGAAAACAAGATTGTTTACATGTGGTGTTTGATTTCTTAGGTTAGTATGACGGTACTAAGTTGATACTTTGTTTTAATTCGTATTTACTATATATCTTTTTGCATAAAGTAATTATCTATTTCGATTCACATTCTTTTATCATTAGTCAAAACCTTCCCACCTTCCTAATAATGCATTTTGGTTATTTATCATACCATAAAATATTACATTGTAATTTTAACACATTTTTTCTTTAACAGGTTTAACAGGTTTTTCTTAATCTGGATTCTGCCGTTGAGCTGATACGAAGTTTGGGTAAACGCAAAGTGTCAAGTAAAAATATTGCCTTGTCTGTCTTGCGGTGTTGAATCAGAAAAAGTGATTAAAGAGACATTTGGAACCATAACTCCAGAAAAGTGGAAGAATAATGACTGATAATGTAATGTACATTGAAAATTATTATGAAAATAAAATCGGAACAGGATCACCGAAAATAATTTGGAAATTTCATTAGAGTAGAAAACTAATAAATAAAATAAATAAAACTGTGATTCTAGTGACACCGGTGAATCTTTTCAAATTTAAGTTTTAGATTCACATTTTAATTATGACAGTGAATAAAACATTATAGAATACTGCTTTTTTTATTCAGATTGATTGTATAATTTCTAAAGTATTACTTCCTAAAGTACTTAAAGCTTTTTTATTCAGACGAAATAAAATAAATAATTTCAAAGTATCAAATTAGTTTATTCCAGGTGTTTCATATTAGTTTTGGGGTTGCTATACTCAGATTTTTTAAATTTGCCGCTTTTTTCCAGGGTCATGTTTCGTTTGCGAGACTATAGTTCGTCATACATACAGTGAAACCTGGTTAAGTGAGAGATCAAGGGACCTGCAATGTCGTTTCACTTATAGAGGTATTCCACTTACCCGGTGTTTCAGATATACATGTATAAATAAATATCTGTCTCATTTACAGAGTACTTACGTACTTGGAGTTACGTATGGAATTTGTGGGTAGAATAAGAATGACTAAACAAGCAATGTTATCTCAGTTACAGAGGTTTATCCATATAAAATTTACTCGCTGTCTCAGTTATAGACGTAACTATGATGATAAATTGAAAGAACAAATCCCAGATATAGAGGTTTACCTCGTCCCACTAACAGAGGTAATTCAGTGCAAAAGTGTTGGGACCTCAGCATGAGTTTCAGTTATGGAGGTTTCTCACATATCCAGGTCCTACTTAACCAAGTTTCACTGTATAATTGAGCTAAGCGCCTGACGTGCAGCAGTGGATTTATCACGAAATAAATACATATAAAATCAACAATTAACAATAGTGAAATTATAATCTCTATCAAGTCTTGATCTTCTTGTATATCAAATTTGCATGTCACAATGTTAGTTACCGTACTCCTCCGAAACGGTTTGAACGATTTTTACCAAATTTTATATGCGTATTCAGTAGGTCTGAGAATCGGCTACTATCAATTTTTCATACCCCTGAGTGATAAAGGTTGTTCTTATAGATTTAGTTTTTTATTTTTTTACGAATTTTTTTATTTTTTTATAATGTGGCATTAAATAATACAAACAACCCTATTGTTTTCTGTTTTATCACCAACCTCTATTTTTATGACCATTTTAGTAAAAAGGCAAAACAACGTTTGCCGGGTCAGCTAGTAATATTATAAACAAACGACAAAACATAAAATGATGACACATAAATGATAATGCTTGCACAGTGACATCAATTTGTAAATGGTTCTTTCATTGACACGGCTTATATATTTAGTATATTTATCTAGTATAAGCGAGTGTAGCGCGTAGGTAATAACGTCTGCTTTTCCATCATCCGGCCCCTGGTTCGATCCCGGCCCTACACCAATGACTTGTATTTCAAGTTATGTGTGTGTTTGCACTCTCTTTGCGGTGAAGGAAACCACCGTATTGAAGGACCACAATATCCGAAGACTTATGCCATCTGGCAACCCGCAATTGGCCAGAGTAGTGGATTATGATCTCTCCTCGTGAGAGAAGGCCTTGAGTCCCAGGAGTGGGAAAGTATAGTGGGCTGCTTATGCTTATACATTTAGTACAATAATAATATGTTTTATTACACAACAACGCTATATTCACATAAAACCTTCAAATAATTAAATTATTTTTACAAAAAAAATATACTCGCTTGAATTTCACATCACGAACTTATTTGAAAGTTTTCAACTGTCACTAGCACTCCCTGGTGCTACTGAAACTGAAAATAAATGCTTATACTAACTAATAACTCGCGATGTAAAAATTACAAGATAATATTATATAAGTTTGACATATTATTATAATATTCTCGTATTATTATACTATTTACTAGATATTATAAGTATGTTTAAATGTAGCGTTTCCAACTTAATGATACGGTTGAGTGCGAAGTAATATGTCAAAGAGTGTTAAATTGTGAGATTTTATCACGAAATGCATATTTAAAAAAAAAGATTTACAAAAAGGTTTGATTAGTATAATACATACGTTATAAATAAATTAAATATAAATATACATAAATTTTTAATCCAACATGTTTGTCACCACAAAAAGCCTGTGTTTCGGGTAGTTCTCTAAATATGCAATGTTTACTTGTTTGTAAACATATACAGCTCACTATACATCTTCGCTTCACCGTGAGTGACCAGGCCACGGTTACTGAGCCCCCCTCGATAATGCGGGGCCCCACGGGGGGAGGACTATACGTTCCCACTGTCGGGACTCGTGGAGTCGAAAAATGATAGATATAGGCCATAATCCACCATGCTGGTCAAATTCGGGTAGGCAGATGACACACGTCTTCGGCTGAAAAGCCGTCTAATTATCACTTTAAGAATATTTATACTTATTTTGGTACAATCAGACTTATGAATTACCTAGAAATAAAACTGGTTCAAAAAAATGGTTGCCTGTAAAGTCGGTTTTCCGGGCGAAGATTTTACGTGACAACGTCTGCCGCGCGCGCAGCACCGATCATAGTTGAGTGGGAGAGAGACGCAAGGCATTCGGCGGGCCTCTCTCTCGTTCGGTGACTCATCGTAACGTTACCGGGCGTTACACTTTTTCATAAGTGACTCCCAGCCGCAACCTAATTTAAGACGTTGTCACGTCAAAATAAGTTTATTGAACCAGTTTTTTTTGATATTGATGAGTTTGATTGGTACTAAAATAAGTATAAATATTCTTAGAGTGGTTCTGTAAGTTATTTTTTTGATAAATTTCGTTCGCATGATCGTAGTTTACTTGACGTTAATCTTCAGGTAAGTTGCGATAAAACGCAAGCCTATCTACCACAAAAAAAAATTGTGACAAATACACGTTTTCAAGCCCCGATTCAATCCTTAAACTTGCAAACAGGTTAATTAAATTCCTCCCTCAACAATTTGGATCTGTTGTCCCTAATTAAAACCACTGTCGGTGACAGAAAAGGCGTATTCTCTCATAAGCTTTCACTTGTTTTATCACGTGATTTTAGGGTTGTCAAATTGTCAATTTCTATCCCAATTGACTGTATTTAAATAACGCTGAATTTTGTGAGTCTCTGTGCAGCATTTTTAAATAATTTAATTAAAAAATAATATTTAAGGGGGTTCCCATACAACAATGGTGCGGAACCCTTCATGCGCGAGTCCAAGTCACACTTGGTTAGTTATTTATATTTTTACTAGAGGTTGCCCGCGGCTCCGCCCGCGTGTAGGTCGCATTTCGGGTAACCTGTGGAAAAATTCTATTGTATCCTATTCCCGTGTCAATTTAATATAAACTTACATCATTCGATTCCTGAGATCTAGTTTACCTCTGTTTTTTGCTACTTTGGTGATCATGTAACAGATCAGATAGTTTTCTCCAAACCATTATTTTTAATTTAAATATGTAATTAGAATACGTGAACCATACCACTAAGTGAACCACATACTTAAATTCTAATTCAGAAGTATTTAATTTCAAAAACACAAAACTTTCCCTTCAAACTTTAAACCCCAATGGCATACCTAAATGCACTCCTGGCAAATATTTTTACAAATAACTTTCAAGACTTTAACTTGATAAATAAAGAATTTTCCATACAAACTTTCACCCCCCCCCCCCCCCTCATTACAAACCCTTAGTTCACCCCTGGCAAAAAACTTGATACCATTATTTTTAATTTTACTTAAACTATACATATTCCAAATTTCATTGCTAGAAGTTCAAAAACATAGAAGTTTCATAGAAACTGTTTTACCCCCTTTCACCCCCTTAAGGGTAGAATTTCTAAAAATCTATTCTTAGTACACGTTTAAGTACTAAAATATATACACACTCCAAATTTTACACCTATAAGTTCAAAAACACAAAACTTTCATTTTTAACTTTCAACCCAATGGCATCGCCCTTATTGCACACCTAGCAAAAAAAAAATATAATTTTAATTTAACCATTTAATAATCTACCACCATGACAACTTTCAAGACTTTAACTTGATAAATAAAGAATTTTCCATACAAACTTTCACCCCCCAATACAAACCCTTAGTTCACCTCTGGCAAAAAAACTTGACACTATTATTTTTTATTTTACATAAACTATACATATATTAAATTTCATTGCTGGAAGTTCAAAAACAAAGAAGTTTCATACAAACTGTTTTTCCCCTTTTCACCCCCTTAGGGGTGGAATTTCCAAAAGTCCGTTCTTAGTACGCGTCTACATACTAAAACAAATACAACCTCCAAATTTCACAACCCTAGGACCAGCCATTTGGGCTCTGCGTTGTCTATAGATGAATGAATGAATAGGTCAGGACAAAGAGTCTTATAGTATAGATTCATAAACTTAATTTAAGTCTACTCTACTCTACTCTATTATCAAATTATACGTGGCAAACTAAAGAGTCAAAAAACCTCTTACTAAGAACAATAGTTCGTGAAATGAAGCTGTTAGGATTAAGGTATTTCTAGGTGTCCTATAAATCCGTAAGGGAGAGAGTATAAATCCATTAGAGCGTCCCGCCCAGCGCCTGTCCGCACGAATACTGCCCAAATAATAATATGTTTTCTACAAAGATGTGCGGATTAGTAAATATCAGACACTTGAATAGAATAGTAGAAAAAGCAAAGCAATTCGAAAATATCACGACCAGCCTGATTCAAACATTACTGGTTCCCGTGGGTTGTTAATAATAGTAATATGAAATACCATACCACACACACCATACTCAACCAACCCAACACACACCATACCACACACACCATACCACACACCATACCATACCACATCACACACCATACCACACCATACCACACCATACCACAACATACCATACCACACCACACTTAACCATACCACACACACCATACCATACACACCATACCACACCATACTAAACCATACCACACCATACCACAACATACCATACCACACACACCATACCACATCACACCATACCACACCATACCACACCATACCACACCACACCATACCACACCATACCACAACATACCATACCACACCATACGAAACCATACCCCACACACCATACCACACCATACTCAACCATACCACACACACCATACCACACCATACAAAACCATACCACACCATACCATACCATACCACACCATACCACAACATACCATACCACACACAACAAACCACACCACACCATACCACACCTTACCACGCCACCCCACGCCACGCCACTCCACGCTATATTTTACCCGGACTAACGCGGGTAAGACCGCGGGGTGATGCTAGTAAATAAATAAGCGTAGGCCTAAAAATGTAAAATTTTTACAGAATTACTTAATACATTCTTATAAATTATCAAAACTACAAAAGAATACATCGACATCTTACAAGAATAAGGGATAATTTATACATGATTCCATTTACTGTACGCGTTTACGCAAGTAGCGTGGGACATCTGGCAAAGTTTTGACATGGAAATTTTGGGGACCTTTTACGAGAAATGGTAATAGTGTCTCAGTTTTGTATTCTGAATTTGTTGAAGAGATTTAAGTTGGTGTATAACTCTAGTCAATAACGGGAGCAGTTAAATGTTCTTTCTAGCATTTTGAGTTAGTAGTATTTTGGGAAATAAGGACTGGTAACACCACCCATAAAAAGAGGATATACTTCGATATTTTGATAGTTGACGGGACCACCGTCCGAACAGAGATCAGAGTGAGATCAACTAGTGTAACAAGACGCAGTGAACATTCAAATGCTTTCTTCATTGAATTGAGTTATAAGTGAGTGGACGATAGGTACTAACGAAGGCCGGCCCTAAGGGGGAAAACATCTGCACTACAAGAAGGTCGATATCAGGTAAACTTATGTATATAATATAGCATACATAACTCTCTTCATCTTCTCCTTTACCATTTCCCACTAGGTGGGGTCGGCACAGCCTGTTTTTCTCTTCCACGCCACTCTATCAGCCGTCATCTCCACATTAACTCCCTTCTCATTCATATCCTCCTTCACACAATTCATCCACGTCTTCTTTGGTCGACCTCTCCTTCCGGTACTTCTTGCAATCATATCCATACTTCTCCTAGTCACATGCATCTCCTCTTTACGCATTACATGTCCGTACCACGCTAACCGTCCACTCTTCACTTTCTCTGAAACAGGCGCCACTTTCAAACTTCCTCTAATATACTCATTTCTTACCTCGTCCATTCTTGTTACTCCACACATCCATCGCAACATTCGCATCTCTGCCGCATGCAATCCTCTCTCATGCACTACTTTCGTCGCCCAACACTCGGATCCATACAATACGACAGGTCTTATGATCGTTTTGTAAATTAAGCATACATAACTATAGTGGCTTAATAATACCTCTGAAAGTAATTAATAAATTATACAAGTAATTTATCGAATAATTTTCTCATATGTTATTTTACTATTTATAGCTAGGCATTTGACCGGCAGGAGGCGTAGCGAATACGAGCCGACACTCCGGTCTAAGGTGGAGCATGCCAAGTCTGGAATAACTGGCGCTAAAACAGGCTGATTTTACAACTTAAAGGTAGGTGCTAGCCAAGCGAACACTAGAGATTGACCTACCACCATGATGTACCTACTACTCTATCTATCTAGGTTTAAAAACGTGCTAAAATGAATGAAATCCACAGTAAAGGTTACATATTTATCTTTATTATGTACTAGCTGACCCGGCAAACGTTGTTTTGCCTTAATAAAAAAAAAACACTAAAAATACATAGCCGATTCTCAGACCTACTGAATACGCATATAAAATTTGAAAAAAATCGGTCAAGCCGTTTCGGAGGAGTACGGTAACAAACACTGTGACACGGAAATTTTATATATAAGAAAATTATGTATGTACGTTTTATCGTAACCACAAGGCCCCGCGCTTAGTGTCACTTTATCCTGTTACGCGGGACAATAGTTTTCTGTTCATTGTACCTCTTACATTAAGAAAATACATTACCTTTTATTATTTAAACTCTTCACACAAAGTTTAATAATTCAAATTAAATAAAATACAGGTCTTGTGAAAGTTTTAGCTTTCTAGGTTTTACGGTTTCTGAGATACAGCCTGGAGACAGACAGACAGCGGAGGCTTAGTATTATGGTCCCGTTTTTACCTTTTATGTACGGAAACCTCAAAACAATCAACTACAAAAATGTCAAAGCAATTTTCAAACCTTAGAGTTATCATATAGGAAAATTAACTACAACGAGACTTTATTTTAACGTGTTTAAAAATACTTATAACGTTTGTTATTTTACTCGACTTTTCGCTCTGTCAAAAATATAAAAGATAAAGAAGATCTAAAATAATTTAAAGAAATTCCAGGTATTACTAAAATGTAACTGGAATTACCAAAATTTAATCATACCTCAAGCGTGTCAGGCACTTCTAGAACAGTCGTGTAATTAATTCAAAAAGTTTATTTAGATTACATGAATTATGTAGAATTTAGTTTAAATCAGACCCCATATCTGTGGTTTGAACAAGTTCCGTAAAAGACTCCTATTTTAAAGGTAGGCACAGTTTTGTGGTCTATTTTAGGCTAAATCAAGCTGAGAACTGCGGTTTTACCCACGTCTAAATAGAATTCAATGAAGTAAATATAGTGGTCGCGATTCTGCCGTACACACAACTAAACTAAATTTAAAGAAGCCCCGTCTCTTTTCATCTTAAGTAGCCAGAAAAAGACGGCACGTTCTGCACCATAGTCAAAACAACTAAAATCACGTCAAATGTAGAAAATATAGGCGACTTAAGAAAGCACTCACCTCTAAAACTGCTTGCACATTCCATATTTGACGTGATTTTAGTTTTGTCTGTGGTTAAGAACGTACTGTCTCTTTCTGGCCACCTAGGATGAAAAGAGATGGGGCTTCTTTAAATTTAGTTTAGTTGTGTGTACGGCAGAATCGCCACCATAACTTTAACATTTCCTTATCTCTGCATTTATTTATTCACCTTACTTTTAAGTTTTTAAAATAAATTATATCAAAATAAAATACAAAAATATTATAAAAAAACCTAAAAGCTAGCGAGGCAAGGCCCAAGCTACCTACGGTAGGGACTACAGGGACAGGAACCTCCGGACTATTCAATTCCATTATTATTAACTTTCTTTACTATTTCCCCGCTGTGTTGCCAGCGATTATGTGCGGTAAATTTAGTCTGTTAGTGTTAGTTAATTAGAGATGCGCGACTGCGAATAATCTGACCAGTCGAATTATCTACAACTATTTATATACACGTTCGACTTGAATATTAGTAATATACTAATGTTAATAATCGAATGATGACTACTAATTACTTACTAATGGCGTTTTGACTCGATTGTTAGCGAATCTTATCAATGTCACTTGTTAGTTTCAAACGTAGACAGTTGTTTTCTTTATCTATGGTTTCAAATGAATGAAATATGAATGAATCGTTGGAGTGGAGTCGGCTCAAGTAGTAACTTATGTAGTATTCATTTGTTCCGGTTAATTTTGAGTGGGTATCATGTAAGTTACTAATTTTCGGAAATCATTCGAATGAGTCGAATGATTTATAAATTCGAATAATTCGACTTCGTGGAATCATCAATAATTCGTGGAATCATTCACAGTCGCGCATCGCTAGTGTTAATCAGTTTTTGTTTTAAAAAATATTGAATTTGTACAGATACTGGAATTTTACTGTCTTATTCTATGTATTGATAACTTATAGATTGTTTTAGGCATAGTACGACATAAACATTTACTTAGATAGAGGTAGCATTTCCTTTAAGCCACGGGCAAGCAAATTAAACATATCTATCTCAGCTTTAGGGCCTCAAAGGGCCACTTCAAAGGCATAAGTTGCGAACCCTTACAAATTGTTTCGGGTATTCCGGGTTACTGGTATCTGATGCTAAACTAAAAAGCGGCTAATGGGTTTTGTTTTTCATTATTGTATGTATGCTTGTAAATGCCTGTAATCGTATGTTTCTTTTTTACTCATATTTTCTAGATCTGGTGTCGAGAGTTTTGGACGCCTCTGACTTGGCTTAATGGCTGCTTGTACTAAGACTTATAGCCGGGACCTACATTTTAAAATGTCACCCGACCCATGGTAGCGCCCAGATGAAAACGCTATCGTAAACTGAAACTTAACAATATTTTTAGTATTTGCAACAAAAAATTTGATTGTAAAAATTATGCAATAAGTTAAGTAAATCTATTTTTTTTTTAAATCCGGTTTACAAAACTAGTAGTCTTAAAAAGGCAAGCGTGGGTAAAACAGCAAGTGTGGCTCAGTGTGAAAACATCTGCTTGTCAATCTGACGTCCCTTGGTTCGATTCCGGTCCTACACCAATGACTTGGTTTACAATTTCATTTAATGTATGGATTTGCACTCGCTTTCCGGTGAAGGAAAACATCGTGAGAAAACCGACATATTTGGGGACCACTCTATCCCAAGACGTGTGTCATCCGCTAACCCGCACTTGGCCAGAGTCATGGATATGTGCTATATATCTTGCCTCGCGAGAGAAGGCCTCGAAGAATCTCAGCTGTGGTTACTTACAGTGGGCTGCTTATAAATAATCTAATCTTATAAAATAACAACATTATTTATTTATCTGTTTATACTAATTATTGTTATTTTACCCTTCAAACAATCACACTAAAAGGTTGTGCAACAAAACAGTGAGTTACCCAAACCGAAGGTTTTCCTTTCCCTGGTTGAAAGTTTACGTTCGAGTAAGCGTAAAGACCGAAATTACTGTTTTCCGGTATATTCTGGTGATTTTGCTTCGGGATTTATTTGTGTTTTAGTCTATAGAGTTCAGATAAGTCCTAAGAAGATTGGACGAAGCAAAATCTCGGCATTCACAGGCCGATTTTACTTTCCTCTGTCTGTATGTTTAGAGTTTGTCTCTCGTTTAGTGACTTTTTAAACTAATTTGAACCCAAATCATGACGTCACTTTGTAAACAGCTATTACAACTAAATATATATTTTAGTCGCCGTCATTTTACGGGTAATAGGGTAAGGGTGAATCAACTTATTGGTTGGTTTTTATTATATTTAGCAAAGCAATTATATACCAAACTCTTTAGATAAAATAAAGAAAGAAAGAATAATTGTTAAAACAGAGGAATAAATATATATTTCTTATTATTTAGTTAAGATAAAGATTAGTGAATGTAATATAATAAATATCAGGACTCATTTCGATATGAAGTAAACATGTATGTTTATGTAGTATATCAGTTGGGTTAGCAACTATAGTACAAACTAGAAAAGGTTTAGTATGGGGCTAGCCGTATGTGAAATGTGTCCTAATATTTATTTATTTCTTACAGTTTTGGTACATACAAGTAATGTCCAAAATTTTTTACTCGAATTATTTACATTTATTTCTTTATAACTGTGCCATCACCAACTCATAAGTAACGACTTTCGCAACCATCTGAAAATTAAATAGAGGATAAGTAGAGTTTAGCCAGCGAACTAGAATAAACGGAAGAGTAACTCCATACAATTGCCGCTTAGAATTTGGATCCATCTACGCACACAATTATACTGCTATCCCAACGAAACACACATACACAAAGCTCGCACGCGATTGGTCGCATCAAGGTCACGCCATCAACCATGTGACGCGGGCGCGAGGATAGCTGTTTTGCCCCGCCCACCGCGGTATTTTACACGCGATGCGTCGCCATATGCAATCGACTGTGACGAATTAAGTAGTCACGATTTGGAATAAATTCGTAAATATTGGTTTTCATAAAAATAAATTATATTAAAAAAAATGTTTAATGGTTCAACTCATATATTGCCTCACCGGTACTTTAACATTTTGTTAATATTAAAATAAGCTGGTATTAGTTACCCAGTTTCAAACTGTCAAATGAAAGATTTAATTTTGTATAAGTCTTTAAATCTACACTTACGGCAAGGACCATAGCCCGAGTAACAGTGAAAAACCCGAGACCACTCACACCCAGCTTAGAGTAATGTATTTGTGTCATCAACCTTTTCATCTGAAAACAATAACAAACAATATGTTTCTTTACTCATTATAGCTAGGCGTTTGTCTAGCAGGGCGCGAAACTACACGAGTGAGCGACTTTCTGACTTAAGATGGAGCATGCCTAGCCTAGAATAACTGGCTTTCAAAAAGGTTGCCAGAACTTAAAACTAAGACTAGATACATATTTAACACCCAGACCGACAGCCAACAAATTTAGTTCAGCACAAAGATGTTGGCCGTGCCGGGAATCGAACCCGGAACATTCTGATTGGCAGTCCGGCATAGTAACCATTACGCCAACGAGGTCGTCAAACTGGCGACCTTATCGCTAGAAGAGACCTAATCTCTTCCATGCAACCGATTCCAAGAATGTACACATAGAAAAAACTTGGAGACGAAGTGTTATAAGTGTATATGTGAATTCGAAATAAACAGAATAAAATACATAATAGCTGACCCGGCGAACGTTGTTTTGCCGGGTTTGAAATTAGTTCTAATAATAAAATAAATATGGGTGAAACACCCTTATCACTTAAGGGTATGGATAATATTATATTATAGTAGCCGATTCTCATACCTACTGAATACGCATATAAAATTTGGTAAATCGTAATCGTAAACCAACCGGTCAAGCCGTTCTGGAGGAGTATGGTAACTAAAATTGTGACATAGAAATTTTATATAATAGAAAAAAGATAAATAATAAACGATAAATACTAATGTATATGTATAAAACATCTACACACACAATACAATCAAGAAATTAAATGATAAAATAAACTAAGTCTAACGTCAAGATGAAAAAGTTAAGAATAATTTTTTGACTTAATCATTTAAAATATCCAAATATGGCGTTTTTCAAACACTAGCTTTAAGAAGTAAACAAATATGCACATACATCACTGTTCCAATCCATCGAAGCAGCTGAGTGCATGACCATCAGGATTCTTCGAGTAGATATATGGGCTTCAGATGCAACATACGTTACAAACACTGTTCTTAAAAACAGGCAAAGCATGTTATGAATTTTGAAAGTCGTTCCTACAAAGTCGTTGCTGAAATTTGCGAATAAACTAGCACAAAAGTTAATAATAAAAAAAACACTAGAAAATAATTATATGCCATAAATATAATAATTGGCCAAGAGTTAGTTAGACCATTTTTGTATGGGAGCCCCTCTTAAATATACATTTTATTTTGTTATTTATTTTTAAATTTAATACAAAAATAAATAGTCTATGCGAGTATAGCTGGTCTACCAAATGTCGTCATAAAGATGGCTTAAAAAATGCATCAAAAATAAGGTTAACGTATGGGAGCCCCCTTAATAATGTTATTTAATTTGAAAGTTTTTTTACCGTTTTTGATATATAGCAAAAAATACAAAACACCACGTTTAATTAACTGACCCCCCATAATATTTATATAAATTTTATTTTTAGTATTTATTATTATAGTAGCACCGAAAACACGTATCTTGTGAAAGTTTCAGTTTTCTATCTATCACGGTTTCTGAAATACATTTTGTTGATGGACGGACATAATGATTCATTCGGAGTTTTTATTATTGTCTTACTTACCTATGTTTCACCGCACAATCATTAACGTCATATATGTTTTTTCTTCCAAATCCACTGAAATATGAAATATCATTCATTTCATAACATTTCAAAATTATAAAACACCACAAGGGTTTACCATAAACGGATTAAAAGAACGAAATATAACTTCATAAAACCAATAAATAATAAGACACTAATTAAAATACAGTGTAAACTCTATGTAACGACACTGAAGGGACTGTGCAATTTATGGCATTATAGAGAGTGGTCGTTAAAAGGAGAGAATGTATCATTGTATGGAATACAAGCTAAACAAACTCAAGCCAATTGATTTCGACGCTTTAGAGAGTTTGCCGTTAAATATAGTGACGTTACATGGAGTTTACACTGTACTTCTTAATGAATTTTATTTATTTTAGTTCTCTTACGTATTATTTATCCAAATTTTAAATCAAAGTATTAAATGAAATAAATCAAGTGAAATTAAATTAATTTAATCAAGTGTGCGTTTGTTCTTAACCTTTATTTCACAAAATACTGAATCGTGATGTATTTAATTTGGTAAGGAAGTTTTAAACAAATTCAGAAAAAGTGCTACTAACACCTGACAATTATTAACTTACTAGCTGACCTAAAAATAGATAGTGTAGCTAATATGACACGTTCGTAGCTTTACCATAGCAGCGCCATCTATTGATTACTTACTCAACCCAGTCGAAAGGTATCGTCATCTGTTAGAATCATTTGGAGTTAACAGATAATTGTGACTGTCAAATAATAACAGAAAATAATTAGCAATAAATTAAAATTGCGACTATAAATTGAGATTTAAACTATCCTATCTCTCAAGTTGGATCGAACTGCACATGATGTGCGAATGTTATTATAATCGGTTAAGTGGTTTAGGAGTCCATTGAGGACAAACATTGTGACACGAGATTTATGTATATTAAGACTTACTTTATGCTAAAATATATCTGAAGACACACGTACAAAGTATTACATGTGTATGTGATAAATACAGTAGGTCCGAAATGAGCGTCAAATATAGAGACCACTTTAGAAAGGCGAGTGTAATGAACTTGTAGTTCAGACCAGGATGGTTTGAAGGTTTTCTTAATCTGAAAAAAAAACAATACATAACATATTTTAATATCTTTGAAACAAATGGTGAAAATTCATAGATGAAATTATTGATTTCTTTCGATGATTTTACTATTATTATACAAGAGCGTAGCGTCATAATTATTATACTGATAAATAAGTATTAGGACACATTTCACACACGGCTGGTTTAACCCCATACTGAACACTTCTAGTTCGTATTATGGTTGCTTACACAACTGATATACTACATATACATACATACATATTATATTTAGATATGTACATATTCAACACCCAG
Source organism: Mellilla xanthometata (assembly GCA_035578125.1). Taxonomy (NCBI): domain Eukaryota; kingdom Metazoa; phylum Arthropoda; class Insecta; order Lepidoptera; family Geometridae; genus Mellilla; species Mellilla xanthometata. The sequence continues at coordinate 4,438,803 of JAPUBQ010000020.1, forward strand.
ACCGACAGCCAACAAATTTAGTTCAGCACAAAGATTGGCCGTGCCAGGAATCAAACCCGGTACCTTCTGATTGGCATGGTAACCATTACGCCAACGAGGTCGTCGAAATACTAAGAAACCTTTTTTTAACTGTTTGCAGTTAGGTATTTGACCAGTAGAAAGTAACCACACGAGCTAGTGATACTCTGGCCTATGGCCTATGGAGCATGCCTAGTCTGGTATAACTAGAACTAGAACTCAAGAAAGTTAGACAGTGTTCGTTTAAATAAACTTCAAAAAAATGATAACTAAACACCTAAGTGTATTTATTTATTTATTTATTAGGCACTCAGGCAGATTACAAACATTCATTTTAACATTACTTAACTACAAAGAAACAAAAACAAGTCTGCAATCCAAAAAAATGTATGTTTTAGATTAAAGATATAAAACACCCTTTAGATATAAAACACTCATTAGTTTCGCTTCGCTTTGCTATCTTCAAAAAATACATATATTTAAAACTAATTTTAGGCAATAAATATCAGCCGATAAGTTCACGACAACAAACGCATGAAGCTATATTTTTATTATGCCAAATCGGGGTTAGAGTCATAAAAAGTAATAATAGGTAATAATATGTCTACTGAGTCCACATATACCATCTGAACAGTTCAGTAGAATATATAGGTTAGTGCTATGCGTTAGTTAATGTAGTTAAAGTCATTTAAAAAGGAGGTTTCGGAGCAAAATAGCATATTTTGAAAAACCCTAGGTAAATCTTCTTCTTTTTTTTTTTACAGCAAGTTTTCTTCTTCCACACGATTCTGTCAGCTGTCTGTCATAATAATATCTACATTCACTAGCTGTCTCTCTCTTCTTTCATATCCTCATTTACACTTCATATCCTCATAAAAATCCTAGGTAAATAATAGAGATTTATTTTTGTTTTATTATCATTGATTCAGTGTCAAAAAACAACATTTTTGGTTATAATATCATTAAACTAGAGTCAAGAATTTATTATTATCTTATATATAAAATTTCCGTGTCACAGTGTTTGTTACCGAACTCCTCCAAAACGGCTTGACTGATCTTTACCAAATTCCATATGCGTATTCAGTAGGTATGAGAATCGGCCAACGTGGAACGTTTTTACCCCTAAGTTATAAGGGTTGCTCACCCTTAAATATTTTTTTTTATTTTTTCGACGAATTTTTTTTATTTGAATTTTATATAAAGTGGCATTTCAAAATACCTACAACCCTAAATTTTGACTTTTTTATCATCAACCCCTATTTTTTTATGGCCATTTTAGTAAATTTCTGTGTCACAGTGTTTGTTGCCGTACTCCTCCGAAACGGACTGACTGATCTTTACCAAATTTTATATGCGTATTCAGTAGGTCTGAGAATCGGCAACTATTTATTTTTTATACCCCTAAGTGATAAGGGTTGTTCACCCTTAAATACATTATTTTTAATTTTTCAACGAAATTTATTGATTTTAATTTTTTATAATGTGGCGTTAAAAAATACATACAACCCTAAATTTTTACTTTTTTATCATCAACCCCTATTTTTTTGTGGCCATTTTAGTATTTTATTCATTTTTCATCTTGCTTGATAACTGATCAAATATGGTGTCTTTAACTGTACTTCGAGTAAAAATCTCTTTTTTTTAAAGAAAATAACTAAAAAATTTAACCTGACATACATATGCTTAGTATTATCAATCTTAAATACTTAAAACTTGCCGCGCCTTTACTTTACTGGTGAGTGAAATGCCACACTATGCCATAGACCGAAGTCGGTCTCCTGTTTTACTCACAAAATTCTTCTTCACAGACTTCTCTCACTGTTTCACAAATTTCGACCTTCGTTATTGTTTATGTATCGTATGTAGTAGTATTGTTAACAATTATCATTTTGCTATATCAATGTAACTCTCTTATTAACTTAACCGCGGCTCCACCCGCGTGTAAGTCGCTTTATTGCATAACCTGTCCTGCACATGACTGTTGTAAAAAAATGTATTTTCATCTGTGCGCTACTGTGGATCTGATTATACGTTAAATTGTAGGTCCTCTTAGCACAAACAGTCGTTAAACTAAGGCAGGGGCTTGAAAAACTCTCGACAACATAACATGATCACTTAGTTCTTACGTAGAAGCTATAAAATTTGATGTATGTACTAATAAACTAGACCCCGAACGTATGAGCAAAAAATTTTCAACAAATATGATGATGACACTACAAATATTATGTAATTGGTTCTGCTTTGGACTTCTTTATGCTCAAACGGCTCGAAAAAATATGCTAAAAATTTTCGCGCTCGCTTTGCTCGCGCATAGCTCGCTGCGCTCGCATCCGGCTCGCTTCGCTCGCGATTGGTCCTAGGACGTTTTGGGTCATAGCTTACGACACTACAAATATTATGTGATTTGTTCTACTTTGGACTTCTTTATGCTCAAGCGGCTCGAAAAAATATGCTAAAAATTTTCGCGCTCGCTTCGCTCGCGCATAGCTCGCTACGCTCGCATCCGGCTCGCTTCGCTCGCGATTGGTCCTAGGACGTTTTGGGTCATAGCTTACGACATTACAAATATTTTGTAATTTGTTCAGCTTTGGACTTCTTTATGCTCATGCGGCTCGAACAAATATGCTAAAAATTTTCGCGCTCGCTTCGCTCGCGCATAGCTCGCTGCGCTCGCTTCCGGCTCGCTTCGCTCGCGTTTGGTCCTATGACGTTTTGGGCCATAGCTTATGACACTACAAATATTATGTAATTTTTTTGGTAACGGCTTGAACGGAAACGCTAAAAAATTTTGAAAGCCTAAAACTTTGGAAAAATATCATTACTATTCTTAAAAACTTTACAATGAAATTGTATTATACAAATAACAGACTTCAAAATCATACCTTCATTTATAAATATAACTGTATCTAAAAAGTGAAAAATAATTTTATGCCTACATTAAGTACAATCGAAGACTATTTGATTTACTTATAACAATGCTATTTTCAATTTTCATTTATCCTGTATTAATGGCGTCGGTGCCAACTAAGAAGAACAAAATAATTAATCTTTTTAATATAAACACTATGAAACAGATATGGTTTTGGAGTCGGTTATTTGTTTTTAAAACAATTTTATTGCGCATTTGAAAGTGGTAATTGGTGCTATGGATAAGGTTCACGCTATAGCATTAAAAGGTTGATGTTGTTTGTTATTGTTCCTGTCGTAATTAATATGTCATATGTAATTTTAGGTAAAAAACTATAAAAACTTGAACATAATATTTATTGACGTTTGTTATTTTTATATTCCCTTAGCGTTTGTTCTTAGCGCTCCATACCCATTTCACGCATATGGCATACACACTTATAAGTAAGTAACATTTTAATTATACAAGAATTTGTCTTTAAACTAGAATAAAAATAATTAATAAGGCAAAACAACGTTTGCCGGGTCAGCTAGTATTATTATAATTAGAAATTTAAAACACGATTACTTACATAAAATTCTTTCGTCAATTTTTATTTTTGAAATAAGTCGTAATTGTTTTAAAATGTTAGAATAGTTTGCTTCTGAATAAATAGGGAAATTAAAACCAATCTTACTTATTACTTGGTTGGTAATGATATTATCTAGAATCGTTAGAGGTCATATTTTAATATTGTTATTTTTTGTTTTATGTAATTTTTTTCGTGAAAAATCTACTGCGGCCTTTACTTAAATATATACGACGTGGCTGAACTCAGTACAAAATATTTTTTACCTTAAATATGATTTTTGTGACTATAAATAATATAAAAAAGAAAAGTTTGTTTGATTATTTGTTTGTTTGTTTGACGTCTATAGGCTCCGAAACTACTAGACTGATTTGAAAAATTCTTTCACCGTTTAAAAGCTATAATACCCCCGACTAACAGGCTATATTTTGTTTCCGAAAATATTAGATATCCTTAAAAGTATCAAATAATATGACAAAAGCCCTTAAACAGCCCATGCGAAGCCGGCGTTGGACTGCTACTGTGACTATAAAAATACTCACTAAGCCATTTTCATCAACAATAATTCGGTTGAATTCCTCAAAGCGGTTTTTTATAAAGCTGCTTGTAATTGTTAAAATCATACCGCCATAAAACCACATGATAGCGGCTTGGACTTTTATTATCTGTGAAGAAATGCTAAATTCAATAACAGTAACTTTGAAAACAACGAGTGTGGTACGGTGGGAAAACGTCTACTTTTCATTCAGACGGCCACTGGTTCGATCTTTCCTCTAATCCTTACGCCAATGACTTGTTTAAGTTATGTGTGGATTTGCACTAACTTTATCGTGAAGGAAAACATCGTGAAGAAACCGACATATTTAAAGAACACAATAACAACAAAATTGTCCCTTAAATATTTATAAAAACTTATTTTTTATATTTTTTGATGTATAAGCAATAGAAATACATCTTTTGTGAATATGAATATGAAAATGGCAATTGTTTAGCTATAACGCTTGGTGATATACAGCCTACTTCATACGCGGACAATCATACTATTACGCATTTATAATATTAGTACGAATAGCTGAATTTATATTTGAGAAATTAATATTACATATATAATCGTGACTTGACACATATGTATGTAATCCTATGAGATCTACTGCATAATAAACATTAGTATATTACCTGGAATATCCCGCCTATGATATATGAGAACGGGAAATACTTGAAATACCAATTGAAAGCCAGCGTGAAATACGATTTCAAGTACAAACCAGAATCTTCAGGTAGTCTCAAACATTGATATGTCATATACACGGAGTAAAATGTATAGAATATGTGTTCAGCTGAAAAATAAACTTTTCATTTACGTTGCACCTATTAATATATACCTACATATTTTAAGTAATTTTACGCTTTATGTGGCTTTGTGTTAATTTTCCTCGTAGTTTGGGAACCCCCCAATCAAAAATCGTCAACGACTAACTTATTTTATTTATTAATTATCTAAAAACAATGGTAAAGAAATTAATGACACAAACGTTTCACCTGTGTACCTTCTTTTTTTTTCTCTGTTTTTCATTCTCTCTTCACGCTCAAACGACTGAACTGATTTCGATGAAATTTGGTATATACATAGGTAAAACTTTGGATTAACACAGAGGCTAATTTTTATCCCGGATTAGAGGCTAAGTAAGCACTAAATAAAGATAGACGAAAGCAGAAATTACCAGTTACTTCAGAGACAAATCTCCCACTTGTTACTATCCCACTAATATTATAAAAGCGGACGGTACTGTAAAGGAGTGAGAATGTGTTTTAGTTTGTAACTTCATCACACTCATATGACTGGACCGAAATAACTTATTGACTCAGGTGTTACTTTGCAGAAATCCATTGTAAATATAAGACAAAATTAAATATTTAGTGTACTTCCGCTGTGACCCGAAATCCAAATTTAAGACAAGTAAAGGAAACATTAACTAAGATTAATTAACTAAGATTAATGAAGATTAACGTTACCTATCACAATTCGGAAATTCTTAACCCTACACGTGTTTCGCCTAACCACAAGACATCATCAGGAGATGCTGACTCTTCGAACGACAACTCACTCACTCTCGACTTGTCGTTCGAAGAGTCAGCATCAACTCGAATCGAAGAGTCAGGAAGTACACTAAATATTTAATTTTGTCTTCTATTGACTAGACCGATTTTGATGAAATTTGTTATGTAGATCGCTTTGACCCTGGACTGACACAAAGACTAATTTTTATCCGGAATAAACGCGGATAACACCACGTGGCGTGGCTAGTACAATAATTAATGTTAAATGGAAGAAAATCTACAATGAATTTTCGCAAAGTAACGCCAGGTTATATAAATATTTAAAGTTAGATCATACATATCCCAAAATAAACGACCAAAAATATTGAGCGTTGGACAGATCTGATCGTGGTCCGAGGTTTCCAAGTTGGTGGTAGCAATTTCTCCAAATTGCTAACATCTTTTATAAAATTCTCTATTTTCCGACAAAATCGAAAGAGGATCAATGAATTTAGCCAGTGAATACTGAAAAATAGAACTGGATCTGAAAAATAATAATAGGATCATGATAACTCAGACAAAAAGTAAACAGGTGGTGGTATATTTTGACAAAAAAGCGAGTGCTTTGACATATAAAGCACTTTTTAAACTAATAGTTACTAGCTATACAGGCTCTACAATGACTTGTTTTTAAGGTTCCGTACCTAAAAGGTAAAAACGGGTCCCTATTACTAAGCCTCCGCTGTCTATATCCAGGCTGTAACTCAAAAACCGTAATAGCTAGAAAGCTGGAACTTTCACAAGATATATAATATTTCCCGTGCCGCTATAACAACAAATACTAAAAATAAAAATATTAAGGGAGGTCCCCATACAATAAACGTGTTTTTTCTTCGTATTTTTTAGCTACATATCAATAACCGGAGCTGATAGACATTTAAAATTTTCACAAAAAAATATATATGTGTATTAGTTACCAAATGAAATTTTAAAATTAATATTTAAGGCGGGCTTCCACACAACAATGGTACGAAACCCTTCATGCGCGAACCCACCTCGCACTTGTCTAATTATTCAATATTTTTTAACGTTTATGATATACGAGTACAATAAAAAAATAAAAAAATTCAAGAGTTTGTCTTTGTCATAGCTTTAAGCACTTTGATGAATTAGGCAAAGAAAAAATATTTTTCTTTTTTATGATAAGCTGATGTTAAGCTTGACTGTGGTCTAAGATGTATCACGTTGCCTAGAAGGAACCTATTTACTCTAGATTTAAAGACCCCTAAATTGTACTTCTCGGGAAAAAGAGACTCAGGAAGAGAGTTCCAAACCTTCGCAGTTCTCACAATAAAGGTCGAAGCAAAACGCTTTGTGCGAATCCTCGGAACTTCGAATTAATTCAAAATCTTAATTACTCTTATTATCAAAATATAAAGTTAACTTACTCAACAGACTAGCGCTAAATCCAGAAATAGAGTAGGAGTAAATTTGTAATGAAACCATCGCAGTTAGAATGGTAACATTTAGCATGTATATCCATGTTCCTATAGAGACCCATGTGAATCTAAAAGAAAATAATAAAAATTTAAATTTGTCTAAATTAAATTTAAATTTAAAATGTGAATAACTCCTGGCGGCCATCTTGTTTTAAAATTTATAATAGAAATTGGTCATCTTGTGTTTAAAATAAAATCGAATGGAATAATTATATCTTTATTGTACAACCAAATATTACAAGTAAAATATTTAAAACTAAAGACTATGGCGGCCTTATCACTTATGGTGATTTCTACCAGGGAATGGATAAAAATATACAAAAGAAAGCGGTGGTACATGTAAATAACATATATACTCGTATTTGACTTGTGACTTTGTTGTTATCAATAAATGATTTGTATTTGTATTTGTAGATACTAATGAAACGAAGGAAAAAATGTTCTTTCAAAAACTCAAAAAAATTTAGTATTTGAAAGTTGACTTGCTTTTATTTTTAATTTTGAAAAACTGTCTACATCGCCCGATGCTTAGCTTTGATGATCGCGTCAGATCACGTTAACTAACCGAGCTGCAGGCGGTACAACTTGATTATCCGGCCCTCAGCTATACGAATTCGTGATTATCCGGACTCCAAACCAATTGTCCGATGTCGTACTTTTGCAAGCATAAGCATTTCGAACTGCAGGGCATCAAAGCCAATTTTCTTTTTACTTTCGATTATACGGATTTTCAATTATCTGGATGTCTAACAACAACAATTACTCCAGTTAATCGAATTTCTACTGTATAATCAAATCCTCACCTGCAAGTTTCTCGAGAATTCAAACCAACAATCGGCATAATTCCAGTATATTTCCCCAGAAATAGAGTAATTCGTATGTAATCAAAAAAGTCACTATGCATATTTTCCGTCAGTACAATTTTGTTAATATTTTACTTGAATATTTTCAAAGAAAAGATTTTATTTAATGTTTTTCCTTTTATAACTTTCACGGTAACGATTGGTTTTGCTGACAATAACCACCATAATATACAGGTCTACTGGTGACTAACACAAAATCTTTTATAGGCAGCTAAAATAGAAAAAAAAAACTACAGAAATGAAAAAAAAAAAAAAAGCTTGGACTAAAACAAATGTATCTTTTTATTCCTATTGATATATCTATACCAATATTATAAAGAGAAAAAGTTAGATATTTTTTTTGTTTATTTGACGCAAATAGGCTCGTTAGTTTTTTTTGTTTGTTTGAACGAAACTACTGGACCGATTTGCAAAAATCCTTTCACAAGTTATACTATCCTTGAGTAACACAAGCTATAATTTTGTTTCTCTTTGCAACTTAGAATATTTTATAGCCCGTGCGAAACCAGGCAGATCTTCTAGTGTAGTAGTATTTTTTTTACTTATTACCCACATTCTTGTAATAAGAATTTAGGTGCGGTGCGAGTTTTTTGTTATTTCGTTTGTAGACGATTTATATCTGATAAATATACACACACAATCAAACTAACTAATAATCTCCCAAAACACTAAAACTTCAAGAATGCATGAAAATTTCCAAAAAGCTTCTGCGCGGTGCATTCCTCTTTCGAATGACTTTTCCTGTTTAGCTACATAGCTCGTTTTCTTTCTTATTTTTTTTTTTCACATAAATGCTAGGTATTTTTAGCTACACTCTGGCGGTGTATGTAGGTTCTAAGTAGAAGAGGCCGCCAGAACACACTGTTAAGTGCCAGACTTTATAACTTGATGGTGGTTGCTAGCCAGGTGTGTACTAGAAATGCTCCATATTTCTACTATTTATGAGTTTTCATTTCCAATTCTTCTTTTTCGTATGAGCTACGTGGCCAAACTCTGGTGTCTAGAGTTTTTAAGCCGCTCGAAAGCCTTTTTTTTGGCTTAACGGCTGCTTGTTCTAAGACTAACAGCCGGGGCCTACAATTTAACGTTTCATCCGACCCACGGTAGCGCCCAGATGAAAATGTCACTTGAAAAACGTCTTGTCATCTATCCAAACACTGTCCGCATAGACCGTTGTTTAGCTTCAATGATCGCGTAAGATCACTTTAGCTAGCCGAGCTACAGGCGCTACACAAATTTCTAATAACCATGAATATCGTCATGAAATGTTTTTATCATAAAATCGACAAGTTTACACAAATCAAACACAATTTAATGAATTATTTGGTTTAGACTGAACCAACTTCATTTCTTAGTAATAATTTGTTTCCGATGACTAGCTTTGCTACGCGGTGTCATCTGTGTTATATGTTTGTTAGTTTTTTTTTATTTTAAATTGTTTTTAACATTATTTATGGAGCAATCGAAATTTCTCTGAATCAACGGGCTAAATTTCCTATGATTTATTCATAATGATGAACGTATGTCGTATAATATGTAGGTACGAAGCCATTGGTACATTGGGTCCATAACGCTATAGGTTATTTTTGAAATAAACATTGAAGAAATGAAATGAAATGAAATGAAATGAAATGAAATGAAATGAAATGAAATGAAATGAAATGAAATGAAATGAAATGAAATGAAATGAAATGAAATGAAATGAAATGAAATGAAATGAAATGAAATAATTTTATTTGCGTAGCCACAGGTAATATAAAAACATGGAAAATAATATAAAATGTCCCTTGTAGGCTACCGCATATGCGGTGTGCAAAAGGTCAATTAATTAGTTAGGTAATTTATAAGTTAATTGTACTCCACTATTATTTTACAGCTAAGCAATAATATTTAAAAGAAATGTCAAAAGATTATAAGTATACAATATCAAAAAAAAAAAAAAAAATGTAAATACAATATCTAACAAAAAAAAAACTAGCTAACTGGGTTGGCACGTCGACCCGAATCGGATCTTGGCCTCCGATACTAATAGACGCCACTGTTCTCGGTCCTGTGCCTTCTCCTGCCACTGTGTGACCTGAAGATTGCGCAGGTCTTCCTCCACTTGGTCTATCCAGCGATACCTGGGTCGTTCAACCGGTCGACGACCGCTCGCTCGTCCCAGGTGAGCTCGTGCAGTGAAAAAAAAAAAAAAATAATAATAATGTCAATAATAATAATAATGTCAATAATAATAATATGTCAAGGTTTTATATAATGTCAAAGTTATAGTATTTACAAATAGTTATCAATTGTTTTATAAAATGTCATTATGAAACGAATTATATAATAATGTATATCAGTTAAATTTTAATTTCAAATTTTAAATACAATTAGCTTTTACATTTCATATAATTATCCAAATCATAATAACATTTTTTTAATAAATAGTCATTTAATTCTTTTTTAAATGCACGAAATGGTAGCTTCTTGAGTGCCTCGGGTAGTTTATTATAGATACTAATAGCCATGCAGTATACATTTTGTTTACTTAGTTGTAGCCTAAAATTTGGAAATGCAAGTTTGTCTGTTCTATATGATGCGTCAATTTTCCTTCTATTTGAGGTTTCGAAGCAACTATGTTTATTATTAACTACAAATATACACATTTCTTTAATGTACATACAAGGCAGTGGTAAGATTTTGAGTTTTTGAAATAGTGGTCTACATGATACCTTATTTGAATTTATGCCACAGATAGCTCTTATGCATTTCTTCTGAATTTTAAATACCTTATCAATGTTTACAGAGTTACCATATATAATGATCCCATAATTTAGCACCGATGACACATACCCATGATAGGCACTTAATGCTGCTTTTTCGGATGCCACTTGTCTAAGCCTTTTGAGTGCAAATACAAATCTGAGAATCTTTTCTCGGATCATTTCACAATGATCCTTCCAATTTAAATGTTCATCAATTTGGATACCTAAGAACTTTGTACAGCTTACTAAATTAATTTGGTCATTATTATAAGAAATATTGAGATTAAGTGTACTAGTTTTATAAGTTTTAAATTGCATTACATTTGTTTTAGAAATATTAACTCTAAGACCGTTTTTATCAAGCCAAGCTATAATGTCACTTATTGTATTATTTATGTCATACTGTAAATTAATGTTTTTACTACCTTTTATTAATACAGTTGTGTCATCAGCAAATAGTATGCATTTGTGAGTCGTTATGTTAGGTAAGTCATTTATATATAAAAGAAATAGAAGAGGGCCCAGTATACTACCCTGGGGCACACCACTTCTGTTTACTCTATATTCCGACCTATATACTTGTTTCTCAGTAGAGTTTAATTTTACAATTTCAGTGCATTGTTTCCGGTTATTTAGATATGTTTCGATCCAGTTAAGAGCGGTCCCTCGTATGCCATATTTCTCTAGTTTTATTAATAAATTTCTGTGATTGACATAATCGAATGCTTTGCTCATATCAAGAAAGGCTGAGACAATTGGCGTTTTGTCATTAAGACATTCTGTAATTGTTTTTACAAGATGAAAGCACGCTAGCGTGGTTGAACTTTTTTTCCGAAATCCGAATTGTTCCGATTTCAAAATTTTGTTTATTTCTAGAAATTTATAGATTCTATTATACATTGCTTTTTCTATTACTTTCGATAATATTGGAATAAGTGTAATGGGACGGTAATTATTCATATCTGTGTCATCTCCCTTTTTGAAAATAGGTTTTACAACTGATAACTTAAGTTTTGTTGGGAAAATACCTTGTTCAAATGAGAGATTTATTATATAGCTAAGGACATGGCTCAAATATGGGGCGCACAATTTAACCATTTTCGTGCTAATTCCATCATACCCCACTGATTGACTATTATTTAGTGACATAATTATCCTGAATATTTCTTTAGGATCAGTGGGTGACAAAAATATGCTCTTTTCTTGTGCCTCAAAGTTAGGTTTAGGTAACAATGTGTTTTGGCTTGATGTTAAGTCAATGAAGAAGTTATTAAATGCAGTGCTTATCTCTTTAGGATCACTTATGTCAGTCTTGTTTATTGTTATTCTATCAATGTCATTTAATGAAGTTGTATTATTTGTATTGTTTTTTATAATTTGCCAAGTGGCTCTACATTTATTTTCATTGTTCTGTATAAATTTGTTGTTGTGTATAATTTGTGATTTTTTAAGACATATTTTTAGCAATTTATTATATTTGGCATATTTTGACATAGAGTCCGATCTGTTTTCTTTTGCTTTAATATAATGTAAGTGTAACTTTCTTTTAGTGCGACAAGATTTTTTAAGCCCTTTAGTTAGCCACTGTATATTATTTAGTCTATTTTGTTTTTTAATTCGTATGAATGGGAAACACAAGTTATAGAAAAGACTGAAGAGTGTATGGAATGAGTCAAAAGCTTGTTCGAGGTTAGTACTTTCATAAGTCTCAGAAAATGATAGTGACAGTATGCATTTAATGAACTTTCTTATGTTTTCTTTACTGTAATCTCGTTTTTCTTCAAACCACTGTGTGATGTTATGATGCTTGGGAACATTAATGGCTAATGTTTGTCCAGTCTCGTGGTCAGACAATGACAGTTGGTGTACACCTGCTTGGGGATTATGTATGTTACTAGCTATTAAATCTATGCAAGTCTTGCCTTTTCTAGTTGGTGTATCTATGTGTATTTTAAGATTAAAAGACTGAAGGATAGTATGCAGTCTTATTGTATATCTTGTATTTTTAAGGATATCTATATTCCAGTCACCGCACAGTACAATTTTTTTCTTCTGCGTTTGTCGTTTATTGGTAAGATTTCTAAGCATAGTGTAAAGTTTAGTAAAAAAGTCTTCTAAGTTGTCGTTTTTAGGAATTCTATATATGCATATTACTATCAGGTTGTATTTTGGAATCTCAATACCACATGACTCAAAAGAGGTTGCTGTACTAAGATCTTTAACTATTTTTAGAGTTCTAAAATCTATGTTCTTTTTAACTAAAATGCAAGTTCCTCCGCGCGATTTATTTTTCCTACCATAAGTGTCGGCTACTTTGAAGTTAGGTATAATTATGTTCGACTCACAGTTTCGAGGTACAAATGTCTCACACATACATATGATATCTATGTTTTCGTTTTTTTCTGCAAACATATCAAGAACAGCTGTAACATGATCCAGTTTTCCTAATATGTTAGCAATGTTTTGATGCAGCAGTCTTAATTTATTGACTTTATTTGGCTCGAAAAAATGTGTTTGCAGTAGTTTTTTCACTTTCTGTAGGCTTTATTATATTTTGTTTCTTTTTAAAGTAGTATGGGATAGTACCCATTTTTGTGTTTGTTTGTGGCAATGGGGTGTTATTGGGAAGAATTGTTTTACTAATAGGCTTAAAATATTTGAGAATAGTGTTGGTATTAGAGACGGTGCTTTTCCTCATCATCGTAGTTCCCTTCATACATTTCAGTTCAACATCTTTATTTTTGTAAGATGTGAAGTGCCGGTCATAGTCTATTTTTGTAATTTCATGTATGATACTTTTACTAATGTTGTACAGTTTACTTGGGTTTGTATTACTATAAGACATATCGGGAAGGTTAAGCTCTTTGACAAATACACAGTTGTTATGGAGCCTGGCAATGGATGCAAGTTGTGAGTTTAAGTGGGATCTGTTTAGTGAGCGGTTTATTCTGATAGGAAGTATAAATACCTTAGTGTTTTTGAGTTTCAGTAATGCCTGTGATAATTGGTTAATTATCTGTAGAGGGTTTGTGTCATTTGCTCCAAAGGCCAATATAATCCTATCATGTTCTTGGAATATTCCTTTTATATTGTCACAATAGGATAAAGTGTCCGAGCATTTTGCATTTGTCTTTGCTAGTGAGGTAATGTCATAGAAATTGTTCCATTTTCCTGTCAATAGTTCACTTATTTTAGATGATAGTCCGAGTGCTTGCTGATCTCCAATGATCATAATCTTTCTTCGTTTAGGCTGGTGTCGTAGGTTTTGAGAGTTTTTGTCCAGAGATACATTCTGTTCGCTTCTAGTTTTTGTCTCAGTTCTGGAAACTTTCATTTGCAGTGCTTTTTTATATTCCTTTGTTTGACTGGGCAAGTTATGGTGAGCTTTTCGTTTTGGTGTTGAGACAACAACTTGAGTTTTGGTTAGTTTTTTTGATTTAGTTATATTTGTTTCATTACCTTGTTTTGTTTTCTCCATGTTATCGCCGGAGTAGTTTTCTGTTTCTTTTTTGCGATTATTTACCATCTGTTTTGGCTTCTGTGTTAATGTTTTCCTAGATGGAGTTCGGAATGGTGTGGCCAAATGGGATTGAATAGTTTTCCGTGCATTACCTAATGATGGTCTATTTTCCATAGGGCTTATTGCTTTGAGTGTCTGTATTATTAGGTCTTTTTGTTCACAGTTGCGTTTCAGTTCGGTATTTTCAAGGCATAGTCTATCAATTTCCTCATTAGCTGACTTGAGTTGATCTTTCACTGTTTTTAATTCATGTTTTAGTTGTGTATTTTTATCAGTTTCTAAGACTCTGTTAGGTAAGCTATGCATAGAACAATTAAATATGTCGGAGTTCAGAGAGCTATTCTGTTCCATTGTGGTGTGGTTATGCGTTTGCTCTAGAGCGGAGTTTAATGAGAGGGCCCTCTTTTGGTGTATTTCGCTTGTGCTGATGTCTGCGTTATTCATAGCTGAAGTTTCTGTTTCTGAGGTTGCTGCTGAGGTGTTTGAAGATATCACTGTAGTTTGAGATTTTTCGCAGCATATTTTGCATTTCCAGGATAATTTCATTTCTTCAGACATTTTGCGATATTCACTAGTGGTAACTTCTGTATTTACAATGTCGTAATTTTGTTGACAGTCTGCACATTGTAAATATTTGCGCCGTAGACAGAGAAGGCAATAGACGGAGTCACATTTCCATCTCTTTTACTCAACAGCGAAACAGCCATATGTAAAAATAACATGCGTGAAAGAGAAAGGCTTATACTGTTTTTCTCTCTGTCGCTGTAACTGTTTGACACCAGCATATTTGTCAGTTTCGGTGTCAAACATTACTGCGATTCTGAGAATTTTGTGTTTTTTCGAAAAAATATCGTTTAAATTCAAGTGTAAGTGTTATTCTCGCGCGGTGAATAGTTTTGGACATCGACAGAATGGTGCAGTGTTGTATTTTGAGTTATTAGAATAGAACAGAACCTGGTTTATGTGATGTTACATTTCACAGGTTGGTACTGGCCTTTTTTATATACAATATATCTTCTAAAATCAATCCAAATATTAATTAAATAGGATTAATTCAAGTACTATTGATTTGGATGTAAAGTTCTGCTTCAAAGTGGTAAAACATGCAAATGCAAAATAAAAACATAACCTACAAGAAATTGAATAAGGGTTGTCATAATCTGACTTTCAATTTTAACCCTAGTTTTACAAAAACCGTTTGCACTGTACTTGAGAATTGCTTAAACAGTCCTTTTACTAATTTAATCTACTTCCATCGAAATATTCGCTCGCTAGTCGGGCTTTTTTTTACACTAAATGGGTTAGCGCTTAGTCTCAATATTCCTCGTGGTAAGCGATATTGTGATCTAAGGTGGACCGCGCTCGCCCAGTGAAGTTATTAATTTATTGTTTACAGAATATTTATTGTTTATGTAAAATTAAAAATAATGGTATCAAGTTTTTTTGCCAGGGGTGAACTAAGGGTTTGTAATGGGGGGTGAAAGTTTGTATGGAAAATTCTTTATTTATCAAGTTAAGTTAGTTAGTCTTGTAAGTTGTTATGTTTGTAGTTTCTTTGATGGTTAAAATAAATTCGTAAAAATATTTGCCAGGAGTGCATTTAGGTATGCTAATGGGGTTTAAAGTTCAAAGGGAAAGTTTTGTGTTTTTGAAATTAAATACTTCTGAATTAGAATTTAAGTAAATGGTTCACTTAGTGGTATGGTTCACGTATTCTAGTTACATATTTAAATAATGGCTTGGAGAAATCGCTCGCATCATCACCAAAGTAGCTAAAAACAGAGGTTAACTAGATCTCAGGAATCGAATGAGGAAAGTGTACATAAAATTGGCACGGGAATAGGATACCATAGAGTTTTACCACAGGTTAGCCGAAAAGCGACCTTCACGCGGGCCGCGGGCAACCTCTAGTATTTTATATTTCTTAATATTTTTTTTACAGATTTCCATCGAATGCTGAACTTGTAGAGATTTGGATAGAAGCATATGGTAGATAATATTTTATGATTGGAAATCAACGCAAAATTCCAGGATTTGTTCCAACCATTTTATGGGTGACGTTTTTGTGAAGCGTGGAAATAAAGAGTAAGGAATGTGTACAATAAACTGATTTTGTTTAAAAATTAATAAAACGTAGAAATATAATCTGAAGTCTTTTTCTTTATTATGTGTATACCCTAACCCTAATTTCCTAAAGTGGCTAAAGTTCTACTAAAGTGGCAACATTGTCCGAAAATATCGCTATCTCATGTGCGGTCACACAGTACCTCCGTCTTTTTTTTCTTTTGTCTATGATTTGCGCTTTGATTCCTTCTCTTTGGATTTGTTATTAAACAGGTTGAACATTTTTGCCAATTGCTTGAGTTTGTTTCGTAGTCTATGGTTCAGTAATGTAAATTTGTGTTATGTAAGGGCTCCTTTATAAAATAGTTGTATTTAATCTGTGGTATGTACAATATTTCGTCTTTATTCTGTGGTATTTTCTTGTTAACAGATTGAGTTGTGTCAGACAGATTCGGTCGTTGTCAAAAGCGTTTTGTTTTATGTATATGGTAACCAAAAAGTAATTAACAAGTTCGGCTGTGATTCGTAGTTTAATTGTTAATTAGTGGTGATTTCTGTTTACGTCATGGCGATCTTTGCCGTTATACAAGTTTTCAATGTTAAAAAGTGCTCACCAAGTGTTGTTTTCGCTTCAAAGTTGTGTCAAACTTGTTATCACTGGGTTGGATGCACGTTTCACGTAATTTAGTATGATATTTACAGCTCTTTACAATTATAAATATTTAAAATTGCGCAGCGGTTCTACTTAGGTGTTTACTTGGCTAGAGTTGCCAGGCGATAGAAGTTTAAAAGGTTAATTGTTTATTTAAATGATTGGTTGACTTATATAATTAATATTCAAATGAAAATAAAGACTTTATTCTAGAACCATATCTAATCTAAAATGCCAGTGGGAATTGTACCCAAAATGCCAGCCGAGTCACAGATTAAAGCTTCTTTGTATAGCTAGCTATCTACATAACTAGTATACAAATACGATGAGCATGTAATAGGTTTATTTTTAAATCGAGAGTAGTTCCCACTGTTAGACAAAGTTTGCTATGGAGCTATCTAAAAACTATTTTTAGTTTTTTTTTTTTACACATTCACACACGGCTGGTTAGCCCCACACTGAACCATTTCTAGCTCGTATTATGGTTGCTAACACAACTGATATACTACATATACATACATACATACATACATATTATATATAAATATATATTTAACACCCAGACCCACAGCCAACAAATTTAGATACGCACAAAGATGTTGACCGGGCCGGGAATCGAACCCGGAACCTTCTGATTAGCAGACTGGCATGGTAACCTTTACGCCATCGAGGTCGCCAAAGCAGTTAGCAGAACGCAAAAACGATTAAACCCTTAATTTTGAAAATAACCCTTGTAAATGTTAATATCAAATACTTTGGCAACAAAATAGTAAAAATAGGTAGTATATAGATAGATTTTTTTTTTCGTTAAGACTGGTTTAAAACGTAACCAGTACTACGATTCGGCGATAAAATATTTTGTCAGTTGAGCCAGAGCCGTTTTCTCGCTCGATAAATTATCATAATATTCCACAAAGTAAATCGAACTTCTGAAATTGCAATTTCAGTTTGAATTATAAAGTCAGAACAATATTTCCATAATTTCACTAATCTCTTGATTTTGGATTCTATTACACCATGACGACTCCGTTTCTCGGGGTACCATTTGCCAGTCAACCATCGTGATTCATTGTGAGAACTGTTACTGCGAAGCTTTGGAACTCTCTTCCTGAGTCTCTACTTATTTCCCGAGAAGTACAATTTGGGGGTCTTCAAATCTAGAGTAAATAGGTTCCTTCTAGGCAAGCGTGATGCATCTTAGACTACAGTCAAGTTTAACATCAGGCAAGCTGCGGTCAAACGTAAGCCCATTTATCATAAAAAAAAAACCATTCATAAGTATTATACAGTCGTGTGGTACTCACTACTTTTCTGCAGAAGCCTATGTAGCCAATTCCACCGCAAATGTAACTTTTTATATGCTATGGTTTGCACTTTGAGAGCCATTTAACTATAATTGTATTGCATCCATTTATTAAACGAGTTAGTTAACGTATTATTATTATTCTTTAAAAGTCGAATTTGGTGTAAAACAGCATTATCCTACTATTCATAATATTATAAATGCAATAGTTTGTGTAAAAGTACCTACGTGTGTATGTTAGTCACTTCTTCACACTTAAACGGCTGAACCGATTTTGATGAAATTTGGTAAAAAGATGAGACCCTAAATTTGTTTAAATCTGGATTAACAAGGGTAATACCACGGGGCGTAGCCAGTGGTTTATTTTTTTTCAGTTTTTCCAAATTAGTGGACCAGGATTTTAACAGTTTTTTATGTTCTTCGTAATATTTACGAAAAAACTATTTATTTATAAATTACAAGATTTACAAGTTTCATTAGCTTTTTTCTTTAAATTTCCAAGTCCCTTAAATTCTAAAATAGCTCATCCTATTGGATAAACTATTAAGGTCCTAAAAGTAATCTCTATGATCTTAATCTCAATTTACATATCAACGGTGGCTGATTCAGTTTATGTAGATTATACGATTATCTTGGATGGCATAGTTTAGTTTAATGACGATAAATATTGATAAGTGTTTTAACAAAATTAATTATTAAAATTTTCCTTTTCTTCAACCTATGTAAAACACTCCCGACTAAGCACCTTACACATAATAAAATAATTAACATCGGCTGATTCGTTCAGAAGCTACGATGGCACACACAAACACACATACACACAGAGAGAGAGATTTTTGTATTCAAGGCTACAAAGTCAGGCCATAAATTTAACATAATATACATACAGTGTAACACACACATAAAAAGCACAGTTCCTTCAGAATGTGCATTTTAGGGTGTTATAGAGAGTGGTCGTTAAATGGAGATAATGTAACATTGTATTGAATACTAGCTAAACCAACCAAGGCCTCCAATTTTGACGCTTTAGAGAGTTTGTCGTTAAATCGAGTGACGTTACATGGAGTTTACACTATACATAAATTAGACAGTATACAATGACATAACTTGAATCAATAAAGAAACATTTGATAGTTCGTTCCTTCTTTCATCATCTCATTAATTTACACAAGCGAGAAGACGTAAACATTACAATTTTTCCTTTTGTTTGTTTGAATGAAGACTTGAAGAAAGAAGAAGAATTGAAGTTATATAATACTAGTTGCGCCCCACAGCTTTACCCGCGATAATCCGGGACAAAAGAAGTTTATAAAAAGTAGCCTATGTTAATCCAAGGTCAAACCTATCTTCATAGTAAATCTCATCAAATTCGGTCCAGCCGTTGGAGCGTGAGGAAGTAACATAGATTTTGAAGTTATTTGCGTATCCCACGAGAATTGTTTTGGGTATAAAATGTAACCTATGTGTTAATCCAAGGTCTAACCTAGCTTCACACCAAATTTCATCAAAATCTGTTAAAAGTAAAATACATACACATACACATACAAACTTTCGCATTTATATTAGTAGTATGTATATTGATTACTAATATAACTTGGTTATCTATTTTGATTACTAATATATCTTAGCTATTGATTCATAATATATGTAAGATCCTTAATGATGTAGACACTAAAGTTCTCAATCAAATATTAAAACTATAACTAGACATGTTTATAATCTTCATCTGTAAATTATTTGGTTGGCAGCAACAAAACTACTTGAATATTGAAATAACAACATTGATTAATGTGTCAGATTCATAAAAATTGGACACAATCCATTACTTTAACCCTCTAACCACCCACGTACTTTTATAGTCACATCAACTATTTGACAGGTCGACAGAATAATCAAATATTCATACGTGATAAATTTCGTATTTGTAAATCTGTGTTTCGTCAAAGAAATAATAGAAGTGACATGGTGAGTGTAGAGATAAAAATTATTAATAAAGATTACTTGTTTCATTGTTTGTCAAATGAGCTAACTTTTATGTCGACAGTTTCTTAGCTAGAAAAGGGTGTCACATGGCTTATTTGTTTGTATAATAGTGTTTTCTTTCTAGCAGTCTACCAAAACAAGCGTGGTTCGTTGAAGTGAATTACGAAGGCTGCGGCCGAGGATCGCAAAAAAAAACCAAAGATAACTTTAAGAACTAAGATTTATTTAATTTAAAATTACAATTTACTTAAATGTAGGCTACGAATAACTCATTCGATGTGGGAACAAGAAGTACTTAAACTATGACGACGGCCGCTGGCGATGCGAAGTGCAGCGTCGGCATTCTCACGATGTATTGCTGGAAACCGGAGCCGCGTCAGCGGGATTCGAGCAGCGTGGTTGTGTAACAAGCGCCTAGTTTTTAACTCCCGATGCAAAAACAACGGATAAAATAAATTTAGCATGTGTGTGTGTGTGTGTGTACACTATAATAATTTTCAAATCCAAGATGGTCGCAATCACAAAATGACCTGTCGGGCTCGCGCTATGTTCTGGTTCTGTACCATTATAAAAAAGTTAAGGTAAGATTAAAAGGTTATGTATCATTATATTGAATAAATGACAAAAACACATTTGTTGTGAGAGAACCCACCTTAAATATTCATTTTATAATTTATTTTGGAAATCAGTACATACAAATAAAATTTTTGTGAATTTTTAGAGGGTGTACTGCGAAGATCGAGTAAGAAATTTCTTCAAAATTACACTTGTTGTCTAGAAGCCCTCTTAAATTTTATATAATGCAAATATACGAAAAAAGAACCTGTTTATTTTATGGGGACCCCTTTAATCTTTTTTATTTTTTGTATTTGTTGTCACAGTGGCACGGGCAATACATAACTTGCAAAAGTTTCAGCTATAGCTGTCACGGTTTCTGAGATTCAGCCTGGTGACAGACAGACAGATAGACAACGGAGGCATAGTAATAGAGTTTTTAGCTTTTAGGTACGGAATCTAAAAAGATATCTCGGCATCATATTTCTGGGATATACTTATTTATTTGATAATTTTGGCACATCCACAGTCTTTACATCTTTGTGATATCTATTCGGGTTATGTTTGTTGTAGATTACACGCGTGTCGAAGTAGTAAGGGAAACACATTTCTTTTTAATTTTTAACCTTCGAAGCAAAAACTACGGGGTCCTATAAGTTTGCCGTCTTTTGTGCGTCTGTCTGTGGTATCTTAGCTACCTATGAACCTATTTTGATCTAGCTTTGTTTTATTTGAAAGGTGAGTTATTCGTGAGTGTTCCTAACTATTTTTGATGAAAATCTGACAAATATTTTCCATTTTACTGTACTACTAAGATTATATCAATTTACACTAGATTCGTGCGGTTATGTTGTATTTATTTATGAACAAAGAAAGATAAGATATTTTGAAATAAAAATTGCCCAAAATGGCCCTTGCCACAAAATGGCGGATTGTATATTTTCCACAACTCCCTCAAGGTGGGTATGACCTTCAAATAAAAGGACGTGATTAATAAAACTTCTTTATGATAATTTTCAAATAGAAGGCTGCCATCACAATATTTTGACTTGTCCTTTTCTATATTTTTAATTTACACATGTTTATTGATATAACATAAATTATCCTGTCAAACATTAACACTGAATTGAAATCTGTTTCTCATTAATTATTAACTTCATATAGCTGTTATGTTTGTAGACTGCCGCAGTCTGAATTGATAATTAATAAAAAAAACGAGCTTTAATCACGCTGCCTTCTGGTAGGCTAGAGTTTTAGGTCTAGTTTTAATTATTTATCTAAAGCTAATCATTTTAATTAAAAATAAACATAATATCACTAAAATGTCACATATTAAAAAATAATTTAATAACCTGCCCCTGCTCGACCCTGGTACAAAAGTGCTTATCACGCTTGCTGCATTATCGCGCTGATGTTTTTAAGTAGTAAGTTGTTTTTTTTTGTAAATAACTATGTTTACTTTATGATTTTATAGAAAGGAATTGTTTTTAGATGTGTTAAGAAGACATAATTATGAATAATAGTCATCTTACTTCAAAAGGTAAGTTCAGAAATATTTATTTAATTAAGTTCAACTTAACTGTTACACTTACTGCTTTCTAAACTTACTCGTATCAGCTAGCTTAATTAGAGATAAAAAGTAGCAAGTATAAGCAGCTCACCATACGTTGCCACTGCTGGATCTCGTGGCCTTCTCCTACGAGGAGAGAGATAAAGGCCATAATCCACCGCGCTTAGCGTTGGCGGATGACACACATTTTTAGACTTTGAGGTCCTTACTTCAAGAGGTTTCCCATCGCGATGTCATGTCAGTTACTTTACGATGTTTCTCTTCACCATAAAGCAAGTGCAAATCCACACATACCTTAAAAAGTCATTGGTGTAGGCGAAGTACAAGTTATTATTCTGTGGTGTAGGTAGGGCTAGAATCAACCTGGTTTGATAATATTGAAAAGAATCACCGAGCCACACTCAAAATAAAAGATGCACACTTACTCACTGTCAAGTTTTCACATTAAAGAAATTGGATGTGATTTTCAAGAGTATACTATACTATTAAAGTGTTTAAGCTTAAGCACATCTCAATTTAACTAAAAAAAAAAACATTTTTGATTTCATTCCTTCGCTCCCTTTTATTTAGTTGTACAAGCGCGAGGAATTGTACTTTTAAATCTTCTACATCCTGGCTTCCTGGCTTCCTCCCTACTTCCTGGTGTTACCCCACTAGGTGGGGTCGACATGGTAAATTTTCCTCATCCACTCTCCTCTATCAGCCGTCGTCTCTACACTCACTCCTTTCACTCTCATGTCCTCATTCACACACTCCATCCATGTCTTATTCGGTCGGCCTCTTGGCCCTTTTGCCCTAAAAGTGTACTTTCAAATATTTTCTCTCTTGGCTATGTATCTTTACTCAATTATCTATTCAAGAATTGGAAATATTTTTTGTATTAACCTATTTAATATAACTTTCAGGAATTTCCAAGGAACTTGAAAACCTAAGCTTCAATGCTTTTAAAATTATGCAATTGATTGAGAGGTTCGTAAGATACTTTCAACAACAAGATTAAAGATAATAATACTCTATGCCCACAATTTCAGCTATTATTATAATTATACAACCCCTCCATGGCAGAAAACGACACAAGACATAGAGACGATTGTAGAATTCCGTACCATAAGGATACCAACAGGACCCTATTCTGTCGATGTCCGTCCGTCTGTCACCAGGCTTATATCTCATGGACTGTGTTTTCTTAAGAGTTGGTTTAATGTACATGAATAAATATTATCTTCCTTTTATTTGACTATTAATTCTTTGCAGAAAAGATGATCACGTGACAATAATTACTAATAACAAGGACATGAAACTTTCTTCAAGGAATAGAAATAGTAAGAAAACATATTATTAAAACAAATAGTACGGTATACATCATCATAATCAGCCACAGCCGGTTCTCTCCTATTATACTGATGGGAATAGGCCTCTCCTTTGCTCTAAAGGATTGTTGGGTCCTGTGCAAATCAAGTCCAGATTCGACCTGCGACTAATATTATGTCGTCGACCCATCTTGCCTTCTTGGAGCACGACCGACGCTCCATCTTCATAATCTTGGCCACCAATCGGTCACAGCCTTGCGACTATGCGCCCCGTTGGTAAAATGCTTAGCTGCTGATACGAATAAAGGTTTAATCTATTACATATCACGATGGACAAAAATAAGTGTTAGCTTACCTTTTCTTGTTTGAATGTAAATTATTAAGTGGTGTTCCTTTTTATATTAATTTGTACCTATTATATTATGCTCAATAAAGAGTTAATCTGTTTAACTATCTTTCAGAAGTAGCCCCGGAGTCAAATAAAGTGAACTTTAAACCAAAATCTCAGCTGGAATCGTTTCAGAATGCAATGAGGTTGTTGTTTTTATTTGGTCAAGGCATAGGCCTTAACCCAGCTCAAAATGTCAGTGGAACTAAAGTAGCTAACATAAGGTAGGAAATTATATTAGTTTTTCGATGTTTTACGGTTTGCAGTGAAAAAAGATTTTTCCCGTTTTTCGCCTTAAATGTGAATGTCAGTGATGAGTGTGTATTTGATCGATACAAAAATAATTAGTTTGAATTTGAATTGGAGCAAATTGTTTAGACTACGATGAAAACTCTTTAGGGGGTGCTGCAGTAAACATTACAGTAAAGATGAACATTGCGGTTTTTCTTAAAATTTAATTACTTATGATATATGTATTTCAGATTTACAATTTATTCCTTCAAATTTCTTTACTGTGCGATGCTTGCAATTGGTCAGTCAATAGCTTTGGCATTATGTTTATATCGGCTCTTCAAAAAATCAATTTCTATTGGTTCACTTGGTAAGTAATTAAAACAACATAAAGAGGTTCTAGAATGGTTTTAGCACGATAAAAATAGTTATGTTTTTTTTTCTTATCTTATTTACATTTTGTTGGATGTTTTAAAATCTACTTACCTTAGTTGTAATTTGATCAAAGCTCAGCATCTTGTGTGTTTGGCCTGGTGCGCCGTTAGACGCGGGTTCGAATCCCGTCGGTATATATATTTTTGTGGATGCTTTACCACTTTTTTAATATTTTTTTCTTAAATTATATTCTAAAGTAAAATACTTATAATTTTCGAAAAGCGTGTTTCCTTATCACCAAAAATAGTTATTGTTTATTTATGGTAAAGAATAAAATATTTGTTTTTTTTTTCTTAATTTGTTTCGTAATTATCAATCAGGTTATTTCTCATTCTTCGGATCAACTTCTACAACAACGTACCTATTTATACAAATAGGATATAGATGGCCTAAGTTGATGAGGGATATATCAAAATGCAAATTGGAAGAATATGTTGACCCTAAAATTAAAAACAAATGTTACATAGCCACAGTTTCCATCATCGGATTAAGTGCAAGTAAGGAAGATATTTCAGAAGTTTTTAAGTGTGAAGACAGCGAGGTTTTAGAAATTCTCTAGACGAGACTTTGTTTACTGAGAAGTATCAGTATGGGTGTGCGTGAATGTATTTGCGTGTGTGTGTCCTGTGGTATTTCAATAAAATAATAATATAGCTCCCAGACGGTTTTTTTTATTTGAAATATAGAATTTTACTCGGAAGTTTTTTTTAGAACACATTTCAAACACGTCTTGGTTAGCCCCATACTAAACCATTTCTAACCATTTCTTTAGTTTATATTATGATTTGCTGCCACAGTTAATATACTACATATACACACACATAAATATTATATATTATTACATATTTAACACCCAGACCGACAGCCAACAAATTGAGGTCATCACGAAGATGTTGGCCGTGCCGGGAATCGAACCCGGGATCCTCTGATCGGCAGTCCGGCATGGTAATCATTACGCAACGAGGTCGTTAAGTTCATTCTTAGCTTTGTTTGATTAAAATTTATTCAAAATGGCCGCCGCAAAAAAAAATATAATGTACTTGTTATACTTGTCAATACATTTACAAATTTCATATAATATCTGACAGATATGTTTTTTCTTTCAGTTGAACATCTCCTCTCTCTTTTACACAAAATAGAACATATCGTTATGTGTCACCAAGATTCAAATGCTTACGAAGAGTTTATATTAATTCAATTTCCCTGGTATTTTGAACTCGATGTACCTATGAGTATACCACTCGGTATAATTTTTCAGGTAAGTTACGTATAAAGAGCTTAACACATTGTTTTATTGACCCCCAACACAAGAAACGACAGGTTATATTATAAGTTTGATGTGTCTCTCCGTGGTAGCTTTAGAACAGTTGAACTTATTTTGTTATTTTTGTGTGACAAGACGAGGCACGGCAAGTCTTAGCTTGACAAACAGATAATAAGAATAGAAAAAAAAGTTTCTAGAATTTTGAAAAAAAAACACAAATACGTACCTTATCAATAAAATAATACTTTATATTATTAAGTTTATACTGTCCAGAAAAGATTTCCAATACAGCATGAAATTATAAACAAATATAATGATTTAATTTTTATTTCAGGTTTTTAATGTCATAACAACTTTAAACTGGAATTACTTAGACTCATATATAATATGTATGAGTATGTATTTAGCATCGGTTCTACATCAAATTAACGTGAAAATTATTGCAGCTAGTGAAAAGGTAATTTATGTGTACTTATTTTTTCAAACATAAAAAAAGTTGTTAATTGACTTTAAAAAGAAAAGAAGTGAAAACAAAACACTCGTAAAAACAGTATAATTAACATTTATATTGTATATTTTTGGGCCGAAAATGTTCACTGAAAATGCTGATGCATTGCTGCTGATTTAAATTGATCAAAAATTAGCCATTGATCAAAATGCTGTTGATTTAAATTATTTTTAATAAGCAGCATTTTTGACCCACGACGCAAAAACGTCAGGGTATTTTAAGTTTGACGGGCCTGTTTATGTATGTGTTTCTGTGGCAACATAGTTCCCAAACGGATGAACCGATTTTTTTAATCTAAGATTGTTCGGCTTTTATCAATGTTAAATAGTTAACAGTTTTTTTGATGTGGGAAAAGTGGCAAATACCGGCAAAATGTGGGTGGTGCCGAGGTTCGGATAGCACTTTAAATTGTAGGTTCTGAAAGTTAGTCAATACATTCTTTATTTCGGTTTTTGTAACAGAGTAGGTACATTACGAA
The DNA here is from genome assembly GCA_035578125.1 of Mellilla xanthometata. Lineage (NCBI taxonomy): Eukaryota > Metazoa > Arthropoda > Insecta > Lepidoptera > Geometridae > Mellilla > Mellilla xanthometata. The sequence goes on from JAPUBQ010000020.1 coordinate 4,465,704, forward strand.
GACATTACTTACCAAATTTCAGTTTTTTTTCAGCATTATTTGCCACCTTCTCATTGGCAGTTGTTGCGAGAAGATTACAATAGAGCCACACGATTGGTCCGATACTTTGATGACGTCATAAGCGGGCTGGTTTTTACGTCATTTGCGTCCAACTTATTCTTCATTTGTCTTCAAATTTTCAATATTTTATCGTAAGTTTTCAACTTTGCTTCCGTGAGTACTAAATACAGTGTGTATTCAAAGCTTTGCAAGTTAATAATTATAAAAAAAAACGTAAAAATAACTTTATTTAAACAAATATTAATAAGTAGGAACTAGACTTAGTTACTAAATATCGCTGCTTGTTTGAGCTGCCACCAAACCCGAACTGAGTAACAATACTCGTATATCGGGATTATCGGCATCTTCACAAACAAGCAGTATCAAATAAGCTACTTTATTTTTGTTTATATTAGTTTGAGGGGAAGCTCTTACAATTTTATGTTCCTACTTAAGATTACGACATTCAGCTAGGTTCTAGAAAGGACCTGCTCTTGAATGTCGATTAAAGTATTTTAATATGTATATGTATACTTATTGTGGCCAGAGCCGAACTACGTAACTAGGTCAAATATGCCAAAATAATGATTAAGGTCTGTAAACAATGTTATACATCTAATAAATTGTGTGTGTGTGTGTGTGTGTGTGTGTGTTTGCGTGCGTGTTTGTGTGTGTGTTTGCGTTTATGGAAAGAAGATATCAAACACATGTTTTGATCTGAAACACGTCTTCTGTAAGGTTGTAATACAACCGTATTCTACCGCAACTTTCTTCCCCAGAAACCAAAAGATCAGCCATATATTGAAGCAGTTAAATATAAAAGTCTTTTGATTGGTAAAAAAATCTTGTTTGTTTTGTCACAATCGTGTCATTTTATAATCCTTCCATTTATATGCAATTATTACTACACCTTAAATTCAGTCACCATCATCATAAGCAGTACACTACACGTATGAATAATGAGGTCACAGAACCCCAAGCCTCAGAAACCCGACTACTCTGCAATAGTTCTTATCATGGCGTCGCCGATTCCAGATAGAAGGAGAAATAAGAAAAAAAGATAATTAATTTATTAGCTTTGTTAGTATATATCTTGTTTTATATTTTACATTTTTTATTGATTTTTTTTTCAGACATGGTGTGAGTTTTCATTCCACCCAATACGCATGTCCCAGACAAATGACAAATGGGTAAGAACAAGAACTTCTTTAAAAACTCTAAAACCCTATACGATACTCCTCTAACTTTATGCGAACCTTTACAAAAAGAAAGAAAGAAAATTGTTTATTACGCACAAATAAATAGCTTGATAACTGATTGCAGAAACAAAACGCATCAGTGCACCAGTGGACTTTAAACATTGACATTGAACAGTGGACATTTTGTGAACTGTTAAAATAAAATTTCAACTCAGTGTGATATAGACACATCAGCGCCTGCAAAATATTTTTTTTATTTTGTGCTGAATACTTTAAACTCTGTATATTATAATAGGTAGATATACTCTGTAATAAGTATTTTTATATAATACCAATTTTTCTGCTAAAACAAACTGATAAAAGCACAATCCGATACATCATTTTTCCATTACACGCATGTAAATCAAATGACAATTAGCTGTCAGGCTGTCAATTTTAATGTATTAGCACCTGTGAAACACCTGCCGGGACATATACGATGCTAATACGTTTTCATTAGAGGTAAAAATGTTGACTTCAATTTCTGGACCTTTTTTTTTCAATATTATAATTACTCGTATTAACAAAGGCTTGATTTTGTGAATAACTAAGATAGCTCGGGTAGATAAAGTGATCTGACGCGATCATCGAAGCTAAGCAACCGTCGATGCGGATGGTGTATGGATGGGTTACCATACACAAGACTGTCACTTTTCAGGTGGCATTTTCAACTGTGGGTCGGTTAATACGTTTAAGTAGGTCCCGTCAGTTAGTCTCCGTACAAGCAGTCGTTAAGTCAAGTCAGAGGCCTTCGGGTGGCTTGAAAACTCTCGACACATGAGCTTGGCCACTTAGCTCATACAAAGATAAGAAAAAAGGCTGTTTTTCGCTCTTATACGGCCCGGATCGAACCAGAGGGGGTCAGATTAAAAACCAGAAGATCCACCACAACCAAGCCGCGTTCGCTTTAAAAGCAGTTATCGAATTATCCTATGTTTTTTTTTCAGATTACTAGGTGGCTACGAATACACCGTATACCTAGTGTTCTCCGTGGTGTTTCTACTTGTAAAAGCATTGCTTGTCTCTCTATCAGCGTCTAGTGTTAATACAGCCTCCTTGGTACCTGCTCACGCCTTATACAGCGTTCCGTCTACAGCTTATTGCGATGAGGTGGGTTCTTTTTTTTTAATTTAATTTATTTTCATTATCATCATTACCAGATTATCCATTGCTTGGCTTCTCTCAAGGCATGCCACTTGGCCCTGGGCTTTATTTCACTCTGACATCCAATACCTACCTTCTTGAGATGCGGCTGATAGTACATTGCCCTACATTGCGTTTGTTAAGTATGTTTCTTAGCAAAAAAATAATATCGATTTGGTAGCTGCTAGCAACTTCTGGTGATGATATATTTTTTAATTTTAATTCATGTACCGGGAGATAAAGAAAGACCATATGCAGACCAGAGAAACCAAAAGTATCAATTATACATATAATTGTTACTTTTAGTTACTTTTTTTTTAATAGATAGGTCTACTTTTGGCCACCAACTTGCCTGATGGTAAGCTAAACTGTGGCCGAAGATGTAGCGCGTTGATCTAAGAACAATGTATTTTTCTGGCTTAGTATATCCGCAAGTCTTGTCTTCGAAATACTTAACAACTCTTTCCATATCCTCCTGTATAATAGTAGAACGGGTGAAGTCAAATAAGATCGTCTATTAATGCTAATTCAATGGTTTTCAGGTTTCAAGATTTATTGTCCAGGTAAATGAAGACAAAGTCGCTCTCAGTGGCCTGAAATTTTTCTACGTCACGAGAGATCTGGTTTTGACTGTAAGTATGCTCTCATACAACGGTTAGCCGTGTCACCTCAAAAATGACCAACTGGGAGACTACGCTACCCCCGACCGTGGGAGAATACCCTGACATTGTAACCCCACACGTGGTCTTTGGGTGATGCCAATTAGGTAGCAACTTACTAGTGGTAGGCTTCGGTCGCGGTTAGAAACCACCCACCGGACTAAATCGCGCCGCCAAGCGGCCTGCCCGTGTTCCGGCGCGTTGCCCGGTGACACCATCTTGAAGAGGGGAGTAGTTGTTTCTCAGACGCATCATACCGTTTTATAGACGCATTTGCATTGACTGTATCCGGTAACTAGCTCTGGAGGAGTAGCGGGATCCGAGGCACGGTGCACCGCTGGCCGCACATAAGGGGTTCCATTCCATTATTTAAAAAACGATGGAAAATAAAGAAGACTGTGATTCCTTCTGCCTAAACTTGTACACGAAACCCCATACCTTGTACCTTACCATAGGCTTGTATAGATCGTATTCTCCATTGCTAAGGATCGTGACGCCCTCGCAAAATCTGTTCATTAGAGGAATTTTCTTGGGCAAATACATTGAAGCGGGCACCCAGATTCTTCCACGGAAGACATATGTCACGGATTTTGTGGTTTTCAAATGCTGGTTTGCTCAAAATATTTTCCTTCATCGTGAAGCAAATGTACAGATAATTTGAAAAACAAGTCATTGGTGCAAGGTTGGTATTGAACCCAGTGCTGTCACCAGGTGATGTGAAAACCACCCGTGTCCATACCAAACCATAGTGCTTTACCTGCCGTGTATTGGCAATTTTTTTTGGATTCCTTATTGTAAGTTCACCTTTGTTTTAACTGTTTTTGAACACCCGAAGAAGACGATTTGATGATGATATTTGAGTAAAAAAGAGTAAATAACAAAGAGTATACATACGAGTACGTATAGAGTATACATTTATTGTTTATTTCCAGGTTGCAGGCACAATAGTAACGTATGAGCTGGTACTCCTACAATTTAGTGGTAATGATTTTAAATAACCAGATCAATATATAAAAGAAGTTAGTATACATATATAATAAATGGATATAAAATAATAGCGAGTAAACCTGGTCGCTAAGCTAGGGTGTTGCTTGAAAGAAAGAAGTAAAGGACTTGGACCTTTACTTTTTAGCTCAACACAATATCACTGGCCATTCAGAGGAGAAACGCTGCCAGTTAAATACTACTTTTGGCGGAGATGATCGGATTGGATGACATTGGTTTGATGTGTAGTTTATTAAGATATTATGTGTGAAATATTGTACAAAAACTTTTGCCCAAAACAGTGAATAAATATGTGTGTAATGTACGTATGTATGCATGCACGATATATAAAGTAAATAAAAAATATTTTTAGTTTTATTTGCTTGTTTCTATTCAAGTTTATGGAACGATTTTTCACGTTTGTGACCAGAAATTGCCTATAGACGCCATTCGACAGTTTTTACGACGTCAGTAAAATGTTTGTTACCGTTATAATTCTTTTGTATTTGAGTTATTTTCAAGGTGAGAAAAGGTTTAAAAATCTGATAAAAATGAAATAAATATATTTGATATTTATTTATTCGTTCTATAGGTAATATAAATATATACGGATATGGCCAGAGGAACACACCAAAATGTTAAACAAATTTAAGTTTTCCCTTCTCATCTCCGTTTGCTTTCAAATCCCAGCGGAAATACAATAAATATTTCAGATTATCTTCCATCTCAGGATAAGCAGCCCACTATACATTCCCACTGCTGGGACACGAAGCCTTATCTAATGAGGACAGAAATGCAGGTCATAATCTACCACGCTGGCCAAGGCTGCGGGTTGGCGGATGACACACGTCTTCGAATGTTGTGGTCCTCAAAATTTCGGTTTCCTCACGATGTTTTCCTTCACCGTAAAGCAAGTGCAAATCCACACATAACTTGAAAAACAAGTCATTGGTTTGATTAAAAAGCATACGTCAGACCCTGGTCTATTTACACTAGGTATTGTTAGGTTCTAGTAACGTTTAACCCTGCAGCCTGGGTGAAAGAATAAGGCTGCGGAATTGCCCCTGCCTGTCGTAAGAGGCGACTAAAAGGGGCATCAGACTCGAAGGTGTTCGGAGATGGGGTTCTGACACCCGCTCCATCGAGTCCAGGTTGAACGACGACGGCGGCTCGTGACCGTCACCGTCGCGTGGTTGGTGAAACAATCCGGGAAGGGCCACAGCGCAGTGCAAGGAGGTCTCCGGAGTGTTTCCCGGAAGAACCCGGAGACCTTCGTTAAGCACAGAGGCAGGTCACCGGGGGGGTTTTAGTGGGTACAAATCCCACATTGCCTGGCTGCGCCCCATTGTAGCCAGGTATCTTGTCGAAGATTTCCCCCTCGTCAACAAAAAAAAAAGCTTCTAGTAACGTTACGACATTCTCTCTAACCAGGCAGCCACCAAACTGAAGGCAACAGCTACCGAGCGAAATTCCTAGACAAACATCAACACGTGCAGACCTTCCATGAAGAATGTAAGCACGTCTGCGATGATTTGCCTGCAAACGATGAACAACCTGTTTGCATGATGTTCAGTAGGTACAAGAGAGGGTACCAATATTTTGTCAACCTTTGTCACGCTCGGCGAGCTATCTGTAAGGAAAATCTTTGTAAGTATAGTAGTAGAAAGAAACCTTCTCTCAAAAATGTACTAGATATCAAGGTGATGTCTCTAAAAACGGCAAGGAAAATAAGACCACAAGTAAGAGTGTGGTCTTATAAACATAAAAATAAAAACATAAATAGACGTAGTATATTTTAATAGATACAATAGTTTAATAAATTCGTACCAATTTTTTTGTGCTGTGTTTGTACACGTATGCAACATTGAATCTGGTATATATTTTATCGTAGGTACAAAACTTTTCTTTTTTGACTTGGTTGAAATGCACTTACGCATGCCCTCCAATCCTCGGGGAAAGCGTCAGGGTATATACGGGCTCAGTGCTTGACTAAAACCTCTAAGGTGTTCCCTTCTTGCGCCATAAAGCCTAGAGACTGTAACCAACTAGTACTCAACAGTCTTAACAGTGGAAACACCTGTCAAGGCGCAAAAACAGTTTTTTTTTTACACAGTAGGTACATTTAGGCAGTTGACCAGCTGGGCGCGTAACACATCTCAGCAACGTAAGGCCGTATGGAATAACTGCCTCTTAAGAAGGCTGTCAGAACACACCATTAGGTGCTTAGCAACGGATTTTTCAGTTTGAGGAAACATTTTATAATGCTTAACCACAATTCTAACAGTCACGCATAATAACCACTTTTGAATGACAACATTTGCTGCGATTATTTTGTCACGAGTATTTTATTTTATTAAAGTTGTATCCTCTTGATAAAGAACTTTTTTCACTTAGTCTATTATAGTTTGATGGGCATAATTCACTAAATCTTAGAATGTGGTTGCTTTATGTACCAGTATTAATCTTTACTGCCATTTAATTTGTTACTTTAGAAAATTAACTCATCAATTACTTGAATAATAAGCTATGCCTAAAGAAATAAAAGACTATGTGACCACAAATTAATAAATTAATCAACGACAGACAAAATCTCGCAATTATTAAACGATGCCCTTCAAAATCTCGAAAAAATACTGAGTAAACGAATCTTTTCAATGGATCACTTAAAACATTAATTGAGCAAGAAAGGGCTTCAGATATTAATTCTAAGGACTCTTCGTTGTTGTGGCGTCAGCTGTTTTAGGTTCAACAAGGATATAAATATTGGATTTACTGGAAATGTAATTTAGGTGCTGAAAAAAAAACACATGTTGTACTTGTAGGTACTGAAAAAAATACACATGTTGTACTTGTAGGTACTGAAAAAAAACACATGTTGTACTTACTTGTGAATTGATTTCCAAGCAGTACTTTTAGAAGCTACACAATTATGTACTAATTGTATTTTATTATTAGGCAGGTTTTGAATGTAGATAAGTTCTTAACTAAAATATAACTTTACACTAGTTGTTTATTATTCAAGCTTTGTCCTAATAGCTATATTAAAATTTTAAAATACAATTTTAGGACGCAATCTTAATTATAAGAAAATGTTTTACAACTTATTTTAACACTTAAAATATAGGAAGGAATTCGAAACAAATAGGTGCAAGGTTTGAAGTTAACGGTTGTTTGAGTTAGCAGGGTAGGTTAGGTTAAGTATAGGTCGGGTAGGTACATTGTTTCGTAGCCATATCTCACTAACCACCCAGTCTTAGAGACATGTCCAAAAGCTGCCAAACTCAGCAGGCAGCGGAGTAGTAGCTGCTGTTTTGCTTCACCTATCTATTAGGATTGTTATCGTTAAGTTTGTATATAGTATTTTAATTGTTTTTTGTACCTATTAATAATAATATTTGGATTGTGATCTGCAAAGTTTTGTATGAAGTTTGTTCATGCAAAATACACTTCAAATTTTTAGACCAATACGATACAATACCAATACGATAAGATACAATCGATTGACGAAAAAAAATTAAATTCGACCTCCACAATTCAAAACTTTTTACGTTATTACAAATGCCACATCTAGTTAACACTACATGACTTGGGCGAAACTTGATCAAGCATTTTGAAGGGCCGATTTGACACCTTGATCTTATTAAGTGTCATTGATAAGCTTTTTATACGTTTTTGTTTATTCAAGGTTTTCGATAGAATTTATACTTTGCAAACAAATATTACGTTAGAAAATTTATACTCTTGGTATTGTCTCGGCTTTTTATTATACCTTCATTAATGATGTCATAATACATTAAATCTACCGTTTGTTAAAACTTCTTTATTTATCATAATGTCAATACCATCCATTCTTTCCGCATTTTTTATTTATTTAGTATATGTTTTAATATTTTGAATCCAATATTTACCCCAGTGCAAATCAACTTGAAACTTGTCGACACCAGTTAAACCACTTTGGTAAAAAAGAAATAGTTATAACATTCCTTCAAGTAATTTATTTAAGAGTTAAAAAAATCATATCTACTAAATTATAGGGGGAAACAATACAAGAAATTAGAATAATTAATCGAAATTAAGATGGTGGCCGTGTCGCAGAGAGACAAATATAATTTATGATCAAAGGAACTTACCAATTGAAGTTCGATCATTATTATGTGAGTCACTTCTTTTAAAGATATGGTATTTTTGGTTTAACAAGGTTGTTGTTTAACCAAAAATTATACCATAACTGAAAAATGAAGTGACGAAATATAATAGCAGCATTCCCGCGTGATATCTCATCGCGAGATCCATTACGCAGGGAACCAGCTAGCGTTCTTGTATCCAGTGACATTTATTTTGTAAATTAAAATTTTCAGTACTCCACATGGTGCATTCTACTCGCTGTAAAAAGAGCAACCTGTTCTATATGCCAGTCAGTTAGAGAGACAAATTTTGGTTCACGATTTTCCTCAATTTGGCCTTATTTTCATTGAATTGTTTTCATTGCGCAGTTACGATCTTTTGGGAAATCTGGATGGTTCTGTGACGTATTCTGTTTTGTCTGTGAATATATTCAACATTTGATTCAATTTGTTTTATTTGAAAAAAAAAGTCAATTATTTGTTTAATTTCGAAGACATAATGACACTAGGCCTGTTGTACACACACATTTTTTTGCGAAAAATCTTCGGTTAATTCGCCGTGTGTGGGTTGGTACGGTTGTTAGTGTTGTACTCGTATGAGTAATTGTAGGAACTTGACGAAAGTACGCCGAAAAAACGTGTGTGTAACCGGCCTAATGCCCTCTTTTACAGCTTATAGGTTTGCGTTTGACTCGTTTCTACTTCGAGACGACCTTGTTGGCGCAATGGTTACCATGCCGGACTGCCAATTAGAAGGTTCCGGGTTTGATTCCCAGCACGGCCAACATCTTTGTGCTGAACTAAATTTGTAGGCTGTCAATCTGGGTGAATGTATCTATATACAATTTGTATATATATGTAGTATATCAGTTGTGTTAGCAACCATAATACGAACTCGAAATGATTCAGTATGGGGTTAACCAGCCATGTGTGATGTGTCCTAATATTTATTATTATTATTTTATATTATTATTATTATTATTTCGTTGAGTGAAAAAAACGATTATATTTTATGTAAAAAAAAACCTTTGACCTTTTTCAAACCTAGCACCAAATATAAATTGTTTTTCTCAAACGAAAGTTATTTTACAAACTTTATCATTCACAAAGCTGAAGACGTGACGAATGACACAAGGGTTCAGAGGGAAACGTGATTTGAATACTCTTATTGATTCTGCACTATTATTCCTGCGGTTCAATTTACAATCTTAAACCAAGCGGTTCGACATTCAACTGTATAATTTAAGAAATAAAGTTTATTTTCCCTCCAAACCACCCAAAAATCAATTACTTTTAAATTACATTATTTTTAATCAGTAGCGCCAACCACATCACATATAGTGTGAGGGAACTTTTGTAGAATCTAAAGTAGTTTTTAAATACTCGTACTTATAAAAATGGGAAATATGAGAGCAAGAAAAAAAGTAACCCTAATATTAAAATATCCTCGTTTGAGCATTTTGTAGGTACAATGAGTTTATCAATAAAATAGATCTTTTATTTTTTTTTTGTATAAAACTATATTTAATGAACTTGCTTCTACTCTTAAATAAGTATTATTGTAATGGCCTAGTATTTCTATACGGGTATTATACCTAAATAGTAATATATGAATTAAAAATATATATTTGTTTTTTTTTTATTTTGTAATCTTTTATTTGACAACACATTTACGTCTAAATTTTTATACATATTATTTCAAAGATTAATAAATGTACTAACAAATTATTGCATTTTAATATGAATCCTGAACAATTAATAATATAGTCTTCTAATTTACCTACTTAATTATGATACCTTGACATTCATATAAACATTTTTAAACAGAAATAAAATATTTTATTTAAAAGTATTCATCGTTTATTCGGTTTTAATAACAAATATAATATAATAATTTTAGTCTTTAAATTAATTAGTCAATAAATAAATCTAATCTAAATCTAATATATTTTTTATTTAATTAGTAAAATATGCTAAGGGGCATACTAATAGTTTCATTGCCACTGTTTCCCGAAAAAATAGTAGGTCTCTTCAATTTACCAAATTGTAAAAGAACTAGTTCATAGGTGATGATGGTTGCAATAACCTGTAACACACGAAGTTAATGTGAAATTAATTAAAATCAAGACATGATAATATGTGTAACAAAAAATAACACAAAATTCAAAGAAAAAAACTAACTCAAAATTGGTTCTACCGTCCGGAAGCAAAGTAATCCACGCTGTCTTTGCGTTAAAAGTCAAATTTTTATTAATATTAATAATCTCTATATCAGTAGCACATAACGTGCGTATTGAAGTATATAATTATGTAGGTTGCTAGAATAACAGATAAAAAAATTGGAATGTACTTAAGTATGTATGTAGGTTGCTTGAATAACAGAGAAAAAAACTGTTTAACTCACTCGCAAAATTGTTTGTCGCTCAACGTAAAAGAAAACTCCATTTAGGCCAATCGTGTTAAAACGCAGTTGCATTTGCAACCACTCCACCTGGAAAATAAAACCCTGCGTTTTTTATAGAAAAAAAAACTAAGAGTAAGAAAGTAAATTGCAGGCCTGCTTTTTGGATAAACTCAAGAGTAGAATGTCAAAGAACCTTGTGTAGTTTTAAGAAAGCAAAATGACGAGTGCAAATCTGGAATTAACAGTTCTTTCGTTATAAAACACAAACTGTAAAAAAAAAACTAAAAAATAGCTTTGACCACGGATCAGAAAATAGGACTGTACAAAAAACAACTCGAAAAATATATATACTTGTTTTGGCAACAATCCATCCGTTAAAAATAAAAATAACCAGTTTTTTATTAAATTGATAATTCTGATTGATCTCTAGGAAAAGTAACAAATTGTCAATGTTCTTCCATTACTTCTCAGCAAATTCAAAAATATCGAAAATATAAATCACAAATTCTTTATTTTCGAGTAACAAAGACTCATACATATTAAAACTCAATTTACCAATACACAATATCCATACAATTTACATACACAAAACAAGGGACTCTGACGCGTCACAACACAAACCTGGCGATTGCACATTTGTTTGACGTGTTATTATGATGCTGGTACCTCACCCCTACTGTATGTATCTTAATATATATAAATCTCGTGTCACAATGTTTGTCCTCAATGGACTCCTAAACCACTTAACCGATTATAATAAAATCCGCACACCTAGGACACCCATAGGATAGTTTAAATTTCAAATTATTAATTAAATTATATTATCATTTATTTCAGACAAGGTCCATACAATACAAAATAATAATAAAAACATTTCATAATCAGAATAATCACAGACAAACAAACAAATATTAAAAGTCATACAATAAAATAATAGTAATAATTAGCTAATATTGAAGACCTTATTTATTTAGATTAATTAATTGATGAAAAGTTAAATAAATGAAATTAAATACACATGAATATCAGAATGAATTAATAAATGTCACTTATTATACAACCTTATTTTATTTTAACACATGCAGCTTCACAGCATGCATTAGGAAATTATAGTCGCAATTTTAATTTATTGCTAATTATTGTCTGTATTTGACAGTCACAATTTACTAGTAACTCCAAATGATTCTAACAGATGTCGATACCTTTCGACTGGGTTGAGTAAGTAATCAATAGATGGCGCTGCTATGGTAAATCTACGAACGTGTCATATAAGCTACACTATCTATTTTTCATACCCCTAAGTGAGGCAAAACAACGTTTGCCGGGTCAGCTAGTAAATTGTAATAAGAAGGATACGTTATGACGAATAAAGAATATTTTATCCTATTCTATTCTTTCGGACTTTTGACTCAACCGAGTTTCTGATACAACACAACACTAGCCATCATCACACTATCACTATTCTAGTATGAACCATGAGAGATCCGACGACGAACGAAAGTTCGAGATGTCGGATCTGCAGTCATAAACCTAAAATGGAGCTAGGCAGGACGCTTGGCAGGTGACGTGATGGCAGGTGGAGCAATGTTGTAACCGAGTGGTGGCCGAGGCTCGAGAAGAGGAGCGTTGGTCGTCCAGCAGCGGCAAGATGGGTCAACGACATTACATCTGTCGTGGGTCAAACCTGGACTAGATTGGCATGACAGAAGAGCCAGCAGTGAGATAGAATTGGCTGTGGATGATGATGGTGATGAATATGAACCAAATGTATGAAACCGACACCATTCTGACGCATCACTACACGCCCTTAATTTAATTCCACCAAAACTGTTGGACTCATTTCAACTTGTGTACAAAATGTGACCGTTTTCTACGCGTAAATATTAAGATGCCTTACGAGAACTGTGTACAATGTTTGATTCCACCATCTCCGTTTTACTACAGAACGAGCAGAGAGTCAATGAAGAGACACCGATACAGAGTTGAAGTTCCAAACTTTCGTACTAAACGCTTTGCGTCGACCTTTATTGTTAGGACTGCGAAGCTTTGAAACTTACTACTTGAGTTTCTCTTTCCTGAGAGGTATCCGGGGGTCTTCAAAAGTAGAGTTAATAGGTATCTAGGCAAGCGTGCCACACCGTAGACTGCAGCGCAGCTTAACATCAGGCTAGATGTAGTCAAACACAAACCTATCAAGGGTAAAAAAAAGTTATGTATCCGTACATATGAATTCATCTTAACTTACATCTTCATTATAGTCCTCAGAAGAAACTTCATGGAGTGGTATCATGCAATTGTGAGCGCAGGTGTGAACATTCGTAGCGAGATAGGCAAACCCCAGGCAACGTACGGTTAGGAAGGCAAACGAAAACACATAGTAACAAAGGTAAGATTGTGCTAGGTACTCCCTGTGAAAAGAACAAAGGTTAGTACTTTGACTGCTGGCTAGGAAATACTGGGCAATTTCCGACTGAGTTTTTATAAGGCACTCAAACAGATTACAAAAACATTCATGTTAATGTTACAACTACAAAGAACAAGTCCGCAATCCAATACAGAGTACACATCTCTATATTAGTAGAGTAGTTTAAACAGTGTAAGCTCTATATAACGACACTGAAGGCGCTGTGCATTTCATGGCGTTATAGAGAGTGGTTGTCAACCTTTTAACGACCACTCTCTATAGCGCCATAAATATGAGAATGTATAATTGTATGGAATACAAGCTAAAACAACTAAAGCCAATTGATTTGGAAGATTTAGAGAGTTTGTCGATAAATCGAGTGACGTTACATGGAGTTTACACTGTATATATACGAGTATATAAAAAAGTAATCTTAAGTACTTAACAATTTAAAAATTAATAGCTCTTTGCTAGAGGGCAGCCATTAAGATCTATATATTTTAAAGACATCCAATATGAAGCTTCCTTATTTCCCTTTTTGGTTATATTATCTTTGATGAATGTTAAATGATGATTTAGAACATAACAGCGTGGATAAAATATACTTCTTATATACACTTATATTATAAATGCAATGGTTTATGTGTAAGCATTTGTGTGTATGTATGTTACTATTACGTCTAACGGATGGACTGATTTTGATTAAATTTGACAAGAAAATAATTCAGACTCTAGATTTACTAATACGCTAATTTTATTCCGGATTAACACTGCTTGGCGCAACTAGTTGCAAATATATATATTTTTTAATTAAATACATACTGTTCATATCCTTTAGCGCAAATCTTACTCAATGTATCCATGCCACAGATAAAACTGAAAAATTAAACAACTAGTTAATAATCACGATATTTAACTATTCTGAAACATCAGTTAAGGTATTCAAAATTTTATATAATACACAGAAATATTTTTATGTGCACAGCTTCAGGGCTTTAAGCCGAAAAAGCTGCGACTATTGCATTGGCATAGATAGTTATGTTTTAAAATTATTCTATTAATTTTCTTATACATAAAATTTCCATGTCACAATGTTAGTAACCGTACTCCTCCGAAACGGCTTGACCGATTTTTACCATATTTTGACACTGAATGGACTGTGCATTTTATGCCGTTATAGAGAGTGGTCCTTAAATGGAGAGAATGTATCATTGTATGGAATACAAGCTAAACCAACCAAAGCCTGAGATTCCGACGATTTAGAAAGTTTCGTCGTTAAAGCGAGTGACGTTACATGGAGTTTACACTGTATTCTCTTGTTCATAATATCTTTGATGATCCTAGATAGATAGATATACTCTTTATTGCAACACAAAGGGAAATTCAAAACAAAGAGAAAAATAAATAATCAACTTATAAGTAGTGTTACAAGTGGCGGCCTTATCACTGAAAGCGATCTCTTCCAGGCAACCAAAGCATGGAGAGAACATTACAATAAATAGGATGGGGTGTTCAACAAAGAGATTAAATAATGCAAAAAAAATATCCACAAATAACATTTCTACTTACTTTATACTGCCATACAACTGCTTACAAACGAAGAACAAGTTGTAAAACGCTGACAGAAGAATGAAGGGCGCCAGCTGTTTGTTAATGAGATTCAAAAGGATTGCCAAGCGAGAATAACATTCTCGGATTTTAGACCAGTCCTGAAATTGTAAATTTGTTTTGATTTATGCAGTATCGTTGATACAACTGAATATATAATATTATCTACATTGCAATGTAGATAAAATTATAATATTATCTACATTTTCTATCATTTATTGCAATAGTGTATTTCAAAATTAATAAGTTTATAAACCCCAGCGTAAAATATTGTGGCACGACCAACTTAGATGTCATGGTGTTCAAAGAAACAAACTCTTTCATTAGATACCCATAATGTGTTTAAATAATGACGAAAGTCTTGGACCTTGGATTTCAATTCACATTTTTGGTTGTACTCATCAAACGTATAACACTTATTACAAGACTACTATAAGAGTAAGCATTTAATGTCCAAGTTTGATTGGAATAAACTGCCTAACCAATTTAAAAAATACAAATTGGTTAGTACAAGATAACCATTTATCGATAGTTATTCAATTAAACTTCAAAAAAAATATAAAAATGTCAATATGTAATACAATCAATTTGTAATATAATTAATGTCATTATGTAATGATGTCAATATTAATAAAATTAAACAATTACATGTCACAACACACATTATTAAAAAAAATATTTTTATTCGATATTAAAAAATTCGTCCACAGAAAACGTTCTCTGAACGAGCCAGTTCTTGAGCTTATTTTTGAAAATGCTGTCATTGGATGCATTCGTAATATCCTGCGGCAAACAGTACGAGTATCAAATGAGTATTTATAACACCTAGTTGATAATCGTATAATGATATATTTATTTTTACTTAATTTAAAATGTACACTATGCCAACACACATAGATCACGTCTTTTATTCACCTTTGGTTTCTGGGAGTCAACAATCTTTCCTAGTTCTTGGAAATACGACGTCAAATACAGGCTGAAGCACATTCCCAGAACATCGGAGACGTTCCAGATGAAACAATTTTGGAAGCGTGTAAACTGGAATGTGATAATAAGCTGCACTATAAATTATTTTATTTATATTTTTACATAAATAGACAGGTACAAAAAAGTAAAACTACAGATATGGCCAAAAACACAACCTATTTTAACAGATTATTGTTTACGATTAGTTAATTCAGAAATAAGTAATAATAATAACTAAGAATTCATACAATATTACGTCATGTATATTCGTTGCTCAAGTCAAATGATTATATTAATTGTTAATTTCGGAATATCACACACAACCTATTTTAACAAATTATTGTTTTACGATTAATTAATTCAGGAATAAGTAATAATAATAACTAAGAATTCACACAATAATATTAACATATAATATATTGTTGCTCATGTCGAATGATTATATTAATTGTGAATTTCGGAATATTATGTGTCAACTAAACGAATTATTATATAAATTATAATTATAATATTTAAATTTATTGTCTGTAATTTCAGTAATTCATTAATTAATAAATCAAAACAAAAAATATTACATCGTTTAAATGACAATTTTAAATTTCAGCCCGAAAAACTAACCCCTCCAATTGTTTATTTCCTTTGGCTTTTATTATCAAAATTGCATTACCTATATTTAGCTTGATTTGTTTTCTGATTAAATTAATTAGTTCTTTCTAGTTATAGATTATATACGTATACTACAAATATGAAACATATAATTAATAACAATTGTGTTCTACGTTTTGGAACTATTTACCCTTGTTTGTTGTTAAATGACACTACAACTACCACAAAATTGTTCTAAACATTTTGTTTAAAGAAACCATAGATAAGGGTATATCTATTAGTAAACTCCTTGGTAGAAGTATGTATATCTCACCTGTGCAAATATGGCAATCCACTCGTAAAAAGGTAAGAAATCATAGAAGTTGGCGTAATGGTGTCTCAAAAAATTGTCGAATCCTGTTTTGAATGACAATTGCTTATTCGTACAATAAACCTCATTTTGTAATTTAAAGTTTGTATAAAGTAGGTGTTCCACTGAAAAATTAAAAAAATCTTTAAAATAACTTAGAATAGTACGTTTTAAACTAATTCCTTTAATTTGACCTTTTTCTTAATCTTTTCTTACAACATCTTATTATTTTATAACAGATACTTAACCTTTTTTTTAAATAACTATAAATTTAATCTATACTCCCATCCAAATAAATACATAGTTATTTAACGTACACATAACTTCAATATAAAAAAAAAAACAAAAGACTACGCCCAAGCCACTTGCCTAAACGTGCCCATCTTAACGTATGCATTAATTTTTCTTAGCTGTATAACTAATATGTTGTCCACATTTTGTAGCGATTGGACTGAATTTCATAAAACATTTTAAAGGTGCGTCAAGAGCTAAGAACACTAATTCTTCTAGGAGCAAAACTCTTATTAAAAAAATAGTTTCATCCGTTTGGGAGCCAGAGACTTACACACACACATACACACGCAGAGAGAGAGAGAGAGAGAGAGAGAGAGAGAGAGAGAGAGAGAGATAAACACGACTAACGTCCTGTCGATTTCGTGGGCTTATGGGACACTTTATCCCAATTGGTTGAAGAAAATGTTTACCAAAACTGAACAAAATAACAGAATAAGAGATCGCAACACATTTCAAATGAACGCAGTTCGAAATCCGTATTAAATGTGCGATGTTTTTCTCTGTATTCCAAGCCGAAGTTAACAATTCAGGCCAGTGTTTCGCAAATCTATACATCAATATAGTTTCGATGAGGCCTGAAGAACCAAGCATCACGTTTCCTGAAACAAAATGAAGCGGTTTTATGCAAATTAGGTTGGTTTTCATAATTATGTTACAATATGATGTTATACAAAAATATTAATTTACAACAAGTTGCCAGAGAAAATAACAAATCTTAATAGTAGTATGTTTAAACAGAAAATAAAGAGAAATTGAGAAAAAAATATATGAAAACGGAGCTTGCAGAATCGTTATTCGTGTATAAAAAGTAGTAATAGGTATTTTAAATTTAATAGATATGAAATACAAGTGCAATTGTGTGTTGGATTTTAATGAGGTAAAATATTTATTTAATGAAATTTGTAGAAATCAATAATTTAATGAAATCAATATTTAAAGCCCGAAAATAAAGGAGTGTTTTGTATCGTCCCTGTATATATTCAAATATACAAGAAATATAAATACTACATGCAAAAAATATTCGAGACAAATAATTATAAATCGAGTCACACTTACCAAAAATATTTAAATCAGTGTCATTTTGCTCCAAGAACTTCTTAAAGTTGATTAACGTGTTTTCAAAAAGTATCAAAAACGAAACAATGTAGTAAACTGTGTAAATAGATTTTAAATTGAATCTGGAAAATAATTAAACACATTTAATTTTAACAAGCATTGATAAATTGTTGACAATTTACATATTATATTGCAAAAAAAATTTACCACATTTATTTGATCAGTTGAGTGGCAAATTCGTGTGGGGAGCTAAATTTATTATTGTGTATTGGAGTGTGACTCAATAGGAAACGTCGATTCATATTGATGGAATCACCCACTTCTTAAAGTATTGCTTATTCATAAGGAAAATAATCACGTAGGCATAAACTTTGTAAGGGCACACATTTCTTAAAGAAAAGATGTAACATTTTTTGCACATGCGGATTACGAATTTACTTTATTTCATTGAGTTAAGTAACTTTAATAATAAGTATTTGACATCATCAAAATAAAACTATTTTTTTTTTCTGGCTTACCCCAACCTGAACCATTTCTAGTTTGTATTATGGTTGCTAACACAACTGATATACTACATTAAAATACATACATACTCGTATTTTATATAGATACATATTATTTAACACCCAGACCCACAGCCAACAAATTTAGTTTAGCACAAACATGTTGGCCGTGTCGGGAATTGAACCCGCAACCTTCTGATTGACACTTATTATCTAAAGTAGATGTGGTTTTACAACTAATTGTTTCACATCTTAAGATACTCAAAGTATTATATATTATTGTAACAATCAATTAATAATAGTTATATAAAATAGTGAATTATGGCAAACAAACGATACAGAAATTAAAAAGTGCAAAGTATCATGTATAAAGACTTAATTTTTGTCCTAAACCCAACATTTAAATCATCCGTGATATTTATTTACAAAGATTTCTCAGATGCTGCTTTTAGGTGTTTGCTTTAAATTGATGTGACTATAGTAATTGAAACCAAAAGTTTTTCTAGTTGACTTACCTCATAGTTTGGACATTACTGCAATCTTCCACCAGAAAGTGTCCAGACCACCTGCACAGTCTCAGAATATGTTTCAAACAAGCGTGAAGATCACATTTGTTCCTGCGCTTGGAAATTTTATTCATATTGCTAAGTCCTGAAAGAAACTTACATTCACTTACACTACTTATATTTCTGTGCTAAGGTTTTTTTTTCTGATAAAAACATTACGTGATGATTGCATGATGGGATATTTTCAAGAGCTTGCCTGTTTAGCTGAAAAAAGTGTCGCCTAGCATCTAACGATGGGTTACTCCTTGAGAAGTTAATCCTTTAAAAGAAAAAAATATATACAAATAATATCGGACTAATTATTGATGTTTAATATTTAGAATATTTCGAGTTAATTATGCTAAAATTTTGATATGACACTATGCACCCCACGCTTTTTTTAAATATTATTTTTTATTCACACTATTATTATTTTATATTTATTTATTGACAAGTTTTAACACTATTCTTAATTCAGATTTATAAAAAATATTCTATATTTTTTTCCTTTGGTATTCTATAAAGAGCGTATTTATTTACTATTATTTATTTCAGTTCACAAAATTAAAAAGCAGAAATGATATTTTTCAACGTTTTAAAACACGCTACTAAAATATTTAACTGGGTAAATAAAAATAACAGTTGGTAAATTTTATCTCTCGAATTGAGCTTGGATTTTTCCCTATTTTTTTATTATATTTAAATATTATCTAAACACATTTACTTTCTAGTCTACCTTACAATTGTTCTTGACAGTCAACACTTTACTACTTAAATAAATAACATCAGTAAAATCAGCCTAAGTTAACATTTGATGTTTACATAATTTCACTTAAATCAAATTAAACACCGATAACGGGACCTAGGTACGACGAATAATATTAAATAGAGTACACACACACCCTACTATGGGATTACGTTAAAAAAAATACAAATACAAAAATAACAAAGAAGGTTTAAAGCAAACTTTTTAAGGTCATATTAATATTAACTCTCGGTTAAACATTTTTTAGAGTTAACTACAACGTACTATAAGTTTACTAGATACTTAATGGCTGGTTTTGTAATCGTTGGTTAAGTAACATTTGATAAATCTCCATGCTTAATAGCTTCATTTGCGAGTGAATGTCTAAACTAAGTTCCTTCTGCTCACTAACACAAAAAATTAAACACTAATAACGAGACCTAGATAATATTAAATAGAATACACACTCACACCGCTATGGGAATACGTTAAAAAATACACAAAAACCAGGTAGTTTTTGAAAAAAACTTTTTAAAATGCTAGATTATATCAGCTTAACTCATAGTAATTTTTTTTACAAAAATTTTTTTACTGATTTACCATAAATATTTTTCATTTTCATTTTAATTTTCCATCACAACGTCATAAGAGTTTACTAGATATACTGGCCGGTTTTGTGATTGTCATTTTAGTCCTACTTGTGAACTTTACCCATAATAGCTTCATTTGCCAGCGAATGTCTAAACTAGTTCCTACTGCCCACTAACACAAAAATCTTTAAATTTCACAACATTTCCAAAACCATGGCAAGATTCGACCTTGGCATTCTACCTTTGCAGGTTCAACCTCCCATCCCTTTGTAGGCTTCCTCAAATATTTTTCCTGGGTCACGGTTTGTTGGTAAAAAGGTATTTGCTAAAACCTTGGATTACTTACGTTGCTACGTAAAAAACGTGTTTATTGCTGAAAAAAAAACATTTTCAACAAAAAAGTCAAAATTAAATTGGCAAACTTAATTATCTTACTCTTCATTTGAAGATATTGGTGTCGATTAAGCGGCACACACGACTAAACTAAATTTAAAGAATCTTTCCCGTCTCTTTTCATCTTAGGTGGTCAGAAAGAGACAGCACGTTCTGAACCACAGACAAAACAACCAAAATCACGTCAAATATGGAATGTGCAGGCAGTTTTAGAGGTGATACAAGGAAAGTGCGGTCTAAATTCGCCTATAATTTTTACATTTGACGTGATTTTAGTTGTTTTGACTATGGTGCAGAGCGTGCCATCTCTTTCTGGCCACCTAAGATGAAAAGAGACGGGGCTTCTTTTAATTTAGTTTAGTCGTGTGTGCCGCTGAATCGCCACCATTTTGTTTTTGAAGCGAGTGTGGCTCGGTGCAAAAATGTCCGCTTTGCAAAATAATAATATAATAGTACAAGCAGTTATTGAGCCAAGTCTGGGGACTTCGGGCGGCTTAAAAACTCTATATACCAGAGCTTGTCCACTAAGCATATACGAAGAAGAAGAAAAACATACCAAACATACAAAATACCTACTTATTTTGACCTTCTCGACTGTTCTCGAAAACGACGGGGTATTATAAGTTCGACGTGTGTGTGTGTGTGTGTGTGTGTGTGTGTGTGTATGTGTGTGGCATTGTAGCTCCTAATCAGTTGCAACAATTTTGTTTTTAAGCTATGTTTGGTGGAAAGATGGACCAAGATTGCCGTTGCTACAAAAAACAACCGCTTCTTATTTAAGTCATCCGCTTCTTACCTTACTCACTATAGGTATCAAATTAAAGGAGTACGAGGCTAGTAAAATACATACACTATGATAAATTTCATAACCAAGAGGACGTTTCAAGAATCCTACTATCAATAAATGCGACAGTTCGAGTGAATGAGTGAGTGTGTGTATGTATGTTTGTTTCTTCTTCACTCTCAAACGGCTGTACCGATTTTGATGATATTTGGTGTAATTATAAACTATAAATTGGATTAACACATTACAGGCTACATTTAATCCCGAAAACAATTGTGGTTCTCGTGAGATATGCAAATAACTTCAAAATCTATGTTACTCCTTCACGCTCCAACGCCTTAGCTATTTTGATGAGATTTTCTATGAGGATAGGTTAGGACCTTGGTTACTTTTTCAATCAAATTATATGTTATAAAAATACCCGGGCAACTCCGCGGGACGCAGTGAGTTGATAATGAAAACACTTGTTTACAATATTGACGGCCATTAATCCACCATCAATAATGATCGACAGTTTGATTGATGGACTGTTTATTGTTTTCGATTGTCTGAACAAATACAGGGAATCATAAATAATGTTCATTTATTTGAAGACCTCGTTGGCGTAATGGTTACCAGGCCGGACTGCCAACCAGGGGGTCCCGGGTTCGATTTCCGGTGCGGCCAACATCTTGTCTTGAACTAGATTTGTTTGCTGTCGGTCTTTCAACAAACGTCATTTTGAGCAATTTTTTACCGATCTTTATAATGACATTTGGTTAGCCCTCGTAAACATTCATAAACAGACTATTTAATTATGTATAAAATTCCTTTTTATTTTTATTCATGTCAAATATTGAAATGTAACTAATTAAAATACATTGGTAGAACCTTGAACAAAACTTAAGCCTACCCAGACCCAAAGCCAGCAAATTTAGTTATAAGCACAAAGATGTTGGCCGTGCCGGGAATCGAACCCGAAACCTTCTGATTGGCAGTCCGGCATGGTAGCCATTACACCAACCAGGTCATCATTGTCTTGATGCATACTTATATTGGTACAGTAGCTACTAGTATAGCTACAATCTGGCGGTTTTCAAAGCAAGAGTGAACCGGTTTTTTCTGGGTAAGCGCGCTCCACCTTAGATCATAATGTCGCTTACCATCAGGTGAATTGTGATCAAGCGCAAGCCCATATAATGTAAAAAAAAATGGTTGCCTGTAAAGTCGGTTTTACGGGCGAAGATTTTACGTGACAACGTCTGCCGCGTGCTGCGCGCGCGGCAGACCGATCATAGTTGAGTGGGAGAGAGACGCAAGGCATTCGGCGGGCCTCGCTCTCGTTCGGTGACTCATCGTAACGTTACCGGGCGTTACACTTTTTCATAAGTGACTCCCAGCCGCAACCTAATTTAAGACGTTGTCACGTCAAAACCTAAAGCAGCTGGAGTTATCTAAGGTAAGTCAATTTATTTCCCTTCCAACTCTCAAACAGAAACCAAATCTGAGCGGACCTTGAATAATCTGAACAACAATGAATCATAACTTCAATAACATAGAAACCCGGACGCATTGGCAACAAGCCATGCCAAATAACTTGAATATTACAAGGCTGTGTATGGTAATTGGCCCAAACCTTCCGGAACTTATGCCAAATCAAATTCGCCAAAACTGAATTTCACTTTATTGTTTTCGAGAGAAAGTAGGAACTCTTCTCTCTACGGATCTGTCGTATTCGTATATACAAGTTATGCGCATATTTATAAAGCATTTTTGTGTTTCGCGCGTACTTGTCGAAAATGCGATAAATATACACACAAGTAAACTACTAATAGAGATTTAAACTATCTCTCAAGTTGGATCGAACTGCACATGGTGTGCTAATTTTATTATAATCGGTTAAGTGGTTTAGGAGTCCATTGAGGACAAACATTGTGACACGAGATTTATATATATTAAGAATAATACATATTACCTGTGATCAGTACACTAGTGAACTTAAAACATTGACATTGAACAGTGGACATTATGTGAACTATTAAAAAAAAACAACTCAGTGTGATATAGGCACATCAGCATAATGCTGCTCGCCTATAAATCAAATAAATAAATAAATATTGAACACTGACTGTTTTCTATCTATTTATTTAAATAAAAGCTTGTATGAAATATTTCTATCAAATATTGAAATTCTTTATAATTTTCGAAGTAAGTTGCTAAGCCTACAGTATTAAAACACGAGGTTATCAAATGTCTCCCTTACACCGCAGCTTGGGTTAATCTCCAGCAAACAAGAACAAGGAACCCACCAATATTTTGAAAGTCGATATAAACTTCCACTCTGTTGCGGGTATCTTTCAGCGGTTTTAAAGATTACCCACCTAGATTCATTATTTCATCAGAACGCACGAACCGATTTCCACGGTTTTGCATTCGTTGGAAAGGTCTCGGGCTCCGTGAGGTTTGTAGCAAACAAAAAAATTCAACTTTGTGTCGAAACTGAGTTTGGCGGGTTTGCTGGTAAATAAATAAATATTAGGACACATTCCACACACGGCTAATCAGCCTCAAACTAAACCATTTCTAGTTTGCGTCATGGTAACCATTACGACAATGTTATGGTTACCATGCCTATCAAAGGATCCTGGGTTCGGTTCTCGGCATGGCCGACATCTTTGTGATGAACTAAATCTGTTGGCTGTCAGTCTGGGTGTTAAATATAAATCGATATAAATGTGTATATTATGTATGTATAATAATATGTAGATTATCAGTTGTGTTAGTAACCATAACAAAAATAAGAAATTATTTAGTGTGGGGAAAACTAGCAGTGTGTGAAATGTATACTATTTATTTATTTAGCCTAGTCTGGAATAATTGGCTTTCAATGAGGTTACCGGAATGCATCGTTAGGCGTTTGCCAAATTTTTTGTTAACTTGAAGGTGTCTAGACAGTCAAACACTGAGGCGCGTACTAAGCGGTTTGCTTCCATCTTCATTGTGCCAACCGTAAAGGTGTGGAATTCTGTGCTCCCCGTTCCCCGAAAACGATTATCTAGCAGTTTACAAAGCAAGAGTAAACTAGTTTTTTGGGTAAGCGCGCTCCGCGTAGACCTAAATATCACTTTTATCAGGTGAATTGGAGTCAAGCGCTGACAAATTTAGAGTAAAAAAAATTCGATTCTAATAGGGTATCTATAAGGTAGTCTTACAGTGGTTGGCTGTTCGGTAAATTCATTAAAAGTTGTCCACTTGGCTCAATAATCGCGGATTACAGCGGCATTACCTTAAATAAGTTTGTCGCGCTTCGTAGTTAACACAGGGTCCTATGTTTTGGACGATAACGTTGGATTTCTAACCGAACACGAAATAATGTTATTTTTGTAGTTGCTATTTATATTCATTTAAACAAATTGATTGCAATAAAAAAAACTAAATCAGACCATATAGGTCACGCGCTAGTCCGCTTATATAAAACCCGGGCTCGACAAAATAGCATTGAAAATTCAAATTCAAAAAGGGGATTCAAAATAATTATTGCATTTTTATATGTTATCTATCTCTCCTTCCCTCATCTTCCGACCCGTACTTTCTTTTATATTTGATCTAGAATATTATGGGACCAAATATTGATTTTACAGTTTTTTCGCCATAAATCATAAACGATAAAAAATATTGAAAAAAAATGCTTAAAAGCAATTTAGAGCATTTCTGTGTGAATATTTGTACTTTTTTTGGTGCCAACCAGACTTAGAAAGTTATAATAAAACTGATTTAAAAATTATTAATTTTTTTGACCAATTTTTTCTTTAAAAAGGATATATTATATTTAAAAATACTGTTTGTAAATTTCTTTATCAATTTGGTAGTTGCGGATATATGTCATCATCATCATCAGCCTGTCTGCGTCGACAGCTGGACATAGGCCTCTCCCAAGGCACGCCACGCGACCCTATCCTGGGCATCTCGTCTCCATCCACTGCCTATGATAAGTGTAGAAATAGCAATTTAGATGTCCGTATATTCTATCTGTAGGCCTGGTAATCTAAGGATTATTTGACAACGGTATTACTGAGGGCCGTGATATTCAACGAATTTGCCAGAAAATTAAAATGGGTACTTTGTACACTCATTCTATTTGCACTTAATTATAACAAATATTAATGTTATGAATACTGTTTTTAGAGGCCCGTACCCAAAAAATTACTGGATTGGTCCAAATGTTTTTGCGCAAGTTTGAGCATTTAAATATAAACTGTACAAATACGCAGCTACTCTCCTTGGCAATTCAGAGGGGTAATGCCGTTAGTATTTTGGGGACCTTCGATGCAGCTTTGAGATAATGATTTGATTGTTTTTTGTGTGCGTGCAGTTTTTTTTTTATTTACAAAAGACGTGAACATTGTGAAAAAAAAATACAAAGAGCAATTAGATTTTTTTCTAGTGCGAAAATGCTACTCTTCTTTGTATTTTTTGTTTACACTATACACATAGTTTTTAATTATGTCATTTAATAACTACTGGACTAGCAAATTTAAATGTTTTACCAATAATTTTTTTTATCTGTTATCTGTTTATTTATTTAACAAAACTTTTTCTTATTTCATTTCTTCAAGCAGATTGACCAAACCTTGATTTTTCTTTTTATACGATAATTGCATATAGTTAGTAAATATAATATTTTGACTAGTAGATACTACTCGTTATCTGAAAGTTAAATATACGAGTATTTTTAAGAAACCGAATGCAGCAGTTGAATACTTCTCTATTTCTTTTAAAGGGATATCCTATTCCTTTAGTCTATTTCTTTTAAGAGAGATTTTATCGTTAAACGTGTTCGACAAAATTAATATTGCAAATTTTATGCATAAATTACGTTTTACGGAGCGTAAAATTATGAATTCGAATGGCAAGAATGTGCAAGTAAAGCAATTTGCAGAAACAATATTATTTGAGTTGGGATCTTTAATGGTTTCTAGCAATTCTTGACGTCATTTGAAAGGTTTTCTGTGCAGCACAAAAGTAAATTTTTACGTTACAACTTTTAACATGCGTACATTCTTCTCTTTGTTGTAAGAATCCAATAATTTTTAGTGTAAAAATCACATATTATGTCACAATATGGTCTATCTGCCGCAGAACCGATAACCGTTGGGGTAGACGAGTTCTGGAGTGGAGACCGCGTACCGGCACACGTAGTGTAGGACGTTCTGCAACGAGGTGGAGCGACGACATACGCAAAAAATCAGGCAGTGGATGGAGACGATATGCTCAGGATAGGGTCGCGTGGCGTGCCTTGGGAGAGGCCTATGTCCAGTAGTGGACGCAGACGGGCTGATGATGATGATGAATGTAAAAATCATGAAGTTAATGTTTGTTTTTTTTTTGCAGTTTAAGCATAAGCAGCCCACTATATGTTCCCACTGCTGGGACTCGGGACCTTCTCTCACTAGGATAGAGATATAGGCCGTAATCCACCACGCTGGCCAAATGCGGGTTGGCGGATGACACACGTCTTCGGATTGTGGTCCTCAAACATGCCGGTTTCCTCACGATGTTTTCCTTCACCGTAAAGCGAGTGCAAATCCACACATAACTTGAAAAACAAGTCATTGGTGTAGGGCTGGGATCGAACCAGGGCCGTCTGATTGAAAAGCAGACGTTATTACCACCGAACCACACTCGCTTTTTGCAGTTTAAAATGCTTTAATAATTGACGACAAAAATATATCAAAATTTGGTTCAATTCATACTTTGCTTAACTCATTTAGAAGATCACAACAGAAGTAAGCTAAATATTTAAGTTTTTTTGCTTCAATTTCCTGACCTAACTAGGACGTAGTTTACACAAGAGTTCGATTGACGCAAAGAGTTAAGTCAATATTTTCAAGAAAACGTGTCAGTAAACAGCTGTTGACCTGAGTAAACTTTCATTTATTCCTAGAAAACGGAACTGAAGTGAAACTTGGAAGAAAAACACTGATAAGTCAAATAAGTTGTGACTAAGTGTAGTAAAAAACAATGTTAAAATGTTACAATACTTTTAAAAAATATTTAAACTAAACATATTTCTAGAATTGCGTTTAACATACCTTTTTGATCAGTAAAATAATCAATATGAAACTAACAATTAGGTTGGGCAATATTTTGATTTAGTTTGAAAATGTTGCCTTACCTAAATTGTCACCAATCAGTAAAACTATAAAATAAAATAATTTTGTTATCTTCCTATGGTCACCGTTAGGTTAGGCGTACAACGTTTGAACAAGGAATTTCGGAAATGTATGCGTAAAATCAATCTATACTATATAATCAGCTTTGTTGGATAAAAATGTATGAAATAAATACTTATGAAGTTGTTTTTTTGCGAAAATATACATGTAACTGTGGCACAAACATCGTGTGTAAATTTATTGAAGCCGCCCTAATAGTTAAAAGTAGCATTAGATGCTAAAAGTCACGGAATTTATTTTCAAATCTTTAATTTCTTTAATACATAAAATTATGTAATGGGGCTTATAAATACTGACAAGTAAATATTTAAATCGAACCTTCCTATAAGTATACAAGAAGTGAGAAATACAGGCTTCTTTTCATTATTTTTGGACATATTTCACACACGGCTGGCTAGCCCGCTACTAAGCCATTTCCAGTTTGTATTATGGTTGCTAACATAACTGATATACCACATATTATACTTTATATTGATATTACCAACTTTGTACCAACAGATTAAGTTAGTACAAAGATGTTAGCCGTGCCGGGAATTGACCACGCAACCTGATTGGCAGTCCGGCATGGTAACCATAACGCCAACGAGGTCGTCAAAACTTTATTAACCAGTATCCTAGTACATTAATAACCTCATAACGTTAAACCTTATACAAGTATAAATACTAGGACATTTCTTAGAAAGACTGTTAAGATTTGAACTGAATAAATACATCGTCAATTCTCAGTAAATAAGCAAGCACGAGAAAGAAATAACAGAAATTTAAAATGCTTTCCGCTGCATCGACAGTCTGTTATCGCTGTACTTCTCATGTTATTTCAATAGTTCAGGATACACATACACTGGAACGTTGTAGCTATATTCATTCTATAGAGCGAAAGCCTTATGGCTATCAGATTTTTGTCGTTGTACTATGTGTAAAACGGAACAGTTATATTTTTTATAGCTTACAAGTTTGCGTTTGACTACAGCTTGCCTGGTGTTAATCAATACTATGGTCTACGACGTTATACGCTTATCAAGAAAATACATATATATTTACACACATATATATTAACTCTAGATTTGATGACCCTCAGGTACTTCTCAGGAAGAGAATTCCATTGTTTTGCAGTCTCCATAAGAAAGGTCGAAGCGAATGGGACAGTTTGTGAACGGACACCACAGTGTAGTAAGTAAGAACGATAAAATAAAACATTACGCGTAAGAGTATATACCACCATTGTGGCACACTTATTTATAAGATCAAGCGCAAGCCCATTAAAAGTAAAAAAAAAGTTTATTTTTTAATTTATATAAAATTGTTCTTGTTTGTGTCCAATAAAGAATGTTCTATGTAATTAATCTAAATCTAAAATGAATTTATCTATACGAGTGGACAACCACGACATCGAAACTATTTCTTGACTTTAGTGAGAAATGGGCCTTATAATAGTCTACATGTCTTGCACCCACTGCCGCTGGTAGAGTGCTGCATAGTCGTACAAATACGATACGTGATGGCGTTTATTCGCGACAGTACACAGCGGCTGCGCTTTTGGATTGAAAAGGTGAAATGTTTGTGTGCGTGAGTGTATACAAACTAATGTTGTCATTTTCATGCAAAACAACTACACTTACTGTTTTTTTTTTTTATATAATCCATCGGTTGTTTGAACATCAAAATTGAAGACGCTGTCAAAAAGTAATTTTGCACTCTTGTAAAACATTTTTACTAAATTTTCCAAAAAACCGCTTGAAAGGAGAGCGAGGGGAGTGGTAGAGATCCTGACCGGGAATTATTTGTAGTGGCATACTATGCAAGAACGGGTCCGATCTTTCTTCTTTTACTTAGAACTTATAATATGTATCAAAAGATGTACGCGTATGGTAATGGAAGCCCGTAACAAGCTGCAAGAAGAGACTACGCCACGCGCTAATAGATGGCGCTAGACGGATAACAATGCATAGCTAACTCGCGGTGACGTTATTTTCTTGACGGGGCACCTCTGTTATTCCACTCAGCGATGCGTCGACCTCCGCTGGGATTAAAATTTATGTTTAGCGGTCTTTCCACCTTTATGAGACGGAATTTAGTTGTCTTTTTCCCCCTTCGTGCTTCACTCGGGAGTTTGTAAATAATAAACCGCACTAAACGTTGTTTTCGACTCAATGCGTTTCAATTTTCTTCAACATACAACATACAACTTTCGTTCACCACTCCGTTACAAAACCGAAATAAAAAAGCCCCGGATCGCTTCCCGGAGCTCAAAATCTGTGTGGCTCTTAAGCTTTTTAAAATGTCAAGCAGCCACGACCCTCAATCTTATTCAAGGCGCTTATTAAAACTTAACTGAAAGGAAACATGGCTTGTAGTTTAATTAAGATAAGTTTTGTACCTATTCAGCTAGTAGCGTAGTATGAAGTAACGTTAATTTAAAAGAAAATAAGTCTTAATTGAATAGAACGTCTCCCATACCAATAGGCGCTGCAATAAACATTTGGTATAAAATCTGCCTTATTAATTAAAAAACACTATGTGTCGAGGGTTTTGTATTTTAAACGAATGACTTCAAAATTAATACTTATATGGACAGTTAACAATTAAAATTCTATTATTTTATCAATCAGCATTATAATTAATAAATTAGCGTTCACACACTAGATTGCCAATAGCAAAATGATTCATAATTCTGAGTTAAAGCCCATAAAACTAAAAATCGTAACCCTATTTTTAACGCAGCATTTTATATGATTTGTCATTTTTTTTCTATATTGCTTAACTATATAACATCTACAATTCTACTAATAGTGGAGCGCCTGGGGGTTTTCACCACAGAAACTATAAATTGCAATGTTTACCCAAAAAAAATTTGTGCACTTTATTTTTTCATTGTTTAAACAAATTAATAATTAATAACCAATAATTTGTTACGAGCCCAAAGTACAAACATACAGAACAAAGAATACTAAAATTGGTCTTTATTTAATTTACAATTTACAGGAAAGTGGTTCTTATCTCTGAATCTCAATTAACTCCGGTAAAAACAAACAGTTCGAACATTCACGTAAACAAAATAACATAGAACAAATGCATGGCGAGCTTCAACGATATGGACACGTTTCAAACATACAAAAATGATTGGAGTTGTAAGTATTTTCATACTCTATTTACTCTTCTTTTTTCACATTGTTGCAGCCTTAATTAAATTTACTGAATTGGATGGAAATTTAATATTTATAACTCGTGTTCGTCATGAAAACAATTGAAAAACTTGCCCTCTTGTTTCAAATCAAATGAATTCAGATCAAATCAAATGTTTTTATTTGCAAAGTATAGGTCGAAAGATGTTACATAGGTATTAAAATTTAATGTACTCTATACTATACCCGTTAGGGTGTGCAAATTTATGTTGGATCTAACACTAATGTAAAAGTAAGTGATAGCCGGTTACATCAAGTTTGTTTAATGAAATGAGAGGAAACGAATTTTCAAATGTTTTTTTCATGAATTGGATTCAGAAATGTTGAACTTTTATGCCAATTATCAATAATTTCATCGAATTATCACTTACTGTAATAGTCGATTTTAATTCCCCTATATTGGGTGTTCATCTATTCAGATAAAAAATATTTTTAAGCTCTAATCAAATATAGAATACCAAAGATCCGCTTTTGCTATGTAATTCGACTTAAAACTAAATAACTACGAAGCTACGAATGTGTTTAGGTGCTGGCTAAAAGCGATTGATAGCGATGAGCGAGAAACTTCATGTTGTAATTAGAATTTTAGCTTTTTTAGATTAACTTCTGTGCATTATATATGAGCTTACATTGTTTACCGATATAATTATTACTTATTTTCATATCACTGTACATATTTTTATAACTAATTTACGTCAGTGAATAATATTGATTCAGACTTCGTCAGAGCACATCTTTTTAGCCTTAAATTCACGGAAATAATCATAGTCATAATCACTTATTTTGTGCAATCAATTTACATGTCAAATTCTTTTAAATAAATCTTATAAGTATGTACATACTAACAGAAAATCAAAATATAATAAATTGATTTAATCTTATATTAATTCATTCATCATATATAATAATATATTTACACAACAAACACTCACCAAACACGCCATTATATTAAAAAAAATAATCTAAAATTAGTTCATACAGGATTTACGATGTCACAGAAAGACTAACAAACACACACACAACAAACAGACATAGAGGGACACAGGCTAGAGTGAACCGGTTTCTTCTAGGCAAGCGCCCTTCATCTTAGACTGCAATGTCACTTAACATCAAGTGAGTTGTGGTCAAGCGCAAGCCTATTAAACGTAAAAAAAACATCAAACTTACTAGATAATATACGACTCTGACGTTTCTTTTGCGTTGAGTCATAAAAACTGCAAAACAAGCAGAAGAAGTAGAACCTAATTGGTTTCCTCCTTAAGTAGTGCTCCAGTTAAAACCGCTTTGAAGTCTTGGACCTTTGAGCTCGTAATTACTTGTACAGCTTGGATTTAAATATCCTTACAACTGCCACCCGTAGTTTAACTGAATTAATTTCATTGGTGTTTTTATAGAAAAATCATATCAAATTTCATTCATTCATTCAATATTTAAGAGTCTTGTCTGTGGAGCTTTTTCCAGGTAGTTCTGTCTTCGGCCAAATCCTTGACCTCCCTATACGACATGACTTTCGCCTTCTCCTTTATCAAATTTCATATAACTAAATTTGTACCATTTTTGCACAATAAACAAATTTATTACTTGCTCTTTTCGTTTTCGGACATTGTATTTATTGTTAGGTAGAATCACAGCCAATATTAAAAGTTTAAAATAGATTTCTCTTGTATCTTAAGTTAGTGATTATCTTCATAAGTTATTATTATATTTTTTTTTTCAATTTAAAGTAACTATCTGATCCTAATTCCTATCCAACTAATATAATAAATGCGAATGTCTCTCTCTGTGTGTGTATGTTTGTTAGTTCTTCACGCTCAAACGGTTGAATCAAATTTGATGAAATTAGGTATGTAGATTGCTTAGACCCTAGATTAACAACACAGGCTACTTTTTATCCTGAATAAACTAGGGTAATAATCATAATCATAATTTTAGTCCAAAAGAAAAACTATATAGAATTGTTCATCTCAAAGTTTTGTTTGTGGCAAATTAATTCTTAGATTAAGAATTTTTGGGAGATGATGTAGCGTAAAGTGATGGTTTGATTTTCAAACCAAGGATATCGTTAGTTCCTGAGAAAAATATAATATTTCTGAATATTACATTGTTGTTGTTATTTTTAAAGTAAATAGTTTCTTGTTTTTATGTCAAAAGGATCTGTATAATAACGCAAGTAATGAGTTCAGTTTGAAAATTCTTTATTTTGCATAAGAGAACTTAATTATTACATCACCAGAAAAATTATGATCCTAGTGTTAACACAATTGATTAAATAAGACTGTTTTTGCACCTTGGCGCTTACAAAACTTATAGTCACCTATATAATAAGAAAAACACAGTAGATTATTATATAAATAAGAAATGAAACATTACATTATAATTACATAAGCTTTACAAATAGTATTATATTTTATGGGACACAAGTAATCAGTTTAGATAATAATTTAATAAATCATAAGCTGACTTCAATTTAAGGGAATGCTCAATAATTTTCCATGAAATGGTCATAGAACCAAAGAAGATCAAAATCTGTTAATAAATGGAGTTCTAAGGGAAAAATAAAATGTTATTTGAGAATTCATTTAGTTTAAGTTTTACTAAATATTTATCACATTTAAGTATTCAAAATAAAATACGAGGTAATATTGAGAAATTTCCGTGTATATTCAATCCATTCAAACAGCGAATTAATTTTGTACTTTCCTTAAAGCTTGTATTGCCTGTTTGACTCGTAAAGGTCATCATTTGAGATACTTACAATATTTGAAGTCTGTTAAAAATGGAAATTGAAAAGGCCAATTACAAGTTGATTAAATAAATAAATGAAAAAGCAAATTACGACATGAAGTTTAATAATTGGATTTATAAATTTATGTTAAAAAGTTCATTTCATTTATACTTTAAGATCTGACATGACACATTTATTATCTTAATTTTGTTTGCTCCCAGCAATAGATCTATAGCTCCCTAGAGTTAAAACACAATGAAGTAAGGGATTAAGGGCGTAAAAAGTGTTTTTTTTTTTGCGATTAAGGCGATGA
This sequence comes from Mellilla xanthometata, assembly GCA_035578125.1. Taxonomy (NCBI): domain Eukaryota; kingdom Metazoa; phylum Arthropoda; class Insecta; order Lepidoptera; family Geometridae; genus Mellilla; species Mellilla xanthometata. Next base: position 4,499,570 of record JAPUBQ010000020.1, read on the forward strand.
TATGAGCAAAATCTCAAGTTCACAGTTTCATCGTTATAAATCAAGGTGGTAAACAATATTTCCGACTGCCCGAGATATAATTTTGCGTTCTACCCTCGACTCTGGATGAGAACGAAAAAAAACAACTGACACATATGTGATAAGTCAGTTGATCGACGACAAGCACCTCCGTTGGTCGTATTTTCTTTCAATTAAATAAAAAGACGTTCCTGTAGCTCCGTGAGCTCTGCAAAACAGCTGCCGTGCAGTGTTTACCAACCAGTGCATGTGCCACTGCGCATAATTCCATCATACATCCATACTTCCATGATACATCCATCCCATTCCCAGTTTACCCAGATCCTGGGTAAACTGGAGAACTCTCTTCCGAGCAGCCCAGTTCTGGGAACGGCACGTAGAGGCACTGAAGTGGCTTCCTCTTATCTACGAGTATGTACTTGTTTGGATCGATAGATCATCCTTCATTGTTATATTTATTATTTTATTTCTTATACAGTCCACCAAGTTTCCATTGTCTGAATGTTCATATCGAACAACCCGTGTTATTTTAGTTCTAAGCAGTGCCACTAGATGACGTTGTACTTTAGGGCTAGTGTTCTGAATCGCGAAATAAATAGAAAGACTTAGTCCGTTTAAAGAACAAACCCACAAAATATGTATACCAATTTTAGTACCGTTAATGTTTTTACAGTTAAAACTGCAAATTTAATAACATTTTGCCTGCTTTAAATAAGCTCGACAAACGTTTTGATAGTCTGATTAACTTTTATCTTAGCGTCTGGAGGATTACGCACCTGCTTGTCTGGATTTCAGACAAATGTCTGTATTTTTCGAGTTGCTTTAATTCGGAATGTTTAATGAGATATTTCTTTAAACATATGAAATATTTGCTATGTCAAAGAACTTTTTCATTTGAAATTGCTTCTAGTTAAGTATTTTATAATTCATAAGCTAACATCATGGGGTTATTTATGACTATAAGAAATATCTTAAGGCAAAATCTTGAATTTGCAGTATTTCGCTATTCATTGTAAACAGTATAAAATATCAAAAAAAAATAGCTCATGGACCATCTAAGGATTTGCTTTAAGAATATCGAGGGTAAAAGACCGCGAGGACGAAGTCCGATGCGTTGGACTGACCAGATTCGCACCACACTCGGAACAAAAGTTCATAAAGCCAGTCACACGGCAAATGACCGGAGTCGATGGCGCAAGATCGTGCGGGAGAAGATGATCCGTGGCGGGGGTCACGACCCTCAGCAGTGAGGAAAACGACGCAAGGAGGAGGAAGAGTCTGAATTAGAAATAAAACTGGTTCAAATAATATAAAATAAAGTTTTTGAACAAGTTTTTTTCAAAGTCTGATTGATACCAAAATAAGTATTCTTAGAGTGATTCTTTAGTTGGTCTTAAAGCTATTTTTCCGATATTTTTTTTTGTTTACAATTTATAGCGAAATAACTCTAAAATCATGATTTTGCCCTTCGCCACGGCCTGTTTGTGAACTTCGTCGAAAGAATATTACTATGTCCTAATCTACGGCATTCCTCTGTTTACAAAAATTTTACTAGTAAGTAAACATTTTAAGATAAGTATTCATATACTTCATGTTTTTTTTTTCAGACCCTGTTAAAATTAGAAACCCAAATACTAAAAACGTATTAATCGGCAAATGTGCTACATTTCAAGAAGCTATGAAAATCACTCTCGTGACGGGACAGTGCTTTGGACTTAACCCTGTATTGGGAGTTTTAGAATCCGATGCTTCAAAATTAAGGTAAGACTGTCCTTTTTCTTCGTATGAGCTAAGTGGCCAAGCGCTGGTGTCGAGAGTTTTCAAGCCAGCCGAAGGCCTTTGACTTGGATTAACGACTGCTTATACTAAGACTAACAATGTACGATTTAACATGTCATCCGACCGGTAGCTCCCAGATGAAAATGCCACTTGAAAAACGACAGTCTCACAAGACTGTCGTTTTTTCAAATTATGTTGGAAACGATCGATGTTGGGATGGGTGACCATGCACACATGGTCACCCATCCCCATCGTTCGCATCTATCGTTTGCTTAGCTTCGATAATCGCGTCAGATCACCTTAGCTAGCCGAGCTACAGGGTCTGTTATAAATTAAAAATAAAACAGTATCGATTTATTGCGTAAAAAACTGTGGAGTTCCACAGCCTTTCCTTCTACATCCTCAGCCTCTCTGCCATAAAAGGCGACTAAAAGAAGAACCAAATTTAAAGGTATTTGGAGATTGGACTCCGTAGAATTAATTTATTTATTTATTTATTAGGCACTCAGACAGATTACAAACATTCATTTTAAACATAACTAAACTAAAGGAACAAAAACAAGTCTGCAATCCAAAGAAGAGTACACAGCATGCTAGTGTTAACTTAATGATAAGGAAGGTTCAGATATACATAAAAAAAAGGGGAAAAATATTATACATACAATTGTATATACTTGACTGACAAATGTTATAATTTAATATGATTTTACCTTTCCAGGTTTAATTTCCGATCATGGCGTTTCCTCTACACAGCTGTATCAATATTCTTCCAGTGCATTTGTGTGCTGCTCTGCATGATTAGGATCATGAGAGACAGCGATTCCTCGCTTGGTTCAAGCAGTAAGTGCGATAAATGTGTAATTACTTAATTTACGATAATTGTTAGAAATAAGACTTTTGCATCCGAAAAAGTATAACATCTCTTCAATGGAAGGTATAACAGTTATTTTTTTCATTAACAATAATTTAAGACCATAGTCAACAACAATATTGTGACGCACTGAGAGTTTGATTACCATGCCGGACTGCCAACCAGAGGGTCCCAGGTGCGGTTCCCGGTACGGCCAACATCTTTGTGATGAACTAAATTTGTTGGCCTAAATAAATAAACTATAAATACATTATACGTATACTGTCAATCTGAGTGTTAACCCAAACCTTAAGCTTTGTATCTACGAGTATATAAGGTATTCATAGTTTATTTATTAGCTTGCAACACATGTATTGTAACCTGCCCGGCTAGGAAAAGGGTTACAAAAAGTTAGGGGTAAATCTAAATTCCTAACAATTAAATAAAACAAGATACAATTTGGTTCAAATGTTATTTTTGTATATTTCTCCTATATTTTTACAAATAATACTAATATAAAGCGGTTTCTAAATGTGCATATTATATGAGAGTATCCCTTTCTAAAACTATAATACAACTTTAATGTAAAACTTTTGTCACTTTCAATACTTATTACATCTATGAAGGGTAATCCGTGGGTCGACTCAACTTATTGTTCAAATGTTAATAAGTCATATATCCTTAATACAAATTAAACCTTATTTACTACTTAGGTTCCAACGTAGTGGATTAACTTACTAAATGTATTTGGTATACATCTCTCCGGCTACCCCGGCTGATAACAACAGCCTTTGTGACTAGCAAGTGACTGATAATTCATGAGATCACCAACACAAGTTAATAGTTAAGCACATAAATTGTCTTGAGATATGAATGGAGAATCTTGCAACATGAGTAGCTACAATTTATGAATTTTAGATAAATCAATAGCTTAGACTTTATGTATAATGAAACAATTCTGAATAGCGTCTCGCTTAAGAGTTTATGAGTTGTTAACACTTTATGAATAATGAAACAATTCTGAATAGCGTTTAGCTTAAGAGTTAATAAATTGCTTTATCTACTTTTATATATGAATAGTCTGACCTACCTACATGAATAGCGATTAGATTAGCTAGTTTGATTAGCCACTAGCTTTATATACTTTTATATATTCAGATCTACCTACAGGAATAGCGAATAGGTTAGCTAGTTTGATTAGCAACTAGCTTTAAATACTCGTATATAGTCTGACCTACCTAGATGAATAGCGACCAGCACTTATAACCAACCTTTACACCCATACGGCGTTGTAAAAGATCTGCGAGAAAGATTCGCAGCAGAATGTTCATATTATATATTGCGAAATGCTTGAAAAAGCGGCTCCCCGCTGTGAGTCTAAAGAGGACGCTCACGTCGGTTGATTTGTGGCGGGATTATTATTTTACTACCCCTTTTATTGGCTTTATCTTACTTGATGCGGGCGGTATCCACCCATACAACGGCTCCCCGCGTCAGCAGAGGTCGCAGGCTAGCGTGTGCTGTGCTGTGCTGTGTGGTATGCTCCCTGTCACGGAGGCACCAAGCCGCCGCTGCCCGACCAAACCTGCCGGAGGCCGCCGCTGTGCGGAGACGTAGACGGGGCTGCAGAACGCAATCGAACCTACAGAACATTTTCCCCAATTATTCTTTGTTACGGAAACGGGGCATACGCCGGCTTCGACGGCGCAACCATGTGCCACATACCTGCTACAATTCTGCACGACACTCGCTTGCTGGGATTCGCTCCTGGTTAAAACCTTGGCGCGGCCGGCTCCAACAAGCGCCCCCGCCTACAGGAACAGAACAGAAACACCCGGAATGAGATTGAGCTTCACTGCACTAGTCACTGAATGTGAATTCTCCAACGAATTTTTTACGTACCTACAAGCCACGCCGCCTCTCAAATATATTTATATGACACAACCTTCGTGAGCGAAGGACACTGGAGCGAATGCCGGTCGAGACCGGGCGGAAGTACGTCGAACAATAGATCGGCCTTCTAGAACATTCCTGTCAACGAAAGTAGAACCCAAATCTGTTGGAAAATTCAATGACTATATGAAGTCGCTACTCGTTCACAGATGGAGCTCCGTCACGGAAATTTCTACTCGAGATTAATCGGTTCTCTCGCCCTATATATGCATGCCTCTTTGATTTAAAAATTAAGTAAAGTAATTTTCCACTGAAACAACTTAAAACAATGAGACAACGACGCCTTTCCGACAAATCTTAAAGGTAAATTGCTCCCTAAAGTGCCACCTGCCGGCGGGAAATGGAATCAATCTATTGACCCGCTGAGTAAATTTTACGAACCTTTCGCTGTCACTATTGAGTTCCGCTAATTGTCCCAAGATGGCGCCTGGCGTCTCAAAATACCACGTTACAGTATGACATATAGATATGTTACATGCACCCTGTTGTAATAGGGCATAGCAAAATGCACTGGCTAAATTGCTCCGAGGCAAACTAGACAATGTCTTTAAATATTAGTTACTACTTATTGACGACCTCGTTGGCGTAAAGGTTACCACGCTGGACTGCCAATCAGAAGGTTCCGAGTTCGATTCCCGACCCGGCCAACATCTTTGTGCTTAACTAAATTTTTTGGCTGTGGGTCTGGGTGTTAAATATGTATCTATATAAAATACTAGCTGACCCGGCAAACGTTGTTTTGCCTTAATAAAAAAAAAAATCTAAATATACAGTAGCCGATTCTCAGACCTACTGAATACGCATATAAAATTTGGAAAAAATCGGTCAAGCCGTTTCGGAGGAGTACGGTAACAAACACTGTGACACGGAAATTTTATATATAAGATGTATGTATATGTAGTAAATCAGTTGTGTTAGCTACCATAACACGAACTAGAAATGGTTCAGTATGGGGTTGACCAGCCGTGTGTGAAATGTGTCCTAATATTAAAAAAGAAAAAAACATTTAATCAAGTAACACTATCAAATTACATTTATTATCACAGCTCTTTTTTTACTTTGAAATAATCATTTATTTATTCTTCTCTATCGTCAGAGAAGTCTTTGAGTTATGTACAATTATGTGTATGTAGTATATCAGTTGTGTTAGCAGTTATAGGGCTAATCTGTCTTATGTTAAATGTGTTTAATATTTATTTATTTTATTTATTTCAGCAAATGTAATCTTCTATCTAACAAACAGCTGCACGACTATAATTTTCCTTCAAATGGCTATGAAATGGCCCGAGCTCTGCGTCCATATTGCTAAAACCGAAGCAGCCGATCCAAATATGGATCACAAGTTGGTTAAAACTTGTAATATGTCATGCTTCATTATACTTAGCTTGGCACTTTGTAAGTATTTATGTCTGTATTTCTGTCACCAAGTTGTATCACATAAATTGGGATAGCTAAAATTTTCACAGATTGTGTATTACGTTGGCGCTTTAACAATAAATACTAAAAATAAAATATAAAGGGGGGCCCTATACAATAAGCGTCATTTTGACGTGACAACGTCTTAAATTAGGTTGCGGCTGGGAGTCACTTATGAAAAAGTGTAACGCCCGGTAACGTTACGATGAGTCACCGAACGAGAGAGAGGCCCGCCGAATGCCTTGCGTCTCTCTCCCACTCAACTATGATCGGCAGACGTTGTCACGTAAAATCTTCGCCCGTAAAACCGACTTTACAGGCAACCATTTTTTTTTGCTCTATATTATAGTAATGGAAATAGAAAAACGCTTATCATTTTCACTGGATGTTTAGTTCTATATTACGGATTACCTTTTTAAGTAAGTTATAAAAATAATATTAAAAATAAATAGTTATCAAAAAATTTATTATATACATGTCACAATATACAAACTAAATGTCAAAATTAAATTAAATTTATTATAAATTACTACAGTACTACTAAGTAATAAAATAAAATTAATATAAATATTTAAGAGGGGAACAGATTTTTTAATTTTTTCATTATAATGGTACGGAACACTTCATGCGCGATATTTTTTTTTAATTAACACAACTATTTTGTTGACTACATCTGTAAATAAATAACTTATTGTATGAAATATTTTTGTGTTACAGTTGAACATACGCTATCGGATATCTCGGGTATTTCGATAATCATTGAATGCTCTAGAGACAAAAACCTGCTTCAAGCTTTTGTGGAGCAATCCTTTCCTTGGTTCTGGGCATTTATACCTTACAACCACTTTTTCGGAGTCATCACAATGGTACTTTATAGATTAAATTATCTAGATTAAAGCAGTGTGATCAAATTAAAATCTAGGGAATAAAAAGCGCCTGTAGCTCGGCTAGCTAAGGTGATCTGACACGATAATCGAAGCTAAGTAACAGTCGATACGGACGGTATTTGGATGGGTGACCATGTACAGGACTGTCCCATTTTAAGTGTAATTTTCATCAAGGCTCTACGTTAAATTGTACGACCTGTCTGTTAGTCTTAGTACGAGTACAAACACTCGTTAAGCCAAGTCAGAGGCCTTCGGGCCGCTTGAAAACTCTCGACACCAGAGCTTTGCCACTTAGCTCACATGAAGAAGAAGAACAAGAACAATAATTATTTTAATATATTTAAATTTTCTGGCATCTAACTAATATTAACGTGAAAGTTTGTGTGTTAGTATGTTAATGTGTGTGTAAGTGTGTTTGTTACTTCTTCACGTTCATACAGCTGAACCACTTACAATGATATTTAGTCGGAAGTTAGTTTTGCTTGGATTAATATCTGGACTACTTTTAATAATTAAAATAATTATAAAAAAATTAGGTGTGTTTAGATGCACTAAATATAAATAATTATAATTGTTTTCTTCTATCTACAAAGGATTTCCGCAAAGTAACTGAGTCAATAAGTTATTCCTTTGCCTAGACTTGACGTCTTCTTGTAAAACTGCTATTTGGATGAAATTTTTTAAACAGGTAGCAAATGCTTTAAATCAGAGTTAAATGCACGATTTGTCGGCTTTAGTTAGATATGCACCAATTTTTACCCCGGATCACAGCGCGTAACACCACAGGTGCAGCCTATTCTTATAGTACAAGTTATTATTCTGTGGTCTTATTAAGATTGTAAATACCTAGAATTAACATCCGGGGATCTTGAAATCTAGAGTTAAAGTGTACTTTCTAGGTATGCGTGTAACATCGTAGACTATATTATTTTTAAACTCCAAGCAAGCTGTGGTCAAACGCAAACCCCTGAGATATAAAAAAATGCGAATTTGTAAATATGCGTGGTTGTTTTTTTTCCAATTTTCAGTTAACGAACTTTCAATGTACATTCAACTGGAACTTTGCCGATCTGTTTGTGATGTGTATGAGCTTTTATTTGACTTCGCGCCTTGAACAAGTCAACTTACGGATAAATGCTGTCAAAAATAAGGTAAATAGAAGCTTAAAGGAGGCATTTGCACGGTGGCAGGGTATTTTCTAATGATTGCCAGTCTAGAAACCTTGAGTTTTAAAATCTGTTGCCAAGCACATAACCCTACTTCCGGCAGTCTCCTTGAAAGCCAGGTATTTTAGCTTAGGCATGCTCCACCTTGAGCTTACTTAGACCTAGACCTAGTCTAGACGTAAAGGATAATAAAAAGTAGAATATGTGTTAACACATAGTGTAACCTATCTTCATTCCAAATTTCAGGACCATACTCTTTCAATTAAAAAAAAAACATAAATAAAAATAATCATAAATTAAATATCAATTAAATAAAATGGCTGAGAAATCGGTGAACATACAGTCGAATATATAACCTCCTTCTTTTTATAGTCGGTTAAAAAAATATATTTCAGCTGGTTCCTTCTTCTTATTGGCGCACTATGAGAGAAGACTACAACCGAATAACATCTCTAGTCAGGGCTGTGGATGAAATCATTGGAAGTGTTGTTTTCATATCCTTCGCTAATAACTTGTTCTTCATCTGTTTGCAACTGCTACATACTTTGGCGTGAGTATATAATGGGTATCGATTGAGTATATGATTGTGATTAATCTTAATATATATGAATCTCGTGTCACAATGTTTGTCTTCAATGAACTCCTATACCACTTAACCGATTATAATAAAATTCGCACACCATGTGCAGTTCGATCCAACTTGAGAGATAGGATAGTTTAAATCTCAATTCATTGTCGCAATTTTAATTTATTGCTAATTATTGTCTGTTATTATTTGACAGTCACAATTATCTGTTAACTCCAAATGATTCTAACAGATGTCGATACCATTCGACTGGGTTGAGTAAGTAATCAATAGATGGCGCTGCTATGGTAAATCTACGAACGTGTCATATAAGCTACACTATCTATTTTTCATACCCCTAAGTGAGGCAAAACAACGTTTGCCGGGTCAGCTAGTGCTATTATAAATATAAGGATAAATTTGACACGCGGATGGTTAGCCTCATACTAAGCCAATTCTAGTTAATACTCGTATTATGGTTGCCAACACAACTGATATACTACGTATACATGCATAAATACTTTATAATGAAACATAATTAACACCCAGATCGACAGCCAACAAATTTAATTCAATAGATAAAATAATATTTCAGCTTATTTCACCTGTTTTACAACAACTGGAAATATATTGTGACATTCGAGCAGTCCATTCATCATATTTTATTATTAGTTGTCTACTTGTCAAAATAATGAAAATCTATTACACATTTTACAGCGACGGAATAAAAGCCTCCGGTCGTTGTCACCCCGACGAGCCAGATTATAGGTACGGTCCTTTCAACATCTATCGCATACCGTCTCTGTTTCAATTCCATTGCTGTTTTTGTTCTTGTTTCAGACCGTTTCGTGGTTACGAGCACGCAGTGTATTTCGTGTTCTCGTTTAGTTTCCTCGTGCTTCGATCGCTGGTTGTCTCGGTAGCGGCGTCTAGTGTCCATACGGCCAGTAAAGCCCCAGCCAGGGCTTTGTACGATGTCTCTTCTTCTTCTTATTGTGTTGAGGTAATTAGCATATTGTATGAGTAAATTAAAACCGAGTGTGGCTCGGTAAAAGCTAGTGTGGCTCGGTGGTAATAACGTCTGCTTTTCAATCAGACGGTCCCTGGTTCGATCCCGGCCCTACACCAATGACTTGTTTTTCAAGTTATATGTGGATTTGCACTCGCCTTACGGTGAAGGAGAACATCGTGAGGAAACCGGCACGTTTGAGGACCACAATATCTGAAGGCGTGTGTCATCCGCTAACCTGCACTTGGCCAGCGTGGTGGATTATGGCCTATATCTCTCTCCTCGTGAAAGAAGGCCCCGAGTCCCAGCAGAGGCAACGTATAGTTGCTATGCTATGCTAACCGATGTATAAGAAGATCTGGCATAGATGTAGCATGAAATCAATGTATTTGTACAATGTAGCGCCTGTGCTCGTAACAACGGTCGATGCTGACAGTCTTAAGATTAGTGACCACGCACATGATTATCTTGTAAAAAGTGTCATTTTCATCTGGGCGCTATATCGGATGACGCGCTATATTTAGGTACAGGCTTTAAACTTAAGTACAAGCTGTTGTGAAGCCGAGTCACAGGCCTTCGGATGACTTGAAAACTCGAAACTCGACACGAGATTGGCCACTTAAATCTTATGAAAAAGAAGAAAAAGTACCTATGGTAGATAAGAAATAGGTGATATGAGATTATGAGGTTGAAGAGTACATACATGTACCAGCCCCCCGGCTTTAAAGTGCAGCGAGGAACACCGTGGAGGTTGTAGTCGGTAGTGGTCGCTACTCTGGCACCGAGTCCGACATACCCCGCCGCCTCCTCTGAGGATCGGCGGGCATCCGTAAATGCATGTCAAAAAAAAGGTGATATGATAAAAAAATGTTTTACGAAACATAAAAAGTCAATGACGTCTATCTTTAAACAAATTTTATGAATAAAAATTCCTAAGATTAGAATAATTATTCTAATTTCCGAATATCTTGTATAAAAAAAATCTTAAAGAAATAATAATACTTTATCATCATCATCAGAAACCTATGCTGGTCTACTACTGCTGGACATTTTTTTTATCCTTGATAGGTAGCGTTTGACTACAGCCAACCTGATGTTAAGCTGCACTGCAGTCTACGGTGTGGCACGCTTTCCTAGAAGATACCTATTAACTCTACTTTTGAACATGTACTCTACGCCATTCTCTAACTAAATCTTCCAAACTTAGTCTATATAACGAATAGCTCTGTTCATGCCGACATACCAAACCGCTGAAACAATACCACTTATCCCTAAAATCTACTGAAAACACCAAGTAAGCAGATGTGCGTAAGAACCTAAGCAAACAAAAAACGGTGCTCAAAGTCGACAAAACTTTGCCGTTACGGCATTATACTATCTTACTTATATTTGCGTTCTAGTGGAATTTCGTGTCGCAAAATGAACTTTATTTACACGTCATTAAGAACCACTCTCTTAATATTTTATTCAACGTAAGACTAATTCAATGTTTTACTCGTAGTAAGCAATTCAGTTGAAATGAACTTCATATACCAGTCTGTGTATATAATACAGACATACCGACTGCAAATGCCCTTTCTAAACTAAAGAGGGCTGAGTTTATCAACAACTAGAAATTAGTTCAGTATACGAAATTACTTTTAAAACAAACATTTACTAAAAAACTTTTTTTTATATGTTTAAAAATGTAAACCAAATTTTGCCATGATTGTTTCAAAATTATAGCAATTTTGCAAGTATTAACACCCAAAAATACGGAGTGATGGGTGAAAAAATTCAGCTGAATCTGAAACAAAAATCCTTAACGGATCAGGTGAATTTTTTAACCATACCATAACCACTTTGCTCAGTCAATTTAAAAACTGTAATCTAATTTGCGGTCTTCTTCTTAATCGTGACGCTCTTGACAGTGGTCGTGATCGTCATGGAGGGTCACTGAGGGCGGATATTATTTTCCTCACGACATCTCGTACTATCTGCCTGCTGGATGTCATCCGGCTACATCCATTCAAGGAGCCTGCTGCCTTGATTAGGTCAGTCCACCTCACGGGTGACCCTCCGCACGGTCTGGTGCCTTCTACCTTCCCTTACGTCAAGGCGCTCTATGAACTTGTTATTTGCGGTTCATAAAAGGGGTTTAGCAATAAAATGCCACGCTCGCTAGTGCGTCTTGGCGAGTTCTTCCTGCCACATTGGCCTGGGATCAGCTGTAGTGCAACAATATTTTATTATTGCACTACTCATCCCAGTAGACTGAAAGGACCACGAGGGGTTGAGGACCAGGAATCGGCATAAGAAATGAAAGGAACATAGAAGTGAAATGTATACAAGTATTCATTTCCTCTCCATATCACAACTCGTTACAAATACTCTTTACTACCCTCCTTATTGCGGTAAAAAAAAAGTTAAAGTTAAAGTAAAAAAGCCATGTATACAATTACAATCATTATAAGGTTTTGTTTTGTCAAATTCACAATCACAATGTTACTATTTATCAAAATTTAAATTTGAATAATAGGTGTTAAAATAATGGTGAGTTTAAATTTCAGAATGTCAAACATGTCAAAAATATTATTATAATAAAATATTTGTGAATTAAGCGATTTCTCATGTCAGTTTTAGGTAGCTGTAATTGTCGCCTCGTTAGAGTAGGCCTCCCCCAGTTTAATCCATAATTTCCTATCTCTTGCCAACCTCGTCCATTCCTGTCCGTATCTTAGATTAAACAAGATTGTTTGCGGTACTGAGAAATAAATATTAAGATGTGTCCTCTATTTTTCAGATCCAAAGATTTCTAGAACAGATACATGGCGATACTGTTTCAATGAGTGGGCTGCAGTTCTTTCATGTTAAGCGAGGCATAATTTTATCGGTATGTGTAAAAAATATCCTTTACTTCAACTTTTATTCTTAACACTCACATACACTCACATCTTACACCCTAGAAGAGAAAAAAACTCCCTCAAATTCAGGGAATTCTACTGAGGTAGTTAGTGCCCTTAAATTACGCGCCTAGAGTGATTTATATCTGTAATGATTGTTGCAAATTTTAAATCATTACAAACTTTTAGTACATACAATAAATATGTAAAATTATTAAATATTAGACTGCCATATTGGTATAGTTTCTACACTTCTACTTTGAGTATCAGGCATCGGAATGTTCAACCAATTTTTGGTACAGTTAAAAATATTTTGTACGTACCCAAAAAATACACGAAAGACAGCTGAAAAAAACTTACATAGGTAGACCTATGTACGAGTAAGTTTTTTCAGATTTTTTACATCACATTTCACTCACAACTGGTTAGCCCCATACTCAACCATATCTAGTTTGTTTACGTTACTAGCACAACTGATATACTACATATACATACAAAAATACTTTATATCATCACATATTTTAATACCCAGGCCGACAGCCATGAAATTTAGTCCGTACCGGGTATCGAAATCGGGACTAGGGTTTCTCATTTCTAGACCTTTTTTATTTCCCGGAGCACGAGAATTCTCGACCACTTTTTCCCGGGAATTCCCGGGTTGCCGAGAAATACGATTTGTATTAAATATGTGTGATTTAGCAATAACACTACGTATTTTATGTTATAATCAACAATATTTATTTTTATTTTCACCTCGTGTGGCTTGAGAATTTTAAATAAGCGAAATAAACTCTAGCGAGATCTTTTAATCAATATTTCTACAAACAATTAGGATTAGTCTTTTTCTTTGGAAAATTAAATAAAATATCTTCTAAAAACAAAATCTTCATGTGACCACAATAAAACTTAGTACCTTACACACTAAGTAAATTATATAGTGTGTAAACCTTACACTAAGTTTATCTTTACAATTATGCAACATAAAACGACAGTATTTAAATTGTATATAAAAAATAACAATCAGACTAGCTTAATAATTACGAGAAAAGTAGGTACTTTAGGTTAGTCTTTGTATCTACTATTCAATATTTGTTATAAATGGACAGTCTTTTTCGTTACGTAAGTAAACAAAGGAACCTTATAAGTAATTAATACTCTTAAACTATATATAGATAGAGCCAGGCGCGAGCGCAAGCGCGTTATGTTTTTGAAATTTTTGACTGAATTTCTCGATTTCTCGATTTCTCGACCACTTTTTTCTCGTCTCGAGTAAAGCAAAATTTCCCGGGAATTCTCGGTTCGAGAACTCTCGTAGAGAAACTCTAATCGGGACCCTCCGGTTGGCAGACCGGCATGGTAACCATTACGCCAACGAGGACGTCATTTGTATTATACCATGAAGAATTTTCTCAAAACATTTCATAATCCAACAAACGGAACTCGTTAATTATCTACAAAGTTGAAAGTTGAAAGTTCCGACAATGAATAAATCGCCATCTAAATCTTATAAACTTGAACAGTAAGTTCTTCAGACTGATATAATTAAATAATAACATCGGATTCAAGCAGATCTAAAATTGTCAACTGGCAAAACGTACAAAAGTTTATAATTCACTATTTATGGTCGTAACTGCGAAACTTAGTCCTTCTTTCATAAGCAGCCGCAGCCCACTGCTGGGACTTGGAGCCTTCTCTCACGAGGAAGAGATATATAATAGGCCTTAAACCACCACGCTTGCCGAGTGCGGGTTGTCCGTCCTTCTTTAGTTGTTTTCCCTTTCTATCCAAAGGTTGAAGAAGTCTGGAAGAGATCGCTTTAAGCGATTAGGCTGTCAATTGTGGCACACTAATTTTATGTTAATTCTATTTTATTGTGTCTTTTTATTTGTATTTTGCTCTTGTCATTACTGACTTATGAGTATAACATGCCATACAACAATAATATTGCCCTTCTAAGATTATAATAATATCGGTATTCCTTTGTCTCGCAATATAGAGCTCACAGTTAATTTGTTTCGCTTTGAAGTAATATCAAAATTACTTGAAGCAACTTACTCTAATACCTCTCCACGTAATTGAGCGGATTAATAATTGATGATGATTGTTTCGTCTTAGTTGTGAAAGATTGTTTTGATTATATATTCCATAAACTAGCTTGTAGTATAAAAATGAAGCCTCTAACACATTATTTAACGCTAAATTACAACATTTTATTCCATTAACGAATATAATGACGATAATTACCATCAGGTGAATTGCGATCAAACGCAAGCTCATTACCAGTAAAAAAAACAGATAAACATTTTATTTATAATTTGTCAAATTATAGGTCAGTTAACATTAAAATACAATATTTATAAACAATTCATACACAATGTCAACTATAAATATTAAATAATTAAAATTATAATTTCACATTAATTCCTTATGTCAAATATTAAAGTAAATAACAGCTAATTTAGTAATATGTCACAATTAAATTATAACTGTAATCTTCGTAGTAACGTTTCTTTTCAGATTCAATAAACTCGTCAATACTAATAAGTTTGTTTTTGAACACATTATCAATAAATTAATAGTTTCTGAAATACAGCCTGGAGACAGACAGACAGACAGACATCGGAGTCTTAGTAATAGGGTCCCGTTTTTACCTTTTAGGTACAGAACCCTTTTTTTTTAACGTGAGGAAATGCATTTACGCATGCCCACCACACCCGGGGAGGTGGGTGGGGTATGTCGGGCTCGATGCCAGAAGGGCATCACTACCGACTAAAACCTCACGATGGCCTCATCACCGGAAAGGACGGGGTGAGGTTCCGCTCACCACCATCACCAACATCACCATCACCAACATGACCATCACCAACATCACCATCACCAACATAACCATCACCAACATCACCATCACCAACATGACCATCACCAACATCACCATCACCACCATGACCATCACCAACATGACCATCACCAACATGACCATCACCAACATCACCATCACCAACATGACCATCACCAACATCACCATCACCAACATAACCATCACCAACATGACCATCACCAACATCACCATCACCAACATGACCATCACCAACATCACCATCACCAACATAACCATCACCAACATCACTATCACCACCATGACCATCACCAACATGACCATCACCAACATCACCATCACCAACATGACCATCACCAATATGACCATCACCAACATCACTATCACCAACATGACCATCACCAACATCACCATCACCAACATGACCATCACCAACATCACCATCACCAACATGACCATCACCAACATCACCATCACCAACATAACCATCACCAACATCACCATCACCAACACCACCATCACCACCATGACCATCACCAACATGTCCAACATCACCATTACCACCATGACCTTCACCAACATGACCATCACCAACATCACCATCACCAACATGACCATCACCAACATGACCATCACCAACATCACCATCACCAACATCACCATCACCAACATGACCATCACCAACATCACCATCACCAACATAACCATCACCAACATGACCATCACCAACATCACCATCACCACCATGACCTTCACCAACATGACCATCACCAACATCACCATCACCAACATGACCATCACCAACATCACCATCACCAACATGACCACCACCAACATGTCCAACATCACCATCACCACGATGACCTTCACCAACATGACCATCACCAACATCACCATCACCAACATCACCATCACCAACATGACCATCACCAACATCACCATCACCAACATGTCCAACATCACCATCACCACCATGACCATACCAACATCACCATCACCAACATGACCATCACCAACATCACCATCACCAACATGACCATCACCAACATCACCATCACCAACATGACCATCACCAATATGACCATCACCAACATCACCGTCACCAACATGACCATCACCAACATCACCATCACCAAAATGTCCAACATCACCATCATCAACATCACCATCACCATCATGACCATCACCAACATGACCATTACCAACATCACCATCACCAAAATGTCCAACATCACCATCACCATCATGACCATCACCAACATGACCATTACCAACATCACCATCACCAAAATGTCCAACATCACCATCACCACCATGACCTTCACCAACATGACCATCACCAACATGACCATCACCACCTTGACCATCACCAATATGACCTTCACCAACATGACCATCACCAACATGACCATCACCAACATGACCATCACCAACATCACCATCACCAACATGACCATCACCAATATGACCATCACCAACATAACCATCACCAACATCACCATCACCAACATCACCATCACCAACATCACCATCACCAACATAACCATTACCAACATGACCATCACCAACATCACCATCACCAACATGGCCATCACCAACATCACCATCACCAACATCACCATCACCACCATGACCATCACCAACATCACCATCACCAACATAACCATCACCAACATAACCATCACCAACATCACCATCACCAATATCACCATCACCAACATGACCATCACAAACATCACCATCACCAACATAACCATTACCAACATGACCATCACCAACATCACCATCACCAACATAACCATCACCAACATCACCATCACCAACATCACAATCACCAACATGACCATCACCAACATCACCATCACCAACATCACCATCACCAACATCACCATCACCAACATCACCATCACCAACATCACCATCACCAATATGACCATCACCAACATCACCATCACCAACATGACCATCACCAACATCACCATCACCAACATGACCATCACCAACATCACCATCACCAACATAACCATCACCAACATCACTATCACCACCATGAACATCACCAACATGACCATCACCAACATCACCATCACCAACATGACCATCACCAATATGACCATCACCAACATCACTATCACCAACATGACCATCACCAACATCACCATCACCAACATGACCATCACCAACATCACCATCACCAACATGACCATCACCAACATAACCATCACCAACATAACCATCACCAACATCACCATCACCAACATGACCATCACCAACATCACCATCACCACCATGACCATCACCAACATGTCCAACATCACCATCACCACCATGACCTTCACCAACATGACCATCACCGACATCACCATCACCAACATGACCATCACCAACATAACCATCACCAACATGACCATCACCAACATCACCATCACCAACATGACCATCACCAACATCACCATCACCAACATGACCATCACCAATATGACCATCACCAACATCACCATCACCAACATGACCATCACCAACATCACCATCACCAACATGACCATCACCAACATCACCATCACCAACATGACCATCACCAACATCACCATCACCAACATAACCATCACCAACATCACCATCACCAACATCACCATCACCAACATAACCATTACCAACATGACCATCACCAACATCACCATCACCAACATGACCATTACCAACATGACCATCACCAACATCACCATCACCAACATCACCATCACCAACATCACCCTCACCACCATGACCATCACCAACATCACCATCACCAATATCACCATCACCAACATGACCATCACAAACATCACCATCACCAACATAACCATTACCAACATGACCATCACCAACATCACCATCACCAACATGATCATCACCAACATCACCATCACCAACATCACCATCACCACCATGACAATCACCAACATGACCATCACCAACATCACCATCACCAAAATGTCCAACATCACCATCACCACCATGACCTTCACCAACATGACCATCACCAACATCACCATCACCAACAAGACCACCACAAACATGTCCAACATCACCATCACCACGATGACCTTCACCAACATGACCATCACCAACATGACCATCACCAACATCACCATCACCAACATGACCATCACCAACATCACCATCACCAACATGACCATCACCACCATGACCATCACCAACATGACCATCACCACCATGACCATCACCACCAAGACCATCACCAACATGACCATCACCACCATGACCATCACCAACATGACCGTCACCAACATCACCATAACAAACATGACCATCACCAACATCACCATCACCAACATGACCATCACCAACATGACCATCACCAACATCACCATCACCACCATGACCATCACCAACATGACCAACATCACCATCACCAATATCACCATCGCCAACATGACCATCACCAACATGACCATCACCAACATCACCATCACCACCATGACCATCACCAACATGACCGTCACCAACATCACCATCACCAACATGACCATCACCAACATCACCATCACCAACATGACCATCACCAACATGACCATCACCAATATGACCATCACCAACATCACCATCACCACCGTGACCATCACCAACATCACCATCACCACCATGACCATCACCAACATGACCGTCACCAACATCACCATCACCAACATGACCATCACCAACATCACCATCACCAACATGACCGTCACCAACATCACCATCACCAACATGACCATCACCAACATCACCATCACCAACATGACCATCACCAACATGACCATCACCAATATGACCATCACCAACATCACCATCACCACCGTGACCATCACCAACATGACCATCACCAACATCACCATCACCAACATCACCATTACCAACATCACCATTACCAACATGACCATCACCAACATCACCATCACCAACATCACCATCACCACCATGACCATCACCGCCATGACCATCACCAACATGACCATCACCAATATGACCATCATCAACATCACCATCACCACCATCACCATCACCACCATGACCATCACCACCATGACCATCACCAACATGACCATCACCACCATGACCATCACCACCATGACCATCACCACCATGACCATCACCAACATGACCATCACCAATATTACCATCACCAACATCACCATCACCAACATGACCATCACCAACATCACTATCACCAACATCACCATCACCACCATGACCATCACCACCATGACCATCACCAACATGACCATCACCAATATGACCATCACCAACATCACCACCACCACCATGACCATCACCAACATGACCATCACCAACATCACCATTACCAACATGACCATCACCAACATCACCATCACCAACATCACCATCACCAACATCACTATCACCAACATGACCATCACCAACATCACCATCACCAACATCACCATCACCACCATGACCATCACCACCATGACCATCACCACCATGACCATCACCAACATGACCATCACCAATATGACCATCACCAACATCACCATCACCACCATCACCATCACCACCATGACCATCACCACCATGACCATCACCACCATGACCATCACCAACATAACCATCACCACCATGACCATCACCACCATGACCATCACCACCATGACCATCACCAACATGACCATCACCAATATTACCATCACCAACATCACCATCACCAACATGACCATCACCAACATCACCATCACCAACATCACCATCACCACCATGACCATCACCACCATGACCATCACCAACATGACCATCACCACCATCACCATCACCACCATGACCATCACCACCATGACCATCACCACCATGACCATCACCAACATGACCATCACCACCATGACCATCACCACCATGACCATCACCACCATGACCATCACCAACATGACCATCACCAATATTACCATCACCAACATCACCATCACCAACATGACCATCACCAACATCACCATCACCAACATCACCATCACCACCATGACCATCACCACCATGACCATCACCAACATGACCATCACCAATATGACCATCACCAACATCACCATCACCAACATCACCATCACCAACATGACCATCACCAACATCACCATCACCAACATCATCATCACCACCATGACCACCACGACCACCATGACCATCACCAACGTGACCATCACCAACATCACCATCACCAACATGACCATCACCAACATCACCATCACCACCATGACCATCACCAACATGACCATCACCACCATCACCATCACCACCATGACCATCACCACCATGACCATCACCAACATGACCATCATCAACATGACCATCACCAACATGACCATCACCACCATAACCATCACCACCATGACCATCACCACCATGACCATCACCACCATGACCATCACCACCATGACCATCACCAACATCACCATCACCAACATGACCATCACCAACATCACCATCACCAACATGACCAATACCAACATCACCATCACCAACATCACCATCACCAACATGACCACCACGACCACCATGGCCATCACCAACGTGACCATCACCAATAACACCATCGCCAACATGACCATCACCAACATGACCATCACCAACATGACCATCACCAACATGACCATCACCAACATCACCATCACCAACATCACCATCACCAACATCACCATCACTTACATGACCATCACCAACATGACCATCACCAATATGACCATCACCAACATTACCATCACCAACGTGACCATCACCAACATCACCATCACAACCATGACCATCACCAACATGACCATCACCAACATCACCATCTCCAACATCACCATCGCCAACATGACCATCACCAACATGACCATCACCAACATCACCATCACCACCATGACCATCACCACCATGACCATCACCACCATGACCATCACCAACATGACCATCACCAACATCACCATCACCAACATCACCCTCACCACCATGACCATCACCAACATCACCATCACCAACATCACCATCACCAACATAACCATTACCAACATGACCATCACCAACATCACCATTACCAACATGACCATCACCAACATCACCATCACCAACATGACCATCACCAACATCACCATCACCAACATCACCATCACCACCATGACAATCACCAACATGACCATCACCACATCACCATCACCAAAATGTCCAACATCACCATCACCACCATGACCTTCACCAACATGACCATCACCAACATGACCATCACCACCTTGACCATCACCAATATGACCATCACCAACATCACTATCACCACCATGACCATCACCAACATGACCATCACCAACATCACCATCACCAACATGACCATCACCACCATGACCATCACCAACATGACCATCACCACCATGACCATCACCACCAAGACCATCACCAACATGACCATCACCAATATGACCATCACCAACATCACCATCACCACCATGACCATCACCAACATGACCATCACCAACATCACCATCACCAACATGACCATCACCAACATCACCATCACCAACATGACCATCACCACCATGACCATCACCAACATGACCATCACCACCATGACCATCACCACCAAGACCATCACCAACATGACCATCACCAATATGACCATCACCAACATCACCATCACCACCATGACCATCACCACCATGACCATCACCAACATGACCATCACTACCTTGACCATCACCAACATTACCATGACCACCATGACCATCACCAACATGACCATCACCAACATTACCATCACCACCATGACCATCACCACCTTGACCATCACCACCATGACCATCACCAACATTACCATCACCACCATGACCATCACCACCTTGACCATCATCACCATGACCATCACCACCATGACTATCACCTCCATGACCATCTCGCCTGAGAGAGACTCCTTTTCAGGGGATGACTCCCCTTGCAGTGCACTTAGTGCACCGCAACCACCTCGGGGACCGTAAGTGTAATGGATGCCGGACAACCCCAGTCCGACGTCCTAGGTCCCCCGTGACGGGTCAGGTCTGTGGCCCCGTCACATGCTACTACGGCCGCAGAGAATAGGGACAGTGGTAGTTGATGGTTACCACTCCCTCCTCCCTGCGGCTCCACCGCGTCCACCATCAACGGTGGCGACCCCGTCGAGGCCGTGGCAGGTAGGAAGAGCGGCGCATCTTAATACCAACACTTCTCTCCTGCCGCGGCCCCACACCTTCAGCTGCGGTGCCTCCCAATCCACACCGCAGCCAGCCTTAGTTGCGAAACCCCCCCGAAACGAAGTTCCGAAACCTACTGGTGCCACTCCATCTAGAACTTGCGTACAGGTATTACAAGTCGAGGGAGTGGCCCGCCTCAGGGTTTGCTTCACCGTGGGTGACCAGGCCACGGTTACTGAGCTTCCCCTGCCTCGACAATGCGGGGCCCCACGGGGGGGGTAGGTACGGAACCCTAAGAATGTACTTTTTAATGACTGTCTTTTGTTTTTGAATCATATAACACATACGAGTACCTTTACATCTTATCTTTGCCATATATGAACCAATTATTCAATTCAAATACCATTTATTTAGACTCTTTTATTAATTGATAAAAATTAAAAGCATATAAATATAAATTAATAAAAGAAAAATTGAATAGATCAAACAGATGTAACAAAAATTAAAAAATTAAAGTCATAATATAAAATTGACATATTTTACAGTACAGTTCATTAGGCAGTACATGAACATGTCATGTTCTTGACAGTCGGAATTAACGAATTCTTATTAAATTTGGTTTACAGATAAACCCTGGATTAAGACACATACTTTTAATCCTGGATTTACACTGGTAGCACAGCAAAAGTACAGCAAAATCAAAATACGACTGATCAAATCGCATATTTTACCATATTCACATTTTATGTTTCTGTTGCAGATCGCTGGAACTATTGTAACTTACGAGCTTGTTTTGATGCAGTTTACTGGAGTGTCTCCAACATCAGCACCGATTCAATCATTTTAAAAGACAACTACAATCTCTTTTCTTCTTCTTCAACCTTTTTTCACTAGGTGGAGTCGGCACAGCAAGTTTGCCTCTTTCACACGATTCTGTCAGCTGTCATATCCACATTCACTCCCTTTTTTTTCATATCCTCATTTACACAATTCAGCCACGTCTTCCTAGGTCGACCTCTACTTCCGCTACCTCGTACAACCATATCCATACTTCTCCTACTCACATTTATTTCCTCTCTACGCATCACATGCCAATACCAAGACAACCTTCCGCTCTTCACTTTCTCTGCCATTGGAGCTACTTTCAAACTTCCTTTAATATAGTCATTTCTTACCTTGTCCATTCTCGTTACTCCACACATCCATCTCAACATTCTCATCTCTGCCGCATGCAATCCTCTTTCATGCATCGCTTTTGTTGCCCGAAATTCGATCCATAAAGTACAACTACAGTGTAAAAGACAACTACTGTGTAAACTCTATATAACGACGCTGAAGAGACTGTGCATTTAATGACGTTATAGAGTGGTTGTTACGAGTAAATGGAGTATAAAATGTATCAATGTACAAAATACAAGCTAAAACAACTAAAGCCAATTTATTTCGACGCTTTAGAGAGTTTGTCGTTAATCGAGTGACGTAACGAGTGACATTACCTCACTCGCTTTAACGACAAACATGGAGTTTACACTGATATAGATTATATTCTTTGATGGGGGCAGTCAGACCTGCACTGACAACCCGCAGGAGGCGTATTGTGCATTTTCCCCTGCCAGCCTACACAAGCCATCCAAGCTCCTTAAAGCAGCGGAGCACGGTCTTGGGTCGCTGATATACCTATTCCACTATCATTGAATAAGATGATATTGTAATAGATATATCGATTTTAACTGAATTCAAATTAGTCAGCACAGATTTAATCATTTTAAAGTACAATGACATTATATGCATATGCTCTGTTTTAATTTCTTTACCTATTTTGCATACTGCTTCGTTGACCTCTATAGTTACTTCAAATTTTCGAGGCAAAACAGATCTTTTTAAGATGCCTTGTAATGTTTTCGACCTTATATCATGGCTTGTCAACTTAAACCTGGTTTAAAATGTAAATAAATCGTAGCTGGTTTCTATATTTAATAAAGTAATTAGTACACATGTATTTTTTATTTTTGTCAATACACTCGTATTTTATTTAGTGAACTACAATAATACCACTATGTCTCAGGGAAAATGGAAACTCAATATATGTATTGAGGAAAAAGAAACGAGGGTTCGGTTGAACAAAAAGTCGCTCATGGAGATAGGTTTAAGGTATTCTCCCATCACAGCGACTTGTCTATCCCTGGTTTGTCTTCCGATAAGTTAAGATCGAAAGGTCTTCAAAACAAATGTTCAATTGTTTTTTGTATTTTTTTATTTGGTTTGCGTTTGACCACAGCTTGTTGTTAAGCAACGCTATGGCCTACGTTGGAGCATGCTCAGAACCTATTCACTCTTGATTTGGAGATCTTAGGATGGTCTTTCTCAGGAAACAGAGCGTCAGGCAGAGAATTCCAAAGCTACGCAGTCTTCACTATTAATGTTGAGGTTCCTTTAAATAGGTATACTTTTACTAAAAGCTGCAATAAATGTTAAGAAAAATCATTATGATTGGCCAGAACAGTATAAGCTACATTATTTTCGCAGTTGACAGTGGGCAGTATAGTTATTTTCACACCTGTGAATTTATCGTTCCGTTGAACTGTGCCGTAAAATCGAAACGATTTTTTCGTTGCGTGCGTAGCAGCAATTTGTTTTTTTTATTTGTCCTGAACCAGTTTGTGCTGTAATAAGTAACTTTTGTTAGGTCACACAATAAGAAATACAATTATGTGAATTGTCTACGTAGCGTAGCCAAGATATTTATAGAAGTTTTCCTCTTCAATACAACCGAGAGTGCTTATGGTGTTTTACTCGGCCAATGATTTTCTTCTATACATGTTGATTTGAGAACATAATATCCACTATCCATCAGGTGAGTGTCCAAACGTCAACTAATGCAGTTATACAACAATATTATGAGTATAAGTTATAACTGAAACCATGCGACGCAGCCAAAACGGCATTGGTCAAATAAGTGAAAATCCCAGCGAACTAGAATAAATAGAAGAGTAATGCCATACGATTGGCGCTTATAATTTGGATCCATCTACACACACTTATATACACACCATCTATACAATTATACGGCTATCCCAACGAGACACACACACAAAGCTCGAACGCGATTGGTCGCCGCCACACTATGTGACGCCACGCGGGCGCGCGGGTATTTTTTTTGCCCCGTCCACCGCGGTATTTTAAGTGTTATTACTATTTATTCTAATTCGCCGGAAAATCCCCTCAAAATCGCTGTAATGAAACCACAGCTTAACTTCAATCCACTGTCATAAGAAGTCGTACAAGTGGATTTAACTGATTGATTCCCGAGATAAAGAGAATCTGAGCTGAATATTGTTCATCCCTTTTGTTGGTTGTATTAAGAAAGATTACTATACTAATCTTTCATAATGCTTACTTGTAGTATATATTCCTACTGAAGACACAGAATAATAACTAGTACTTCGCTGAAGATACCATTTGTGGTACGCGTATTATGGTTATATAAAATATGATTGATATATAAACGTACGTTTTATGTACCTTTACAATAAATTAATTTTAGTCACTTACAAATACGTTTGTTGTATTGGGTTCTTAAATATTTATTTTGTTATTTACGGACGGACAGACAGACAGACAAAGACTTCATAGGGTTCCGTTTTTGCCTTTTAGGTACGGTAGGTATTTATTTATTTCTTAAACTATTCCAACTAAAGTTTTACATTAATTGTATTTAATTAGATATAGTTTTACATTAATTATGTTATATTGTTTTTAATCAGATAGATGTTTATTTACCAATAAAGTAAGAAGTAATATCATAACGGTTTTTATCCTGGTTATATTTATTCATTATATTTAAAAATACATATAAGAGCTAGTTTTATTATCGTGTACATACATACAAAAATATGATACTCGTATTTGTATTTTTTTTCAGGGAGTAGGGATCAGCTAGTAAATAAAACAAATCTCTTCTTTATATATTTATTTTTAAACTCACTTTGTTCTAAATGTTTCCGGTCGCCAAATGTTTTAATTGTAATCATACTGTATCAACACCAGTTCGTATTTCAATATTGCGGCTGCCACCTGAAAATACATCAAATGCCCATTTGTTTACTGTAGTTGATAGTACGGTGTTGTACATTCAGTGTTTGTTGAAAATTTATATATTTACACGAAACATATGAACATCGACATAAATATATTACTTTTTTGCTAGATTGGGTTTTAACTTTTATTTTTTATTTTACAATTCTTATTTATAAAAAATCCGTGTCACAATGTTAGTTACCGTACTCCTCCAAAACGGCTTGACAGATTTTTACCAAATTTTATATTCAGTAGGTCGGAAAATTGTCTACTATCTATTTTTTATACCCCTAAGTAAAGAGTTGTTCAACTTTATTTTTTTTTCGACGTAATTTTAGTTTTTTTTTATAACATGGCATAAATAATACACACAACCCAAAATGTTTGCTTTTTTATAACCAACCCCTATTTTTATGCTTATTTTAATAATTTAATCATTTTTCATCCCGCTCGATAACTGATCAATTATAGTGTTTTTAAAGGTCAGCTAGTTATTCTATAAATATTAGGACACATTTCACACACGGCTCCCCATACTTAACCATTATTTGTTTTGATCATAGTTGCTAACACAACTAATATACTACATATGCAGACATAAATACTTTATATCGATACTTATTCTACATTCAGACCGACAGTCAACAAATTTAGTTAAGCACAAAGATGTTGGCCGTGCCTAGCTAATACTCTTATACTTTGACTAAAGTTTGATTCTTTAAAACATAAGAAGAACTGGGTACGCAAACTAACTTATTTTTACATTTTTGTAAATTTCTTTTTTGTAACTTTTACAAAGTTACTGAGCCCTGCTAATTTTATGCGAGCTTTAGACGAAACATTTTTCAGACATATCTAAATAGAAGAAACTGAAGCTAGACAAGAAATACCTACTTATTATCTAATAGCTTAGGTAATAATAAGTGATTTTATTTAAAGGAACTTTAAGTAAATTAATTACAATTATTTTTCCGATATTATTTATAATTATTTAGATTTTTAGAAAAACCAATCACAAACAAACACGCACAAATAAACACTTCTACACTCAAAGCTTATCACATGTCAGTATCAGGAAAGTCGTACACAAACTGAAGACTGAAGCCAAATCAATTGTCATATGTCATACAACATAATATGAAAATTGATGATAGGTTGCATATCATATGACAATTGATTTGGCTTACCCAGCGAACTAGAATAAACGGAAGAGTAAATCCATACAATTGCCGCTTAGAATGTGTATCCACGCACATAATTATACTGCTATCCCAACGAAACAAACACACACAAAGCTCACACGCTATTGGTGCCATGCCACACCATGTGACGCCACGCGGGCGCGCGGGTAGCTGTTTTGCCCCGCCCACCGCGGTATTTTACGATTACGCCTGGAACCATTTTATCGGCCAAGTTACTATTCTATTTATTCTAATTCGCAGGGCTTACCAGTCGTACATTTTGGGAATGATTATCAAATATTTGTCCATATTAAAAATAAAGTAAGTAGTAAAACTGTAGCCCCGCAGCACAGGATCGCAAGATACTTAACGCGGCACAGAGTTCCAAGAACGTTCCACACAATGTACATACTTCTTCCACCCTTAGCACATAATTATTGTACGTACACAACCTAAAAGTAAATAAAAAATATGTGTTTTTTGTATTATTGACGTGACAACGTCTTAAATTAGGTTGCGGCTGGGAGTCACTTATGAAAAAGTGTAACGCCCGGTAACGTTACGATGAGTCACCGAACGAGAGAGAGGCCCGCCGAATGCCTTGCGTCTCTCTCCCACTCAACTATGATCGGTCTGCCGCGCGCGCAGCACGCGGCAGACGTTGTCACGTAAAATCTTCGCCCGTAAAACCGTCTTACAGGCAACCATTTTTTTTATGTACAAAATTGTCAGGAATAACTCAGGAGTAGCATGGGCAGCCTTAGCTGAGTATCGCTAAGCAATCTCCACTTTCTCTGATCCTAGGCACAAACCTACTCGGAATTTGGTTAGAAATTGGCAAGTAACAATTTGCAAAGTTGCCAAGAGGCAAAGTTAAAGAGGTGCCCACTTTGTAATATCGGGTATAAACATCAACTTGAATGTTTGTTGGGTTGCTAAGTTTTTGGAAATTCCGATACGGACTCGCCACGAATGAAATTTAATTAGATCGCTTCTTCAGACAGATTTCTTAGGAACGGATACAAGATGACGGAAATGTTACTTACTAATTGAAAATGCAAAAAGTTTGTGCTTTATGTTTACTTGTTTATGAGGACTTCTTTGACGTAATGGTTTTGTTGGACTGCCAATCAGAAGGTTCCGTGTTCTATTCCCGGCACGGCCAACCTCTGTGCTTAACTAAATTTGTTGGCTGTGGGTTTAGCCGTTAAATACGTTTCTATATAAAAAAATATGTTTGTAATTATATGTAGTGTATCAGTTGTGTTAGCTACCATAACACAAACTAGAAATGATTCAGTATGAACTGAACCATTTCTAGTTTGTAATATATCTTGTTTATGTTAACCCCATGGTTAACCAGCCTGTGTGAAATGTGTCCTAATATTTATTTATTTATTTACTTATTCTCCTACATAATCAAGTGTCGAACGTTCATAAATTAAAATTAATCTACTGCATAAATTACTAATTACTATCCAAATTCTTATATTTTAGTGGGGTTTTCTAACATTCACAACAATGTTTATTGAATGGCTTGATCGTGAATATGCTTAAACCTACAGCCATTTTTTACCTTCATCCCGTAATGTATTAAAAATGTTTTTTCTTTATTACTAACTGGACTAACCTGCAAAAGTAAATGTCGCTGTAGTTTGAAGAGACCCAAGCCGGTTAGCGACACATTGTCGTTGGCTAGTTGTTGTATTAAACGTTTGATCTGAAAAAAAAATAATCATTACTTCCACGCTATTCTATCAATCATCATTTGCAGATACACTTTAAATTTTCGTTTCATACTCTCATTGAACCAAACCATTGAACCGATACATAAATAAATGCTTCTCCCTTTGTTTCTGAGGTCAACCTTTACTTTTTCTACTTTGTCCATTTATTGTCGCTACTCTACGCATAACGTGTCCTTTTTTACAAATCAATTACTATAGACAGCGAAGTATTTGACTTGTAGGAGTGACTAGGGTGAGTTTGTGATACATTGGCTTGAGGTGGAGCATGCCTAGTCTGGAATAACTGAGAGTAAATAACAACAAGGAGACTGCCGGAAATCACTGTTAGAAGCTAGGCGACAGATTTTCAACTTGAGAGTTGTTGCTACCCAATTAATCACTAGAAAAGGCCGTGCCACCACGCAGTGGTTTCCTCGCGATGTTTTCCTTAACCGAAAGCTTTAGCTTATTGGTTGAGATTGAACAAGAGGACCTTCAGAACGTGAAGCGGCCGAACGCTAGACTTAGCTGTTATCGCCTTATCGCCTCTGTATTTTGTAGCAACATGCTGGTTTCCGCTGTTAAGCCTGTTAATCGCTTCTACTAGGATAACTTTCCTCTCTGCACTTTACTAAAGACACCGGTAAAATCTTAATATATATAAATCTCGTGTCACAATGTTTGTCCTCAATGGACTCCTAAACCACTTAACCGATTATAATAAAATTCGCACACCATGTGCAGTTCGATCCAACTTGAGATATAGGATAGTTTAAATCTCAAATTATAGTCGCAATTTTAATTTATTGCTAATTATTATGTGTTATTATTTGACAGTCACAATTATCTGTAAACTCCAAATGATTCTAACAGATGTCGATACTTTTCGACTGGGTTGAGTAAGTAATCAATAGATGGCGCTGCCATGGTAAATCTACGAACGCGTCATATAAGCTACACTATCTATTTTTCATACCCCTAAGTGAAGCAAAACAACGTTTGCCGGGTCAGCTAGTAAAAAATAAATTATCTCAATATTGTCGCGTGGAAAATCGGTCACACTTACGTTATTATTAAAAGTTGGAACGAGTCCAACAGTTTCGGTGCAAGATGTCTTACGTGAACATTATACCCCGAGTTTACCTCAATATTATACCCCGAGTTAGGATACGAGTGTAGGCTAGGTAGTGCTCGTCTGGAATGCACGTGCACGTCTGAAGCTGCCAGCACGACGCTGCACGCTCGGAATAACAGCCAGCCCAGGGAGAAGAAGTAGTAAGCACGGTTAATAAGGGAACCTCTTTCAGACCTGAAATAAAATGAGATTTTATGCTCAAGCGTGGTGTTTTTTTATCGATTTCAAGACAACAAGAGAAAATGAATATGTTCTCTTTTTTTAACCGACTTCAAAAAAGGAGGAGGTTATATATTCGACGTGTATGTATTTTTTTTTTTTTTTATGTATGTTCACCGATTTCTCAGCCATTTGTGGATCGATTCTCATAATTCTTTTTTTAATTGAAAGAGTATGGTTCTGAATTGGTCCCATTGTCACCAAAACTGGTTCTGATGATGGACTCCTAGGGAAATCGAAGAAAAACCTAAAAAGTTAGGTTAGTTTTACGCCC
The DNA here is from genome assembly GCA_035578125.1 of Mellilla xanthometata. Taxonomy (NCBI): domain Eukaryota; kingdom Metazoa; phylum Arthropoda; class Insecta; order Lepidoptera; family Geometridae; genus Mellilla; species Mellilla xanthometata. The sequence continues at coordinate 4,530,725 of JAPUBQ010000020.1, forward strand.
AAAGAGAGATTTACGCTCGTTCGGCTGTACTGATATTCATGAAATTTGAGATGAAAATAGGTAAGATTATGTGTTAACACATACGCTACTTTTTATCCCGAAAAAATATACTGTTCCCGTGGGAAGCATCAAATAACATATAAATCTTTTTAACTTCTTCACGCTCGAACGGCTGTACTGACATTGATGAAATTTGGAATGAAGATAGGTTAGACTATGTGTTTACACATAGGCTACTTTTTATCCCGAAAATAATTATTGTTCCCGTGGGATGCACCAAATAACACATGACACATTGATTTCGCTAAAATTTGATATGGGGGTAGACTAGACCTTGTATAACACGAAGGTTACTTTTTATCTTATTTATATATTAATTTGTTGGTCCTGAACTACTACTCTTAGTACAAGCAGTGGTCAAACTAAATCAGGGGGATTGAAAAACTGTCGTCACCAGAGCTTGGCCACTTAGGTCATACTAAGTGGAAGAAGGAACTGTAAAATTTGATATATTAATAGACTAGACCCTCGAACGGATAAGGAAAATATTTAGGCGCTCGCTTCGCCGCTTCGTTCGTTTTTACCCAGGATGTTTTGGGGTTATGACACTCCAAATATTATGTAATTTGTGCTGCTTTGGACTTCTTTATGCTCAAACGGTTCGAACAAATACGGTAAAAATTTTCGCGCTCGCTTCGCTCGCGCATAGCTCGCTTCGCTCGCACTTGATTCTAGTACGTTTTGACACAACAAACATGATGTAATTTGTGCTGCTTTGGACTTCTTTATGCTCAAACGGTTCGAACAAATACGGTGAAAATTTTCGCACTCGCTTCGCTCGCAACCGGCTCGCTTCGCTCGCAACCGGCTCGCTTCGCTCGCAAATGGTTCTAGTACGGTGTGACACAACTAACATTATGTAATTTGTTCTGCTTTGGATTTTTTATGCTCTAACGGTTCGAACAAATACGGTGAATATTTTCGCGCTCGCTTCGCTCGCGCATAGCTCGCTTCGCTCGCGCTTGATTCTAGCGCGTTTTGACACAACAAACATTATGTAATTAGTGCTGCTTTGGACTTCTTTATGCTCAAACGGCTTGAACAAATACAAATAAAAAAAAAAACATTACTAACCACTAAAAATGCAAAAATAAAATTGTTTTAAAAAAAACAAAGAACTGACTTCAAAAACACAACTAAAAAGGGAAAAATAATTTTAAGCCTAAATCAAATCAAGAATATTTAAATAGAATAGGAGAGTTTATTTCTTGTACTTATAAAAAACTATTTAAAATTTTTATTAATCCTGTATTCTTGAAGTCGGTGCCATCTAATAAGAACAAATTAATGTTTGTTAAAAAAAACTACTTTCAATAGTCTTTCTTTGCTGGCACCGACTCCAAAAATACAGGATTAATTAAAATTTTAAATAGTTTTTTATAAGTACAAGAAATAAACTCTCCTATTCTATTTAAATATTCTTGATTTGATTTAGGCTTAAAATTATTTTTCCCTTTTTAGTTGTGTTTTTGAAGTCAGTTCTTTGTTTTTTTTAAAACAATTTTATTTATTGGTGGAATGTACATTGTGTTTTTTAGTAGTACATTATTGGATATGGATTGGACATGGATTGATACAGGTTTAAAAAAAATGTAATTAATAAATATTTGGCGCAGCAAAATTGAAAAAAATAACATTAATCATGCATGAAGTTATTAGCGGCAATCTTTGTATTTTTTGTCAATTCAGTTCAGTATAAATACTTTAGTTTACCTATACCTTTTATTACTTGAACTAGAGCCTCATTATTAATATAATGATCCAGTTATATATACTTTTGCAAAATGATATATTTTCTAATGCTTGCCTGGCTAGCATGCACCCTCAAGTTTAAAAAGTCGCCAAACATCTAACGGGTTGTTTCAGCAGCCTTCTTGAATACCAGTTATTCCAGGCTAGGCAGTTTAATCTTTAAGCAGAGTGTCACTTGCTTTTGAAGTAACGCACCTGGCTGATCCAAAATGGCTTTTTGTTTTTTTTTTATATGGAGCAAATGCACGCATGCTCGCCAATCCTCGGGGAGGCGGCGGGGTATGTCGGTTCCTGGTCAAGGGCCTAGCAGTAGGTACGGTGTAAAAAAAAACTTACCCAAGTCCAAAAAACAACTGCAAACAAATGAAGTACAAGTTGTTAATATTAGACAGCAGTATCAGAGCTCCGAGTCTGTCGTTGACCTGATCAACCAGGGCTGACTGACGCACGTACGCTTCTCGAAGCTTACGCCACACTTGCACTTGAATATATGTATCTGTACCTAGCTGAAAATATGATATATATATTTTAGTAGCTGTTATACGCGGCTTCGTTTGCTATAAGTATCTGCTATAAATCGTAGTATTATCTATTAAAATATACATTAATTTTCTAGTTAGCATTTGCTTAAGGTTGAAGGAAAACATCGTGATGAAACCGACAGTTATACGGATTTGCGATTATCTGGACTACAGACCAATTGTCCAAAGTCGTATTCTTGCAAACATGAACTTGGCTAATGCTAACCTAAAACAGGTTAGAATTGACGAAAAAATAAATTGTAGGTCCTGGCTGTTAGTATTAAAAGTAGCAGTTGTTCCAAAGCTGAGGCCTGCGGGCGGCATGAAAACTCTCGAAACCAGAGCAAAGCCACTTAGCTCTTACCAAGAAGGAGAAGACTGATACAAAAATACCATTCTTTGAATAGTAGACCTTGTGAAAACAATAGTTTGTATTGAAACTTTATGACCATATAAGAGTCATGGCTGTAAATCTTAGCAGTCGTTAATCCAAATCATAGGCATGCAATCAGATGGATAAAAAACTCTTATTTTAAGAGCCTTGTCACATAGCTTATACAAAGAAGAAAAAGAGGAAGAAAAAGGAGAAGAATAGCTTTTGATGGCGATGGGTTCAATTTCTTAAGTTAATTAACGTTCTAAGGGGTATATTATTATAGTTCTATTATTGTTCTATTATTAGATAGATAAATAAACACTTTATTAAAACGCACACAAAAAAATAGGACAAATTAGAGAAAACGCATAGAGTACATAGAAGCTAGTACCTTAACTGGCGACCTTATCGCTAATAGTGATCTCTTCCAGGCGACCAATTCCAAGAAAGAACACAAAGCAAGAACATAACGACGAGGTGTAATAATATAAGTGATATGGGAATTCAAATACATAAATAATATATTGTAATAAATTAATTTTGATTTAAATTCTTACCTTCTGGACATCTTTATATTTGCACTCATATCTGACCATATAATTCAGGTACATGTTTAATCTGTGATATCGAGAAGCCAGGCCCATACTCATTAGAATTATCAGCAAATCTTGAAAATTCCATAGCAGAGTAGCTACTTTACTTATAATGAATATTGGTACAGCTAGCCATAAGGTGTATTCATCTGTAACACAACTTACTAATAATATATATCTAATATATATTAATCTCGAGTCACAATATTTGTCCTCAATGGATTCATAAACCACTTAACCGATTATAATAAAATTCGCACACCATGTGCAGTTCGATCCAACTTGAGAGATATGATTGTTTAAATCTCAAATTATAGTGGCAATTTTAATTTATTACTTATTATTATTGTCTGTTATTATTTGACAGTCACATTTATCTGTTAACTCCTATTAAATGATTCTAACAGATGTCAATAGATGGCGCTGCTATGGTAAATCTACGAACGTGTCATATAAGCTACAGTATCTATTTTTCATACCCCTAAGTGAGGCGAAACAACGCTTGCCGGGTCAGCTAGTACGAATATAAAAGTATGCTTGTACGTATGTTTTGTTACTCTTAGCAAAATGGCATATTTAAAAATTCTGTGTAAATGATATTGGTAATTTTTGTTTTCAGTTTTATTATCTTTATTTCAGTGTTAAGAATCGTTAGAGTAGGAACTCCAACGAAACACGTTTACGTAAAAAATCGCTCGTTAAGTTTTTTTTAAATAGTCATAATATACATTTTTTGCTTCTTAAAATTTTAAAGAAATTAAAATAAAGCTGAACTCGCGCCTTAAACGCTGAATCAATTCGATAAAAAAGATATTTTATAAATATACTAGCTGACCCGGCAAACGTTGTTTTGCCTTATTAATTATTTTTATTCTAGTTTCTAGGCAAATTCTAGTATAATTAAAATGTTACTTACTTATTATACGTGGGTATGGTATATGCGTGAAATGGGTATGGAGCGCCATGAACAAACGTTAAGGGAATATAAAAGTAACAAACGCCAAAAAATATTATGTTAAATCATATCTATTTAATAGTGTATATTTTAACAAACATTAATTTGTTCTTCTTAGATGGCACCGACGCCAAGAATACAGGATAAATACAAATTGAAAATAGCATGTTTATAAGTTAATCAAATAAAGTCTTCGATGGTAGGTACTTATGTGTAAGCATAAAATTATTTTTCACTTTTTACATACAGTTAGAATTTATAAATGTAGGTATGATTTTGAAGTCTGTTATTTGTATAATACAATTTCATTGTAAAATTTTTAAGGTTAGTAGGTAGGTAATGATATTTTTCTAAAGTTAGGTATTCAAAATGCGAAAATTTTTAGCATATTTGTTCGAGCCGTTTGAGCATAAAGAAGTCCAAAGCAGAAGAAATAACATAATATTTGTAGTGTCATCATCATATTTGTTGAAAATTTTTTGCTCATACGTTCGGGGTCTAGTTTATTAGTACATCAAATTTTATAGCTTCTTCTACGTAAGAACTAAGTGATCAAGTTATGTTGTCGAGAGTTTTTCAAGCCCCTGCCTTAGTTTAACAACTGTTTGTGCTAAGAGGACCTACAATTTAACGTATAATCCGATCCACAGTAGCGCACAGATGACACACGATTTTACAACAGTCATGTGCAGGAGAGGTTATGCAATAAAGCGACTTACACGCGGGTGGAGCCGCGGTTAAGTTTAATAAGAGAGTTACATTGATATAGCAAAATGATAATTGTTAACAATACTACTACATAAACAATAACGAAGGTCGAAATTTGTGTAAACAGGGAGAGAAGTCTGTGAAGAAGAATTTTGTGAGTAAAACAGGAGACCGACTTCGGTCTGTGGCATAGTGTGGCATTTCACTCACCAGTAAAGTAAAGGCGCGGCAAATTTTAAGTATTTAAGATTGGTAATAATCATAAGCATAAGTATATCAGGTTAAATTTGGTTAGTTATTTTCTTCAAAAAAAAAAAAAGGTTTTTTACTCGAAGTACAGTTAGATACTATATTTGGTCAGTTATCAAGCGAGATGAAAAATGAATAAAATACTAAAATGGCCATAAAAAATAGGGAATGATGATAAAAAGTAAAAAGTTAGGGTTGTATGTATTTTTAAATGCCACTTAATACAAAAATAAAATGAAAAAATTCGTCGAAAAATTAAAAAAAAAAAAATTAAGGGTGAACAACCCTTATCACTTAGGGGTAAAAACGTTTCACGTTGGCCGATTCTCATACCTACTGAATACGCATATGAAATTTGGTAATGATCAGTCAAGCCATTTCGGAGGAGTACGGTAACAAACACTGTGACACGGAAATTTTATATATAAGACTAGCTGACCCGGCAAACGTTGTTTTGCCTTATTAATTATTTTTATTCTAGTTTCTAGACAAATTCTAGTATAATAAAAATGTTACTTACTTATTATAAGTGTGTATGGTATATGCGTGAAATGGGTATGGAGCGCCATGAACAAACGTTAAGGGAATATAAAAGTAACAAACGCCAAAAATATTAGGTTCAATCATATCTATTTAATAGTGTTTATTTTAACAAACATTAATTTGTTCTTCTTATATGGCACCGACGCCTAGAATACAAGATAAATAAAAATTGAAAATAGCATGTTTATTAATTAATCAAATAAAGTCTTCGATGGTACTTATGTGTAGGCATAAAATTATTTTTCACTTTTTAGATACAGTTAGAATTTATAAATGTAGGTATGATTTTGAAGTCTGTTATTTGTATAATACAATTTCATAGTAAAATTTTTAAGGTTAGTAGGTAATTATATTTTTCTAAAGTTTTAGGTATTCAAAATTTTTTAGCGATTCCGTTCGAGCCGTTACCAAACAAATTACATAATATTTGTAGTGTCATAAGCTATGACCCAAAACGTCCTAGGACCAATCGCGAGCGAAGCGAGCTGGTCGTGAGCGTAGAGAGCTATGCGCGAGCGAAGCGAGCGCGATAATTTTCAGCATATTTGTTCGTGCCGCTTGAGCATAATGAAGTCCGAAGCAGAACAAATTACATAATATTTGTAGTGTCATAAGCTATGACCCAAAACGTCCTAGGACCAATTGCGAGCGAAGCGAGCTGAATGCGAGCGTAGCGAGCTATGCGCGAGCGAAGCGAGCGTGAACATTTTTAGCATATTTGTTCGAGCCGTTTGAGCATAAAGCAGTCCAAAACAGAACAAATTACATAATATTAGTAGTGTCGTAAGCTATGACCCAAAACGTCCTAGGACCAATCGCGAGCGAAGGTAGCCGGATGCGAGCGCAGCGAGCTATGCGCGAGCGAAGCGAGCGCGAAATTCTTTTGCATATTTAATTTTGTTCGAGCCGTTTGAGCATAAAGAAATTCAAAGCAAAACAAATTACATAATATTTGTAGTGTCGTGAGCTATGACCCAAAACGTCCTAGGACCAATCGCGAGCGAAGCGAGCCGGATGCGAGCGTAGCGAGCTATACGCGAGCGAAGCAAGCGCAAAAATTGCCCCTTGAGCATAATGTAGTCCAAAGCAGAACAAATTACATAATATTTGTAGTGTCTTAAGCTATGACCCAAAACGTCGTAGGACCAATCGCGAGCGAAGTGAGCCGGATGCGAGCGCAGCGAGCTGTGCGCGAGCGAAGCGAGCGCGAAAATTTTTAGCATATTTGTTCGAGCCGTTTAAGCATAAAGAAGTCCAAAGCAGAAAAAATTACATAATATTTGTAGTGTCATCATCATATTTGTTGAAAATTTTTTGCTCATACGTTGGGGGTCTAGTTTATTAGTACATCAAATTTTATAGCTTCTTCTACGTAAGAACTAAGTGATCAAGTTATGTTGTCGAGAGTTTTTCAAGCCCCTGCCTTAGTTTAACGACTGTTTGTGCTAAGAGAACCTACAATTTAACGTATAATCCGATCCAGAGTAGCGCACAGATGAAAATACATTTTTTACAACAGTCGTGTGCAGGAGAGGTTATGCAATAAAGCGACTTACACGCGGGTGGAGCCACGGTTAAGTTAATAAGAGAGCTACATTGATATAGCAAAATGATAATTGTTAACAATACTACTACGATACATAAACAATAACGAAGGTCGAAATTTGTGTAACCAGTGAGAGAAGTCTGTGAAGAAGAATTTTGTGAGTAAAACAGGAGACCAACTTCGGTCTATGGCATAGTGTGGCATTTCACTCACCAGTAAAGTAAAGGCGCGGCAAATTTTAAGTACCTATTTAAGATTGGTAATAATACTAAGCATATGTATATCAGGTTAAATTTTGTTAGTTATTTTCTTCAAAAAAAAACAAAAGATTTTTACTCGAAGTACAGTTAGATACTATATTTGATCAGTTATCAAGCGAGATGAAAAATGAATAAAATACTAAAATGGCTATAAAAAAACAGGGGTTGATGATAAAAAAGTAAAAATTTAGGGTAGTATGTATTTTTTAATGCCACTTTATATAAAATTCAAATAAAAAAAATTCGTTGAAAAAATAAAAAATATATTTAAGGGTGAACAACCCTTATCACTTAGGGGTAAAAACGTTTCACGTTGGCCGATTCTCATACCTACTGAATACGCATATGAAATTTGGTAATGATCAGTCAAGCCGTTTCGGAGGAGTTCGGTAACAAACACTGTGACACGGAAATTTTATATATAAGAATAAGATATGATAATTAATTATGTTAAATTATTTTATTTTAAATAAATTTAAATAATTGTAAATACAAGTCAATTATAAGATTAGAAACTAATAAATAAAAAAAAAACACTCATAAAACTAATTTAAAAGACCACTCCGGATAGAACCTGACGGAAAGGTACCCATAACGCTCGTGGTATTGCCGCGTTTTATGGCTATGGATAGCCTTTGCGCCAGGTACGATCCGGAGCGAAATTCGCCTGATATATTTAATTGAAAAAATCAATAACAACGGGGTTGTTATAAGTTTAAAGTGTATTGTTGTCAACCTCGTTGGCGTAATGGTTACCATCTGCTAATCCGAAGGTTCCGAGTTCGATTCCCTACACGGTCAAAATTTTTGTGCTTAACTAAATTTGTTGGCTGTGGGTCTGGGTGTTAAATATGTAATATGTATGTATGTATGTATATGTAGTATATCAGCTGTGTTAGCAACCATAATACGAGCTAGAAAAAACGAGGTTCAGTATGGGGCTAACCAACCGTGTGTGAAAGTGTCAAAAAAAATATATAAAGACAGACACACATATGAATTGGTGTAGAATGCCTATGCTCAAATAAAAAATGGAATTAAGCTTACAAGGCTGCAAAATAAATCCATGAGAACTTATAATGTAGCGGTAGAAGTATTCTTCCGGGGGAATATCAAAACCTGTGGCTGACATCATACTCATCATGTGTTCCACTGAAAATTATAAAAAAATAACATTTTAGCCACAGTTTATTTATAAATAAGTTTATATTATTAAAAATAACTTTTGTATTTAATTCAAAAAAATTGTAATTTAGTAGTTAGATTTGAATATTTGACATGAAATATATTTATTGTGAATTTTACAATTAAAAATAAGTTGTGTATTAATCATTAGTTATATATTGTTAAAAATAAGTTTGGTATTATTAAATATAAGTATTATACTATCAAAAATAAGTGTATATTATTCAAATCAAGTTTTTATATTATTACAAGTAGTTACCGCTGTTATTTTTACTACAAGCAGCTATGCCAAGTCAGAGGTGGCTTGTAATCTCAACACCAGAGCTTGGCCACTTAGGTCATACGAAAATATTATTAATAATTTATTATTAATAAGTAAACTTTTAATTTTACAGTTTTTTTCCTATAAATTGTAAACGGAAAAAAAATATAGAAAATTATTTTGCTCTTCTTATTTTTATTTAGATAGAAATCTTCTTATTTAGAAATTATCTTAGCCTTAATGATAAATTTTAAACAATTTTGAAAAACGATAATAAAAACTGCTGTCATTATATAGTTAAGCTCTCAAATCTAAGTTAACTTTAGAAAGTAGCACGGCAACTACCACTGTCAATATTTATTGGACGTGGGCAAAGTCATAAGTAAACACGAGTTACAAATCTCTTACCACAAGCACAAGTAGTTACAAAAGTCGTAACAAATATAACTCTCTTTCTAATCTTGACGTCTGGAGGAAGTTTGAACCCAGTCTCAGCGTTTGATTTAGCCCACGCTTCAGATAGTTCAGTCCATGAAGACACAAACTTCACTGTCAGAATTAATGACACCAGTGCATTGCCGTAGAAAATAGAGCCTGACAAACGACCGACGAAACCTCCTGCGAAAGCAAAAAAGTTTACATTAAAAAGGTTTTTAATGAAATATTAACCAAAAAATAAATAAAAAAATAACTCTTTACGTTACGGTACTGTACATAAACATGTGACTTGGTACGACACATTATTTAAAGTTTATTAATTAGAGTTTACTTTTGTAAATTGATAACTTGACTTGTAACTTTGGTGTTATCAATAAATGATTTGTATTTGATATGTTGTCAGATTTAAATACTAGACTTGAATGGCATTTCTTTGTCTACGAATGGCATAGACCAATGACTTTTCTTAAAACATTTGCTTGCTTTAAATGCAGTTTTAATGCCTTCTTTCAAGATAATCTGAATAATAGTTTTCGATAACGTTTTTCATGGATATGTCATAACTATAACGTGTTTAACCTAAGTTAAGACAAAGTTAAATATTTCGTGTACCTACTTTTAATTTTGTTTTCTATCTACAATGCGGAAATCTGCAAAGTAACGCCTGAGTCAACTTTAACGTAATAACAATGATAAAAAAAATCTTTTTTGTGCAGTATTGGCGCGCCAGGGCGCGTGTCCACATGGTTTAGTGACACTCTGTCCAAAGGTGGAGCATGCCTAGTCTGGTCTGCCAAGCGTAAGGTGCTTGATGCCAGACTTTCAACTTGAGAATGGTTGCAAGCACTAGAAAATACTTTACCTTCATATTAAAGGATATAGAAAGTAGGTACAATTCGTATAAATTTAACAAAGTGGCTTATCCAGTCCTTGTACTAGATTCGTTACAGAATAACGACATCCAACGTGTCTTAAGATCTTAGTTTTATGGTTACTATAATTGAATGCGGTTGGAATTGAAAGAATTGTCCTTGAAATACAATGTTCCCTGGCTTAAGGCCAAAGTTTTCATTCTATAGTTCACATACATTTTTTAATAAAACATTTTTGTTAACGAATAAGTGTGGTTCGTCGGTAGAATGTTGGACTGCAGCAACGACACCCCGGATCGCAACCTGACTTACACCAAAAACTTTTTCTAGTTTTGTGTTCAATTTGTACTCACTCATACGTCAAATAGAAAGATCGAGTGCAAATCCCCATGCTGCAAAAACTACAGTATCCGCCAACATGTGTCATCTGCCAACCCGCACTTGGGAAACGTGTTCTTATTCTTATTATCTTATTCTATGATGGGGGCGATCAGACCTGCACTGACAACCTGCAAGAAGCGTATTGTGCATTTCCCCCTACAAGTCTCTACCCAAGCCATCCAAGCTCCTTAAAGTAGCGGAGCACGGTCTTGGGTCGCTGGCATACCTGTTCCACTGTCATTGCGTCAGATGTTTTGGTACTTCTATTAAAACAGGAGGCGTCCGAGTATAGCGTCGTGTTTTGTTGAGATTCCCTTACTAGTCCAGCTAACGTGTTCTATATCTTTCTCCTTGTGAGGGAAATCCCAAAATCTGTCACCTAGCACTAAACGGAGAATTCCGGTGTCCCCTATACGAACCACTAATTTCAGACTAGGCATCCTCCTTCTTTTCAATTCCTACTCCACCTTTGGACGTTGTAATGCTACAAAAAATTTGCTAACTTACTCCCTCCAGTATGGTTCTTGGCCATCCCACTCAGAAGCCTGACCAACTTCCAAACAGAGCCAAGAACTATCGCTAACAATATTATGAATAAACCTATGCTCCATAGAAAGGATATTCTAATCCCGTACGTCGATATTCCAATGAACCGAGAGTATGAAAGTATCTTGCTCATTACCGACAGGAAGTCCTAAAAACATTGACATCATTATCAGCATCCATCGCCTTATGAATCAAACTGCACACCAATGAATGAATGAACGAGAAAAGGACGAAGAACGAGTGAACAAGTGAATGAATGAATGAACAAGCGAATAAACGACTGAACTAATAAACTTATAGACGTATGAACGAATGAATGAAGGATTGAATGAATGAATGCATGTATGAATGAATAAATTAATGAATTAGGTGATTTGTGATCAAACGCAATACCATTCAATATAAAAAAACACAGGTTAACATAGGTTCACAATTATGTAAAATTAACTGTACATATAAATAAATATATCTCATAGAAATACACATCTGAAACTTACATCGTTTTGTCCTTGAAATCTTTTTGGCGTATTTAAACTCATATTAACAGAGGTTAAAGGGCAGTTCTCCTTAAACTTTGGTAGTTAATGACACTGCAATATATAAACAACTTCTTAATGACGCTATTTTACTTAAGGGCTACAATGTAAGGCTATTGTGTTAGCTGTATCCTTATTTTCTCAGTGATAGAGCTTACTTTTGCTTGAAAGGTTGCTATTTGAGAATAAGTATTATTTTAGCCGTGAAATTAGCATAAAAATTTCAAAAACTTACCTTTGTTTGCCCGAATGTTTTAGTCTTATCAATTTCATCCTAAACAAAAGATTAAATAAAACTTATTAAAAACTAGCTACGGTGATACCCACGTTAATCTGGCACAAAAGAAGTTAATCCTGGATAAAAAGTTAACTATGTTGCTCAAATTATGATCTAAACTATTTTCATAGTAAATCTCATCAACAATGGTCCTGCCGTTGGAGCGTGAACAAGTAACATAGATTTTAAAGTTATTTGTGTATCCCACGGGAACCACTATTGTTTTCGGGATAAAGTAGCCTATGTGCTAATCGAAAGTCTAAACTATCTTCACACTAAATTTTATTCAAAATCGGTTCTATCTTTTGAGCGTGAAGAAGTAACAAACATACTTACACACAAACTTTCGCATTTATAATATACTATATATTTATAGTACGAGTAGGATGTAAAAAGCATCTCTTCCAGGCAACCTTTCCATCTAAAGGTTGCCTGGAAGAGATCGCTTTAAGCAATAAGGCCGCCAATTGTGGCACACTAATTTAAAGTTAATTGTCTTTTACTGTGTCTTTTTTATTTATGTGTCCAATAAAGAAGATCTATCTATGTATCTATTTAAATAATATTAGTTACTTTGATATTTCCAATGGCAGATTTGAAATTCCTAGAACAAATAAATAAATGCTAAAACACGTAAACCTAAAACAGTACCTTTTACTTTTGTGCGTTGTTTACGAGTCCATTTGTATATTTTAACTAAACAAAATACCCTTAAAACTTTAACCATTAAACATAACATGTCATTTCCAGTATTTTCCAAATAGCGCTTATTTTAGTAAACACTTTTAAAAGCTTTGAAGAACTTTTATGAGCTCTATAATAATCGCATGTTTCAAAGCAATTTGAATATTTCCAAGTTAAATATCGAAGTGAAATACTGGTTGTGGTCAATTGATAACTAAAAGATAAAGATTGTAAAAACATTTTGAATCACTTTACAAAAGAACCGATGCTCAATTTTAATCAAATATAAACCCTTAAATGGACAATGTTGTTTTTAATCAACATACTAAAAATCACAGATAAAATTTACATTCCTTTAATTTTTTTTTTAATTTTTGCACAATATAGTTTATTAACAACACTCACATTATTGCAAGAAAAGTATAGTAAATTCATGTCTAGATATTTTTACAAATTTTTATTTACTACTACAAATATTTTTTTTTCAAACTTGAAACAAAAATCGTCCATTTACTTTAGTGTTAAAGTTAAAACTAGACATTTCACCAACAGATTACCACACGAGTTAGCGTCACTCCGGCCTAAGATGGAGCATGCTTAGTTTGGAATAACTGGCTCTCAAGCTCTCAAGGAGGCTGTCAAAACAATAGTGTTAGGTGCTTGACTATATATTTTTAAGTTGAGGGTGGTAGCTAGTTAGGCAAGAACCGGAAAATGCCGTAGCACCATAAAAAAAAATGCCTTGAAATATTATATTTGCTTCTATGTTGTAAAGTGAAAACTTTAGTACTGAAAAAAGTTTCCAGTAGTGTATGAAAAGTACAAATAAACTGAATTACTTACTACACAATTTCCATTTCCCATTATATAAGGCACAAAATCGAGGGCAAAGAAACCTTCAATAACTTTTACATTCGACTTCTAAACTGAGTATTTTGTCCAAATAATACGTTTGTAGTTTTATGCTAAATGACAGCATAATTTGTAGTGTGCTTGGTTTAATGGCTGGATAACAATTATTATTTCTGTGTTTGTCCTGACATGCAATGTTTAAGTTGATAAAATACATATGTCATATAATAAAAGTCGTAATCTGTTTCGTCTATGACAAAATGATATTATGATTGAATGTGAATATCATAATGATATATTTTTATTTACGAATTTTCAAAATTATTATTTCATATTGTCATATTTATTATTTCAAACGTAGCGCCTGTATCTCGACTTACTGAGGTGATCCGACACGGTCCTGTCTTTTAAAAAAAATCTATTTTCAACTGGGCGCTACCGTGGCATGGATGACCAAGTCAAAGGCCTTAAGACGTCTTAAATACTTCCAACATCGGTGCTGACCACACTGTGCTCATATACAAAGAAGAAAAATAAAAAACAAAAATGTATTAAACGTATTTGTATTGTATTTGTTACCGTATTCAAAATTATTATAATTTTTTCTTAAATCATAACGTGTTAAGGCGCAATATAATATTTTAAATAATCCTATAAAATCCTGCGTAAATGATAGGGTTATGTTTTTTCACATTTATTATCTTTAATACAGTGGTAAGGTTAGGTTAAGGTTACAAATCCTTAGATAAATGATGTAATCCTATATCGTTTGAGCTTATAATTAATATTGTAAATATTTGATTTTATCCGAATTTATTTCGTGAAAATTCCACTGCCGCTCAGCAGGCGTTTCACCCAAATTTGTATGGAGCGACTGAACGAGGTACAATGGCGCCTTATTGTGTACTGTTACTATAAGTTGTATTAGAAAATACTCGGATAGAAGCGGCCGAATCACTTAGGCCTCCGTTGTCGAACTGTATCAACATTAACTCGTAAGTTATTATAGATCCAGCCATCTGCAAGAAATAAGAAGCATCTATAAGAATCACCAGAAAAGTGATAGCATAATGAAATGAAATAATTTTATTTGCGTAGCCACAGGTAATATAAAAACATGGAAAATAATATAAAATGTCCCTTGTAGGCTACCGCATATGCGGTGTGCAAAAAGCCAATTAATTAGTAAATTTATCAGTTAATTTCACTCCACTATAATTTACAGCTAGACTAAATAATATTTAAAAGAAATGTCAAAAGATTATAAATATACAATATCAAAAAATGTCAATAGTAATAATATGTCAAGGTTTTATATAATGTCAAAGTTATAGTATTTACAAAGAGTTATCAATTGTTTTATAAAATGTCATTATAAAAAGAATTATATAATAATGTATATCAGTTAAATTTTAATTTCAAATTTAAATACAATTAGCTTTTACATTTCATATAACTATCCAAAGCAACCCTTTATACGTTCCCATAGCTAAGACTCGGGGATTTTCTCTTAGATTTAGGCCCTAATCCACCATGAAGGTGTGGGTTGGCGGATAACACACGTCTTTGAATATTGTGTTCCTCATACATGTAGGTTTCCTCGCGATGCTTTTCTTCACCGTAAAGAGAGTGCAATCCACATTTTCATCAAACTTGAGATTTGGGTCCTGGCTGTTAGTAATTAGTACAAGCGATCGTTAAGGCAATCAAAGGTTCTGGCGGCTTCAAAACTCTCGATTTAGCTCATACAAAGAAGACGAAGAATCAAATTTGAAAAAACTCTATCACATAGCCTCCGTTGTCTTGTCTGTCCGTCTGTATGACAAGGCCCCTTTACAGCTAAGAAATATTGTATTTATTGTAATGACATCTTTTGACGATTCCAATTTGAAGTTTAGTATTATAAGTGAAATGTAATATCTTTGTGACTTATTGGAAAATAAATAACATTCATTCATTCATTCATTCATTGTATATCTATCAGTCTGTCTGTCATCAAACTGTATCTCAGAAACCGTGATAGCTAGTATTTCTCGTGCCGCTATAAAATATGAAAATATTATAGAAAACGTAGGTATACATGTAATAAACGTGTTTTTTCGTATTATTTTTTGCTATTTTTTACAGAATAAATAAATATTTAAGGGAATCCAAGAAAACTAATTTTAAGATTTTTTACTCTATCTTCATAACGATTGGTAGAAAGCTCTAAATATTCAGCGAATATTTAATAATGTATTAGCTTTAACAATAAATTATAAAGTTCTCGAAGAAGGTTGTCTCCCATACCAAAAAATGCGGTTTTTTATGATAATGGTACGGTTAAGTAGTTAGAGAGAGTTAAGAGCGGAAGGCTATCTTGGTATAGGCATGTCATGCGAAGAGAGGAGAAGCATGTGACTAGGAGAAGTATGAATATGATTGTACAAGGTAGTAGAAGTAGAGAACAACCTAAGAAGGTGTGGATGAATTGTGTGAAAGAGGATATGAAAGAGAAAGGAGTGAATGTAGATATGACGGCTGACAGAAGAGTGTGGAAGCAAAAAACGGGCTGTGCTGACCCCACATAGTGGGAAAAGGTGAAAGCAAAGAAGATAATGGTACGGAATCCTTCTTGCGCTACCCTGACTCGCACTTGGCCAATTATTTAGTAATTAAAGTGGCATCCAATGTGTAGTAAAATAAAACTCAGACCTGCAAAAGAATTGTTCTACTCAGGTAGAAGAACCCATTTCCACTCAATGCAATGTAATCTTTTGAGAGCTGATTCTGAAGCCGGTCCATCTGAAATAAAATAAGTCTTTAATCGAGTTGTTTACATTAATTTAGGTAATATATTTTAATACATATCTTAACATTAGGTGTATTTTAGTGCTCCATAGCTTATAGACTGTCCCAAGAATATTTAAAACAATTTTGATATCACTCTGACTTATACTTATACATTAGAAGATTTTTATTTTTCAGAGTTGCTCTTTACTATTTATAACAAAACAACAGTAATTTCAATATCCTGCTCGCTTCATTGCCTTATATTGCAAATTTGAATTGTTGTTTATGTTCTTTTCGCATCTTACACTACAAAACAAAAAGACTTAAGTACCCACTTCAACGTTATAGCAATAAGCGTCACAATCGTAGATGTATTTAAGGGCTCTTTTCGAATGCACGTTGACGTCGGAAGCAGCTAACACGACGCTGCTCACTCGGATCCCGAGCCAAGTGAGAGACACCACAAAGTAAAGACGTCGGAGATTCGTCACTGTTTTGCCTTGACTGAAATTCAATAAAGATATCAAGTGAATGAAAGAATGAATGATGAATGAGTGATGCATGAATGATGAATGAATTATGAATGAATGATGAATGAATGATGAACTAATGTTGAATGAGTGATGAATTAATACCATTATAAGCATTTCTTAAGTGTAAATGGTTATAAAACCACTGTAGTTTTTCTTATCATTTAAGCTTTTTTCTATATTTTTTTTTGTTGTTGTAGTAGCTGTCTTAAACTGCTGCTAAATTTGTTTCTTTTTATTTTATAGGAGGAGCCTGGACCGCACGACACAGGTCACCCTAGAGTGTGGTCCAGTGCACACCAAATACATTCCACAATAATAATAATTAGTCAATATTTACTACTGTTTTTTAAATATATAGCATAAGCATAAGCAGCCCACTATACGTTCTCACTGCTGGGACTCGGGGCCTTCTCTCATGAGGAGAGAGATATAGGCCATAATCCACCACGCTGGCCAAGTGCGGGTAGGCGGATAAATCGCATCTCTTTAAATATATATTTGGTGTCAAATGTATAAATATTAGCTTATGATCAATACAAATCTTATTATTATTATCTTGAAGTAAGTTATATTATTATCATGCATAAAATAATAATTATGTTATTACACTTAGTCTCTAAGTTCTTTCTTTGTGTACTTTCTTATAATTGGTTGCCTGAAAGAGATCGCTTTTAGCGTTTAGGTTGCCACTAAAGGATCAAGGCTTAATTTCTTTAAGTGTTTTCTGTAACTGTTTTTTTCGGCATCGCACGGGCTATATAAGGGCTTTTGTTACACATTGTATTGAGGATCTCTGATATTTTTGGAAGCAAAATATAGCCTATGTTACTCGGGGATAATGTAGCTACTCAACTATGAAAGATTTTTTTCAAATCGGTCCAGTAGTTTCGGAGCCTATTCGCGTCAAACAAACAAACAAAAAATCAAACTTTTCCTCTTTATAATATTAGTATAGATTATCTATTAATTTAGTAACAACTTCTCTGTTGCTGTTTTCCAGCAATTTTACATAAAACACCTTTGAATTTGTACGAGTAGATAAGGCACTCTAATTACTCGTACTTTAATGTGAAAATTTTTATTTAGCTTAAATTATCTCAAAACTAAATTATTTAGCATTTTATATTAGTTCTAATTTTAATTCTAAACATTTTCTAACGAAAGTTATGTAAAGTTACTTTTTTATTTTTTTAAGTTACTGACATATACTTTTATTATATTTTACAGGACTTAAGAATTTTATTTTTTTGCGTATTTATAGTTTAGTTTTAATGAAACTAGCATTGTCAATAATCGCTATAATATTATCAATATGTTTAGAACGAGTCCCAAGGTTTCATTTTTGAGTTTTTCATTCTATTCTTCCTATCTAGATTTGTTATTTAAATCAAATATAATAATACCAAGTTCAGTTTTTTAAAACGTCACCTAAAATACAATTTTGACAACAATATCACCGGTTCCATGGTGTAACGGTTAGCACTCTGGACTCTGAATCCAGCGATCCGAGTTCAAATCTCGGTGGAACCTAAACTTTTGTTTTGTCATTTTTAGTTCTGAAATTTATTTTCCACATAATTTCGATTCCCATTTGCAAAAAAAAATGCGAATCTGATCGAAGAATTGTACATATAATAGTTTCAGCGGTAATCTTTCACAAACATATTATTATTGATTGACGAACAAATAGTATCTCCTCATAAAAATTGTACTTACGTAATACCCAAAAACAACTGCAAGCAAATAAAGTAAAAATTACAAAAGCAGGATACAAGGACCATGTTTCCTAAAGCACTGTCCATTTTACGAACTAACGTTGCTTGCTTTACATAAGCTTCTCGAAGCCGTCGCCAGGTGTAAACACGAAGTTCATCGTTTCTCTGAAATCAATTTCAATATTCGAGTAATAAATATCTACTTTTGCTAATTTATAGACATACTAGCTGAGCCCGTCGGATTTACCCGCGTTAGTTTGGGATAAAAATAAGCCTTTGTGTTTATCCATGGAGTAAACTAATTTTATTGAAAAAGTTTCAGCCGTCTGAGCGTGAATAGGTTCTAAAAAGTACACACAACACAACATTTGCTTTATTTTTATTTTTTTTATTTAGTTCGATGGCACATCTTTTATCCTACTAATGTAAAATAAATGCGAAAGTTTGTGTGTGTGTGTATTTTTGTTACTTCTTCATGCTGAAACGGCTAAACCGGAAATAGGTTAGACCTTGGACTGACACATAGGCTACCTTTTATCCCGAAAATATATACTGGGTCCCGTAGGTGAGCAAATAACTTCAAAAATCTATGTTACTCCGTCAGGGATGTACCGATTTTCATGAGATACCTATACTTTGAAAATAAGTTAGACAAAAATAGCCTATGTGTTAATCCAAATTAACACATAGGCTATTTTTTATGTCGTATTAACTTATTTTTATCCCGGATTAGCTCGGGTAACACCGCGGGGTCTAGCTAGTATTATAATATTTGATAGTACATACTATTTATGAACAATATTGGCACGGCCACTATCTTCGTGATGAATTAAATTTGCTGTCGGTCTGGGTGTTAAATATGTATCGATATAAATTATTTATGAATGTATATGTACTCGTAGTATATTGGTTGTGTTAGCAACCATAATACAAACTATAAATGGTTTAGTATGGGGCTAAATGTTGTGTATGAAAGGTGAAAAATAAAAAATATGCAGATGCTTTAGACACATATAACACGCTGTTAATTATAATTATCAATGTATGATAATTATGTTTTATTATACATTCATTGTTTTAAAGCCACTTGAATAAACAATTGCGTACGCATATTGATTCTTACAAGGCCTTTTATAACTTCAGAATAATATTTGCCTTTAACAATATTTATTCGTAATACTACATAGCCGAAATGCTTAACAATAATTATCTACTCATTCTTCTAGCTATTATATACGTAGACCTCAATATCACTTACCATCAGGTGAATTGTGGTCAAGAGCTCACCTATTTCTAGTAAAACATATTGAAATTATCAAATTTGAATAAGAAAAAGTATGACGCAGTAGTAGCTATAACAGCAGTAGCAATTATCAATATATTTTTTACACCCGACGCAGAGAAGAACCTAAAAAACACAAAAATCTAAAAAGACGGGGTATTATAAGCTTGACATGACGGAACGGGCAAAGATCAAATGAAGGAGATTTGGACATTACTACATTTATACATTCCGTGAACATTTTAGTTGCTTATATGCTAACCGTTATTGATATATAGCAAAAAACGTGTTAATTGTATGAGAACCCCCCTTATAAATATATATTTTTTAAGTATTTGTTGTTATAGCGGCATGGGAAATACATAGCTATGTGAAAATTTCAGCGTATCGCGAGATGCAGCCTGGAGACAGATAGAGAGACAGACAGATAACTGAGGCTTAGTAATAGGGTCCCGTTTAACCTTTAAGGTATGTAACCCTAATTAAGGTTCAGGGCTGCTTCACCTACCTTATTCCCCTTTAATCCCTTTTCCTGTGCACAAATCTTGGCTAAACAGCCGTTCAGCCTGTGATACCGAGAAGTAAGTCCCATGCTGACCAGGACGATGATCAGGTCTTGGTAGTTCCACAGTGCGGTAGCTAGAGTGCTCACCAGGAGGATGGGGACAGCCATCCAATCTGCGTATTCGTCTGTAATGCATTTTTTATTTTAATATTAGAACACATTTCACACACTAGCTAGGGAGCTAGTTAACCGTGTGTGAAATGTGTCCAAAAAAATTATGGCATTTGAATAGCTCTGCCAAATCTTAATATATATAAATCACGTGTCACAATGTTTGTCCTAAATGGACTCCTAAACCACTTAACTGATTATAATAAAATTCGCACACCATGTGCAGTTCGATCCAACTTGAGAGATAGAATAGTTTAAAACTCAAATTATAGTCACAATTTTAATTAGTTGCTAATTATTGCCCGTTATTATTTGACAGTCACACTTATCTGTCAACTCCAAATGATTCTAACAGATTTCGATACCTTTTTCTCTGTCTACGATACCTTTCAACTGGGTTGAGTAATATTATCATAAAAGTCGACTAGTAGGTACATAGCGCAAATTTTTTTTATGGGAATTATTACCCCAATAACAAAAAAAACACACACACAAAAAATATGTATCGTACATACAATACCTATATCATGTTTACATAGTACATGAAGTACCTATATCGTGTTTCGTCAAATAATTTATAGGTTTATTAATTAATGTCCTTTTTTACATTGAATAAGCTTAGGCTTGATCATAACTCACCGCATGGTAAGCAATATCGGCGATATTTTGATAAGGTGGAGCGCGCTTGTCTAGAAGAAATTCGTGCCTTGAAAACCGCTAGATTATAGTTTACGAGAAACAGGGCGTTTGGCAATGAATGAACGTTTGGTATACACAGTTTGACATCAATGAAATAGAAAAATATAAAGTCCCTCTAATAAAATCCCTTATAATAAAATCCCTATAGTAAAACTTAAAAAGCGAGTGTGGCTCGGTGAGAAAACGTCTGCTTTTCAATCGCATAATCCTTGGTTCGATCCCGCCCTTACACGAGTATATGTCGATTTGCACTCGCTTTACTGTGATGGGAAATATCGTACGGTAACCGACATTTTAGAGGCACACGATATCCAAAAACGTGTGTCATCCGCCAACTTGTACTTGGCCAGCGAGTTAGATTATGGCCTCTATCTTTCTCCTCGTGAGATAAGGGCCTGAGTCCTAGCAGTAACGTATAGTAGGCTGCTTAGGCCATTCTAATCAAACTTACGTCTCAAAATCATGAATCCGTGTGAAAGCAATGTGTAGGTTCTCAAAATTTGATCGGGTGGACAATCGAAGCCCACCAAAGAAATTATGCTCATGCCGTGTTCAACTGCAAAATTTAAAAAAAAAAACGTTAAAAAGTACGATTATCAAGAACTAAATGTAAATACACCTGTAATAATGACAATGGTGGCGATTCTGCCATACACACGACTAAACTAAATTTAAAAAAGCCCCGTCTCTATTCATCTCAGGTGGCCAAAAAAAGACGGCACTTTCTGAACCACAGACAAAACAACTAAACTCACTTCAAATATGGAATGTTCAGGCAGTTTTAGAGGTGAGTGCGTTCTAAAATCGCCTATATTTTCTACATTTGACGTGATTTTCGTTGTTTTGAGTATGATGCAGAACGTGCCGCCCTTTCTGGCCACTTAAGATGAAAAGAGACGGGGCTTCTTTAAATTTAGTTTAGTCGTGTGTATGGCAGAATCGGCACCAATATGGAAAATATATTTATCAACATTTTGAATATGGTTTATTTCTTTTCCGACATACATTTATATAGTTACTGCTTTTATTTTGAGCAAGGTTACATGATAGGTTCACTTTACTTCAACCATTAATAAATGTTCATTTATTGGAACCACATCTCTTATCTTGACTGTGGTTTGATTAATTAACCTTTTTTCCAATTCAAAATGAAAAGAAAAAGCCACGAAAGGTGAACGAACTGTTCTAGGCATTGTATGATTGACTAATTAATTAATTAATAATAATTGTTGATGAATATAATTATGATAATATGTAAATTTGACGTGCCGCAAACTTATAACGCAATTTTATAAGGTTAATAAAGCTCTATATGTTTTCTTTGATTTCAATGGCATAATTACTTACAAAAACAAAAACTCGTCATAAAACAAATGACGCCCACCATCCGTCTCTTGAGCCGCTTATCAGCAGACACTGGCAACGCGAGAGATTTCTCCACAAACGCCCAGGAGTTAGCCAATTCTTGCCAGGACAGACAGAGCCGGGAACTCAGTATTAGTGATATGATGGAGATAGCGTAAAAGATTGTGCCGGCAAAGCGAGCAGTTACACTACCTGGAAAAAAAAAAACACCGACCAATCGGATACTTACTACTTTTCTTTAGAATCCGATGTTGCAATCTTAATAGGTATATATAAATCTCGTGTCACAATGTTTGTCCTCAAAGGACTCCTAAACCACTTAACCGATTATAATAAAATTCGCACACCATGTGCAGTTCGATCCAACTTGAGAGATAGGATAGTTTAAATCTCAAATTATAGTCGCAATTTTAATTTATTGCTAATTATTGTCTGTTATTATTTGACAGTCACAATTATCTGTTAACTCCAAATGATTCTAACAGATGTTGATACCTTTCGACTGGGTTGGGTAAGTAATCAATAGATGGCGCTGTACCCCTAAGTGAGGCAAAACAACGTTTGCCGGGTCAGCTAGTATATTATATGTTTTGCACTCGGAAAAGTCTTAAATTACGAAACTTTAAGGTTTAAATTTGCGTAGCATAGATTAAATGAACAAGTTCAAAAATTTTAAATTAGATATCGTTAAATCCCCTGAGTGCCAGCAGTGGGAACGTAAAGTGGGCTACTTACGCTGTTTATGTCATGTTTATGCTTATATAGTTTTGTAAGGTTACTCTTAACATAAACAGCCCACTATACGTTCCCACTGCTGGGACTCGGGGCCTTCTCTTACGAGGACAGAGATATAGGCCATAATCCACCACGCTGGCTAAGTGCAGGTTAGCGACTGACACACGTCTTCGGATATTGTGGTCCTCAAACAGGCCGGTTTCCTCACGATGTTTTCCTTCACCGTAAAGCGAGTACAAATCTACACATAACTTGAAAAACCAGTCATTGTTGTAGGGCCGGGATCGAACCAGGAGCCGTCTGATTGAAAAGCAGGCGTTATTACCACCGAGTCACACTCGCTTTTTTAAGGTTACTCTTATCTAGCCATAATTACGATGTTTCTTAACTTAAGAATCATACGAAGAAACTTACAATGTTTCTTAACTTAAGCAAAATACGTACATTTTTACGATGTTTTTTAACTAAGTATGTATGTAACTATGGCTAGGTCCTAGCCATACTTACGATGTCCTACAATGTCTATAGCCCAGCCAGCCAGTGCTTTGATAACCTTCCATATAGCTTCCCCTTCAATCAAGAGAAGAATCATCAACAGCACACAACTCCACAACCTCCAGTAAAGCCTCTTCGACCCCATAATACCAAACCAGCACGAGAATCTAAATACATTGGACATCACTAGTAGAAAATCCTGGAAATAGAATAGAATTTAGTATTATCTAATAAACGACCTCGTTGGCGTAATGGTTACCATGCCGGACTGCCAACCAGAAGGTTTCGGATTCGTTTCCCGGCCCGGTCAACATCTTTGTTCTGAACTAAATTTGTTGACTATGTAAAATGTGTATCTGTATGTAAAATATTTGTGTATGTATATATTGTACATCATTTGTGTTACCTTTTAATACAAGCAAGAAACGGTTATTCATGGGGCTTACTAGCCGTATGTGAAATGTATTAAAATATATTTTTATTTATTATATAACCACAAGTTACAATTAAAAAACATAAAATTAAAGGCTTAGAATAGAGTATCATGGCAGACTTATAACCTATTGTGATTTCTACCAGGCAACCAGGAATGGAAAGAAAATAAATATGGTCTGTTATGACCCTCTGTAATGGACTTTGTTGTACTTTGACTTTTGACTTTCTTGTTTAAATATTAGATTAAGTAAAAATAGAAGCATTAAAGCCAACTTACATCGTAAAAAGGTTGTTTTGGTAAAATAAGTTTGTTTCCAGATTTCTTTTTAACGGCAACCACTTGTTTGGCCATTTTGAAATGTAAATGGTTTTTGAACGAATTATTAGTTATTGCTTCGCGTGATTTGGAGACATTTTATTTTTTCCAGTAATTGCTGTTGTTTTTAAAACCAACAGACATTGTTTACACGATAACTTTATTTGTATCATGACTTAGTTTTATAAACCACAGATAATAATTGTATAATGTTTGTGTAACCGGCTATTACTTACTTACTTTTACATTAGTGTTAGATCCAACATAAATTTGCACACCCTAACGGGTTTAGAATAGAGTACATTAAATATTAATACCTATGTAACACCTTTCAACCTATACTTGGCAAATTAAAACATTTGAATTGATTTGATTTGATAATGACAATTGTTAGTTATACACTGTGCTAAAGACACTATTTACAATTTTAGGTTAAATAATTTATGTTCATGTACTAAATTATATTACATGAACATACATGTATTGAAAATATCATTTGTTACAACTATAGGTATTTAAAAACTTTTTAAATCTTTCAAAATAGATACTCGTATTTTAACATGTATGTTATTTTTTTATAAAGATGACATATTGAATATTTCTGAAATGTACACAAGTAAGTATATATATTTTTTGTTATAATATTTTATGAATTATGTATGACTTGTAAAATATTTTTAGCAATAAAGATGATTATGATTATTTATGTTAATGTTTCTTCTTATCTCAAACATTTTGAATTTGAACATGCAGTGGGTGTTTTTACTTATAAAGTTAGTAATTTAAATTTTAAAAAATTGTCACTCTATTAACCTACGTAATATATTTAAACCTAGGTTAAATTTAATATGTTTAGTAGTTTGATAGTGATGGTAAATGATTTAATTTTACAAATCAAATGAGTCTAGACAAGTTTTCACCGCTAAAGGTATCGCTTTAACTCGATATCGTCAAATGACGTAAAATGTTTTGGAATGACGTAAACTGTCGCGACGTCTTTCCGATAGCTTACATCACTTTCATATATTTTACGTCATTTGACGATATCGAATTAAAATGAAACCGTAAGAGACTACCTGTCCGGGTCTTCATATTTTATTTACATTTCGATATAAAAAAAAAATGCTATATTTTATAATGTTTTTTGTTAATTTCTTATTCACTTTCTTCCTTTTTAGGGCCTATTTATTTTATAAGTACACTGTTTTCCTCGCTAACTGAACAACAAAATACCTAAGTACAAGCATTGAAAATGTAACGTTTTTTACCTATATACAGGGGAACCAGTAACTAACGCAACATCTTGAATAGTTTAAGTATGTCTCAATAATCAAAATAATTTGTGAAGTCTTGTGAAACATACTTTGGTCTACGGTTTTAAGTAAGATAGGTTAGCCTTACTTATTATTATTAATGTTCAGATTATGGCAGGCGCAAACAGGACACAAGTAATTTGCCGTGAATATTACATGTTTTTAAATGAATAAATTATTAATAAAATTGCTGAATTTCGTGAATGCATGGGTAGAATATGAGACTTGTTTTACAAGTATAAGAAATACGAAAGGTCGATGATCTGATAAAAAATAAATGGATTGCAAACCATTTATTTTTTATCAGATCATCGACCTTTCGTATTTCTTATACTTGTAAAACAAGTCTCATATTTCAAAGACGTGACTTACAGAAAAGCCATACTGTCTTCTTCGTATAAGCGTCCAGATCAAAATGCGACTACATATTTAAACGACAGTTTTATGCATGGTCACTCATCCAAAGAATGTCTGCATCAACTGTTGCTGAACCTCGGTGATCTCGTCAAATCATCTTTGCTCTCTGCTACAGGCACTACGCTACGCTAATAACTCTGTACTTACAGTATACGGGGTCAATCAACAGCAGTCGCTCCGCCGTATTGGCACAGCCCTTAATCACGCGAGTCGATAGTTTAAACAAACAAATGTATCGCCGCACACTTGACACTTACTGTGGCCACTTTTACAAGTGTTTGATACAATATAAATGTGGTCATGGTTTTGATAAAAAAAAACAAAAATACATTTTAATCTTCTTTTTCTTTGTCTTTGCCTTTTCCCACCATGTGGGGTCGGCACAGCCCGTTTTTTGCTTACCCACTCTTCTTTCATATACTCTTTCACACAATTCATTCACGTAATCTTTTTAAAAGCCCAGTAAACTACATTTTGAAGAAGCGGCCATTTTGGGTTTGAAATGTACCATAGTAATATTATATTACCTATATCGATATCCTAATTTGAAAACCAACTAACTCCTCTGCGGGTTTTTTACGGGAGAGGCTCGAAACTTCATTGTATTTTTCATTTTACGCAATAAAGAAAAACCAAAATCCTGGGAAAAACTATGATTACTTTTTATTTATCTAAATAAAATACAATGACGTTTTGAGCCTCTCCCGTAAAAAATCTGCAGAGGAGTTAGTAGGTTTGCAAATTAGGGTACTTTACTAGTCGTGCCCTATGATTCTATACATGTGTTTAGGAAACTGAAAAATAATAAACCTATGTACGAGTATGTTTTATGTAAAACGCGATTATGCGGCGGCGGATATCTTGGACCGATTTTCTTCAACCATGGCTAAGAACAGTACCAACTAAATAAACATACCTTTCAAACAAAATAAACTCAGTTCAGTTCAAATCCTTTCTGGTGCTACTATGCCACAGACACAAACATGTCAAACTTATGAAACACCGTCGTGAGTAAAAAATAATAAGAAAACATTATTGTTGTAAATAAATGATCTGCAAACTTTTTGGCCATTTATCTTTAGATACTCGGAGGTTACTAACGTAAGTTTGAAAGAAACCATGACTCTGAATTTTTAGCGCTCGATAGATAAAATTACGTGACCTAGAAAAAGCTGTCGCTTGCCAATATCTTAAGGATGATTTATTTCTACAAAGCATATTTCTTAAAACCTTACTAGGTCGAGTAACCGGACTAGTTTTGAAGATTTTTGCGGAATTCGCATAGGATGATTTAGACAAAGAATAGCATTTTTTAAACATTTCTAAGTTGGATCCGAAATTTGACTAAAGTTTTTTCAACGTTTTTTCAACAATTTGCGGCCATACGGTGATAGAAATCATCATTAGGTTAATGCATCGAGAACTTTTTATTAATAAAAAAAAGAAATCTCGGTAAAAAAAACGAAAACATGTGTCAATTGCCACCCCTGGTGAGTTATGCCCTTTACCTTTCTCTTAGCGAGGCAAGACCAAGAAGAAAAATAAATAATTATTTACATTTTATTTAATTTTAATATAAGTACATACAATTTTCTAATTGACATCCAATGTAAATGACTTCACAAATGCGATGAGAAGTTAAAACCAATTAATGATATATCTTATCTTTATCTAGACTTCTAGTCCTAGCAGTGGAAACGAGACGTACATATAAAGGGCTTTTCAATCTTATTACAAGTTTCGTTCAAGCAGTCGTTAAGCCAAGTCAGAGGCCTACGGGCGGCTTGAAAACTCTCCACACCAGAGCTTGGCCACTTAGCTCATACGAAGAAGAATAAGAAGAAAACTTTTTATCATTAAAAAACTGTCAAGTGTGTAACAACCAACCTCCTTAATGACAACTCGTTAGTGGGCTACAATTGATTCGAATCGAATTCAAATTACCACGAATTAGTTAGATTAATGAACTACCAGCCGCTTAGCAATTAATTTAATTGTATTACATTGGCCGAATGCTTTTAATTATTTACTGAACTGCTTTCTTGTTAGCCTGTGTGTATTTAAACATCCTATTTGGTTTCTCCTAACTAATGGAAAAACTTTTAAGACCGCTTTAGATCTTTAAATGTTTGACTTATGGAAATCGATTCGATACAATCAATATGTTTGTTGATTCGTTGCAAGAAGCGTTTGATATTGTTATTGATCATTTACAAGACTTTACGAAACAGCTAGACTTGGGCGCGTAACCACATGAATCAGAGACACTGCCCGAAGGTGGAGAATGCCTAGTCTGGAATAAATAGCTCTCAAGAAGGCAGCAGTTAAGGGGCTTGAAGTAAGATAGCTTGACTTATAGATTTAAAATTGGAATAACATATAAATAATTGTTACCTATAAGTTTTTGCATCTACATAAATACATTTTGATTGACATGTACAAGTCACATCATCTAATAACTGTCCAAGTGCGAGACGGATCCGGTCCAAAGATTTCGTACCATTGTTGTATAGGAGCCC
Source organism: Mellilla xanthometata (assembly GCA_035578125.1). Classification (NCBI taxonomy): domain Eukaryota; kingdom Metazoa; phylum Arthropoda; class Insecta; order Lepidoptera; family Geometridae; genus Mellilla; species Mellilla xanthometata. Next base: position 4,559,593 of record JAPUBQ010000020.1, read on the forward strand.
CCTTTAATATATTATTTTAATTTATGTATTGTTATGTAAATAAATATACTTATTAATTTTCCCCAACACAGAAATGTAATTTTACAATTTATTTTATATGTTGATACGTGTTTGTTAATGTTTTTTTTTTCATATAATTGCATTGTTTTATCTGCATAAGTGTTTAAACTTTATAAGTAAAGTTGTTCCAAAGCTCCGAGACCCAAAGGAGGAATTTCTCAACCCCATAAATTGATATAACGACCCAACTTCTTCCTTGTCCCGTCTTTAACATTAATAACTATTTTAATTTCACGAGAATAATGTTCGTGACGCCGCTTACTACTGAGCGAAAATTAGAGCTGCTGCTAAATTACTGTCATTTACCATTGCAATCTTAAATTTTCTGGGAGAATATTTGGTTATTAGCTAATTAATCAACATAACATCAGATGGCATTTTTTTGGTGTTATAAGACTGACGTGTCAGTTTTTGTTGATCGCAGCTCCCAAACGGGTGAACTGATTATGATTTAGTTTTTTTGTTCGAAAGGTGTGTTATTTATTATTATTTTTTAATTCTTTATAATAATTAGTCATTATTTTAGTTTTAATAGTTTATATTTTATGCCCAATAAAGAACTATCTAAGTGTGTATATTCTAAATTTCAAAACTGTTTATTTAATCGGTCTAAAAATGTAGCTTTTGCAGTGGAATAAACATTTCTCATCCTACTGGAAACAGTACCGAAAGGTCAAAGGAATGGAAACGGTACGGATGCCAGTCCCAAAAGTTGGGAAGTTGTGTCAATTTCGGTCAGAGAGGCGGATGTACAATGCATGCTGACCCTAATAGATAACGCATGTTTTCACTTGTCTGTAAATCTCTATAACAAACAGGCATTATGAAATATCTATGGGGATTCCTGGATAAAAATGCCCAAAAATGTGAAATCAGTCATGAGAAAAATCGAGGGGAATTTGTGGCTAGGCCCTGTCTGACAAACATCTTAGTCAGGTTTTTAAAAATTAACATAACATCATCTTAATCCATCTAGATTTTTTTATATACCTTATTATTATTTAAATATAACGCTTATGCTTTTTAGTAAGCACTGCTTATTTAGATGATGTGTCGAATGATGGATGTTTGCACCCATCAAGCCACAGGTATAACTTGAATCAATAAATAAATATAATGTCTTTTCATTTGCATAACCAAATACCTCAATTGCATGCACTTACTTGCATTTTATTTGTTGACACGGTTCAAATGTAGTTCAACTGCCTGAGAGCCTTTATAATTTACCGAAGAACCTGATCCTGCACATTTCATGTAAAGTTTAAATTCAGTCATAGTAATAATAATAATAGCTTTCTATTTCGTGTTAAGGTCTACTTTAATTTTGTTCCACAGCAGGGGCTCTCAGTCTCGGAAGAATAGAGAATATACCATAAATAACCACAATTTCCTTCAAATTCCATCATATAATTTAATAAGTTTCTACACCACCCACTGCTTATCCTTAATCTATGACTCATCTAAAGCTTGCCTGTCAGAGATCGCCTTAGGCGATAAGGCCGTCTAATGTACGACCCCTGTTTTTTTCCTGCTTAATATTTTGTTTTTTTTCAGTGTGCAATAAAGATATATTGCACCAGCTGTGCCCCGCGGCGTTACTCGTTTTGAATTCGGGGCAAAAAAGGTTAATCTGGGATAAAAAGTAGCCTATGTGTTAATTTAAGGTCTAAACCAACTTAACAACATTCTTACTTAACTTGATAAGAGGGTACATGTTACTTTAAGATTCCAATAAAACGTCGTACATGCTCAGCTATAAAAATAAAAAAATAACCTATCACAACAAATTTCATCAAAATCGATTCAGCCGTTTGAGCGTGAAGAAGTAACAAATATACACACTTACTCACAATTTTTTTGCATTTATAATATTAGTAGGAGTGTGATGAAAAAATCGGATATTTATCTTGACCATCCACATACGAGTAAACACAGTGTACATATTTCCCTTCAGACCTGCGTTATCTATGAGTTTAGATCTATGGTGGGTGTAGGTGTACCTATGGTGTCTGGCGCTTTATGATGTTTGAAGCTTGAGGTATAATTAAACAGAGCTCCAGAATAATCCGGTTATTTAAGAACATTGTTTGTGGATATGAGGTGTAATGTTGATAAAGAGTGTAAAGGCTGGTTGATTCAACAAATTCAAATTCAAATAAGTAATTTATTTTGCAAAACACGGCTATTAAATAATAATGGAAAAGAGTTTTATGAAGGTAAGTCTCATTATGTTACAAAATAATTACGATTTAAAATAATGACTTGTAATTTTGTGTACGCTAGAATTTTATATTTGTTATTTTTTTTATTTAATTTGATCATGTGTGATACTGATAATACTTGGTATGAAAATAGCTTAAGCTTTTGATTAACACATACTCGTAGGCTACTTTTTATATTGGATTGGACGTTTATAAAAAAAGAGAGTTTTTAAAAAAAGCGAGTGTGGCTTGGTGGTAATAACGTCTGCTTTTCAATCAGACGACCCCTGGTTCAATCCCGGCCCTACACCAATGACTTGTTTTCAAGTTATGTGTGTATTTGCACTCGGTAAAGGAAAACATCGTGAAGAAACCGGCATGTTTGAGGACCACAATATCCGAAGACGTATGTCATTCGCCAGCCCGCACTTGGCCAGCGTGGTGGATTATAGCCTTTATCTCTCTCTTCGTGAGAAAAGCCCCGAGTCCCAGCAGTAGGAAAGTATAGTGGGCTACTTATGCTTATGCATGTAACACTATGGATCGTAGCTAGTGTTAAGGCACTATGAGAGCAAAATAACATATTTTGAAAAAAAATATTTATTATTATTTTGGTTTATGTACTAAGAACCGTTATAAAGGTTTTGTTATCTTTGATTAGGTGTTAAGAATCGATAGAGTTCCGAAACATCATGAAGCAAAATTATTTCCATAAAACTACCCAGATATATTTTTTAAAATATTAAATATTAATTTTATAATTGAAAAAGGTTTTGCTTTCAAAGGTAATAAAAAATAAAATATATCTTTCATTTTTGTAGGTGAGATTTATCTACAATCTTTAGAGTTCATAATTTCAATATTAATTGTTGATTTTAAATATATTTATTTCGTGAAATATCTACTGACGTATACTATCACGTTAAGGCGATTCACTGAAATATGTATGGTGCGGCTTACAGTAGATACCACAATAATTTAAGTTTAAGGCTTAAATATTTTTAAGTTCCACTAACCTTGTATCACTAATAACCTAAACCCATTGAATTTTATTTTCCCTGAGATGTCCTAGCGCCGAACACAAAGTTTCGAGTTACGGATTCACCACTGTGGCTTACTTAGTTAGAACTTATCTTACTTACCCAACGTATAAACCTTGAACTTGGCTCCATTCAGTCGGCTCCACAGAGTAACAAACCTAGAGGTGGGAAAACTTACATACTATTCTGTTAAAATGCTATGCGACTTGGGCAGAGACATCACTGGTGGCGTTTGGCACTATTTTAAAAAACATTGACTGAAGTATTTTATTTGCCATTATTATTATTAAAAGCCTGTTTGATCCCATTGTTGGGCAAAGGCCTCCCTACCCTCTTTCCATTTGTCCCTGTCTAGCGCTATTGTGGACCAATCCTCCAGGTGTATGTCAAGCTCGTCCCTCCATCGCTTTTTTGGTCTGCCGCGAGGTCTTGTATTGCCGGCGTCCATTCGGTAGCAATTTTTCATCCGTCATGCGGAAGACGTGACCAGCCCAATCCCACTTCAAATTAGCAGCTTTTTGGGTCACATGAGCTATATTTTGTGTTCATCTTATTTGCCATATTAAACTGTAATAATTAAAATTCATTAATGAAATAATATTTTTACGTGTTTGTTTGCAAATTTACCAAAAGTCACCAATGTCATTACGGACTTGGTCGCATAGCGTTTGAAACGAATTGTACCTAACTGTTCAACTAAGGAGACACCCGGATAAAAGGTGCCCGCCCATAACGTTAGTTGAAATTTGTCGTATGGCGATGTATGCATCGTAGAGTTAAGTTCCCTTTCTTTCGATTTTCTATTTAAATATCCATAATACTTTAATACAAAGTTAACACAGGTAAATATATATTACCTATATTTAAAAAGTTTATCGTTTCGTTATTATATTTTTTTACGAGTGAGCGCCTGTGCATATATGTGTAAAAGTATTTGTTTTAACTAGCATATAAAATACGATAAAATCTAACGTAAACTACTGCTTTATTGACTAAACCAACTGTCCGGGAGTTTGGACATGGTTGCCTTCAAAGTTTAATCTCACATATCATTCAAAAATTCGTAGCGCCTGTAGCTCGGCTAGCTAAGTTGATCTGATGCGATCATCGAAGCTAAGGAACGGTCCATGCAGACAGTGTTTGGATGACCATGCACATAACTGTCGTTTTTCAAGTGGCGTTTTCATCTGGGCGCTACCGTGGGTCGGATGACGTTAAACTGTAGGTTCCGGCTTTTATTCTCAGTACAAGCAGTCGTTAAGCCAAGAGGCCTTTGGGCAGCTTGAAAAACTCTCGACACCAGCTTAGCCACTTAGCTCATACAAAGATAAAGAATTCGAAAATGAACTGAAGAATAAAATGTGCTTAGTAATAATGTAAACTATACTCAATGACCTCAAAGGACCATTCATATGTCATTTAGTTGTTCCTAGTAATAATAGACTGAATTTAATATTTAAGATATTTCCACTCTATGGTACGCTTTCAAGCAGTAATATGATAAAGCTCGACCTAGGGTAATGGTGCACTCTAGCTAATCTGCAGTCAAGTGCCTCGAATACCTGTATTGATTTGCATAATAAGTCCTTCAAGCTATGATGTAGGAAGATATAGGTGCATAGATATACGTATCCAGTATCTTTCGGGACGTATGAGCTAGTCAGCACTTTAATGTTTGTGTACGAATTGTATGGAGTCTGTTTTTTTTATCTGGACTCATCCATTTTTCATCAGATCTCCAATCTTCTTCTTCAAGTGCCTCTTCACTACCGGAGGTTGGCCGTCAGCTTACTGAAGTTCGTTTTATCCTTTCATTCCTTTGAAATTCATATATATATCACGAATCTATATAAAAAGATGCAGGTCAGTTATAACTTTCATCAGCTTTAACACGTAACGTATACAAACTAAAAAAGGTATTTGTCAACATAAACAATAATATACGAGGCTAAATAGTGTATTAATGAAATAGAATTATAGTACGTTGCTCTGCCATATTTTTTCATCAACTCCTCAACTTGAATAATGTTTAACTAGAACATTATTTATATATTCTGAAACAAAAGGCTTACTAACTTACTTTCAAGTCTCCTTCCTGCCATATCTTCAAAAGCCTCTATGGAAAATTCCGAAAAGCCTCAGCTTTCGAAATACACAACACAAAACCAAATCACAATTTCTATGCATCTTACCCCTTATCCATCACTGTCGCCATAATGGTTCTCAGGAATCCATACCGTGGGATAATATTGTTCCCTCACGCTTTATGCATTCCTAAGTTATTATTTAAGAGCGATAAAAGTTATTCCATTAAGTTAATAATCGACTTGTAACGTACAGTACCTTATTTCTTTTATTTAAATATTGACATATGTATAATAATAAATTTATTTGCAAAAAACTTACGAAATAGTTTACATCGAGTTACATGGAAAAGTTAAAAATTACATCATAAGCTAATTGATACTTAAATGCTAACTCGGGGGGCGCTGTACTCCACACTAGGATCGACCTGGGTCGTGGAGTTCAGGCTCTTCCTTACGATGAAAAAAATATATATTAATCGACTAGTTGCACCCCACGGTGTTACCCGCGTTAATCCGGGACTAAAACAAGTTAATCCAGGATAAAAAGTAGCCTTTGTTTTAATCCAAGATCTAACCTATCTTCACGCAAAATTTCGACGAAATTGGTTGAGCCGTTTGAGCGTGAAGAAGTAACAAACATACACACAAACTTTCGCATTTATTATATTAGTAGGATTTCTTATCTGTTAAATGCAGTGCAAAAAGAACAAAATAACTCATATATTTAAGTGATGATAGGTCAGTTGAACGTGAGGCCACCTTACGTCCCTAGGTCATGGGTTCGGTCCCCACTAATGAGCTCAAGCTATCATAGAAGGCAAACATCGTGAGAAACCATGTCATTGTGGAGATATTTATAGAGTATTACTTGTGCTCATCTGGTTAGGAACTAACCTCAAGTTGAAAATCTGTCACCAAATTTCTAATGGTGCGTTTCGGCAGTCATCCATGAGAGCCAGATGTTCTAGACTAGGTATACTCTACCTTAGACCAGTGTCGCTGACTCACGCCGACTCTGTTATTTGTAATAAATGCGATCGTATAAATATGCTCGTTTGACTCTTTTCATGGCGGATATCTAATTACAACAATAAAAATATTACTTAATATAAATCTAATCTAAAATTTAAATTAAAAGTATATCTAATCTAAAATCTCTTTTTCATTTACTAATTTTTTATTATGTCATAAACGAATAAAAAATTAAGTGACTAAAAATATCAATTAGGTACAACTTTCGTAAGTCGTGTGATAGAAATAGGTAGACAAATCCAGAGGATTTTATATGTTCAAAACAAAACAGTGTTTAAAGATGTGTGTAGAATAAAAATACACTTTCAAAAGACATTCAATTGTTTATTCTACGATAAAACATAATACAACATTTTATAAAATCATAGTTTTTCATTCATTTTTTTTATTACAACACCGAGTATTTTTCTATTCCATAATTTACCTTAAATTACCGTATTTACAATAAATTCTCTTCAAATGCTTATCAACTAATTTTAACATTGAGTTTTATTAATATCTAACCATTTTTGAATAATTACGTGACTAAAACTATTATTTATTATAATTAGTATCTGCTAAAGACCATATAATTCAAATCCATTAGAATTAAAAGCCATCTTAGAATAGAAAATAAAAATTAAAACTTAATTAGAAACAGTACTCTGTGCTTAAGGAATTTGTAAATATATTCTTCTAATGAATATCGCAAAATAACTTTAGAATAACTTAGCTGATATTTATAAATTAATAATAGCTATGTGTGTATTTAAGAAGAGCGTGGAAGAAAACATCGTGAGGAAACCGGCATGTTTGAGGACCACAATATCCGAAGACGTGTGTCATCCGCCAACTTGCATTTGGCCAGCGTGGTGGATTATGACCTATATCTCTCTCCTCGTGAGAGAAGGCCCCGAATCCCAGCAGTGGGAACGTATAGTGGGCTGCTTATAATAGCTATAAAACTCAAATTTCTTAAAATATTTTGACAAATATACAAATATAACGTTTTTGGCACACGTAAATCTTTGATAACATATTTTTTGGCGATTTGTAAGTGTTGATAATTACAAAGAAGGTATCTTATTCGACTCTTACTCTACTTTTAAAGATTTCCCAATAATACTTCTCTGAGTAAAACAGAGACACCGATAGAGAGTTCTTAATACGCGACTTACAATAAAAGTTGACGCAAACTATTTTATACAAAACAGATGTTTTCGAAATAATGAAGCCGAAAAACTGCCAAAGGTACTTCAAAACTGAACAAAGGGTTTACTAAATTAATGACAGTGGTTTTAGTGAAAGTTTACATTGAAAATACTTAAAGAAACTTATTTACTAATACGTGTGCGTTACTCTTAATATACATATAATATAATTTAAAAGGAAGTAATACTATAGTCTAAGTAATATTTTATTGCTATAATTTTATCTTACATGCTAACACCCCGAAACTCCCAAATCCCTGTTTGAAGTTATATAATTAGATTTTGATTAAAATCATAAAATATACAATTAAGTGTAAAATACATGGTACGCGTGATTTATACAGAATTAAAGGTAACCAGTAACAAAATTCAAAAATATTTTTCAAGTTAAGTTAAGGTTACATTTTTAAGTTAAGGTTCCAATCAGACTAATCAATATGAAAAATAAATGGTTCAAAAAACTTGATCTTAGACTTTCTGAACCAGTTTTATTTCTAATTCATTAGAATTATTTTGGTACCGATTGGTCCGATAAGACCAAAATAAGTATAAATATTCTTAGAGAGGGTTCTTTAGACGGCCATAAAGATATTTTTAGATATTTTTTACCATTTACGATATTTAATTATTTTTTTCAATATAAATAGTGAAAAAAAAATCAAGAATTGGCCCTTGTCTTGCCTTAACTGGCGTCAATAAAGAAGACATGCGAAGGTTCGCTTCCTCTTGATCACACTCATTTGTTTATGCAAGTGACAGAACATAAATCAAACTTTCTACTTTATTGACTGTAATAATTAATTTTTTGTATGCAAGATACAGAATTTTCAAACTGAAACAGACTGTAGAATCAAGTTAGTAGTTATAAAAATGTGTGTCTTTCCTGAAATTAATGAGAACGGTTTTCGCTCACTGCGTCGTAAAGGTCTTTGCATACAACGCCGTATTATACCAACGTGTCATAATACTAAAAATGAAGCAAGGGGCAAACCTTGATTTTATCTTGAGTTTTGTTACATTAAATTATAAAAGGGTAAAAATATCGAAAAACTGCTTAAACACCGAAAATTCTCAGAATATTTATACTTATTGTGGCACGCACCAATCAGACTTATAAGTTAGTGATAATAAAACTGGTTTAAAAAAACTTAAATAATTTTTTACCACTTTTTTTTCATTTTGATAAGTCTCATAGGTACCAAAAAAGCAAAAATATTCCATTAGTTATTTTTAGACGGTCATAAAGTTATTTTTTCGATTATTTTTACCTCATATGATTTATATTAGCCGACTGAATTGGAGACTGTGCGGGCCCAGTCAACACAAAGAGTATAACCATATACCTAAATGTATCAAAGAGGCGAACAGTTTTGACATTTTTAAATTTAGACTGAAAAATTTTCTTATTAGCAAGTCATATTACAGTATATCAGAATTTTCGACGATAAAGAAATACATAATAAAACATATAAACTGGTGGACATATAATAATTATTGAATATTGACAGAGAAATAGTGACAATTTGTATTGTATAGTATTAGTAACTTAGGATTTTAATTTAGTTTTATCTTAAATTTCACGCGCCTTACGGGTTAGAATATAGCTGACTTTATATATTTTAATTACATGTAACATCTTTTAATTGCTGTATTCTGTGAATAAATGATTTGAATTTGAATTTGAATTATAACGAATAAACTATAAATAAAAAAATTTGCCATTATCTATCTCCTTAAATAAATAAAAATGTTAAATGAGCATTTTTTGCTCTTTTGCCGCATTGCAATCAATCAGTATTTCTATTTATAATATAAATGTTTCTTATTTAATTTTTCATAACTAGAGTTCCTGACATCAACAATTTATTTAACAAAAATCATAAAAGTATTTCTATTGACAACTGTTTATAAAACTAGTACCTCATATTATACTCTTCATCTCGTTCCATCAGGACAGTTTCAGTGGTCTCAGGGTTGGCAGGTGGCGTGGACTGCATGCCCGCAGGTCTGAGAGATATAGCCAGGGGCAGGGCAGACCGCGCGCAGAGCTGCGAGGCACCCCTAGTCGAGCCCACAGAGCGGTACCTGGTGCAACGTCCACGTCTGTTAAACCAGAATTACAGGTGCATGGTGAATTAAACAAAAATAAATAAAAAAATAGTACTTACTGGAAAAAAAAGAAATAAATCTGTATAACAAAAAAAGAACAGAATAAAAATGTGCACTCAAATAACTACAAAGTAAATAGGTTTCACACAATGTAACTGACCAACAGGGCAAGAAACCGAATAAACCAACGACACTCTGATGCTAGATAGAGACGACTAGTTAAAAAAAATGGTTGCCTGTAAAGTCGGTTTTACGGGCGAAGATTTTACGTGACAACGTCTGCCGCGTGCTGCGCGCGCGGCAGACCGATCATAGTTGAGTGGGAGAGAGACGCAAGGCATACGGCGGGCCTCTCTCTCGTTCGGTGACTCATCGTAACGTTACCGGGCGTTACACTTTTTCATAAGTGACTCCCAGCCGCAACCTAATTTAAGACGTTGTCACGTCAAAAAACTAAAAAACACGCTTATCTGGCCGTTTTAAGTGAGTCAAAATCGCGCCCAAAGAAGTCGGTAACAAACAAACATACAAACAAAAATACAAAAAAATGGAATGATTTTATCATATTAGTGTATTGTCATCGACCCTCAATAAATCTACAAAGTTTCAACGAAATCTGGCCGTTTAAAGTGGGTCAAAATCGCGCCCAAAGAAGTCGGTTACAAACAAACAGGCGAAGGTAATATAAAGCGTGTAAAAATAACAGAATTACAAAGTGCACTCCAATAAGTAGGTAAGTAAATAAATTTTACTCAATACCACTATGTAACTGACCAACAGGGCAAGAAACCGAATAAACCAACGACACTCTGATGCTAGATAGAGACGACAAATTGACGAACTCGTTGGCGTAATGGTTACCATGCCAGACTGCCCATCAGAAGGTTCTGGTTTCGATTCCCGGCACGGTCAAAATTTTTGTGTTGAACTAAATTTGTTGGCTATCGGTCTGGGTGTTAAATATGTATCTGTTTAAAATATGTATGTATGTACATATATGTAGTATATCAGTTGTGTTAGCCACCATAATACGAACTAGAAATGGTTCAGTATGGGGTTAACCAGCGGTGTGTGAAATGTGTCCTGGTAAAAAATAATAATAATTAAACAATCGAATACCCCGTTTTTTTTCAATTAAAAGGCTAATTAGTAACTTTCGGCATGATAAATAATATCGAGTGAAAATGTTTGTCTCTCGAATAGAATTGATGGCAAACATTAAAAGAAGACAGGATCATAACGTGGCTGTAACAATAACATACTATAATGGATACGGCACATGTGTCAGCAATTTCTATTACAGACCTTTTATTAGTTTCCGATATCTACTGAATTATTAACAGTAACTCTGACAAACATTAATACCCACGTAAGTCATAAAAAATGGATACATACACATGCTGTATCTTTTTCAAATGATTGACAATGAATAATGAGTTTTTGTATTCTTTATTCATATTTTACGAGTATAAAGAGCAAATAACAAGGCTAGTGCTAATTACTATGTAATTAGTACTGTTTGTAGTTTATCAAATAATTTATTTTTTTTTCCGCGGCGGGCTATGCCGACCCCACATAGTGGGAAAAGAAGAAATTATAAAAAAAAGCATGAGCCCTTCTCTTAAATATTGCTTGAATTTATACGAGTGCCTATTTATTACAAAATATCAATGCTGAAGGTCCTTAAAAATCCTACTAATATTATAAATGCGAAAGAATGTGTGTAAATAAATGTGTATGTTTCTTACTTCTTAATGTTAAAATGGTTGAACCGATTTCGATGAAAATTGGCGTGAAAATAGGTAACACCTTGGATTAACACATATGCATTTTTTTATCCTGGATCAACATTTAGTAGTCCTGGATTAACGCGGGTAACACTTCTGGGCGCAGCTATTTTATAGTTTTGGAGTATTTAAATAAAGTTTATTTTTTACCTTCAGAGTTATTATCTTAATTGCGCTCATTGACAACTCTGCCCAAACTGAACTAATAATTAAAGTCATATTTTTTTTTACTGAAATAATATTGAAGGACTGAGATCATATTTAAAGTTGTAGACTATATGATTTGGTTAATTAAAAGTACCTGGTTGACCGAGTTTTGCTCCATATTTTTATTTTTTTTAGTATGACATTTTCTAAAAGTGATTCCTAGCTAGATCGATTTATCGCCCCCGAAACCCCCAATATACTAAATTTCATGAAAATCGTTGGAGCCGGTTCCGAAATTCCAATTATATATGTATATACAAGAATTGCTCATTTAAAGATATAAGATAAGATAGTAAATAAGCGGAAAATTTCGATAGAACGGGTAGGTGTTAAGAGTTTTTGGCATCATTATTCAAGCATTCACCCCTAGCTCAGAAAATGTCTGGAAGGGGCGATTTTAGTAAATCGTATCGTCAAATAGATCGTTTTGCAGTGAATTTGACCGGAGCGTGACTAGAAAAAGGTATTGGAGATTTGTTGGTAATCGCATAGACGAAGTTTCGAATCGTTCAGACCATCGACGTGTGTACGATGAGAAAACCTTTTTCAAATGTTGTTATTAAACTTAAATTTATGTTACACTATTATTTACGACGACCTCGTGGGCGTAATGATTACCATGTCTGACTGCCAACCAAAGGGTCCCAGGTTCGATTCCTGGCACGGCCAACATCTTTGTGATGAACTCAATTTGTTGGCTGTCGGTCTGAGTGTTAAATATGTAATGATATAAATTATTTATGTATGTATGTATGAGTAGTATATACGTTGTGTTAGCAACCATAATACAAACTAGAAATGGTTTAGTATGAGGCTAACCAGCCACAAGCTGAAAAAAATCTGTTGCTAAACATCCTTGTGTTTATGCACTTTGCTGGTAAAATGCCTAGCTATAAAAAGTAAAAACGAACTAGCTGAGCCCCGCACGTTAATCCAGGATAAAAAGTAGCCGTATGTTAATCCAGGGCTTAGTTATTTCCATACGAAATTTTATCTAAATTAGTTTAACTGTTTGACCGTAAAGAAGTTACAAATATAGACACACATACACACAACATCTTCCGCATTTGTATTATTACTAGGGTATTTAATTGATATATTCAGAGTTCAACCTCTATATAACGACACTGAAGAGACTGTGCATTTTATGTCGTTATAGAGACTGTTCGTTAAATAGAGAGAATGTATCATTGTATGGAATACAAGCTAAACCAACTAAATCCAAAGGATTTCAACGCTTTAGAAAGTTTGTCGTTAAATCGAGTGACGTTACATGGAGTTTACACAGTAAATTTAAATCCTACAGTAAATCAAATAAAAAATCATTCATGCATTCGCATTGGTTGTCAAAAATACCCGTGAAGTTGTAACCAAGCAATCTAGCTCCTATGATAGTAAATCTTTTTCGTAAAGTTAGGAATTAACAATAATAAACATAATGGAAAAGTTGCACGAACGGTGATTTTCTTAACAATTGCAAGTTTAGAAATAATTTAAAACTTCATAATAATTGTGCGATTCTTCATACTTCGAAAAAAATAATTTAATTGGTAACTAGTACTAAATATAATAAAAAATATACATAAATGTAAAGATTCTTGAAAGTAAGAATGTCGTTGTAGCCGACCGTGAATTCAATTTAAGTTATGCGCCCAATATCTGGATCTGCTCAGAGCTATCGATTCAATTAGTCCTTCTGGCTACCCTCCAGCTATAGAGGTTACCAAAATCTACTAAGTAAAGTAGAAAAAAAAAAAAAGTTTGACGATCTCGTTGGTGTAATGGTTACCATGCTGGACTGCCAAACAGAAGGTTCCGGGTTCGATTCCCGGCACGACCAACATTTTTGTGCTGAACGAAATTTGTTGGCTGTTTGTTGGTCTGGGTGATAAATATGTATCTATATAAAATATGAATATATGTACATGTAGTATGTCATAGTTAGCAGTTATAGTTGTGTTAGCCACCATAATATGAACTAGAAATGGTTCAGTATGAGGTCAACAAGCAGTGTGTGTGTAAAAAAAAAGTTCTAATTAACCATCACCTAAAGATTACAGCTACTAAAAGTACACCTACTTATACAAAATATCAATTTACTTTGAAAAAATATTTTGCGTTATTCTTTTAAAATATTTGTGTAGTTTTAGTCTTTGTGTATGTGTTTTCTAATGAACGCTCTTACTTAAATACGCTCATTTATTAGGATATTAAAAAATAGTTATAATTTAAATAATAAATAAAAACAATTCATATAAGGTCACATATTAACTTAAAAAAATAGGGCAAAGAAATATAAGAAAAGTTAAATTTGAAGCAATCTCTGCCAACCAACCTTCAAATGGATAGTACAAAAATACCATTATGGAAAGCAATGTTATTGTTCACACCATGACGGCTCGTAGTAGCCCCTCTAGTCGGCGTGAAACGATCTTCTCTCCTGACACTGTAGTGTTATCTCAGTGAGTAATGCTTTCTGGAGTCAGACCGTGTTTAGGATTTGATTTGCGATAAAAAGGGGTACAAACTTTTGTTGAACTTAAATAGGACAGCAATGTTTGTTAAGTTTTATATTCCTTTGCTTTCGGTATCTTCCGAATTTTAACTTAACCCTTAAATGGACGATTTTTGTTTCACGTTTTAAAAAATATATTTGTGTAATAGACATGTATTACTTTTGTTGAACTTAAATAGGACAGCAATGTTTAGTTTTATTTTTGTTTGCTTTCGGTATCTTCCAAATTTTAACTTAACCCTTAAATGGTCGATTTTTGTTTCACATTTTAAAAACATATTTGTATAATAGACATGTATTACTGTCTAGGAAAAATTAGTAAAAATATCTAGACATTAATTTACTACTTTTTTGCAATAATATGAGTGTTGTTTAAAAAGTACATTGCGCAAAATAAAAAAAGAAGGTCAATTTAATGTGTGATTTTTAGTATGTTATATAAAAACAACATTGTCCATATAAGGGTTAAAAGCAATTTTCGTAATGTTCTATCTTTACTTTCATTAATATCTTCAGTGAAGAAGCTTTGTTTGCATACATTGAATATCGACATGGACTAATAAAAATAATAGACGCTTAATTTCTTGTTGAAATTCACACTACGTGTATAGTTTGATACATTCAAAGGTAAACTTCCGCGGCACGCATTATTGTATGTGAGTCAGAAATACTCTCTAGTATTCTTATCTCTAATATCGTTTATCATTTATATATATTTTGGCAAGCGCAAACATCTTTATTACTATAAAGCTACGTTTATTTTAACAGCAAACAATTTAGAAAGACATTGAACCGAGAGGATTAAAATAGATTTCTGAAGAAAACTCTAAATCAAAGGGATAATGCAGTACAATCACGTTCTTTGCTGAACAAGATCCAACTTAAATTTGATGAATTCATTAAGTTTAGTTTAGCTGCAGTATTTGTTTTGCTGGAGAGCATTGGACGGGTTCTTGCTGAAACGCTCATTGCTAAGTAAATAAACTTTCATTTTCTCAATAAAAACAAACGAAAGATGAATGATGGATAAAGTATTTCTCCCTACAGTAATTAGCGCGAACAAAATTTCGCGAAATTGTATCATATTTCAACGATTGCTAGACCAATTTTATTTAAATGGTTTGAGCACATTGTATTTTACTACTTGAAACAAAAGATACCAAGAAAGACAAACTTTAATTTTGTAAATGTTATCTTGTAACGTTTGACAAAATCAATAGTTCAAAATCAAAAATACACAAAAAATTACGCCATGAGTTACAAAACAAAAAGTCTTGAGAAATAGACAAACGTACAACGAAGTGGACCTTCCTATATCAGGGTTTATTTTTACCTTATAGATTCCGGAACTCTATAAAAGAGAAAACATGTGAAGAAGTTTTATTTACCTGGTACACTGGCACCTCAGGAGCCTCAAGAACGCTGCTCTGAAGGTTCTGTTGAATACGGTGTAGATGATGGGGTTGATGGTGGAAGACACGTAGCCCAGCCACAAGCAAATGTCCACAACACGCTCTGAAAGGTAAAAAGTTATTTCGAAACGTGAAAGCATAGATTATTTTTCGTATTTGCTTAAAACTTCTAGAAAGTTTGACAACAATAGTTTGATGACAACATTAGTTTGTTAACAACATTGGTTTGATGACAACATTGGTTTGATGACATCGTTGGTTTGCACAAACAAACACTCACACATTCACCTCCTCTCAGCCAAAACACATATATACCAGTGATCCTACCGTTGCGGTTAAAAAATAATATAAGATTGAATATACAAACGATTAATACATTTATTTTAAACAAGCTTTTACCCCTATTACTAACTCTTAGTTCACCCCTGCCAAAAAAATATTATACTATTATATCTAATTTTACATAAACTATACATATTCTTTATTTCATTGCTAGAAGTTCAAACTATTTTACTCCCTTTCACCCCCTTAGGGGTGAAATTTCCAAAAATCCGTTCTTAATACGCGTCTACATACTAAAACAAATACACCCTCCAAATTTCATACCCCTAGGACCAGCCATTTGGGCTCTGTGTTGCCTATAGATGAATGAATGAATGGGTCAGGACTAAGAGACTTATAGTATAGATTGTATGTTTTGCCTGTATAACAAATTTAAGTTTTATTAATTAGTAATATCATGATGTACATATCCATGTTTGATTTCTTTTAAGTACGCATTCTAAAACAAAATCTGAGATAAGATTTTTTAAACACACTTAAGTACCTACTGGGCGAGAATAAAAACTTCCACAAAAGAGAAAACTTAAGCAATTATAAGAAAAGTAATTAAAGAATTAACAAGCATCTAGACTCCTTATCCGCAAACTCAGGTTATATAACTAAACTTAATTATTATTTGCTTGGTAATTACACTCGTAACATTAATTAAAGATGACTTTAACCTTGTTACGATGTAATTGCTGCTAAACTTTTATCATTTATAATCGCGGTTGTAAGAAAATTACCCGACCCTTAAATTAACTAGCATAAACTGGTTTAATTTCTTTCATCTTTCCGCATGTCTATTAAGATGTTTAAATGCTACTATGTTATAATGTATGTTTTTAAAGATCTTATCATGGTGTACCTTAGTATGTAGGTAGCACTGTTTAGTAGGTGTTTTACTCGAAGGCGATTTTAGTTGGGTGGGTACCTCTCGTTTAGAAGTAGATGTTGCTATTGTAGGTACTGCAAACGGCAGGCGGTAGTGCCTGTAGCTCGGCTGACCAAAAAATATCTGATTAACCAACGGTCTATGGATGCAGCCTTTGGATTGAAGATTGTCGTTTAAAAAGTAACATTTTCACCTGGGCGTAACCATGAGTCGGATGATGCGTTAATTTGTAGGAGACGTGACTATTAGTCTTAGTCCAAAAACTTGTTAAGCCAAGTCAAAGGCCCTCGGACGGCTTTAAAATATTTGATATCAGAACTTGGCTCATACGAAAAAAAAAACAGAACGGGGAACGGCATAGCTTAACTTTATGCGGCTTTCTTCATAATAATAATACAGTATGAAATGAAACTATTGGTGCTAATTCAGTCATAGACTATGTTTCAACACCAATGGCCTCTCCCACAGAATCATCTTGGTTATTAAGTCTTGGTTATACTCGTATATAAACAAATAAATGTATTAAGTTATTATTAATTACAGTTAGCCAATCAATTACAAAAATAGATTTGGAACGGATTATTAAAGAGTCATTTTAAACACAATTTTCAAATCTAGGTAAGTATTTATTAATAATAAAAGTTTTGTACAATCATCTTATTCCAATTTTATGAGCTCTAACTCTACAACTATCGTAACTTTAATTCTTCTTTACCATACCCACTATATGTGGTCGGCACAGCCCGTTTTTGCTTCCACACTCTTCTGTCAGCCGTCATATCTACATTCACTCCTTTCTCTTTCATATTCTTTTTTACACAATTTATCCACATCTTCTTAGGTCGACTTCTACTTCCACTACTTTGTACGATAATATTCATAATTCTCCTAGTCACATGCCTCTCCTCTCTTCGCATGACATGCCCATACCAGGATAACCTTCCACTCTTAACTTTCTCTGGCATAGGTGGCACTTTCAAACTTCCTCTTATATACTCATTTCTTACCTTGTCCATTCTTGTCACTCCACACATCCATCTCAACATTCGCATCTCTCATGCACCACTTTCGTCGCCCAACTCTCAGATCCATACAATACGACAGGTCTTATGATCGTTTTGTAGATCTTCCCCTTCAGTTTAAGTGGAATTCTTCGATCGCAAGTTGTTCCAGAGACCTGTCGCCATTTAACCCAACCAGCGTTTATTCGGCACGCTACGTCACGATCGATATCGCCCTCGTTTTGGAAGTAATGTAATTCAAATTGACTTATATAAATATTTTGTGGTAACTGACCTGGTACCACGCAGGCGGGGCACGCAGCAAACAGAATATTGAGCAAGAAGAATGGTGCCCAGCATAGAACGAAGGTGAAAAACACCAGCCCCAGGACTTTGGTTGCCTTTTGCTCGTTGGCCACCGCATTGGCAGATAGAGAGCGGCCTTTCTTACGGGCGAGGAACCTGAAACAAACAAGCGTTTATTACCTGATTTACAACTAAAACTGCATACTAGGGGTAAATCACGCCAAATATGTAAAAGGCGTTATAAGATTTATTCGTCTAGGCAATCAACTAAACGGAGCTGTCTTTTTCTTGTTCATATGATCTTAGTAACAAAGCGTGTGTGGCTCGGTGGTAATAGCGTCTGTTTTTCAATAAGACGGGCCCTGGCTCGATCCCATACACCAATGACTTGTTTTTTATGTGTGGATTTGCACTCGCTTTACGGTGAAGGAAAACATCGTGAGGAAACCGAAACGTTTGAGGACTACAATATCCGAAGACGTGTGTCATCCGCCAACCCGCACTTGGCCAGCGTGGTGGATTACGGCCTATATCTCTCTCCTTGTGAGAGAAAGGCCCCGAGTCCCAGCAGTGGGAACGTATAGTGGGCTGCTTATGCTATGCTTATGATCTAAATGGCCAAGCTTAAGTGTCGAGAGTTTTCAAGCTGCCCGAAGGACTCTGACTTGGCTTTAAGAGTGCTTGTACTAAGACTAAAAGGCGGGACCAACAATTAAAAACATGTCTTGTAAAAACTTCATAAAGTCTAGTAAAAACTCCATATCGTCTAGTAAATACTTCCAAAAGTAAATAAATATATCAAGGAGGTAATGAAAAATTTATTCGCTCCCGAGTGCCGCTTTAATCTCGCTTATATTATAATTCATTTTTGAACTCATTTCCGGGCCCAGCTCACCAAGTTATGAGTGAGACGATTTTTTTTCTCAATTAAGTTATGAAATTCAGAAGACCTTACGGAAAGTTTTACGTATGAAATTAGGCGTATAAATTTCCTTATAATTCTTGAATATCTTATCTTAATATACAAACCACAAAAACAAAATACAGATTACTTAGTTAGTTTACTTGACGTATACATTTAAGTTTCAGAGATAAGCATTTATCTCATAGACTTATTTTAATTTTATATAAATGTACATGTCAACGACTTCGACGTTGGCGTAAAAGTTACCATGCCGGACTGCCAATCAGAAGGTCCCGGGTTCGATTGCCGGCACGGCCAACATCTTTGCGCTAAACTAAATTTGATGGCTGTCGGTCTGGGTGTTAAATATGTATCTTTAGTTATAAAATATGTATGTATGTATATGTAGTATATCAGTTGTGTTAGCAATCACAATACGAACTAAAAATGATTCAGTCTAGGGTTAACCAGCCATGTGTGAAATGTGTCAAAAAAATGTATACTCCTCGTGAGAGAAAATCCTGAGTCCCAGCTGTGAAAACGTTGATGAGCTGCTTATGTAATAATAATATTTCTTTTTCTGAAATAAACATATGGCTCTCATAATTGTCTTCATATTAAACATAAAAATCCCAGGAAAACAATTTGATATTTGTTATGAATTCTAACATACGCTTAATGAAATCATATTATTTTCTAAGAAATTTTGAACAACCTTAACATATAATTCTTTTCCAAAAAGACTTTAAACACTTGAATAATTACTGAATCGTAATAACATCAATACAACTCTTTCTTTTGAACTGCGTCATCCTAAAATTCACGAATAAAGAATAGTGCCCAATCAAAATGTCCAACTGCCTTTGTACTCGTTCTTGAGAGGATAGTAAACTATGGCATTGGAAAATGACACGATCTTTCTTTGAATTTTTCCAACGAACTCTTTGAAATCAGACCGATTGAAACGAGCGTCATAAAAGTAAGAACATCCGCAAACGTATTGTTACTAAACTTACGACATGTAATATAACCTGTTTTCTGTTCTCCTTTCTGGGTTATTGAGGACTAGCAGACCGCCCCGGCTTCGCACCGATTATATAGCGTCGACCTCGTTAGCGTAAAGGTTACCATGCCGGTCTGCTAATCAGAAGGTTCCGGGTTCGATTCACGGCCCGGTCAACATCTTTGTGCTTAACTAAATTTGTTGGCTGTGGGTCTGGGTGTTAAATAAGTATTTATATAATATTTATGTATGTATATGTAGTATATCAGTTGTGTTAGCAACCATAATACGAGCTAGAAATGGTTCAGTATGGGGCTAACCAGCCGTGTGTGAATGTGTTCTTATATTTATTATTATTTATTTATTATTATATAAAAGCTTTTGTTACACATTTTGAAAAGCGAGTGTGGCGCGGTAGTATAAACGTGTGCCTTTCAATCAGACGGCCCCTGGTGCGATCCCAGCCAGTGACTTGTTTTTCAAGTTTGTGGATTTTCACACGCTTTACGGTGAAGGAAAACATCGTGAGGAAACCAACATGTTTGAGGACTACAATACCTGAAGACTACTTACGTGTTACACATTTTACTAAGGATTTCTGATATTTTTGGAAACAAAATATAGCCTATGTTACTCGGTGATAATGTATCTACTCCAGTAGCTACGGCGCCTATTCGCGACAAATAAACAAGAAAACTAACTTTTCCTCTTTATAATATTGGTATAGAGATAAATAGTATGTAAGATACTTTTGCAAAAAATATTCTTTTTCATTATTGTACACCATGTTATTTGGACAAATAAACGTTTTATTTATTATATTATTATTATAGAAAAGTAATGAAAACGTGACAGCTCGATGTGTAATAAAAAACTAAATAACTGACGGACTGTTTAAACGATTAATTCTTTTCAAACCAATATTGTGTCATCCATAATACGTCAGCTTAGACGAACGTGCAGCTGCCTTACGTCCCACAGGGTAAGACATTTGGTGAAGGAAAACATCGTGAGAAAACCACAGTAGCAAACACACTCAAGTTGTCGACATGCATTTGAACGGTGTGTTTTGGAGCCTCTTTGAGAGTTAGTAATGTCAGACTAGACATGTACCACCTTTTGCCAGAGTGTCAATTACTCGTGTGGCTACGCGCGAAAAAAATATCATCTGTGTTGAGAAAAAAATATACCTATTTTTATATTTTACCTCATCGCGTCTTGTGAAATTTGGTATAGAGATTGCTAACAGCCTTGATTCACATATAATTATACTTTTTATTCCGACTGAAGATGGTTTGGCTAAAAACATTTTAGATTAAAGCTGTTATACTGTAGCACATATTTCATATTTAACTAGCTGTTGCCCGCAGCTCCGCCCGCGTGTCTGTCAATTTTTTTACGAATCGAATTTTCCCTGAATATTTTTTTTCCAACGAATGCAGAACCGTGGAAATCGGTTCGTGCGTTCTGGAGTTATAGCGTCAGGAAGGAAACCCCGACTTATTTTTATATTATAGAGAAGAAAAAGATTAAAAGCATGAGCGAGTGAGTATAGAAAAGATTAGATATAATATACTAGAGAAAGCAATTGCAAGTCATTCTCAAAAAATAGTCTTTAAAAAGAGAATTTACACAAGCAACTCTGTGCAATCAAAGTGAAATAAAAATGTGATCGATCAAACACACTATCTACTGTCGGCGGTGCAATAAAACTTTCTGATAACCTAACTTGTCGCGGACTAGAAGCTCCGGGGAGTTTGCAACGTCTAAACGTAAAGACAAAGTGCACAATGTAGACTTAGTGGTTGCATTTGTTTTTAACATTATATTTTAATTTAAGTGCTTAGCACAGAATTAATATTATAGTCTAAGAGCCCGTGAAGATCCTCCTTCACCGATCTGATAACCAGATGAGACGTATTTTTTATTAAGTATTTTTTATTAAGTATTTTTTATAAACAAATATGCCTTAAATTGCTTGCCTATCGAAAAGTGCTCATGGCTTTTTTTTGCGCATGCTCGTGTATAGTCAAATGATAATTTAGCTACAATTATCAAAAATAAAAATAAAATTCTAACTGTTCAGAATCGTTGTTATTCCTATGAAGCGCATCAAAATCGAATGAGTCACCTATTTTGACTTACCTGTTTACACCTGCTTGCCAGGTAGTTATACACTGAAATGAGTAGGCAAGCATACCGAGGCATATTCTGTGTATTAAAAACTATCAGTGAAATAAATTTCATTTGGTTATCAAAAGTATGAAGGTGATGAAAAAAAAATCAATAAAAGTTTATTTAATTAAAAATAGCCATGAGCACTTTTCGATGGGCAAGCAATTTTAGGCACATTTGTTTATAAAAAAATATTTAATAAAAAATACGTCTCATCTGGTTATCAGATCGGTGAAGGACGATCTTCACGGGCTCTTCTACTATTATATATAATAGTAACTTAATAACGAGTATAAGACCATACATTATTATACTAGCTGCGCCCCACGGTGTTACCTGCCTTAATCCAGGGTCAAATTTCATTTAAATCCGTTCAGCCGTTTGAGCGTTTGAAGTAACAAACATACATACTTACACACTTAGAACCAAACTTTCGCATTTTTAATATTGGTAGAATAAACTAATGAAATCTCAGAATTGAAATACGCGCGAAAAATTAGTAGTAAAATAAATATGCGTACATTTTATTTTGTAACTACACAGGAAGATTTTAAAATATGTAATCACTCCTTCTTACATTTAATTAGCTAGTTGATATATTATTTTCTATAGAAAGTAGGTAAGTATATTTTGTTAGTACTTTAGTAAAATGTGTTATAAAATGATTAACCCAATAAGTCAATTTATTTTAAATCAAACTTGCATTTCTTTGATTCTACTAATGTACTGCTGATATCATTTCATAAAACCGCATAATTCTCCAAAAACTTCATTTTGTTCATTCCTTTTACAAAGTTTCTTGTTTGCGACAGGGCGAAAGAACGGTACACTAAAGAATAGAAGAGAAAACCCAGTTTGATACAGATTTTTATCCTGCCACGGCACTCCAGAGAATACGAGTGCCCAATTCACCAAGTAAGAAAAAAGCCCTGCAATCTCTTTCACTCGGGCTTTGTATCATTTTTTTCAATACAAATCCATAGCAAACTACAAACACAAACAAGATTTTGATACGTAGAAAAATATTGGGCATTTGGTATTTTTTGTCTTCATATTTTCGGCTTATCGGAAAATTCAGAGAACATCAGACCGTAATCCCACTCAACCAACTTGAATATGTCAATCTAGTATACGAGTACGTTGCGCTTTGTGCCGATATTCTTAGTAATTTAAACCAATCATCGGTTCTCACAGGTGAATATTAAAAATTGAGAAACTTTCGATCAACATATAAAAAAGAAAAAAGAAAGAAAGAAAATTATATATTAAATATATTAATTATTAATATATTTTAATATTGAAATTGGTTCAATTTTATTTGTCTGTTAAAAAATTTCATGTCAAAATATCTTTTACTTAATTTTTAAAGAACTTTCTAGATTAGTTACGGAGATCGGCAGAGCTATTCAGGTAATCTTCGATCGCACCCGATTCGTAAATTTTCATGGAAATGTGGACGTTTGTTTAATTCGAATGCTAGACTTGAAAAACCTTCCTTCTCTTTCACACCGACAACCCGACGAGATATGTTTCAATGTTCCACGACTATTAGAACAGAAATTCGACTTGATCCTAACTTTATTTGTATATCAATAAAATAATTACATAAATAAAAACACACGCACACAAAAAAAAACCTTCCAAATAGTAGATTAAATCTAAGTCAGTGTCCGCGGGTAAGGTGCCTAAAATGCTGGTGGCATTACCTCGCTGGATCGCCAAGCTTATACGTTGGCCGAGGTAAGCGCCAGCTCTTGGGCCATTTGTTCTGTCCACAACTTTATCCTTACCTCAATGTCAGTGCATTTGGAGTAGTCATGAGTTTCAACGGCCTCAGTCTAGCTCGTCTGGTCTCTGCCATAATGCTCGGTGGAGTTTGAGTCGCCACATCTCTTCCTCTGTGCCTTGAACTAGAGCCGGACCCGCAGCCATTCATGTAGCTCAGTTGGGGGTGGGAAACGCTCATGCCTATCTTGTTTCGTTGGCTTCTGAGGAATAATAATTATAATTATGATCATAACGTAATTATAATCATAATTAAGATCATAATTGTAATCTAGTATGATCACGATCTCATGATCGTAATCGTTATCTTAATCATAATCAATCACAATCTTAATCAAAGTAGTGATGGTAATAGTAAGCTCAGTTGTGGGTGGGAAACGCTCATGCCTATCTTGTTTCGTTGACTTCTGAGAAATAATAATCATAATCGTTATCAGAATTAAAGACATAGGCATAGCCATTCCCATGTACATACGAGGAACCACCCTAGGAATCTGTTCTACTCAAAATCTGAGAAGCAGAAATCAGCAATATAAACATTGGAAAGCAATTCTTAAAAAGCATTATTATTAATCATGATTATCGTGATCGTGGCCGTAATCGTAATCTTAATCGTTCAATCATTCGTGCGTCATCTTATATATTAAATTTCCGTGTCACAGTGTTTGTTACCGTACTCCTCCGAAAAGGCTTGACCGTTTTTTTTCCAAATTTTATATGCGTATTCTGTAGGACTGAGAATAGGCTACTGTATATTTAGAAATAATTATTAAGACAAAACAAAGTTTGCCGGGTCAGCTAGTATTAAATATATAAACTAAAATTTCTTGGTATAGGGCCTGGATCAAACCAGGTTCCGTTTGATTGAAAAGTAGACCTTTTTCTAACCGAGCCACACTCGGGTTTTATATTATTCATTCTTATCAAACATTAATTTAACGCCAATCGGGCAACGAAAAGTTTTCTAATCTATCTAGCAAATTTCTAGTTAAAGGAACATACACCCATACATGCATACTTCCATATTATATAGCAGGAAAAATAAACGCTCTTAATAACCGAAAAAATACAACCTTATCTTCAGGTCAAAACGTTCACGGGAAGCACTTGCAATGTTACTTATAACAAAAACATCCGCATACAAGTATAAATTTACAAAGAAAATATTCATAACAAAACGAGACCCTCTAAAAAATAACGGTTGCTTTTGGTTTAAACATTCACTGAAGTACCATACTTAGGGCAAGAAGGGTAGGAATCGTGTTTTGTTTACCCACTTTTGCTTCCCAATGTTTATTTTGCTGATTTCAGCTTCTCAGATTTTGAGGGGAACAGATTCCTAGAATGGTTCCTCGTATTGACTTTTCTTCAGGTTCACATTGATGCCTAATTGGGGTAAATTGGTCTTCGTGGTTCTGTTTAACCACATTACATAATTATATAAATGAGAGGTTGTATTTAAGTACGCATTAGAGGGTACCAATTTTATATCAAGACCTAATTATTTACACCGTTATGCGATACAAACATTTTTTGTTTTTACTTTTTAGTTTTAATGTCACATAGTGTAGCAAAATGTGTTGCTAAATTAACTATAAATATAAAGTAAAAATATATCTGAGAGGTACTGCCAACCCGCACTTGGCCAGCGTTTTGGATAACGGTCTATATCTCTCTCTCCTCATGTGAGAAGTGAAGTGAAAAATCCCAGAAGTGGGAACGTATAGTGGGCTGCTTATGCTGACGTAGAAATATAAATCAATGATGGATAAATAATCACGCAGAGAAAGAACTAAGTATTAAGTTGATCTTAAGAATAGATTACATGTTAAGATAGATAGAATAGATATTAAAAAGTAGATAATTAAATATAGTGATGACAATAACGACAAAGGAGATACTAATGATGAAAAAGAATAATTTAGTAACGTTAATTATGAATAAAAAGAAAAATTTTACCTTGTACTAGTAACTCTCCAAGTAAGCTGTCTGGTAACAGATCTACCTGGCGAGAGATCTGGTGAACTCCTTGCGCCAATTCTTCTGTTCCCTTGCATAGGACCGTTGTCAAAGCCCCCGCATTGTCTGCAATAAAAGAAACCAAAAATAAAGTAAGATTTATTGATTATTTTAATCTGAATATTAGACTAAGAATAGAAGATGAAAAAGTAGAATTACTCATAGGAGAAGACGTCTACAGAATTTCTTCACAATCAACTTGTTTGGATGAAATGAGGAATGAGATAGAAAAGACTGAGTATAGAGATGACGTCTGATGGATGGAGAGTGTAAGAAGAAACTTTTGCTGTGCCGACCCCACCTTGCGTGAAGAAAGAAGAACCAAGAAAGAAGAAGAACTTATTCGGATGAAAATAATAAAGTTTTTCAAGAATAAAAAACATATTTCAAGTAATTTTAGTCGTACACCAATATAATAAAGATATTCGTATAGTAAAGATACGATTCAAAGTCAAATAGACACTTAGTAAACTTAACTGAGAAGAAGGCCTTTTGTTTTCTATCTTTCTATTTGGGTATTGATTTAAACTTTCTCAGCATAATTTAAGTAAGAATTTTCTATAAATACAGTTTGAGTAATGAAGTAAATATAAAAATGCATTTTAAATATATTCAAGCATTGTAAACTGTTCACGTAAGGCATCTTAATATTTCAACATAAAAGTCACTGCTGTAACATTGTGTAATTGAAGTTGTAACTAATAAACTTCACAACCGCAAACCAAATCTAAAATCGAAAAACCGACAAAACTTGTAAGACTTCTTAGAACATTCTATTAAAAACCCTTTTAAAAGGATTTATACACATATAATATTATATTCAAGAACCACCAAAAAGCGTCCTACAATCCAATAATAGGAATGAGTTAAGGTCTGTGATAACGCAAGAAAAATCAAAATCAAAGTAAAATGTGTCTCCATCAAAAGGATTCACAGTTAAAAGACAAAGCCGTATGATCTCTGGGGATTATTGAAACATGATAAAAAATAAACCACTGCGCAGATATTTGGCTTGATATCTCAAAGGGGAGGCTTTCAGTACAGATTAGACTGCATCTTACAAAGAGATGCTTACATCGTATTGAGACAATACGATTTTAATATATCTTTGTGAGTTAGTACGAACCATGTTTTGTTTTTGTTAAGGGCTTTGCCAAGAGCCTGCCGTTTTAGATGAATAATCCGTAACAGATCAACGACCTATATTTGATGTATCCTCGTATTATAAGTGCGAAAGTTTGAGTGTATGTATGTTTGTAACTTCTTAACGCATAAACTATCTATGAAATTAGGTGCGGAGATAGTTTAGATCTTGGATTAACACGTAAGCTACTTTCGGTACCAGAAATAAAACGGATAAAACACGGGGTGCAGCTAATAACAAATAGATACTCTTTATTGCAACACAAAAGGAAATACAAAACAGAGACAAAAATAAATAAACAACTTATAAGTAGTGTCACAAGTGGCGGCTTTATCACTGAAAGCGATCTCTTCCAGGCAACCAAAGCATGGAGAAAAAATTACAATAAATACGATGGGGTGTTCAACAAAGAGATACAAATAATATTTCATAAACTTATTTGTTGCAAAAAGTCTGTACTAATGACTCCATCTCAATCCGAAAGATAATAATTTTAAATTCCATTATATCGCTGATAACATATTGTAAACAAATAAATATTGTATGCAAATATGTATGTGACAGCTCTTAAGTACGTAGACATTGCAGATCCCTAGATCCAATACTGCGATCTCATCCCGTAGGATTTGGGCTACAAAGGGCCTCTTTATCTAAACGACTTTTAAAAATGTATGGTACCAACGAAATCCTTTGGGATATAATATTCCGATCCAGTAACTCCGATCCGCAAACGAAGATAATATGAGAAGTTTAAAGCTATCCGTTGCACGCGGTTTCACCTGTCTTTCGCGAAAATATAAATGAAGATGAATCGTTAATCTGCTAATTGTAAGAAAATGATAAAAAAAAAAATTTTATATAAACACTACAACTGCGCTCTGCGGTGCTAACCACGTTAATCCGGGTCACAAAGAAGTTAATCCGGGATAAAAAGTAGCCTGTATGTTAATCCAAAATAATAATAAATAGAATATTAAGTGAATAAGTTAAAAACAAACACACACATAAACTTTCCCATTTATAATATTAGTAGGATTATTTTAAGTTATTAGTGATAAATTGTATCGTATAGTTATATTTTGTTACAGCTTAGATTATTTTATAGCCCGTACGAAGTTGGAAAGATCTGCTAGTATGTTATAATAATACCCAAACTCGTGTTTATTTATCTTGTTTTTTTTTTCAGTGAATGTCACCCAACTTTCATAAATGATCCAAAGAATTACGAGTATCATTGTAACAAGAACTTTTTAATATCATGTTTAGTTTTATTTGTTTAGGCTTGTCATTTGAAAACACATTATAGTAGGGGAGCCGAAGAGGGGATTTTTGTAGTATCTCGAGCGTATCAGATTAAGATATGGGAGATACCTTGAACTTATTGAGTACCTCCACCAAATACAAGCTTTCCCCGTTGGTGGGATTGTCTTTAATTACGAATGAAAAAAAAGTTGTATGGCAGACATACTCCAAATTGTTGACGTCCATAAGAGTGTTTATTTTAAAAAATCTGACAATTTAAATGTAACACTTGGGAGTGAGAGGGTCTCAAACTTTCAAACTTTAATGTTCAGTAATGGCAAAATTTGTAAATTTTTTTTCAAGGAGAGAATTTAAGTATATTAGGAGCCTTATAATTTGCCGATTAACATAAACAAAGTTAAAAAAAACATCGCTAAACATTTATAAAACTTTTCAAAGTGCCTGGTGGCGCCCTCCATCGGTGGAAAAGATAGATCTCATACAGTTTTTTTCATATCAAAATATCTATATTATGATCCAATAGGCTCCAAAAGCGCTCGAGTAAGTACACATTTAGCATCGTGGGCTCCCCTACTATTAATATTTATTTAACAAAATCAAGGTGTTCGTATTTCTGAACTTAATTTTTTATACTTCAATATCACTATATTACCTTAAACGATCTATCTATGAAAGTTCGTCAATATTTAAGTAACAAAATCTATTTATTTATGTACTAAATTCTTTCCACTTTAATAAAAGCACTATATTACCTTAGACCATCCCAGACTACACTGTCACTTAACATCAGATGAGTTTTGGTCAAGCGCAAGACTATCATAGATAAAAATAAAACTTAATTGTTTTAAGAAGGTATCATAGCTTAATATTATCTTTATTATGATACGACAGATATACAGACACATTGACAAAATTACAATCGTTTTAATATTATGAGATATATTCGCTGAAAGAATTTCAATTTCTCTGAATTGGAAAGCCTGATTATCGTCGCAGGATCTTAATTTATGATGATTTAAGTCGTTTTCAATGGCGCTGAAGTTTTTAATAAGACGTTTTGATAATGTTTGACTGGAAATTAATGAGTAGATAATTTTGGGCTTTATTACGTTATTGGTATTTTTAATGTAATTTTACACTGAAGTTTGCAGAATGGATATAATGAAAAATAACAGTTGACTATCGATTGTATAATAATGATCGGTAAAATAAGTATTGGTAGTTTGATCAAAACTAGAAGTTGATTATGATAAGTTCTTAAATAAATTAAATCAGCGATACTCAAATGTATTTTAAGTTATTCGCTCCACCATATTATAACGTGTCTTTTTATAAAGATTCGTCAAACTTATTGTGTAACTTGTATAAATGTGTTAAATGTGACATTTATTAAACTTTTATAAATATATCTAGGCTTTCAGAAAAAAATCTAAATTTAACGAGATGCTACTGGTTTCATTTACAAAAAAGGTAACTAATAGACTTACATAAAAGGAACTTTAATTTAACAAATACTGAACCAATTTTAATAAAATGTATATGAGATCATTTTAAGAAAATATGAATACCTATACAATTTGAAATGAAAATTAATAACAAAATCAACTGACGTGACATTAAATTATTCGTGTCCATATATCATCACCTACTTAATGCTAAATCTTAAATGGTTTTCTTATGAGAGCTATTTATCAGAACCGGACCAAATTATAATGAAACCACATAGAAAGCCAAATCCTTACATATATCTCAGTTTGACAACATTTAATGAACGGCTGTTGTTTCTTTCGAGATTTTCCAAAGATCGGAAAATAAAACTCGTTGCCAAACACTTAAGACATATTCTTACCATCCTGGTTATAAATATTCATAATATTTACCAATCCCATTATAGTGCCTAGTGAATCTTATTATAACCACCTTGGTATAGGTAACTACAAGCAGTAATTTCTAGCCAGTTAACATTTTATGAAAGGCCGTTTTGTCTCTTGACATTATCCTAAGATTGTAAAATAAAACTCGTAGCTCAACACTTAAGACATATTCTGACCATCCTGTATATAAACATCCATAACATTTACAAATATTTTTATAGTGCCTAGTGAATCTTATTATAACCACCTTGGTATAACTACATTCAGATATTTCTAGCTAGTAAACATTTTATGAACTGCTGTTTTTTCTCTCGACATTATCCTAAGATCGTACAATAAAACTCGTTGCTAAACACTTAAGACATATTCTGACCATACTGTATATAAACATCCATAATATTTACGTATCTCATTTTAGTGCCTAGTGAATCTTATTACATACACCTTGATAGGTGTACCGAGGTGTCTACTCACAGTTATTCTCAGCCAGTGATAAACAACTATCAATAGACGAAACAAAAAGCAAGATCAAAAAATACAGTTCCCAATGTTTGCCTATAAGCCCATCGTAAACCACCATACGGGTGCGTACCAACAAGTAATAGCCAATAAAACGCGTTTATCGTAATTGTACTAACCAGAATAACACTACTAGTAGAGCCATTGCGATTGTATTTATTTATTTTGCCTAATGAGTATTTTCTTACTGTTACTTAATAAGAAATGTGAGAGTATAAAATTGATTAAAAGTCAATGAAATAATAACTTTAGATGTCGATAAAAACTCTTACTCAAATGGGATGACATGATGTGAGAAGGATCAGGTTAAAAATCAGCGCTGGGATTCCTAATGTACTACAGCATTATGCTGAACCTGTTTATTTGATGCACACATATCATATGTTCTATATATATAAGTATGCGTGTAATAAAATAATGATAATTTATCCAAAATGGTTTAAATTAAAAAACATAAACATATTATTAGGACATATTTCACACACGGCTGGTTAGCACTATACTAAATAAATCTAATACCATTCCTGGTTTGTATTATGGTTACTAACAAAACTGATTATACTACATAAACATACATATATACTTTATACCGATACATATTTAACACCCAGACCGACAGTCAATGAATTAAGTCCTTCACAAAGATGTTGGCCGTGCCGGGCATCGAACATGGGACCCTGTGGTTGGCTGTCCGTTTTGCTTACCATTACGCCAACGAGATCGTCGTTTAAGAAATACGCTGTTGGTTATTTGACTCAGAAAATATACACATTTTGACACTACCATATTTTTATTTGGTAGTGCCACGGAAAATGGAAGATAAAATACATGTGATGTAATTGTTTATTCCATGCTTTGTTCCGTCCGAGTTATGAGCTTGCGTGTAATAAAATAGGAGATTGATGACTATGTAGTGATTTGTTCGTTTGGAAGGTCACTCACTGCTTTCAATATTTCAAGTGCATTATTATATAAACACTATTATATGTCTTTATATTTTTTATGAAATAATGTACTGACTATAAAAACTTATATTACTATAATCTATAATCGAACTGTTCAAGGCAATAGTGATCAGTTTATTCTGGGCAAGCGCGTTCTACCTTAGATCGCAATATCGCTTACCATCTGGTAAATTGCGATTAAGCGCAAGCTCAATAAGAGAAAAAAAACACTTTTTTTAATATATAATAGTATGTACCCACATGATAAACCTAATTCCATTCTCTTACTTAATATATATTTTTCTGTTTTTTTTTTTTATCAAATAAATGTTTAAACAATTTAAGCATTTATTCGAGATACAACGTTTAAGACTCGCTCATTGTCGACATACTAAAAAGATCTTAAAATAAAGTGTACTTGTGAAGAATTTTTATGTAAAATAAAATTTTGTCTGCAAAAAGAACATTGAGACTGTTTACTCGACGTTTGTATCAAGAGATTTATTTTAAAAGGTTCCACACTATCTTTTAAACTCCATTTGGTCCACGATTCGCACTGGATATTACGAGTAAAGGTGAGCACATATTTCCTAAGCAGAGTACAACTTTAATATTATAAAGGCAAATAAATAATATTAGCACACAAATTATTAGGCAAATAAATAATAAAAGTCAAATAAAAATGTCACAAACAACAAAAAAAAGTCAAGACAGCCCACCATCGACCGCGCCAGGCGCAAAGGTGCCCATAAATCTGGCCGCGTTTCCACGCTGAATAGCGATGGCAATCCTCTGCACCAAGTACGTTCGAGAACAGGAGTCCCCCCTCTTATCCCTCAACCTTTGGCCAATTTCCCCCACTAGCTTCCTCGCTTCTGAACCCCATATGCCCAGCGTCTCAACCGCAGAAGGGACGAACAGATATTGTGGCAAATAAATAATAAATAGTATGGTCGGTAACACAACTAATATACTATATACATACATAAAAATATTTAGGGACTTGAAGACCCAGCTGGACATAGGCAAAACTGTTTTACATCCAGACCTAACTTTTATATATTCTTATTTTTAGGGTTCCATACCTAAAAGGTAAAAATGGGACCCTATTACTAAGACTTCGCTGTCTGTATGTCTGTCTCCAGGCTGTATCTCAGAAACCGTAATAGCTAGAAAGCTGAAAGTTTCACAAGATATGTATTTCCCGTACCGCTATAACAACATACTAAAATTAAAGGTTATATTAAGAGGGGGGGGGGGTCCCTATATAATAAACGTGTTTTTTCGTATTTTTTAGCTATATATCAATAACGGGAGCTGCTAGACACTTACAATTTTCACAAAAGATATAAATGTATATTAACTATCAAATAAAATTATAAAATTTAAATAAAATTAAGGGACTCCCATACAACAATGGTACGGAACCCTTCATGCGCGAGCCCAACTCGCACTTGACCATTTTTTTTATTTATAAGAGAGCGGAGACTATTATTCTACGGTATCAATTACCCAGCTTTTACTCTTAACTTTACAAATATCCAATTATTTTTTGCTTTTATTCCAAAAAGCCTGTGAGAATTCGCCCTAAAATTCGGATTATTAAATTAACCGCACTTATTACGGATTTACTCCACCTGTCCAAAGAGATGTTTATATACATTTTTATCAGGACATTTGTGGAGAAACAATGATCAGAGCGCTTGAGCCGCAATTTACATAAACACAAAAAGTGGCAGGTTGTACTTGGATCTAGTCTTGAATAGATGTGGCATTATTTTATTTTAGATTCATAGATATTTATTAACCTTATCACATTTCGTAACAATAGGCACGTCAAAATATACATATCAATTATCCTTACAAGCTACTACAAATAATTCAAAATAAATACTTATAATATATGTATACGAGGTCTATGTTAAAATTCCTATTATCTATAAATTAAGATTGGTTTCTATACACAAATGAAGACTCTGCAAGAGGCAATCTCATATATTCATTTATTGTTTTTTTTTTTTATGAGAAGCCAGTTCTGCCCGACACGTTCATACTTGCTAAAATATGACTTTGGAGGATAATCGTGAATCCGTATAACTGACAGCTGGATAATACGTAGAAGTTTTACTGTACTTTATTGCCCCCGTACGAATGTATTACGAGTTTAAATACATTTTAGCTTTTTAATTAAGAGACCTTTGTATGTTTATAAAAAAAATATGTAATGTATTGGTAATTACTCGTAATAAACACACAATTTTGATTTAATAAAATGTCTTTAAAAAAGTGCCTCATGGAGGGCTTGACTAGGTTTTAATGAGTAAGAATCCCACATAACGGTTGCACTTCATTGTTCTGTATATCTTATTGAAGATTTCCCACTCGTAAAAGAAGTAGTACTTGTTTTATTTTAAAAAAATACTTTAAACATGCGTTATAACCTCTTCCTTCTTAGTGTAGAAGTTATGGCAGTTCCAGGCACATTCTTTATCCAGGAAATAACCAGATTGACTGAAAAACTTTCTCAGCTTTTGTTTTACGCTAATCTCGTGGAGTTTGTAATTCTTTTGTTCTTTGAATCAACATTATGCGAAAAGTACTAAAGTTCCATTGAACACAATGGTTTCCTTTTCATATTTAATAATACCTACTCAGGAAACGTCAAGCGCAAATTTCTCTATAGTAGGTATACTATATAGTACTGTAGGTATACTAGATTATAGGTTTACTAGACCACAATTCAAAACACGTTTGCACCTAGACCGCAGCTTCGCTTAACATTAGGTGTGCGGTCAAACGCCAGTCTATTTAATATTGAACCAATTTTTGCAATTAGGCCAGTTATGCAAACATGGATCATAAGTGTCTGTAATAAAGAGATATTATTATCATTATTATTCTGGCAATGTCCATAGCAAAACAACTAGCCACCACTTTATATCACCATAAATATATAAATTATTTATAAAACTCATCAAAACCCAGCAACCAGTGAATGACGTTCAAGTTAAAAAGGCGGTCAAATCCAATCTGCCATTCGCTCAATAAAACCAAACAAGCTTCTTTTCCATTACAAAAGCCACAATTAGTATTTATTACGTTATTGGCGCCTTACTAACTTAGTTACACTTCTTTAAGTATGCATAAAGAGAGTTTACGACCTCTAATTCGTCCTGAGCGAGTGTAAAGACCAAGATAGAGAATACGAATAAAATACATTCATTTTGCCAATTCATAAACAAATAGCTACGCCAAAAATAGGTTATTAAAAGTAGCCTAGGTGTTTATCTTTTTTTTTACCCATGACAAGTTTGCGTTTGACTACAGATTACCTGATGCAAAGCTACGCTGTAGTCAATATTGTGGCACGCTTAACTAGAAGATACCTATTCGTAATAAGTATTGTAAAACTTTCGAAGACCCCCGGATGATACCTCTCAGGAAACAGAGACTTCGGTAGAGAGTTCCAAAACTTCGCAGTCCTCACAATAAAAGTTGACGCAAAGCGTTTTTCACGATAGTTTGGAATCTCAACTCTGGTCAACCAAGGCCTAAACTATCTTCATAGTAAATCTCATCAAAATCGAACCAGCTGTTGGCGCGTGAAGAAGTAACGTAGATTTTGAGGTTATTTGCGTATCCCACAGGAAACACAATTGTTTACGGGATAAAAAGTAGCTTATCCGTTCGTATGTTGAATGACATTAGCCCATTTTGTATTATCTGTTGAAAAAAAGTTCAAGTTCCAAGTTTTAGTTTTACCCACACCGGCTCCCGGTATGTCAACAGTTGCGGCGAAAATGTGTTTTATACCGGGAGCCGGTGTTTCAACATACAAGTGGCTATGTGTTATTCCAAGGACTAACCTATCTTCATACCAACATTAATTGAAGTCGGTTCAGCCGTCGTAGTGTGAAGGAGTGACAAAAACACAAACTTTCGCATTTATAATGTTAGGGAAAATATTCGGATTCAGGCCGCTATCCAAACGTAAGCACCGAGCAATACAATATATCAGTTACTTATCTCTTTGATTTAGGTAACAACTTAGTTTCGGTGAAGTTTTCATCGAGACCTTGATCCGTTACTAACATAATGTACATAGATGGGTGGCTGATAGCGGTATTGCCTTTAAATGACTCGGTTCAAAATCTTTTTCGGAATTATAAACTTTGTCATTTGCAGCTTATGGCGTTGTCGCCAAATTTAGATAGATTGCATATGTACGGAATAATTTTCTTCTTCTAATCTTCTAATATATAAAATACATTTAATCCCAAATATTTACTTTTTCATCACCAACCCATATTTTTCTATGGCCATTTTAGTAATTAAGTCATTTTTTCACGCTCGATATTTGATCAATTATCGTGTTTTTAACTGTACTTAAGTAAGCAAGGCTAAACAACGTTTGCCGGGTCAGCTAGAATGTCATTATAAATCCTACTAATATATAAATACGAAAGTTTGTGTATAAGTGTGTATGTTTGTTACTTCTTCACACTAAAACGGCTGAACCAAATTTAGATGAAATCGGTAAGAAGACAAGTTAGACCTTGAATTGACATTTTGACATTTAGGCTTCTTGTTATCCCGAAAACAATGGTGGTTCCCGTGGGATACGCAAAAACTTCAAAATTAATGTTACGCCTTCACGCTCCAATGGTTAGGCCGATTTCGATGAGAATTCACTATGAAAATAGATTAGATCTTGGATTAACGCATGGCTACTTTCTATTACGAATTAACTTCTTTCCGTCCCCGATTAACACAAACACTAAGCTAGTTGATACATACATAAATGTATGCCAGACTTACATATATTTTTCAGACATTTTTCCTAACTTTTAAAATTGTTCTGGACGAACGTAAACTTTTTAGTAGGATAGATCCTTGTAAAAAAGTAGTAAAACCAAAACACCAGAGAACGTGAACACTTTATAAAATTGTTTTAAAAAACAAACAACCGACTTCAAAAACACAACTAAAAAGGGAAAAATAATTTTAAGCCTAAATCAAATCAAGAATATATAAATAGAATAGGAGAGTTTATTTCATGTACTTATAAAAAACTATTTGCAATTTTTACTAATCCTGTATTCTTGGAGTCGGTGCCAGCAAAGAAAGACAATTGAAAATAGTTTTTTTTTAACAAACATTAATTTGTTCTTATTAGATGGCACCGACTTCAAGAATACAGGATTACAAAAAAATGCAAATAGTTTTTTATAAGTACATGAAATAAACTCTCCTATTCTATTTATATATTCTTGATTTGATTTAGGCTTAAAATTATTTTTCCCTTTTTAGTTGTGTTTTTGAAGTCGGTTGTTTGTTTTTTAAAACAATTTTATTTTTACATTTTTAGTGGTTGGTAATGATATTTTGTTTAAGTTTTAGCTATGGAGAGCCAAATAAACTTCACGATGATAAAATTTGGCGTGTACCAGGCAGGCAACCAATTGGGAGCAAATCGAGCTGGATGCGAGCTATACGCGAGCGAAGCGAGCGCGAAAATTTTCACCGTATTTGTTCCAACCGTTTGAGCATAAAGAAGTCCAAAGCAGCACAAATCACATAATGTTTGTTGTGTCAAAACGTACTAGAACAAAGTGCGAGCGAAAAGAGATGAATGCGAGCGAAGCGAGCTATGCGCGAGCGAAGCGAGCGCGAAAATTTTCACCGTATTTGTTCCAACCGTTTGAGCATAAAGAAGTCCAAAGCAGCACAAATCACATAATGTTTGTTGTGTCAAAACGTACTAGAACAAAGTGCGAGCGAAAATAGTTGAATGCGAGCGAAGCGAGCTATGCGCGAGCGAAGCGAGCGCGAAAATTTTCACCGTATTTGTCTCAACCGTTTGAGCATAAAAAAGTCCAAAGCAGCACAAATTTCATAATGTTTGTTGTGTCAAAACGTACTTGTACCAATTGCGAGCAAAGCGAGCGCGAAAAATTTTCACCGTATTTGTTCGAACCGTTTGAACATAAAGAAGTCCAAAGCAGCACAAATTACAAAATATTTGTTGTGTCAAAACGTACTAGAACCAAGTGTGAGCGAAAAGAGGTGGATGCGAGCGAAGCGAGCTATGCGCGAGCGAAGCGAGCGCGAATATTTTCACCGTATTTGTTCGAACCGTTTGAACATAAAGAAGTCCAAAGCAGCACAAATTACAAAATGTTTGTTGTGTCAAAACGTACTAGAACCAAGTGTGAGCGAGAAGAGGTGGATGCGAGCGAAGCGAGCTATGCGCGAGCGAAGCGAGCGCGAAAATTTTCACCGTATTTGTTCCAACCGTTTGAGCATAAAGAAGTCCAAAGCAGCACAAATCACATAATGTTTGTTGTGTCAAAACGTACTAGAACAAAGTGCGAGCGAAAAGAGATGAATGCGAGCGAAGCGAGCTATGCGCGAGCGAAGCGAGCGCGAAAATTTTCCCCGTATTTGTCACAACCGTTTGAGCATAAAAAAGTCCAAAGCAGCACAAATTTCATAATGTTTGTTGTGTCAAAACGTACTTGTACCAATTGCGAGCAAAGCGAGCGTGAAAAATTTTCACCGTATTTGTTCGAACCGTTTGAACATAAAGAAGTCCAAAGCAGCACAAATTACAAAATGTTTGTTGTGTCAAAACTAGAACCAAGTGTGAGCGAAAAGAGGTGGATGCGAGCGAAGCGAGCTATGCGCGAGCGAAGCGAGCGCGAAAATTTTCACCGTATTTGTTCGAACCGTTTGAGGTCCAAAGCAGCACAAATTATATAATATTTGGAGTGTCATAAGCCTGTATCCTGGGGGAAATTCAAACGAAGCGGGATAACTCCTAGCGAAGCGAGCGCGTAAATATTTTCCTTATCCGTTCGTGGGTCTTGTCTATTAATATATCAAATTTTACAGTTCCTTCTTCCACTAAGTATGACCCAAGTGGCCAAGCTCTGGCGTCGAGAGTTTTTCAAGCCCCTTATTTAGTTTGACCCCTGCTTGTACTAAGAGTAGTGGTCCAGGCCCAACAAATTAACGTGTTATCCGAAGCACAGTAACGCCCAGACGAAAATATCAAATTTTTTTATGGAAGTCTTGTGCATGGTCACCCATCCAAAGACTGGCCGCATGGGCCGTTGCTAAGCCTCGATGTTCGCGTCAGATTACTTTTGTAAGCCAGACTATAAGCTGCCGATTTTATGAGCGAAATCTGTATTGCCGTATGAGCGCGAAGAAGTAAAATAGGTTATCGAGTTATTTGGGCTTCCCACGGGAATAGCAATGACTTTTAAGATAAAAAGTAACCTTGGTGTTATACAAGGTCTAGTCTACCCCCTATATGAAATTTTAGCGAAATCAGTGTGTCATGTGTTATTTGGTGCATCCCACGGGAACAATAATTATTTTCGGGATAAAAAGTAGCCTATGTGTAAACACATAGTCTAACCTATCTTCATTCCAAATTTCATCAATGTCAGTACAACCGTTCGAGCGTGAAGAAGTTAAAAAGATTAATATGTTATTTGGTGCATTCCACGGGAATAGTATTTATTTTCGGGATAAAAAGTAGCGTGTGTGTTAACACATAGTCTTACCTATTTTCTTCTCAAATTTCATGAATATCAGTACAGCCAAACGAGCGTGAATCTCTCTACATGCGTAAAAATAACCTAACTTTTTAGGTTTTTCTTCGATTTCCCTAGGAGTCCATCATCAGAACCAGTTTTGGTGACAATGGGACCAATTCAGAACCATACTCTTTCAATTAAAAAAAGAATTTTGAGAATCGATCCACAAATGGCTGAGAAATCGGTGAACATACATAAAAAAAAAAAAATACATACACGTCGAATATATAACCTCCTCCTTTTTGAAGTCGGTTAAAAAGGTATCGTAGTTCAGTTCTCTCTATGCATACAAATGGACTAGATCCTGCGTTTTGCTATCTGTAAGAATGTGCCTTGAATTTATTTTACAAACTGTTTGATTCTACTGATTTTTAAAGTTTCATAGTTCTGCAACAAATCTTAAAGTTTTCCGTCCGGCCGTCTGTTTGTTTGTCCGTCAGTCTGCCCGCTTTGTGTGTGAGCGTAAAATTGATGTGGCACTAACTATAAGTAAGATTACAGATCAATAAGTGTATAATTAATAAAAAATAGAAAGTCCCATTGTCAAAATTTTGTGGTGGCCGTCTTAGATTTGAAATTTATCATAATATTTATTGTTTTCAATCATGCCCTGTCATTCGATGCACTTATTAAGGCAGTTCAGAATAAATATATGAGTATCACACGTCATTTTATGTCGCCATCTTATGGTGGCCATACACGCTACGAGAAATGGTTACGATCAAACTGTACAGTTTGAACGGTGCAGTTTATAGTAGCTGGCATACAAGCTATACATGCTACGAGAAATCGTTACGATCAGACGGTACAATAAATGGTGCAGACGCACACGTGTCACGTGTCTCCGTACACCCGAGTTTTGACCGACTACAAAACTGAACACAAAAATGGAATGAGCGCATACACGTTACGATCAGTCGGCACAGTTTGTCCGGTTCGATAAATCAATTGAAATTTTCGTATTGTTCCGTTCGACTGTACAGTCTCATACAGTCATAACATACATGTAGCGATTTATCGGTACCGTTCGAACTGTACAGTGTGATCGTAACGATTTCTCGTAGTAGCGTGTATGGCCACCATTAGATCTCTCGTACTTTCATATAACATGGCTATGAACAATGTCGAGTGATGCAGAGACACGTGAAACTTATAACACCCAATATCTTTTTCGGCGATGGTTAAAAATAAGTGTAACTGGATTGTATCCTACATGTATTATAAAAGTGAAATTTTGTGAGTGTGTGTGAAAAATTGTGTTTGTTTTACTTCTTTGTGTTCAAATGGTTGAACTGATTTCGATGAAATTTGGTATGCCGATTACTGTCCTGTTGTATTTAGATCCTGGAATAACCCTTAAGCTGATTTCCATTCTAGATTGATCCGGGTAAAACTGCGGGGCGAACCTAGTTGTACGGTATAGCACACTGCCAAAACCTAAGGTTCGGAAGCACATCAATCATGTTGAAGTTTAGGGAAGAAAAGTAGTTTGTTTTTCCAATAAAACTGTATAAAACACCATGCATGATCCATGTTGTAGAGCCAAGGCCAATGGCTGGGAGAAATCTCTATTACGATTGATAAAAAATAGTTTTATGACTGCTTTTTATTGAAATGTATCGATGAATTATTAGAATGTTTTTTGGCGCAGACAATATAATAATGGACAAAAAAAAATAACATTTGCATATCATAAAGTTTTTAACTCTTTGCAGTTGGTCAATTGACCAGCATGGCGCTAGAAACTTTTAAAATGAATGAAAATAATGCTAATAGACAGCCTTAAAAGCGACCACTTCATAACAATTTTGGTTCCATTCGGACTGTACACTGTACTAAAAAAAAATAACGTTTATTGTACCCTTAATTATTTACGCTTCTTTTGTTTTGAGTATTTTCTGTTATAGAAGCAATGTGTATATTATGTACGTAATTTGTGAATATTTAAGCTTTCTAGCTATCGCCGTTTATGAGATACAGACTGGTGACAGACAAACAGTGCAGGTTTAGTAATAGGGTCCTCTTTTTACCTTTTAGGTCTGGAATCCTAAAAAAATTTATAAAATCTAAAATTAATTTTTTGAGCAAGATTTTTCTATACCCAGATTATAAAATGAAAAAGTTTGATTGTTTGTTTGACGCGAATATGCGCCAAAACTACGGACCGATTTGAAAACAAATTTCACCGTTGGGAAGCTATATTATCTCCGAGTAACAAATTTTGTTTCTTTTTACTACAAGCCGATTTGCTTCTACTTTTCTTGTGAGGACGCAAAACTTTGGAATTCTCTTCCTGAGTCTCTGTTTTCTGAGAAGTACCACCTTCAAATCTAGAGTTAATAGATAATTTTCTAGGTAAGCGTGTAACATCGTAGGCCATAGTATTGTTTAACACCAGGCAAGCTGTGATCAAACGCAAACCTATAAGTTAAAATATTTAATAAGCTACCAGAAAAGTTAAAGGATATAGATAAAGACAGTATTTTTGAAAATAAATTAAAACTTTTATTGTTGCATAAATGCTATTACTCTATTGACGAATTTCTAGACGATAAGTATTTATTTTTTGTATGCAAATAAACCGGCTCACTTCTCTTGTGTTGCGATACCCAAACAGGGTCCGTTATGAGATACCTACCTTTTAAATGTATAACATCATAATTATGCCATAACGAAGCAATAAATGTATTTGACTGAATTTCAGAGCTTAAGCGAAGCCTCGGCGGGATGCAAATCTATAATATTATGCATGTAATGATAGCATTTTTAAGAATAAGCTCAAGAACTGGCTCGTTCAGGAAACTTATTATTCTATGGACAAATGTGAATCATGTTGTGACATGTAATAGTTAAATATTATTATTTTTATTAGGTATTAATATTGACGTTATTCCATATGACATGTATTACAATTTATTTGTATATCATATTGACATTATTTTTTTAATTTATATTCATATTGACATATTTTTAATTTTTGACGTATAATTGTAAAATTATCAATAAATGGTTTATCTTGTTTATCTTATTATTCGTAATTTGTAAATTTGTTCGATGGAATTTGTTTACATACCTTCTTTGAGTCCCTCCTGGCACAGGAGTCGCTGCAAGTCTCGCCTGGCCCTTCAGCAGATGGACAGTCAGCGCAAAGGAGACCACCATCGTGAGCATCGGAATGTAGAACGCTACTAATGAGCCGAATATCCAGAACAGCCGGTTGTTGATCACGCAGAGGTCGGGAGTCGGCATTATGTTGTTGCGGTTTATGAGACCTGGAAACGTAGACACTTATGAAAATAGTGTATGTTTTACAGGCAGTGACGTAGCTAAGTGGGCATGGGCCCCAGTGTATGGCAAATTAATAAATAAATATAAATATACATTAGGACACATTCACACACGGCTGGTTAGCCCCATACTGAACCATTTCTAGCTCGTATTATGGTTGCTAGCACATCTGATATACTACATATACATGCATAGGTACATACATATTATATATAAATACATATTTAACACCCAGACCCACAGCCAACAAATTTGGTTAAGCACAAAGATGTTGACCGGGCCGGGAATCGAACCCGGAACCTTCTGATTAGCAGTCCGGCATGGTAACCTTTACGCCAACGAG
The DNA here is from genome assembly GCA_035578125.1 of Mellilla xanthometata. Lineage (NCBI taxonomy): Eukaryota > Metazoa > Arthropoda > Insecta > Lepidoptera > Geometridae > Mellilla > Mellilla xanthometata. The sequence continues at coordinate 4,602,624 of JAPUBQ010000020.1, forward strand.
GTAGTCAAAATAATCAGACCCTCACCCCCTTTTTTCACGTAGCTTGAACTTTTATTGCACTTCAAAATTATAGATAGAAGTGATAATGGGACACAGGATAAAGTGGGTTAAACTTGTCATTAGTAGTCTAAATCTATACGTCATATCTATTACAGGTAGAATCACTGTGTTCGATAAAGAAAATAGGAATAATGAGCAACAACGCACATGACAGTATAAAATATTTACACAGATGGAATGAATCGATAATTTTTAAATTTTTTGTCTGACCCGCTCATATCAAAGTTTAGGTTAGTGGGCAAAGGGCCCCCAAAATCCGGGGCCCTGGGTGCACTACCGGGCCCTACGATAGATACGCTACTGATTTTACAGGGATCAGAAGACTAGAGAGGATTGCTGATTCCCATACAATAAAGCGTGGCGCGGAAATTTACCATAATTACCAATGAAACCTAGATGGCGCTGCTAATCGAGCGTGCAGTCTAACTGCCGCCAAATTGCGCAACGCGTTGCAGTACCTAGTCATAATTATAACGATAGTAGATTGCGAGACCCGAAGCCGTTTCAAGAAAATATAAATAGATGGCGCTATCTATCATTCGATACACGTAGTTCGATTTTTACAACAAGAGGTTGACCCTCATTCTAGGTGCAAAACCATAACAGAGTAAGCAAGACGAAGCGAACTTTCAAATATTTTCAAGCGTAGGTTATAAAAAATGCAATCGTGAATTGTTTGCTATCTCTTAGCAAATCAATAAAAGTAAGTAAACAAGGTATTTTCTCTATCCTCTTTAATTTTTTTATCTATCGTGCTGTAAAAATGTCAAAAAAGTTTTTACTAAAAATAAGCTCTAATCTAATCTCTAATCAAATATTTTTATACAAATGGCTTCTACTTTTTTCAGTCAATGAATTACTTTAAAATAGAGAAAATTTAATAAATCGCTACATGTTGCTAACATACTTATTTTTCATATAATATTCCAATTGCTTTCATTGGGCATCATTTGGGTTGCTTCAAGCGTAAATATTTCAATTCCAAAGTGGCAAAGTTCCGAAGTTACCTCAAGTACAAAATTGGCGATAGAACTCGTAAATTGCCGCAAATTGTCGAACCGTAAGTAATGACAAGAAATAACTCGTTTGATGCTTCAGAATTTCTGCTTTAGAAGCAGCATAAATCTGGACGTTAAATTTGTTGATTGAGATCTGCAAATGCATGTTTCCCTTAACCTAACTAACGCGCTGTGGAACCGGAATTATTTTATAATGTGGCATTAAAATATACATACAACCCTAATATTTTAATTTTTTAATCACCAACTCTTATTATTTATGGCCTTTGTAGTAATTTAATAATTTTTCATCCCGCTCGACAACTGATCAATTATAGTGTTTTTAACTATTAAGGCAAAACAATGTTTGTCAGGTCAGCTAGTATTCATATAAAATCATAAAATAATAATGTTGAAATAATAACTCTAACTATTCTAGATAATATTCTCATTACCTATAATAATTTGCAGATCTGTTTTAATTACTCTCAGAAACACGGTATTTAAAAAATACAAAACGACTATTTTTTCAGAAAATATAACTTATGAACGAATTTCATGTAATCGTGTTTAGTAGTTCTAACTATTATTTTACACAGAACTAAAGATTATAGAACTGAAAAACCGTAGCCCTATCATTTTCGTAAGAGTTTTGTAGTTCTAATTTTTTCACGAGTTATATTATATGGGTTTGCGGTTAACTTCATGTAGTGGAAAACTACAGTTTGCCTGATGTAAAGCTATAAAGTCTACGGTGTGGCAAGGTCACTTCAAATATACCTATTTACTCTTCTTTTGGACACCCCTTGGTGAAACCTCTCAGGAAACAGAGACTTAAGAAGAGTTTCAAGACTTCAATGTTCTCGCAATAAAGATTGACGCAAAGCACAAAAGTTTAAACATCTATTTATAACAAACTATAAATACCGCGGTGGGCGGGGCAAAACAGCTACGCGCGCGGCAAGTATAGGTGGCGTGACCTCGATGCGACCAATCACGTGCGAGCTCTGTGTGTGTGTGTGTGTGTTTGTTTCGTTGGGATAGCAGTATAATTGTGTGCGTATATGGATTCAAATTCTAAGCGGCAATTGTATGGAATAACGCTTCCGTTTATGCTAATTCGTTGAGTTACAAATATAAAGATATACTATTCAGGTACCTAAATTTCAGTTGTCTAAATAAAAACCTTCAGATAAAAAAACACTTCAATGAAAATCAATTTGTTTTCCATCGCATCATCGATTGACAAGCCAGTTGGCTATACTCCAACAATGTGATTGGTTGCATGTATCCAAGCTAAATTCACGTGAATTTTAAGGTTTGTGAATAAACTTTGCTGCAAAGTAGACGTGGCTAGCATCATAAATACACGTCCGCTGACCTTGCGATACTAGAGTAGGCACAATAATATTATTGTGGCGCTACTGTATTAAAATATAGTAGTGCCATGACGAAGAGGAAGAGTGCAAGGAATATAAACTAAGTTAAGATTTGTGCTTTTAGTATATAAAAAATATATAAAGCAACAACTTAAACATTAAAATTAACCAAGCTAAAATACATATTCCTAAAATATTTCCTAAATATTAAATGAATTGTGACATAAAATCCTATCTAACACTATCCTACTAATATAATAAATGCGAGAGTTTGTGTGTAAGTGTGGGAGCAAGTTTGTGTGTATGTTTAATTAAGTCTTCACGCTCCAACGGCTAAACCAATTTTGATTGGTTTGGTTTGATTTGGTATGGAAATAGGCTAAGGATATATAATAAAAACTTTGTATTAACTATAGGCTACTTTTTATCCCGAAAACATTACTCGTATGTTTGATGATGACGCGCAAATAACTTCAAAATCTAATTCACTCCTACACGCTTAAACACCTTTTAGGAGGCTATGCTACCCCCGTCCGTGGGAGAATACCCTAACATTGTAACCCCACACGTGGTCTCTGGGTGGTGCCAATTAGGTAGCAACTTACTGGTGGTAGGCTTCGGCCGCGGTTAGTAACCACCCACCGGACTAAGTCGCGCCGCCAAGCGGCCTGGCCGTGTTCCGGCGCGTAGCCCGGTGACACCATACTGAAGAGGTGAGTCGGAGTAGTTGTTTCTCAGACGCATCATACCGTTTTTTAGACGCATTCGCATTGACTGTATCGGGTAACTAGCTCTGGAGGGTAGCGGGATCCGAGGCACGGTGCACCGCTGGCCGACCGCAGTTAGTAGGGGACCCAAGTAGCAAGTTAGCCACTTGCGAAAGGCTGTCCCGCCAACTCGCGAAAAATCCTGGAGATGCGCCATCGTGCCGGTTGGCGACCGGACGAAAGGGCCCGATGGACATCTTCGGGGGGGCTCGGGCGTCCCCGCAGTCTCCAGGCTAGTTCCCCCTTGGTATGGTTATTGTGTAATGCGTTTTCTTTTGGTTTTGCTATGAGAGACCTCACTCTACTGTCACCTCTTCCACCGTATAATCACTTTCGCTAAAATGCCCAGAAATAGCAAGAGAAACGAGGTTAAACAGCGGTTGCACGCCCTTTCTCTAAAAGTGCATCTTACAAATATCCGTGGGATGCACTCAAACCTCACGGCGGTCCACCACCATCTGGAGACCGAGAAACCAGCTCTCCTATTTCTGACGGAGACGCAAATTAGATGTCCGTCCGATTCAGCGTACCTGTCATATCCGGGCTACACCCTCGAGCACAATTTTAAGGCTCGGGCAGGTGTGTGCCTCTACGTACGGGACGACATCTGTATTCGGCGTCTCCGAAACCTTGAAGACGGAAGGTTTTCGGTTCTTTGGGCGTTAGTGGATACAGGCATAGAGAGGATTCTCTACGCTTGTGTCTACCGTTCGCATAGCGGAGATCAGGAGACAACCAGGCTCTTTGATTATCTCAGTGAGGCGGCGGATGCGGCTCAACTGAAATACCCGTCAGCTCAACTAGTGTTCTTGGGGGATTTTAATGGCCATCATCATGATTGGCTTTTCCCATACCTCGACACTGACCATGCTGGGAGAGAGACGCGAAAGCTTGCTTTAGCGTTAAATCTCACTCAGCTGGTCCAAGGGGCTACTAGGGTACCTGACGTTGACACGCACACGGCTTATTGCCTGGACCTTCTGCTAACAACTGATCCAGACCGCTACTCAGTGTCGGTTTCGTCGCCACTGGGTAGCTCCGATCACTGTCTGGTGAAATCTGTGTCAGTCTACTCCCCAGCCGACCTTAATCCAGAGGGCACTCGGCGGATGTGGCGATACAAGCTAGCAGATTGGGATGAGATGCGGTCTTTTTTTGCGTCTTATCCTTGGCAGCCAGTGTGTTTTTCTTCAGACGATCCCTCCACTTGCGCGGATGCCGTTACAGATGTAATCAGAATGGGTATGGAGTACTTTATTCCATACTCGGATTTACCTCTGTCCGGCAAAGCTCGCCCTTGGTTTGGTTCCCAATGCAGACGCGCTGAAGCGCAGAAGCATGAAGCTTACCTTGCCTGGGTTGATGCTCGACACCGCAAAGCAAGGGACATACGTCAGAAGAAAAATGCCTTCAATAAGGCTGCCAAGTCCTGCAAGAAGGTCTTGCAGAGGGCTCGTTTTGACCACATAAGCCGCATAGGGAACAGACTAGCTTCGTACCCTGCAGGTAGCAAAGCGTTCTGGTCTCTGGCTAAGTCGGTTGAAGCGAACTTCTGCCGCCCCTCACTGCCTCCAATGCTGAAACCTGATGGGACACTGGCCCACGCTGCTAAAGAGAAGGCCGATTTGTTTGCCTCTCTTTTTGCAGAGAATTCACGTCTCGACGCTGGTAGTTCGTTACCTCCTCCGTCGCCTGGCAGGTCGGCCTCAATGCCAGACATACATATACGCCAGTCGGAGGTGCGGAAAACGCTACGCAGTCTTGACGTGAGTAAGGCTAGTGGTCCGGATGGTATCCCAGCTATTGTTCTGAGGACTTGTGCACCTGAACTGTCTCCTGTATTGACGCGCTTGTTTCGGCTCTCTCTTAAGTCTGGTCAAGTGCCTAAATCGTGGAAGCTGGCTAACGTGCAGCCTGTGCCTAAAAAAGGTAGTCGTGCCGACCCTGCCAACTACAGGCCCATTTCGGTCACCTCCATACTCTGTAAGAGCATGGAGCGTGTCCTGAACCGCAGGCTCCTGGCGTACCTAGAGTCTAATGACCTCCTCAGTGACCGACAATATGGCTTCCGCCAGAATCGGTCTACTGGGGATCTTCTAGTGTACGCCACCCACATCTGGAGTGAGGCTATAGAGAAATACGGGGAAGCCCTGGCGGTTTCCCTCGATATTTCCAAAGCCTTCGACAGGGTATGGCACGATGGCCTTATAATCAAGCTTTCATCGTATGGCCTGCCCGCTGGTTTTTGTGTGTGGATATCAGATTTCCTGAGGGGCAGATCCATTCGAGTGGTCATTGATGGCTGCTCGTCAGATCTAATGGCAATCAACGCCGGTGTCCCCCAGGGATCAGTACTCTCTGCAACATTGTTTTTGCTGCATATAAATGATCTGCTGATGCCCGGAACCTTTGGGTACGCAGACGACAGCACTGTTGTAGAGAGTTACATGTCCACCGCTAGAGCCAGCGCGGCCGAAATCCAGGCGCATAGAGAGGCCATGATTGGTCGCATTAACCTAGCCCTCAAGGCTGTCTCCGATTGGGGCGATGCCAATTTGGTTAGTTTTAATGCGTCAAAAACACAAGCGTGTCTATTCTCCGCAAAAAAGAGGCCTTTCGATCTGACCCCCACTTTCCGAAATGTTGCCGTACCGATTACCGACCACCTGGAGCTTCTTGGCGTAACCTTGACTCCAACCCTCAACTTTGGTTCGTATATTGAGTCGAAAGCTCAATTAGCGGCCAAAAAGCTGGGCGTGCTCTCAAAGGTGCGACGGTACTTCACACCGGAACAGCTGCTGACTCTGTATCAGGCTCAAGTTCGGTCGTGTATGGAGTATTGTTCGCACCTTTGGGATGGCTCTGCTAAGTATCAGCTTCAGGCGTTGGAGTCGATTGAGAACCGGGCCAAGAAGCTCATAGGTAATGAGTTCATGTGCAACGCGAGGCTTCAAAGTTTGGAGCATCGCCGCAATGTTGCGAGTCTGTCGGTTTTCTATCGGTTGCATTTCGGAGAGTGCGCGTCTGAATTACATCAGCTAATTCCTCCGGCCCCTTTCCATTATCGGACGAGCAGGGAGACGGCTAGGAGGCACCGCTATACAGTTGAAGTTCCAAAAATCCGTACGAAGCGTTTCGCTTCCACATTTATTGTGCGGACCATTAAACTGTGGAACTCATTGCCGGAATCCCTGTTCCCTCTGAACTATAACCTTACTGTCTTCAAGGCGAGAGTGAATCGGTTTCTTCTAGGCAAGCGCGCTCCACCCTAGATCGCAACATCACTTAACATCAGGTGAGTTTCGATCAAGCGCTTGCCTATCCATCATAAAAAAAAAAAAAAAAAAAAAAACGGATTTTAATGAAATTTGAAATGGAGAAAAGGTTAGACCTTGGATTAATATAAAGGTTACTTACTATCCCGAAAACTCAATTAGTTACGTTGTGATGCACATAAGATGATTTTATCATAATCGATCCAGACGTCTGCTATTTTGAGAGCTCCAAACTATTTGATATCCATCTATATAAACGATGTTCAAAGCCGTTAAGTAATTTCGTAGTTATGACGTGCCAGACAGAAAAAACATAAAAAATAGTTTTTTGGTTTTTGTAGGGGCTGGCTTCAAAAGAAAAGTAACAGATCTATTGTTTTTTTTGAGAAAAATGTTTAATGCTCAGACACTTGATTTCTACTGTCTTATTATATACATTGATTACGTGACTGCATTTCTAACATATTCAAACTCCACTGTACAGGATGGCTTTGAGTGTTAAATTAAAACAGAATCAACTGATGTCATCTACTTTGTATCCCAGCCTATTAATATCATCAGCCTTAAAGCGAATAATATTGCTGGCCACCTGTTAAATAATCAACAAGGGGCTTCCGGAAATAAGATGTTAAGCCGGTACCATAGAAATTATTTTATAAATTTTGAGTTTACAGTTTTGTTCATTATATATCATAAACAGTAAAACATATTAAACAATTAGCTTAAATACCGTATAAAGAACAACTCTAAGACTATTTATACTTATTTTAACTAATAATAACTATGATAGTAATAAGCTAAATTAAATGTAAATCTGTCATAAACGTACAAGCTGGCACGGTCGTAGTACATAATTACATTTAGATAAATATAATACTAGTAGCTAGTTGTTATTTATAATAAGATTTAATAAGAAATTAGTTTATAACCTAGAGTACCTAGACATAAGTTTTTAAAGGGCGCTGTTAGCCTAATAAAAACCTAGTATATTAAGTTAATGTTGTGTAGAATAAGAACGCTGTACTTACAAATTATAATAATTATGCTAATAAAGTACTTTCAAAATCAAAATCAATTAACTATGATAAAGTATAAAAAATAAGATAATTCGAAACCAATCTCCAATACGTATCTTTAATAGCTCATGTAGCTAACTAAGGTGATTCTGACGCGATCATTGAAGTTAAGCAACGGTCGATGCGGATAGTCTTTGGATGGATATCCATGCAAAACTCTAAGTCGGATGACACGTTAAATTGACCCGGCTGTTAGTCTAAGTACAACCAGTAGTAAGCCAGCCTTCGAGCGGCCAAGATAGATAGATAGATGAACTCTTTATTGGGAAAATAAAGGTACAACACAAAATAAAAAGTAACAACACAAATGTATGCCACAAACGGCGGCCTTATCGCTAACAGCGATCTCTTCCAGGCAACCTTTGGATGGAAAGAAGAGCTATGGTGTCGAGAGTTTTCACACTCTCGACACCATAGCTTGGCCACTTAGCTCATACGAAGAAGAAGAATAACTGTAACAGATCGTGGCATTTCTCTAATGTTACTGGTTGGTTCGAATAAGAATCGAATCTAATTCCCAATGCACTAGAGTACGCTCGAGTACCTTATAAAGATTTAATCGAATAGTCTAACACTCTACCGATATCTCGATTTTAGTAGCTCTATCTGTGCGATTCTGATCCCTGGAGATTATCCAACTACGTAATCTCACTAATATCAAAAAGGCAAAAGTTTGTAAGTAAGTAAGTATGTGTGTTACTTCTTCGCGTTTAACAGCTTGGATCAATTTTGATGAAAGTTTGTTTGAAGTTAACTAAACCTCTAGATGAACAGAAATACTTTTATTTCGAACTAATCCAGGTGGCATCGTGGCGCGTTATTAGTTTTAAGGCGACAAAAGCAAAAATCTTTAACTAAGTACAGTTTTTCGATTTTTTTAATGCCTTAAAGACTGTCTGAAGAACAACTCTAATAACATTTATACCAAATCAGATTTATAAATATGAAAAACACAACTTGTTAAGAAATAATGATTTTAGTTTTTTTAAACCACTTTTATCTCTAACTCATAAGTGTGACAAGATATCAATTTATCTATAATAATAAAACCTTAAGACAATATAGCCTTAAGATGGGAATTTGTCTATACCTAAAGTATATCCATAGGTTATGTATGAATATAAAAATGGGATCAGATCTATTTAATCTACCATTTTATTAACTTGACTCTAGTTTCTTTAACTGGATTTTTATTTTTAAATCTTGCTCATACTAAACGTGAGCTTGAGAATATTACACTTGTAAACTAAAGATTAAAAAAACTGACAAAAAAGTCTATAATGGCCGTCGTGTTTTTGAAAATAACAACATCTTATGTATTCTATTGGTACCCATATCGAAGGAGTTGTGAAAAAAATGTGTATTCAACCATTTTGTGTTGGTGACAATATTAGACCGGATATCATCAGATATAGCTAAGAACACCAACGCTATAAAACAAATTGCTCGATCTAAAACATTCTTGTCTTACGTCAAATCTAAGAGTCTAAATATATACATAGCTAAAGTTCTAAATGCATTATGATGTAAAAAATCATAACGATTCTCAAAATCATGTACCACTAGGAAAAAAAACACACACTAGTGTTGTATTAAGTTATAATATAAAGAAATTTAAAACTGAAAACTAAACTGACTCCCAACTAACACACTTTTCAAACAAGACATTTCTCATTTCACTCATTTCAAATTGATTCATCCATTCGGAAGCTAAAATTGCATAGACACACGTACACGTTTTTCTGCGTCGATTATCAAAAACAAATTTCAAGAACTTACCTAAAACTGTGATAGAACTTGATACAAACATGCTGAGTAGCCACACTAAAGCTATCTTGATGACAACTACCCTCTTCGTGGAATGATGACGGCTTTTTAATGGATTCCGAATACCTAGGTACCTGAAACAAGATGAAAAAAAAAACATTTAAATTTACAAAACATAAATTCCTCATCGCCAGTTAAACAAATACGTAAAGTCAAAATTTAAAACAAAATTTTAAAACAATAACATATATTTTTAATCAGACCAGTAGTGTTGGAGATTTTTTTTTTTTTTGCTCAAACACACATTTATTACAAGCATTTTTTCACCTTAAAGTCTAGTCTTTAAAAAATAAAAAAACTAACAAAGTGCCTAATCTAAACCTTATGTAAGTAGTCTACTCTTTAATGCTCCCGGTACAAAATTGAAGTTGATAAATAATGACGACATCGTTGGCGTAAAGGTTACCATGCCAGACTGCCAATAAGAAGGTTCCGGGTTTGATTCCCGGCACGGCCTACTTTCGGGGTGGCAACATCTTTGTGCTAACTAAATTTGTTGGCTGTAGATCTGGGTGTTAAATTTGTATCTATATAAAATATGTATGTATGTATATGTAGTATATCAGCTGTGTTAGCAACCATAATACGAACTAGAAATGGTTCAGTATGGGGTTAACCAGCCGTGTGTGAAATGTGTCCTAATATTAAAGAAAATATTAAAAATAATAATTGTATAACTTGTGTAAATATTTTCCAACAGTTCATTCAAACCTTTACATAAAAAATGTTAATTACAATTCAATCCTCTTCTTTAAAAGGTTTCATTACCATAGGTCACCAAAGTCGAACCAAGAACTCAAGTATAATGCGAAAGCGATGAATAAAAAAGCTTCGTTAAATAACTTTAATTGGAAAAACGCCCTCAACAATCTTCATAACAGCTTCCAATTAATTGGATTAACGATCAATCAACGCCAACTAGAAGTGTTTTTACTGGCTTTCGGAATATAATAAAGATGTATTTGGAAAATAGAGATCGCACTGAAACATTATTGAGCAATTAATGCAATAAGAACTAAATTGAAATGTTTATTCAAAAACAAAGTCACAAACATTATGTAATATTTAAGGCAAAGGTAAGGCCAAAATATTAATTTTAATGTTTTGTTCGCTATAAATTGTAAATGGAAAAATATCAAAAAAATTGCTTAAAGGCCGTTTTATAGTGCCAAAATAAGTATAAATATTCTTAGAGTGGTTCTGTAGACGAACGGTCCTTAAGCAATTATTTCGATATTTTTTTCGTAAACAAGTAAGTACTCTAAACATGTGTTTATGCAGTGCCCCTGGTGAATAATCACCAAAAAAACCTATTTAGAAGAACGTGCACCGATCAAACCCTTTTTACTGAAACTTCTACCTGTAGTTTTACTTAGTAGTTTTGGGGATATAGAAAGGAATCTTAATAGCAACACATATTTGCACAAACATCCTCTTACCCCAAATGCATAAAAACGGTCTACGATCCGTCACAAGTAAAAAAGATGAAAGCCCGGATTTAACATAATCGATTTTCCATACCGGTGTAAGTTGAATGGAGGCGTGGTGATCGCTCGGAGGGACCAGGCTATTTTTCATATATTTGTCAACTGTTATCTCAATTTTTTTTATTAAATTTTCTTTTAAATATTTTTTTGTATTTATTGTATATCTTGCAGTCTTTTAGTGAGTCAGTAATAAAATAATAATAATATCTATTTTAGATCACAGCGGAAATCCACTAAAATTATAGATTTTATTTTAGCTGCACTCTTTTACTCAAGACGAAGATAAGAACGAAACCTTGATTTTTCAGTTTGTTGGAAAAAATATCTAAAAAGGCCATTCAAGCTGACGACCTCGTTGGCGTAAAGGTTACCATGCCAGCCTGCTAATCAGAAGGTTCCGGGTTCGATTCCCGGCCCGGTCAACATCTTTGTGCTTATCTAAATTTGTTGGCTGTGGGTCTGGGTGTTAAATATGTATTTATATATAATATGTATGTATGGATATGTAGTATATCAGTTGTGTTAGCAACCATAATACGAACTAGAAATGGTTCAGTATGGGGCTAACCAGCCGTGTGTGAAATGAGTCTAAAGAAAAAAAAAAAAGGGACCTCTCTTTATAATCTAATATAAATTTAAAATAATACTTATTGTGGTTAACTGGTTCAGAAAACTTAATTTTAGATTTTTTGAACTAGTTTTATTCCTAATTTGTACCAAAATAAGTATAAACAGCAATTTTTTCTTTTAAGATTTATAGCAAAACTGTATATTCATGATTTTGCCCATATTTTGACTTAAGATTCTCATAACCATTCCATTTGTAATAATAGCAGGAAAAACTACATGTATGTAAGCTCAGGTGCCCAGAACATAATGTATTCCTCACACGCTGCAGCCTGCAGTGCCGCGCCCGTCGTAAATCTACCGAGAATACCTCATTTCCCGCCAAGAAATTGATGAGTTTTTAAGGTAACCCCCGATACGTTGTGAGCAGGAGAATAAATGTAGCTGCGGCAAAGCGATACAGCATATTTGCAGGTTGCAGATGAATTTCAATCTTATCTTTATTCCCTTTTTTACACGCTTTATTATATATTCCCTTTTTTACAGGTGAAGCCAATGGTTCACCTGTATGTTTGTTTGTAACTGACTTCTTTGGGCGCGATTTTGACCCACTTTAAACGGCCAGATTTCGTTCAAACTTTGTAGATTTATTGAAGACCGATAACAATACACTAATTTGATATAATTATTCCATTTTTTTTGTACTTTTGTTTGTATTTTTGTTTGTATCCGACTTCTTTGGGCGCGATTTTGACCCACTTTAAACGGCCAGATTTCGTTCAAACTTTGTAGATTTATTGAGGACCGATGACACAAAAATGACTTCAATTGGGTTGCACCACCTTAATTTAATCAAAATGTTAAAGTACCAATTAGGTCAAGTCAACTACTTAGGCATTATTAATTAATCATTGCAAAAATGGTAAATATTTTGTCCAAAACTAAGTTATTTTAAAGGAATTGTTGAAACTAAGTTATTTTAAAAATATACATTCTTTACCAATACTTAGCTATAAGTTATTTCAATTTCAGTCAGTTTCAAAGCGATTCTCCCTAGATGCAATGTATTACTTTCATCCCGCTCCTCAGACAACTTCAGACCTACTTTCAGAGTATGAGTATTGAAAAAAAAATTTTGATGACGCAAGCAGGTAGCCTCCCTGATGCAGCGGATGTGGGACAGCACCAACTACCTACCTAAACTTTATAGCTGATAGGATCGAAAGTCCTCTGTTGGGCAGGATGACCCAACTGCATGTTCTGCTGTGACATCGTTGTGCCAAGAGGATCAAATTAGTATAGGATTTTGTAATGTTAAGTATAATATCAGTTTTGTTGTTGTTAATTTAATGTTACTGAACTATGTTTTTATTTTATGGCTTGTTATGTATTTGAAAAATCTGTAGATAAATTCCGCAATAAATATTATCGAATTGAATTGAATATAATAAAATATTCAATTATAATATATTTTTTTCTATCAAATCATTTCATAATTATCATACAAGCAGATCAGCCTAAAATACAAAAAACTTATGTTTTGTAACTTAAGTTTTCGTTTTGACAAGAAGTGAGGTGTTTTTTCAGCAGCTTGTATGGAATTTGTTTCCCATAACGTATCATACGTAAGTTATGTTAAAGTGCCTACGACCTGCTACGTTGATTCTACAATAGTCTACGGCGTAGAGTACGGCTTCTACGAAATCAGTAGTAGTTAAAAATCTAAACATATTTGTATTTTTTTCACTCTGCCACGAACTGATTTCAAGTATTACTATATGGACTGACGTTAATCTTCATCTTCTTCTTCGTATGGGCGAGAGTTATCAAGACGCCCGAAATTCTATGCTGTTTGTACCAAGTCTAACAGCATTTTAATAATACTAATAGATTTCGGAACAGAAATCGATTTTATTGAGCTTTGTACAAACTACACGTAAGAATCTCATATCTTATGAACCATTTTATCCAGGATACATTTATTTATATTTATTTTCTTCCAAGAATTTTTGACAATGACATTTATAATGTTAATTTAATAAGACACATGAAAATGATTATGCACATTTCTGTTACCAAGCTCACAAATTGAATCTCTATGATATTTCTTATGTAGTATTAATGTATATTTATGAAAAGGTATATTTAAAATGTATAAATAAATAAAAAGGGCTGTAGAGTACATACATTAGGATAAATTTCAAACCAAATCAATAGGTTTTGACAGTGACATTTATAATAATTATTAAATAAAAAACATGAAACTAAAACAAATGATGATTATGCACATATGTACGTGTTAAGCTTACCTATCTCACAAATTGAAAATGTATGTCTCATCTAGTCTCTTTGCAGTTTAGGTAGATCATGAAGATTGATGTAGCGAACAAAGTAGATTCTCGTAAAATTCGCAAATTTTACGAGACTAAAGTTTACAAGCTCCTTTTATATACAAAACTAGCAACGTTCCATAATGTTTATGACTATATTATAACACGTATACTTGTAAATTTGGTAGTAGCACTGATGTAGAACTTAAAAAAATTAATGCAGTTTTTGTGCTGTTTGTTATTATTAAATTTTATTTGACTAAATAATTATGCAAAATAATAAAACTTTCTTAAACTTTTGCTTGTTGAGTAAATTTCATTTTTATATTTTGGACTTGCCAGTATGTAGGTTTTTGATTAATAAAATCAAACAAGCTATTTATATTATTTCGTTTTATTTTAATAACTTCCGTTTTTTCTAACAGTAAAATGACACGAAACAAATTCATCATAAACGACCAAAAAGAGATGGTACGATCTAAATCATAGACAAAACAACTAAAATCACGTCAAATATGGAAAATTTAGGTAGTTTTAGAAGAAAAATTAAATGGTAGTTTTAGAGCTGATACAACTGGGTGCGTTCTAAAATCGCTTACATTTTCCATATTTGACGTGATTTTAGTTGTTTTGTGTGGGGTTCAGATCGTGCTGTCTCTTTCTGTTCACTTATGATGAACAGTGGACAGAGCTATTCTAAATTTAGTTTAGTCGTGTGTTCGCCAGAATTGACACCATTGTCAATTTTTATTACTGCATTATGTGTATTTTCATTAAATTTATTAAGAGTTAAGAGTAAAGTACCCTGTATTACTATATGTACTATATGTAATTCACTGGATATAGAACACATATCCTTCCTTCCTCAAAGAAATTCTCTCCCATAGTAACGTCAAATGATATCACTGTTACGGTGGATTACTGTAATTTCCTCAAGACCAATGAGAATTGAGACCTGACTTGTGAAAAAATTTTATGAAAATATTCTACCACACAATTGTTGATGAATTATGTAATTATGTATAAAGATTCTCAGACCTATATAGATATCGATAAATTTTGTCAAATTAGGTCAAGCCGTTTCGGAGGAGTACGATTTCTAATATTGTGACATGGAAATTAAATATACATATAAGAATATAAGTCCGGTTTTCCTTCCTCTAGAACGCACGAACCGATTTCTACGGTTTTCTATTTGTTGGATAGATCTCGGGCTCCGTGAGGTTTGTAGAAAACAAAATTCATGGAAAAATCAGTTATCAATAAAATAGACCCACATGCGGACGGATCCGCGGGCAACAGCTAGTATTTACTAAAAAGTAAGGTTAACTACAGCTTTACGGCTTTTTTTCTTAGCTATGTTTGATAAAAATACGAGTAAATACAATATGCAGCCATATTATATTTATGTTGTTTACAACACAAAATGTAATGACAAGAGGATATTTTTTAATTTTATTTTAACATATAAAACATCAATGTCAAAAAAAAAATCAGCGGTAAGCATGCAATATCGAAGAAATTTAAACTAAAAAGATTTTTCCATTTAATATTCACACTTTACTCTGCATTAGACACATTTCGTATTTGCCGCAAAATAAACGTAGACATTCCAAACACACTCAGTGAAACCCTAAACCTGAAATAGACTTTCCAAAAGTCCCGTCTGGCGGATAATTTAATCCGGATTTGTATTTCTGAAGGTTGTTGTAATTTTGAGATGAAGGGATTTCACGTGTTACAGGAATGTTAGAAATGTTATTTTTACAGATCTTTTTTATAATTTATTAATGGCATAAACAGCCCGCTATACGTTTCACGAGGAGAGAAAAGGATCCGAAAACGTCCCACCATCTCAATCTACCACCCTGGTAAAGTACGGGTTGGTGGATGACACATATCTTGGATATTGTCATCCACAGACATATCGGTTTCTTTACGAAATTTTCCTTCACCGCAAAGCGAGTGCAAATCCACACATAACTTGAAAAAAGTCATTGGTCGGGCCGGAATCGAACCAGGAGCCGTCAGATTGAAAGGCGGACGTTTTTCCCATCGAACCACACTCGCTTTCTTATTTTTAGTAATAAATATTTATTTATTACTAAAAAATATGAAAAATTCAAGTTATTATAACTATTATAACGTGTCATCCGACAAACGGTAGCACCCAAAAGAAAAGTTCACCTTTTACAAGCTTTGTGCATCCAAAATCAAAAACCCATCCAAAAACTGTCCGCGTAATTGTTGCTTAACCTCGATGATCGCGTCAGATCACCTTAGTTAGCCGAGCTAAGATCATAAATTAAAATAATAAGTAATTAAAAAAGTCTGCTGATATGTATATATTTGATCGAAGCTGCTGATTGGCGTATTTTAATTTAAATACTCGTTTAAGGTCCAAAAGGTTAACAAAAGTCACGTCCATAATTTTATGGGTCGCAGAGCATTTGATAAACCCCAAGATGTGAACTGGCTCGGTTCATAAAGGAGACAAGTTTGAGTGACATCTCCACGGATAATAAACATAATGAAGTCGTGTGACATTGCTACCCTTTATTAGAACGCACAATGTTGCCGGGAGAATATTGTGCCTTTTATCTGTCTCTGGAATTTGAGCTGAGAAAGTCAATGCCTTTTCTTGTTTTCTTACTTCAGATACAGTTGCACTGAAATCTTAAATTAAATATTCTGATATTATTATTATTGGCCAGATAATTAATAGGTACATATCAATTAAAAAAAGTTAAAACAACACTTAATAATTTACATCGCGCCACAAACGGCGGCCTAATCTCTAAAAGCGATCTCTTCTATGCAACCTTTGGATGGAAAGGAGTTGAAAGGACGAGAAAAGGAGGGGATGCACAATAAAGAATTTTAATTGATATGTACCTATTAATTATCTGCCGAATAAAAAGTTAATTTATCTAACTCAAGTTAAACTTTTCGATCATACACCTGACCAGTCAACACATATTGGATCAGCCGTAACTTTAAGAAAATTCATTGTACCTAAGTGTGAGGAAATCTTAAATGATAAAATTAACTTTTGCGAAAAACATAGGCACAAAAAAGTTTTGGGTGGATTACTTCTAAACGTGCGGTTTACGAAAACCAATCTTAATTCTAAGAATATCTGAAAATGAATTATACTGTGCCCCAAAGTTTTATGAAAGAAAATTCAAATCCAATAAAAATTTCATACCAATAAAATAAACCACCTGTCTCGTATTTCTTTTGTTTTCTTAAGAATGTTAAGTTTGTTGCAATTCTACGTTCTGATAGAAACGTGTGTCTCTACAGTCGGTAACGAATAATAGCTTTAAATCGTGATCCTATTTGAGTTTTCTTTAAATTCAAATTTAATAATAACATTTGCTATCTTGGATCACCAACATACCAAATGTTATACTACGTTAAATGTTTACATTTCATGGCCAAAAAAAACATGCATAAGCATAGCATAAGCAGCTCACTATACGTTCCCACTGTTGGGTCTCCGAGCCTTCCCCCACCAATAGACATACATAGGCCATGATTCATCACGCTAGCCAAGTGCGGGTTAGCGGATGACACACAGGTCGGTTTCCTCGCGATGTTTTCCTTCACCGTAAAGCGAGTGCAAATCCACACATAACTAGAAAAACAAGTCATTGATGTAAGGCCAGTATCGAACCAACCATCTGATAGAAAAAACAGATGTTTTTTACTACAGTGTTTTTCGTTTTCAATCGCAAAAAAGCACTAGTTAAATATTATCATTAATAAATGATATTTTAAGCTGCGCCTTGTTTAAAATACCGACACCGTATTGAAAGGGGTAATCCCGCTGATCTTTTGATGAAAACATTATGCGCGATCGAAGATAAGCCTTTGAGAAGGCTTTATTGAACAGATATGAATAAAGAGCCGTGTTGGTGACTTATAGGACCTCTTTTCAACGCCTTGCTAAAAATTTCTGCTAAGGATTTGGGCCCCGTATAATGAAGTGTCTATTGTGTTTTTAAAAAGGCTTTGGTAGTTACGCTGTCGATTTTTTTATCGTCATAGTTTAATTTATAAGTAATAAAATAGAATATTGTCATCGCGCCATAATTTTACTTACATTTCACTTATTTAGGGAGTGTGGCTCGGAGGTAATAATGTGTGTTTTTCAATTAGACGGCCCCTGTTTCGATCCCGGCCCTTCACCAATGACTTGTTTTTCAAGTTATGTGTGGATTTGCACTCGCTTTACGGTGAAGGAAAACATCGTGAGGAAACCGGCATGTTTGAAGACTACAATATCCGAAGACGTGTGTCATCCACCAACCCGCACTTGGCCAGCATGGTAGATTATGACCTATATCTCTCTCCTCGTGAGAGAAGGCCCCGAGTCCCAGCAGTGGGAACGTGTAGTGGGCTGCTTATGCATGCAGCTATTTAAAACGTCGTCACACCATCGAATCAAGAGTTGTTGTAATATTGACAACCTCGTTGGCGTAATGGTTACCATGCCGGACTGCGAATCAGAGAATGCCAGGTTCGTTTACCGGTATGGCCAACACAATTTTCTAAATTTTTAACCGACTTCAAAAAAGGAGGAGGTTATATATTCGACTGTATGTTTTTTTTTTTTTTTATGTATGTTCACCGATTTCTCAGCCGTTAGTGGACCGATTCTCAAAATTCTTTTCTAATTGAAAGAGTATAGTCCTGAATTGGTCCCATTGTCACCAAGTTAGGATCTGATCATGGATTCCTAGAGAAATCGAAGGAAAACCTAAAAAGTTAGGTTATTTTTACGCTCAAACGAGATTCACGCTCGTTTGGCTGTACTGATATTCATGAAATTTGAGGTGAAAATAGGTAAGATTATATGTTAACACATAGGCTACTTTTTATCCCGAATATAATTACTGTTCCTCTGGGATGCACCAAATAACACATAAATCTTTATAACTCCTTCACGCCCGAACGGCTGTACTGATATTGATGAAATTTGAGATGAAGATAGGTTAGACTATGTGTTAACACATTGGCTACTTTTTATCCCGAAAATAATTACTGTTCCTGTGGGATGCACCGAATAACACCGGACACACTGATTTCGCTTAAATTTGATATGGGGGTAGACCTTGTATAACACGAAGTTTACTTTTATCTTAAAAGTAATTGCTGTTCCCGTGGGATACCCAAATAACTCAAAAACCTATTTTACTTCTTCGCGCTCATAATATGGCAATACAGATTTAACTTTGTAAAATTAGCAGCCTAATAGTCTGGCATAATATAATATATAATAACAAAGGTAATCTGACGCGAACATTGAGGCCAAGCTACGGTCCATGCGGCCAGTCTTTGGATGGGAAACCATGCACAAGACTTTCATAAAAAAAAAATATCTGGGCGTTAGTATGCATCGGATAACACGTTAATTTGTAGGTCCTGGATGCTACTCTTAGTACAAGCAGTTGTCAAACTAAATCAGGGCCTTGAAAAACACTCGACACCAGAGCTTGGCCACTAAGGTCATACTATGTGGAAGAAGGAGCTATAAAATTTGATATATCATTAGACAAGACCCTCGGCGCTCGCTTCGCTAGCAGTAATCCCGCTTCTTTCGTAATTTCTCCCAGGATGTTTTGGGCTTATGACACTCCAAATATTATGTAATTTGTGCTGCTTGGACTTCTTTATGCTGAAACGGCTCGAATAAATATGGTAAAAATTTTCGCGCTCGCTTCGCTCGCGCATAGCTCGCTTCGCTCGCATCTGGCTCGCTACGCTCGCAATTGGTTCTAGTACGTTTTGGGTCATAGCTTATGACACAACAAACATTATGTAATTGTGCTACTTTGGACTTCTTTATGCTCAAACGGCTCGAATAAATATGGTGAAAAGTTTCGCGCTCGCTTCGCTCGCGCATAACTCGCTTCGCTCGCATCTGTCTCGCTTTACTCGCGATTGGTTCTAGTACGTTTTGGGTCATAGCTATATGACACAACAAACATTATGTAATTTGTGCTGCTTTGGACTTCTTTATGCTCAAACGACTCGAATAAATATGGTAAAAATTTTCGCGCTCGCTTCGCTCGAGCATAGCTCGCTTTGCTCGCATCTGGCTCGCTTCGCTCGCGATTGGTTCTAGTACGTTTTGGGTCATACCTTATGACACAACAAACATTATGTAATTTGTGCTACTTTGAACTTCTTTATGCTCAAACGGCTCGAATAAATATGGTAAAAATTTTCGCGCTCGCTTCGCTCGCGCATAGCTCGCTATACTCGCGATTGGTTCTAGTACGTTTTGGGTCATAGCTTATGACACAACAAACATTATGTAATTTGTGCTACTTCGGACTTCTTTATGCTCAAACGACTCGAATAAATATGGTAAAAATTTTCGCGCTCGCTTCGCTTGCGATTGGTTCTAGTACGTTTTGGGTCATAGCTTGACACAACAAACATTATGTAATTTGTGCTACTTTGGACTTCTTTATGCTCAAACGGCTCGAATAAATATGGTGAAAATTTTCGCGCTCGCTTCGCTCGCGCGTAGCTCGCTTCGCTCGCATCTGGCTCGCTTTGCTCGCGATTGGTTCTAGTACGTTTTGGGTCATAGCTTATGACACAACAAACATTATGTAATATGTGCTGCTTTGGACTTCTTTATGCTCAAACGGCTGATCAAATAGGGTGAAAGTTTTCGCGCTCACTTCACTCGCGCATAGCTCGGTTCGCTCGCATTAGTTCCTGGGACGTTTTGGGTCAGAGCTTATGACACTGCAAATATTATGTAATTTGTGATGTGATGTCAACTTCTTGTGAAGTTAATTTGGCTCTCCATAGCTAAAACTAAAATAATATCATTACTAACCACTAAAAATTTAAAAATAAATTTGTTTTAAAAAACAAACAACCGACTTCAAAACCATAACTAAAAAGGGAAAAATAATTTTATGCCTACTTCAAATCAAGAATATATAAGTGGAATCGAAGAGTTTATTTCATGTACTTAGAAAAAACTTTTTTCAATTTTTATTAATCCTGTTTTCTTGGAGTCGGTGCCATCTTAGAAGAACAAATTATTGTTTGTTAAAAAAAACACTATTCAATTATCTTTCCATCCTGGCACCGACTCCAAGAAAACAGGATTAATAAAAATTGAAAAAAGTTTTTTCTAAGTACATGAAATAAACTCTTCGATTCCACTTATATATTCTTGATTTGAAGTAGGCATAAAATTATTTTTCCCTTTTTAGTTATGGTTTTGAAGTCGGTTGTTTGTTTTTTAAAACAAATTTATTTATTGTATTTTGTATTTATATATGAATATTACCGCGAAGGTGTGGAATTCTTTGTCTAGCTCCCTGTTCCCTGAGAGTTACATTCTGCGGTTTTCATAGCAAGAGTGAACCGGGTTTTTTCTAGGTAAGCGTGCTCTACCTTAGATCATAATTTCGCTTGCCATCAGGTGAATAGTGATCAAGCGCAAGGCCATTTTATGTAAAAAAAATGTTTTAACAATATCATTTTACAATGGTTTTATCATTGAACCTAGATTATTAAATTTACCCCCAGATGTAAAATAGCGAAATCTGTACAAAAAAAATATTGACATAAAATACATTCTTCTTTTTATGTAAAACAATTTGTATAAAAATGTTAGGTCTAAGATAAATCGCCACACACCCTCCTTAGTATCCACAAATCTAATATAATAAAGCGGAAGAGTTTGTTTGTTTGTTTGTTTGAACGCACTAATCTCAGGAACTACTGGTGCGAATTGAAAAATTATTTTTTGTTGAATAGACCATTTATAGGCTTTAGGCTTATAACATTACGCTGCAACTATTTGGAGCGAAGAAATAAAAGAAAATGGTTAAAAAAACGGGGAAAATTATTCGTCATCGAGGACTTCCGTTGCGAGCGCTGTGAAAACTGTTCAAGATATCAATAAAATATGTACGAAAGAATTATTCATCTTAAAATGATCACGCGGGTGGAGCCGCAGGCAAAAGCAAGTGTGTTATATATTAAAAGGCTCGCTAGCGCACGCAAGCAGCCTAACCTAAATGGTAAATTGATGACCAGCATAAGTTTCTGCCTAAGGTTTCCGGCTTTGCCATCAATTCTTGATTTTGGACAAACCAAGTCTCGTTTTCTCCTAAATGAGACTGAACATCTGCTCATCTGGTACGGTACTGTTTGATGTTGGGCTTTGGTGTACATATTTTAGTGGGTATGAAGATTAGTAAAACCTATTTGGGTGATTAGCGCTTTTTAGGGTTCCGTGCCTAAAAGGCAGAAACGCGACCCTATTACTAAGCCTTCGTTGTCTGTTTGTCACCAGGTTGTATCTTAGAAACCATAATAGCTAGAAAGCTGAAACTATAACAAGATATTATTATGTATTTCCCGTGCCCTACTGCAAACACTAAAAAAAATTAGGAGGTGTCCCCATACAATAAACGGGTTTTTTCGTGTTTTTTTTTCGCTTTATTATAGGTATTAATAACGGTAGCTGATATGAGGCTTCACATTTTACAAATACATAAATATATTTTTAAAGCAAGATCGATTGTGTTTGGATTTGAGAAAAAACTTGGTATGGAGGTAGTGTATACTTTGAATAAGCTGTTCTGATCCCGAAATAATGCGGCAAATGGTACGTTTAGTAGAATTATAAAATGATTTACTATTTTGTTAATGAGTGTATTTCTACTTCATTTATACATGAACAATTAAAATTTGTAAACTGAATTCAATTTAAGAAATACTGAAACGATTTCGTTAAAATTCAAAGGAGACCTTTCGGAAAAAAAAGTTTTTCCTATAAGGAAACAAAAGCTCTTTTTTTATTTTTTTGATATGTTTGTACTCAAAAAGTTAATCTTAGTGAAAATATTAGCTTTTTTGTTTATAGCTTATATGTTTGCGTTTGACCATAACTTGCTTAATCTTAAACAACACTATGGTCTACGATGTTACACGCTTTCCTAGAAAAGTAAGAAATTGCGGCCGTTTTTTTATCATATAAAAAAGAAATGTCCTCAAGAAAAAGCCTCTTACCTCCCGATGCTGATAAAGCACATGTGCATGATGCTGGCGGAACAAGCCAGCACGTCGCATGTCACGTACACATTGCACCACACCACGCCCAGCGGCCAGTACCCTGCAACGGTCCAAACACGCATTATAACTAAATATACAAAACATGAAGACCTAGAAGATCATATTTATACCAAATTAAGGAGAAGGCGAAAGTCATGTCGTATAGGGAGGTCAAGGATTTGACCGAAGACAGAACTACCTAGAAAAAACTCCACAGACAAGAGCCCAGCTCTTAAATATTGAATGAATGAATACAAAACATTACCCTCGAGTATAAAATATTAATTAAAATTAAAATGCAGTTTCCTGCGGCATATTTAAATCAAAACTAAAGACTTTTCTAAGCATATCTTATATTATATATTTTTAAATGAGCAATTCTTGTATATATCTTAATATATATAAATCTCGTGTCACAATGTTTGCCCTCAATGGACTCCTAAACCACTTAACCGATTATAATAAAATTCACACACCAATTGCAGTTCGATCCTACTTGAGCGATAGGATAGTTTAAATCTCAAATTATAGTCGCAATTTTAATTTATTGCTAATTATTGTCTGTTATTATTTGACAGTCACAATTATCTGTTAACTCCAAATGATTCTAACAGATGTCGATACCTTTCGACTGGGTTGAGTAAGTAATCAATAGATGGCGCTGCTATGGTAAATCTACGAACGTGTCATTTAAGCTACACTATCTATTTTTCATACCCCTAAGTGAGGCAAAACAACGTTTGCCGGGTCAGCTAGTATTAATTAAAATTAAAATGCAGTTTCCTGCGGCATATTTATATCAAAACTAAAGACTTTCTAAAAAAGCATAACTTATATCTTTAAATGAGCAATTCTTTCTTGTGTATATATAATTGGAATCTCAGAATCGGCTCCAACGATTTTCATGAAATTTAGTATATAGGGGGTTTCGGGGGCGATAAATCAATTTAGCTAGGAATCATTTTTAGGAAATGTTGTGTTAAAAAAAACCGAGCAAATCTCGCTCAACCAGGTACTTATTATTTAACAGAATATCACGATGATAACTCTACCATATTATGTGGTAAAAATTGTGTATTTATTATTTTTTTTCTATAATTTTGACTTGTAATAATTTATTATTTACCAATAAATCTCTGTTTTCTGTTACATTTAGTCTATTCGTTATCTGTACTGATTCTTCTTCTTCTTTGTATGAGCTAAGCTAGTGACCGAAAGTCGAGAGTTTGCAAGCCACCCGAAGGCTTCTGACTTCGCTTTACGACTTCTAGTACGAAAAATAACAGCCGGTACCTACAATTTAACGTGTCATCCGACCCACGGTAACGCCCAGATGATAATGCCACTTTTAAAACGACAGTCTTGTCGACCGTTGCTTGGTCTCGATGATCGCGTCAGATCATCTCAGCTAGCGAGCAGACGCTACTTATTTCATCTTACTACTACTTAATATAATGAATAGAATTCTTGTATAACTAAGTCTGTTCTGTGGTGTGAAAATTAAATTTTTCAGTTACTACAGAAGAGAAAAGAAAACTTTCTCCATGCCAAACTTAATCAAAATCGATTCATTTAATTAAACTTTAAAAATTAGTGTAGACACACGCACTCACAAGTTTACTAATTATGTTATCACAAGAAAGCAATAAAATTAATAAACCAAAAAAAACGACGATATCGAAAAAAATATACATATTAAATTAAAAATAAACATTAAAAATAATGAATTAGTGGTGGAGCATTTCTAATTAATTAAGGTTTCAGGCATTCCAATTAGTTGTAATCACTAAATATTGTAACATAATTTTATTTTTCTTATTTGACGACCTCGTTGGCGTAATGGTTATCATGCCGGACTGCCAATCAGAAGGTTTCGGGTTCGATTCTTGGCACGGCCAACATCTTCGTGCTAAACTAAATTTGTTGGCTGTCGATGCGGGGGTTAAATATAACGTAATATGTAGTATATCAGTTGTGCTAGCAACCATAATACAAACTAGAAATTGTTCAGTATGGGGTTAACCAGCCGTGTGTTTAATGTGTCCTAATATTTATAATAATTATAATTTTGTTATAAGAAAATAAGAAACCCGCGACACATTTAATGTCTATTTTTGTATTCTTGTGTTTACTAAAGCTGACTACAATGTAGATGAGAATTATCAACGTCTAAGAACAAACACTGTAAGAACACACATTTGTATTTGAGCAAAATCATCTAAATCTGCAGCTAAACTACAAGATATCCTCTACCAATAATTCACTTTCTTTTACCCATCAAAATTTACCGACCTTCCAAAAAATATTCTTCCTTCCTTAAAGCACCTTTACTGATAAAAGTGAAACCGTTATATGTCATCAGGGAAAATGTCATAAATATCATTTTATCGGAAACTTGCAAGGTTTTTGAATAAGTCGCTTCCGTGTTAATCAATCAGACTAATGGAGGAGTTTTACAACGCCCAGACCAATATATTTGAGTATTTTTTTGTAGATGTTGAAATTCGTATCAAATTAGCTCCATTCTACTACAGAACAAGCAGGGGCACAGCGAAGAGACACCGATTTAACTGCGAAGCTTTGGAACTCTCTTTCTGAGTCTCTTTTTCCCGAGCAGTACAATTCGGGGTCTTAAAATCTAGATTAAATAGGTTCCTTCTAGGCAAGCGTGATACATTTTAGACCGCAGTCAAGCTTAACATCAGGCAAGCTGCGGTCAAACGTAGCCTGTTCATCATATCATATTTTATATCAGGAATTAAAATACTAGAAAGGGTTGCTGTTTCCCATACAACAAAGTGTAGCGCGATTATCGAAGCAAAGCGTCGGTTGTTGCGTATAATATTTGGATGGGTTATACTAGTGGAATTTTCATTAGGGTGCTACAGTTGGTCAGATAGCATGCTAAATTGTAGGTTTCGACTGCAAGTCTTAACAAGCAGTCGATAAGCCCAGTCAAAGGCCTTCGGGCTTGATAACTCTCGACACCAGAGCTTGGCCACTTAGCTCATACGAAGAATAAAAAGATATGAAACTTAGATGGCGCTGCAAATAGAGCGTGCAGCGTAGCTGCCGCCAAATGCCACAAGGCGCGCTGCAGTCGCATATTGATATACAAATAATACAAATAATTTATTAGGCCAACTTACATTCTAAACAAACTAACATTAAATATAGGTACCTTAACTAATTAATACTAATTCTAGAAACTAAGTCTTAATGTAAGTGTGGTGCCTAGCTCCTGCAGTAGGATACCCTGTGTTTGATATGGTGGTAGTAGATTGCGTGACCCGAGTGAAGTCGTTTCTAAATAATACAAATCCTTAATAATACTTTTAAATAATCAAGTCTGCATTATTATTATATTTATTATTATTTTTGTTTTAATCTCGATCGTACTTGGTGCACAGGATTGCCATCGCTATTCAGCGTGGAAACGCGGCCAGCGTTATGGGCACCTTTGCACCGGGTACGGTCAATGGCGGGCTGTCCTGACTTTGTTTTTTGCTTATGACTTTAGAAATTGACATGATTGAAATATATAATTATAATAAATAATATTTATAATATGTACTTAACTAATTAATAAAATAAACTAAATAGTTATTATCAAGTCAATAATATTTGAAACTGTTTTTGAAATCATAATACACCATTATTAATATACTGGTATAACTACTCTACTAGAAAACACAAGAAAAATCACACAAGAAATCCGAGCTACACACCATCTGGTAACAACTTTACAATCTCAAGAAATTTCTAGAACTCGTAAAGTGCTCTTGAACTCTTGGACTCTTCTAAAATATTCAAAAACGTGATAGTTCGACGAAGCATCAGCTGTGGTTTGAGCATACATTTTCTATTTTTGTTAGAGAGCGCAGTGCAGTAAATACGTGATAAAATAACTCAGAAATAAACTGAAAAGGTACGTGAATATTAACAGGTATACATACGAGCTCGTATATTTGTGGTAAACAAGATTTTTTTTACTCATAATGGGCTTGCGTTTGTTCGCAATTCACCTGATGGTAAGCGATAATGCGATCTAAGGTGAAGAAACCGGTTCACTCTTGCCTTGATCGTACGTGCCGCACGATGCCTACTAATATAATAAATGAGAAAGTTTGTGTGTGTATGTTTGTTACTTCTTCACGCTCTAACGGTTCCTACACCTTAGATTAACACATAGGCTACGTTTTATCCCGAAAACATTACTGGTTCCCGTGGGATACGCAAATAACTTCAAAATCTATGTAGCACCTGGAACGTCAAGTAAAAGTCGGAGTTGACAGCTGACTGGTTTATTCATTTAGCACACAGTATATTGTAAAGAACTACCCGCATCTCTTAAAACCTTACAAAACCTTCAAACTCCAATGGCTGGGCCAAATTAGATGAGATTTACTTTTTTTATTTTTTATTTTATTGATGAGTAGGCTTACGTTTGACCGCAGCTTGCCTGATGTTAAGCTTGACTGTGGTCTAAGATGTAACACGCTTGCCTAGAAGGAACCTATTTACTCTGGATTTGAAGACCCCTAAATTGTACTTCTCGGGAAAAAGAGACTCAGGAAGAGAGTTCCAAAGCTTCGCAGTTCTCACAATGAAGGTCGGTTAGACCTTGGATTAACTTATGAAGATAGGTTAGATCTTGGATTAACACATAGGCTACTTTATATACCGGATCAACTTATTTTTCCCGGAATATTATAACAAATACATATCTTGTGAAAGTTTCATCTTTCTAGCTATCATGGTTTCTGAGATACAGCCTGGAGACAGACAGACATGGGAGGCTTGGTAATAGAGTCCTGTTTTTACCTTCTAAGTGCGGAACCTTAAAAAGAAAAAATAACCAAGTTCTAGTTTGGCTCGCGCATGAAAGGTTCCGTACCATTGTTGTATGGGAGCCGCCCCTTAAATATAAGTTTTTATAAATTTATTTTTCAATTTAATACGTAATTGAATATTCTGTTAATGTATAGAGGGTCTAGCAAATATTGTTATAAAAATCGATTTAAAAACTACTTAAAATTACGTTTGTTGTATGGGAGTCTCTCTCAAATTTTTATTTTGTTTCAATTTTATAATTTAATGTGATGGTGACAGACAGCGGAGTAATATTTTTTTTTATTAGTAATAGGGTCCCGTTTTTACCTTTTAATTGCGGAACCCTAAAAATAAAACTGAACTCCCGTTGAAAGGTCACGCGTAAGTAATTCAATATTTATCATAACCGTACATGATTGTTCAGCGTTGTTTGAAACTCATTGAATTATCAATAATTGGGCAAGCAGTACAAGTTTTTCTATTTCAATAAATAAAATTAATGATTTTTCTTTTCTAATATACCTAAGTTGAAATAAGTTGAGCAATTGCTTAGTGAATTGTTAAACTTCTTCTCTTCTTAATAATTCAATTTGGATTTCGTTAGAACTGTGTATGAGCTAGAGAAATTAACTGCGTAACTTTTTAATAAGCATACGTTCCTACTGCTGGGACTCGGGACCTTCTCTCGCGAGGAGAGAGATATAGGCATAATGCACCACGCTAGCCAAGTGTGGGTTGGCGTATGACACACGTCTTTGGATATTGTGGTCCTCAAACATGCCGGTTTCCTCGCGATGTTTTCCATCGCCGTAAAGCGAGTGCAAATCTACACATAACTTGAAAAACAAGTCATTGGTGTAGGGCCGGGATCGAACCTGGGGCCGCCTGATTGAAAAGCAGACGTTTTTACACCGAGTCACATTCGCTTTTTTCCACGCTTAACTATTTTTAAATACAGACTCTCAATTTTCCAGACTAGGCATAGTCAACCATAGGCCACTAACCTATCCGTGATTTGACATTTATATTTACATGTCCCGCTAGTCAAGTGCCTAGCTGTTGTGTGTAAACGGCTATTTTTAATTTCTATAACGGCCATATTCGAGTAAAATTTATAGTTCTTCTTCTTGAGCTAAATGGCAAAGCTTTAACATTGTGACATGGAAATTTTACATTTAGAATAGATAAGAAGATGATAATATATTCTTTTTTATTTATTTACTATCGAAGATAACGCTACCCCGAGAAAACCCATAAACAAACCCATAGACACAAAACCTCTGACAAAATGTAATGGGCCATATTCCCCATAGATCTATGTCTTTGGCAATACCCAAATATCATAAAAATAATTTCAATAGCGATGCTATAGGAATCCCTCGCGAGTAACAATCAAAGAAACCCACCACGCGACTTGAATACGACGTACTATACAGAGCTATTAGAAATTACTACAAACTCTTTTAATAGAGGCATTGGCACAAAACTAAAGTAGAAAAGACATAGATTTTTTTCCACACGTAGCTGGTTAGTACCATACTAAACCATTTCTCGGTCATCATTGCTAACACAATTGATGTACTTCATATACATACATAAATACTATATATCGATATATATTTAGCACCCAGATCGACAGCCAACAAATTTAATTCATCACAAATATGATGGCCGTGCCGGGAATCAAACCCGGGACCCTCTGGTTGGCTATCTGGTACGCTAATAAGGACATCAAAACATGCTACTCCAACACAATTTCATCGGTTATTTAACTTTTTATATGTAACCATGCTTTTTGAAGCGCCTGATTTGTAACAATAGGTATTTCACGAAATAAAAATATATAAGCAATATATAATGTTGTTGAAATTATAAGCTCTAATAGTTCTAGATTATTATCTAACATTATAAAGTAAAATTTGATTAAATTTCTTTATAATTTTAGACGCATGCTGTTTTCAAATTTTAAAACGACTATTTATAAAAAATAAAACTATCGAACAAATTTTAGGTAATTGTGTAAAAGGTAGGTTAAGGTAAAAGCTCCGATTTTTGCAGATTTATCACAACACTGAATAGATCGTAGCCCTATGTCATTTACGGATTTCATATATTTTTTGAAGTTTCCCATGCGTTCGTAACGAATAACTCTGTACATGATGTCGTATTCTCGTCACATGGTGGGTTTTGTTGGTTGTTACTTGCGAGGAATTCCTATATCTTTAATGCTCAATATTGAATGTTACTATTTGACAAGTTTCGGTGGTATTTTATTTGTTTCCTCTCTGAAACGTTAACGACGATATTTTGTCAGGGTAGTGTAAATGATTTTTCGTAATTCTCAGGCCTCCTTATTAAGATAAATGTAAGGGAGAATAGTATAGTATAAGATCCCAGGGCCCCCAGACGTTACTTATTTTTGAAGTAACGAATTTTACGGTATAGACACTCTTCTATGTGTTTGAGAGTGTGTGTGTACTAACTAGTTTGATTAGGCGGCCCGTTCACAGGTAGCAGGTAGAAAAGGTAGACAAAAACATAACTTACTTTTGTTAAATTCGAAGTGCTGATTTTTATATATGTCACATGGAATATTATTAAAAATAATTATATCATATTGACAGACCGTTTCTGTGGGCGGTAATTTCTCCCAGACGCTTGAAACCTCATAAAAAAATTACCGAACTTTTGTTATATTCGAAGTCTTCTGCTTTATATATGTTGTTTGGGGGGTTATTTTAATACCTTTTGTGTACAGCCAGACCAATCCGAAGGGCCAAACATTCTCCCAGACACAATCAAAGTTCCGCTGTAAGTGCGAGTGTAGGGGCATTATGCAAGCGCTTGAGCGTGAGCGAGAGCAATATATTAAGTTTTCAGAACTACTCTAGTAGTTATGAGGTGTTTAGTTGTTCAGTGTGTGTTAGACATGCGCAGAATGTGCCACTAAAATGAAAAGATATGTATAATAGCCGGCAAACAACTTGAGCAAAAGTCGACGTAGAGGGGGTAAGTTCGCGCATGTACACTTCCGGACATATTTTATTGGTCATTGTTGAAATATAAAAAATTATATATAAATAAATATTGTGAAACATTCTTCATATAAACAAAATGTTTATACAAAAATATTTATTTTACACAATAAAATGAATATTACACATTCTACATTGAAAAAATTACAATTCTCAGATCTTTTTTTGGCTGGTGTCCTAAATACGGTAAGCAACTCCGAGTCTTTGCTTTCTTTTATGATTTTTTTTACGGTACTAACAGACATTTTAGTTGCTTCCGCGGTCATTTTTATAGTTTCCGTTTGTTTTGGATATTCCTGTTTAAGGAAGCAATACACATCATACATCATTTTACTAGCTTGTCTCTTCAGAACTGTGTTATGTTTTGGCGGCATAGTCAGAAATGTTTTAAGTAGGTATAAACACAATATAATAAAAAACAAAGTAACAATAATATAAATGAATATAAAACTTTAACAACAAAACTTCTAAACTCGAAATAGACTATTAAAACTGCACGCAAGTGTAGTCGATGCTAGTACAGATGCTAGCGGGACGAACGCGCGGCGCGGGGGACAGCGGCAAGCTGATAGGCCAATCGCGGGGCCTCGTGCCGACAGAATGCCCTCGCGCACCTCTCCTACCACCAATGATACCTTAAAATCGTCTACTGCGCACTCAAGGTCTTTGCTCAAGATGTTTGCCGGCCACTGTACATATCTTTTTACATCAGTGAACTATATCTTTCTTTTAGTTCAGTAGTTCATTTAAACTTAAACTCTAACTCTTATTTAAACTCTATCCCAAGGTGACAGAGATGCGATGCCCTGAATGAAATATTGAAAGAAAACTAGTACTGAACTAAATGAACTACTGAACTAAAAGAAAGATATAGTTCACTGATATAAAAAGATATGTACATATCTTTTCATTTTAGTGGCACATTCTGCGCATGTCTAACACACACTGAACAACTAAACACCTCATAACTACTAGAGTAGTTCTGAAAACTTAATATATTGCTCTCGCTCACGCTCAAGCGCTTGCATAATGCCCCTACACTCGCACTTACAGCGGAACTTTGATTGTGTCTGGGAGAATGTTTGGCCCTTCGGATTGGTCTGGCTGTACACAAAAGGTATTAAAATAACCCCCCAAACAACATATATAAAGCAGAAGACTTCGAATATAACAAAAGTTCGGTAATTTTTTTATGAGGTTTCAAGCGTCTGGGAGAAATTACCGCCCACAGAAACGGTCTGTCAAAATGATATAATTATTTTTAATAATATTCTATGTGACATATATAAAAATCAGCACTTCGAATTTAACAAAAGTAAGTTATGTTTTTGTCTACCTTTTCTACCTGCTACCTGTGAACGGGCCGCCTAATCAAACTAGTTAGTACACACACACTCTCAAACACATAGAAGAGTGTCTATACCGTAAAATTCGTTACTTCAAAAATAAGTAACGTCTGGGGGCCCTGGGATCTTACTCTAGTAGGTACGTTACTCTTGGGGCTAGTTATTGTGGCATCGTATGAATGAAATTAAGGTATAATGATGTTATATCTTTTTTTTCAGATATTCAAACGTGAAATGTTATCTATAAACCATTTAGTTGAATATTATCACTCACCTGATGTTATCAAAACATGAAAGAAAATTATTGTGACTTTTATATCGTTTAACAATTAATGTATACAAATTTAGTTCCGTTATATTCATAGTTTTAGCATTTTAAGTAAAATGTGAGTGAAAATCTAAGCCGTTTAAAAAACAACTAGATTATACTGTCTAAAAATATGATTCTCATTTTGCTACCAATCTGATTAAACAGAAAGTATAGACAGTGTAGATATTCAGCATGTAAACACAACCAGCGTTATAGGCACCTTTGCGCCGTGACATTTTTTGAAGATTATTTTAAATAAAAAGTTAAAGGTGAAAATGAAACACTTTAACTTACCTAGAAATCCCGGTATCGCTCCCATCGGCATGACAAACAAGCTGACCAGCAGGTCAGCTATCGCCAACGACAGAAGAAAGTAGTTGGTCACATTCTGCAGCCTCTTATCCAAACACACCGCCAGACACACCAAGATATTCCCCACTCCCCCCGCTATTATAAATAATATCACAAATAGAAAACTCCAGCCGTATCTCGTCTTATTGCTTATCACGTCGCCTGACCCGTTCCCGAAACCCCAACTACACTGCACTGCCTCCTCCAAACTGTTCACAGAAATGTTCCCCGAACCGTCAACGTACAACGTCCGATTCAGATCACCGTAGCAGAACAACGTGTCCCATTCACAGAAGGAAGTGTACGGCAATTTGAGCCATAAGTTCTTGACAGCAGATTCGAAAATAAAAGAGACCATGTTTAGCTTGAATCTAGAGCCACATAGAGAACTGTTGCCGCTAAAATCCATGCTAAGATTGCACGCGTTACAGATATAGGAGGTTTCATTTTGAAGATCCAAGTTCAGATTGCAGTTGAATTCTGTTGTTTGTTCGTCCGAACAGTTTAGGCCGTAAGTTGAGTTCTCATGGCACCCGTTGCCTGGGATCAGTCGGCATTTCAAGTCTTGGAATAGTGAGTCCAGGTAAGTGTAGTTCGTCATGTCACTCATCCCATCTGGAGAGGGTCAGGTCACCTCTCGATACATGGTCTGCGGGGCTCGGGGCTCAGGTCACGGGGTCATTGAGGGATCCACATCTGGAACAAGCAAAACATTGCATGTTAGCTGCGTATTTTAGAGAGAGACATTTGGGTAGAACTCTTTTTATATTGGAGCGTAACGTTAGTTATATGAGTAGTTACAAACGAGTAATATTAAGATGGTTTCACAACCGTAAAGAAAAGTACAGAATAACCTATCACTAAAACATCCTTAGAAATACCGCAGAATAAATAGAATCAATTTATGTTTAAAGGCGAATTTACAGTTTTTTTGTTATAATTCCTAAAGGGTAATAAATATTGAAAAAACTTTTCAATTTTTAGACGGTCTTCAGACAAAGACCGTGTAAAGAACATAAGAAATAAACAACCTAAGGATATTTATATTAATGTTTTACCAATCAGATTTAGAAATATGATTATGATTTTTTTATCCAGTTTTTATTTCTTTATTTATAAGTCTTGTCATCGTCTTAAGACTTTTAAAAGTTTGAAAAACCTGCTGTCCCATATAATAAATCATTGGCACGTGACATAACGTAAATTATACATAGAATAGTTTATATTTACGTGTTTTTCCAAATTTGTCGAAACCATTTAGATGTATCAGAGATGTATCTTATTAGGGGTTTTGCATTCATTTCCAGTAACAGTGTTCAATATTGTGAACCCAAA
The DNA here is from genome assembly GCA_035578125.1 of Mellilla xanthometata. Lineage (NCBI taxonomy): Eukaryota > Metazoa > Arthropoda > Insecta > Lepidoptera > Geometridae > Mellilla > Mellilla xanthometata. The sequence goes on from JAPUBQ010000020.1 coordinate 4,636,699, forward strand.
TTGCTGACAGCTCATACCAAAACCAATAGTTCAAAAGCGCAATTCTTGAAAAAGCTGCAACACAATGCACGTAATCAATCAATGTAGAATCAATGCAACGCAGGTTTCGGAGTTTTTAATCAACTATTCGACGGAGATGTATGGTGACAATGACACATTGATACTATCAACTAAATGTCGACAAACAAATGTATTTCTCAACAAAATTATCATATCGGTTTATGCCTTTGTTATAATCGAGTATGGCTCAGTAGTAAAAAAAGTCTGCTTTTCAATCAGACGGTTCGATCCCAGCCCACAAAGACTTGTTTTTCAAGTTACGTGTGAATTTTTACATGTAATTTACACTTTTGTTTTAAATTCTTCCAAATAGTTATTGTAAAAGTGTTCGAAGCAAACTGTGGCTCTTAATTCAATATAAAAATTCAGCTTCCGTAGGTCACAGAATAAATAAGAGGAATGTTTTCTGTACATAAACGACGACATAAAGACGACCTCGTTGGCGTAAAGGTTACCATGCCGGTCTGCTAATCAGAAGGTTCCGGGTTCGATTCCCGGGCCGGTCAACATCTTTGTGCTTAACTAAATTTGTTGGCTGTGAGTCTGGGTGTAAAATATGTTAAAAATGTTTTGACGTGACAACGTCTTAAATTAGGTTGCGGCTGGGAGTCACTTATGAAAAAGTGTAACGCCCGGTAACGTTACGATGAGTCACCGAACGAGAGAGAGGCCCGCCGAATGCCTTGCGTCTCTCTCCCACTCAACTATGATCGGTCTGCCGCGCGCGCAGCACGCGGCAGACGTTGTCACGTAAAATCTTCGCCCGTAAAACCGACTTTACAGGCAACCATTTTTTTTTATATATAATATGTATGTATGTTTGTATATGTAGTACCTATATCAGTTGTGTTAGCAACCATAATACGAGCTAGAAATGGTTCAGTATGGGGCTAACCAGCCGTGTGTGAATGTGTCCTAATATGTATGTATGTATGTATGTGTATGTATAAAGCACATATGCGAGCCTGGTGCAAGGTTTCAAAGGGCAATGGTAAGTGCACTCCTCACTATGCACTCATTACTATGCAATGCATAGAAAATGAGGTGCTGAATAGTTAGGTCGATGCTTTTGCATTTTCATGGAGAACCTGAACCATGGTACACAACGTAAGCATACTAATACGACGACCTCGTTGGCCTATTGGTTACCATGCCGGATTGAAAATCAGAAGGTTCCGGTTTCGATTTCCGGCACGGCCAACATCTTTGTGCTGAACTAAATTTTTTGACTGTCAGTCTGGGTGTTAATTATGTATCTATGTAAAATATGTATGTACATTATAGTATATCAGTTGTGTTAGCAAACATAATACAAACTAGAAATGGTTCAGTATGGGGTTAACCAGCCGTGTGTGATAAGTAAAAATAATAATAATAATAGTACCTAGGCGCTGCTGTTCCGATTTGAGCGAAGCGGCAGGTTTTTCACGAAATAAATTCATATTAAATTAACAATTATAGAAAACATCATTACCTGTTATCATTACTACAAAAAGGTAAGATTAGTTTTAATTTTCTTATTATTTTGACGACTTCGTTGGCTAACCAAGTGGCCAACGAGGTCGACGTTGTTCGATTCGCTCGGGTTCGATTCCCGGCGCGGGAATCTCTAGTGATGAACTAGATTTGTTGGCTGTCGATCCGAGCGTTAAATATTCGTATGTATCGATATAGTGTTAGCCACCATAATTCGAGTACAAACTAAGTAAACTTTAGTATTTTACTTACTTTAGTATAGTAACCAGGCATATGTGAAATGTATCCTAATATTTATTCATAAGTGCATAAGTGTTTAAAAAAGGTGATGTTGTATTGGCCAGGTATAAAATGGAATAAGGAATAATATAAATAAGATAAAAAATAACACAACAATTCGAGTACAATATGCTATCAACACATACGAGTACATAGACATTGTTAACTTGCCAGTCTTGCCATGGTTTCATAAAAAATATCATCGGCACTTTTTATGAAACCACTTTTTGTTATTCCAAACAGTGTTACGAAGTGTCAAGCAAGTTTAGAGGGTCAAATGGAAAAGTTACGAGACCACTATCGGAATACTGGCAACCTTTGAGTTATGACTTGGGAAGTTTGACCACAGAACGGCTTGTAGCGTCGATAGAAGGAAATATTCGCTACAAATCGTTATAGATTACGGTATGTGTGCGTAGGGCGATGAGAATGTTGAATATCATGCTCGCGCGAAACGTTGACTTAGATCTCTTTTTTAGCACCGATGCCGATATTCACAAGGCGGCAATGTACTCATACGCTCGAATTTGTGTTAAGTAGTTTAGTGTTAATTTGTATTATTTAATAATAAGTTTGTTTTTTGTTATGTTATTTATGTACTCGTATCTTTATGTGTGTTTAGGTAATCTGGGGTGGGCGATTTGGTTACAACTGTAATGCTCTCTCCATGATATGTATACATAATAAATAAATAAATAAATAAATAAATAAATGTCTTTAACCGGTGTTAAGTTGGCAGCCAAAGTAATTAGTAGCCTATAAGCTTAGCTAGCCGAGCTACAGGCGCTAGTTTATCAAAACATAGCATCATTAAACCGTTTGCTGGTAGAGCAACAATTCAATAATTGAAAGACATACCGGTGTGAAGTTGGCAGCCAAAGTTAGCAGCCTAAAACGCGACCAAATTAAGAAGGTCAATTTAGCAGCCACGCTATTTTCTCGTTAAGTACATACACAATTTAAGTACATATATACTTGAACTGTTGAAAAACCCCTAGACATTCTAATTAGTAAAGAAAAATATTGAAAAGGGAAATTAATGAGGTTTTTCCATACATGCAGTTGATATGTTTATACAGACTTTTCTGAGGGTGCGCCTGATATACAAATACAAATATTTATTGATAACACCAAAGTTACAAGTCTAATAATATGATATCATTAAAAAAGTATAGGATATGAATCAAATGCCAATTTTCAATTATGGATAATCATTTATATTATAGAATGTTTTATCTAATAGCCAAACCCTGAGTCTAGTCTTAAAGCTGGCGGTGGAAGGTGCATTCCGGACAGTCGCAGGTACGCGGTTGTAGATCGCGTGCCCCAACACGTAAACGGACCTCTCCAATTTCACAAGTCTATGTATCGGCGTTTTCATTATTATATAGAGAGTATTGTTTTTTTTTAGCGGATTTTTGTGGATTCCATCTCAGGAGTAAATCTAGATCTAAACCTACATAGCTCACATTACTCGAGTCTCAAAAAGATATAGCCAGGAAACGTATAAAACTTTTATGACACATCTTTCATTCGCCGTTGTTCCTTATATTGAAATTGCTGTTTTTAAAGTTTCACTAAAGTGCGGTCGTCATAAAACCGATATTGCTCGTCTTTGCGGTATAGCGGGTTTAAAATTTTTGGTATTCGTATAGCTTTACGGAAACAAGAAATGGTTTTGATGGTGCTCTAAAATGGTTGAAAAGCTTAACTTATTATCTTTCACCAAGCACCTAACAGTGTGTTCCGGTATACTCTTCGAGTGCCAGTTATTCCAGACTTCGCATGCTCTACCTAAGGCCAGAGTGTTGCTAGCTCGTATGTCGTAAAGAGAGTAAAAAAACTTTAAATTCGAGGCTAGAACGTTTAGGATGTATTCAAGTTGCTTAATCTTCTATTCTTTATAATCTGTATTGTATTGATACTTATTTAAATTTGGTATTCAAAATACAGAGGCATTAGTTTGTGTCTTAGCACTTAGTTTTTCTAAGTTTTTTTTATGAGGGCACATTTCACACACGGCTGGTTAGTCCTATACTAAACCATTTCTAGAATTTGGTCACGGTAGCTAACAAAACTGATATACTACACATACATATATAAGTACTTTATACCGATACATATTTGACACCCAAACCGACAGTCAACAAATTCAGTTCATCACAAACATGTTGGCCGTGCCGGGAATCGAACCCGGGACCCTCTGGTTGGCAGTCCGACATGGTAACCATTACGCCACCGAGATCGTCTCGTGTTCATTGTTTGACTAGTTTACATGTCAGAGTGAAAGTTTACTTTTGTAAAACAATTTTAAGTATCATTTTAAGCTATTTAGCTACATTTATGACTCATCATCTTTATATCATCTTCATCAGATGATTTAAGCAGTGTCCGTAGGTGATCACTTTCGCTGGTGGATGAACAACCCAATCCGGGAGCAGCAGCCGCGACCGCACCGGTTGCATAAAAATGTAAGCGTGTTAGCGGCCTTACCCCCTGGCCACAGCCACTATTGCGGCGCGGCGAGAGGCGCGGCTAGCGGTGAGCGGCGAAAACAAACGCTAGACAACGTACGAAGTATGGCACAGCTAGCGGCGGCGCGATCTGCGGCGCGGCTAGCGGCGCGGGTTGAGGAGCGCGGTGCGCGGCGGCGGCGGGCGGCGCGGTGTGCGAACGAAACAAATGTACTAGAGCGTATCGAGGCGGCCACAGCTCAAAGCGGCGCGCGCGGCGGCATCAAGTGGACGGACTAGCCAACGCGCGACCAAAACAAATACTTTTGTTTTTAACGCGCGTTGACCGTTTATAATAATGGATACAGAACGATTAATAAGCGAAGTTCTGAGTAGACCAGCAATATGGATGTCTTCATGTATGTGGCTGAGTATATAATCAAAAGTTTCTACGCTTGTCCTCGTATATTCAAAAAAAATATCGGGATAGTTCCTGTATTCGTAATAAAGAGTGTGAAATTCGCCAAGTTCTCTTCTTTTTTGGTTAACTGGGTGCGCTCCTATTCTAGACTGAATAATATCTTGTGCTAAAAACGCACTTGATTCTAGGCAATACCGTGCCACTTTTGAAAGGGACATTTTATTTAATGTTGCTGTTCTAAATACGTTCACTGCTAACGCCGCCGCGGTCGCAACTGGTCGAGCTGTGGCATACCACAGCAATCCGCGCCGCCCGCCGCGCCTCACACCGCACCTCGCCCCGCACCGCTACAAGCTGTGGCCAGGCCCATACTCTCCAGTACATTTGTTTCGTACGCACACCGCGCCGCCCGCCGCCGCCGCGCACCGCGCTCCTCAACCCGCGCCGCTAGCCGCGCCGCAGATCGCGCCGCCGCTAGCTGTGCCATACTTCGTACGTTGTCTAGCGTTTGTTTTCGCCGCTCACCGCTAGCCGCGCCTCTCGCCGCGCCGCAATAGTGGCTGTGGCCAGGGGGCGAGGCGGCCACAGCTCGAAGCGGCGCGCGCGGCGGCATCAAGTGGACGGACTAGCCAACGCGCGACCAAAACAAATACTTTTGTTTTTAACGCGCGTTGACCGTTTATAATAATGGATACAGAACGATTAATAAGCGAAGTTCTTCAATTTTCTTAAAATTAACTTTAGCTTTTAAGTCTTCATGTATGTGGCTGAGTATATAATCAAAAGTTTCTACGCTTGTCCTCGTATATTCAAAAAAAATATAGGGATAGTTCCTGTATTCGTAATAAAGAGTGTGAAATTCGCCAAGTTCTCTTCTTTTTTGGTTAACTGGGTGCGCTCCTATTCTAGACTGAATAATATCTTGTGCTAAAAACGCACTTGATTCTAGGCAATACCGTGCCACTTTTGAAAGGGACATTTTATTTAATGTTGCTGTTCTAAATACGTTGACTGCTAACGCCGCCGCGGTCGCAACTGGTCGAGCTGTGGCATACCACAGCAATCCGCGCCGCCCGCCGCGCCTCACACCGCACCTCGCCCCGCACCGCTAGAAGCTGTGGCCAGGCCCTTATGACTGGTGTGCCCCTAATTTCATGAAAATCTGCGGCCGCCTCATAAAGTCAAGAGGAAACTGTTTGAAGCCACTAATTACCCCGATAATTACGCGTCAAATGACGCCGATTTACGTCGAGATGTTTGTAGACAGACATTAGGCACAGCTCTGCTAAATGCCTACCTAAACTAAAGCTTTGAAACCACACCCGGAAATTTATAAGTCACTCTCTCTCTCTCTCACGTTTGGGCGGGTGTCTTAATTTTTATTCTGTTTTTATTATATTTTTAGTTTACTAAATTTTCGTCTTTTATAAGCTTTGTAAATACTCTTAAGTCCTGTAAAATATAATTATTTATATATTTAACTTTAATAAATTGAATAATAAATGAAGGTAGTCTCAGAGTATATATGCGTATATAATTAAAGTCGTACATTGCTTAAACTCACTGGTCTTATAAAGTCTACAAAAAATAATAGACCAAGTGCGAGTTAGGATAGGAAGGGTTCCGTACCATTGTTGTAGGGGAGCCCCCCTCAAATATATATTTTACTAAATTATTTAATTTGATAGCTAATATACATTTAGGTATATATTTTGTGAAAATTTTAAGTGTCTACCGATATTGAAATATAGCAAAAAAAAATTATTAAATAAAAAATAAAATAATATTATAAATGTCTAGAGATAGATGCACTACCATAACAGTCAGAGCAATTTAAATAATTTTCCATATTTGGCAGTAATAATAATAATAATGTTTGTATAACCGGCTATCACTTACGTTTATTTTGTCGGTATTAGCCCGACATGTTTCAGCACAATCAGTGTGCCATTCTCAAGGGCAGGAAAACAGCCTACGTACGTCCGCGGTGACGGGTGGGCCTGCACTGCTAATACCGACAAGATAAACGTAAGTGATAGCCAGTCATACAAACATTATTCAAATATGCATTACGAAAGTTTTAATACAGTGAATAAAAATAATATTCACTTTATGTGCTATATAGGTGACCATTCAAGATTAATATGCATATATCACCCATCCGTTTTACAGCCCTGCATAAGTCATAATTCCGCAATATTGTGACTCATATAGTGCATACGTAGGTTTATATTAATCTGTATGGTGCATGATTGGATGCTCACGGTCAAGCCAAGGCTCACAGTATGTTGTTAAGCTTGACAAATGGAATAAATTATGGAGATTACATATTCCTATTTCTGTTGGAAGTCGCTAGTTCAAGCACTAGCTTTTAAGTCTTTGATCAAATATATACCAGATTCAGTGTTGCATACAAACAGAACACAAAAAAATGGCTTGAATTTACTATACTATTATGACGACCTTGTTGGCGTAAAGGTTACTATGCCGGACTGCTAATCAGAAGGTTCCGGGTTCAATTGCCGGGCCGGTCAACATCTTTGTGCTAAATTTGTTGGCTGTGGGTCTGGGTGTTAAATATGTATTTATATATAATATTTATGTATATGTAGTATATCAGTTGTGTTAGCAACCATAAAACGAGCTAGAAATGGTTCAGTATGGGGCTAACCAGCCGTGTGTGAATGTGAAAAAAAAAAAAACAAAAAAAATATGGAGATTACATATTCCTATTTCTGTTGATAAAAAGTCGCTAGTTAAGGCACTAGCTTTTAAGTCTTTGATCAAATATATACCAGATTCAGTGTTGCATACAAACAGAACACAAAAAAATGGCATGAGTTTACTATTGTATCCATTACAATATATACAAAAACACAGAATATGTTTCAATTTAAGTCAACCTTACCACTGTATCTTAAGGTTGAGTAGTGCCGAAATAAACATAAGCTATTTTTCTCCGCGATAACAGCTGTAAAATTTTATGACCGTACGCAGTGAGCGTTAGAAAATTCAACTGTAATACTATACTAATAACGCTTAAATTCCTCAAACTCAAGTAAGACCACACTCTTACCTGTGGTCTTATTTTCCTTGCCGTTTTAATCGGAAAACATACGTTTTTTGTATGGGGAACCCCTCAATATTTACATTTTTTATTTTAAGTATTTGTTGTTATAGAGGCACGGGAAATACATTATTTTGTCAAAGTTTCAGCTTTCTAGCTATTACGGTTTCTGTGATACAGCCTGGAGACAGGCAGACAGAGGAGTCTTAGTAATAGGGTCCCTTTTTACTTTTTCGGTACGTACCTAAAAATACGAATTTTCCAGTAACTTTGTAAATGGATTTTTAATGTAGTGTTACCAAAGATTGAAAACCTATTTTGTAAGCCCAATATTTTAAGAGCAGAAATAAAATTTACCGACCACCTGGTGGTTGTAATTAATTCGATGATAGAATATAAATTAAGTTTAACGCTTCCAGTCTACAGAGGTTGAGTTCAATCAACGCCCTCATTTAATACCTAGGTAAAAAAACCGGAAACCTTTTTCTGCTGTTCATTCAAAACTTTTTTAACTGGCTTCAAACTGTTTTAAGCAGCAGGTTTTCAATGCGGCTTCGTTTGTTTTTGTATGGTAACAAATATACAAAAAATACTCCGCAACGCATGGAAAACAAGTGCAAATGTGTGTAGTATTTAATGGGGTAGAATATTTATTTAATGAAATTTGTAAGTTTATTTAATTCTATCTAACTAATGTTTTTAAGTATTAAGTAATTATTGTAGTTTGACTTGCCTTTAACGTATGTTATTTAGGGCTAATAAAGTTCTGTATTTCTGTACGCCTGTACCGAATAGGATTTTTTTTATTTTGTTAATTAAATTAGGGGGTGCTTTATAATATGTAATTGAATATTATTTTGTTACTTTTACGAAAATAAACAAATACTTATTAAACACCGAGGAAATATCGCTTTGAAGGGTGTTTGTGCGACTATTATTATTATTATCTATGCACTTACTCATACCTATATTAACTACTAGCTGCGCTCCGCGGTGTTACCCGCGATAATCCGGAATAAAAAGCAGGATAGGTAGTCTATCGTCTTCGTATGAGCTAAGTGGCCAAGCTCTAGTGTCGAGAATTTTCAAGCCGCCCGAAGGCCTCCGACATACCTTAACGACTGTTTGTACTAAGACTAACAGCCGGGACCTACAATTTAATTGTCATCCGACCCACGGTAGCGCCCAGGTGAAAATGCCACTGGAAAAACGACAGTGTTGTTGCATGGTCACCCATCCAAACACCGTCCGCATCGACTATTGCTTAGCTTCGATGATCGCGTCAGATCTTTTTAGCTAGCCGAGCTACAGGCGCTACGTAGGTAGCTAGTTAAAATATAGGATTGACACAGTAGTTAGAAAAATGGCTGAGAAATCGGTGAACATACATAAAAAAAATACATACAGTCGAATATAAAAAATACATGCAGTCGAATATTAAAAAAACCGCACGGCAACGTTCTTTCACGGCATCAAAATGGGTTCAATAAAAAAAAAACTCCACCTTTTTTGAAGTCAGTTAAAAAATAAAAATTAAAAACTTTCGGTGTAGGGCTGGTAATGATCTCAAACACATTGGTTCATATCCGGTCCCGCACAAAATAAGTTGTTTTTCATGTTTTATTTGAAATTTGCACCTGAATATACGACTACCGTGAAGGAAAACATCGAGCGGAAATCCAGATTCTCAGAGGACATAAAATCCGAGGATTTGTGTCTTCCGCTACCGTTGAAGCGTAAAAATATTCACAAATACAGTTAAGTGTAATATAAACTCCTATAAGGTCTGGTTTATGTTGACACTTAGGTATTCGTTTTCACTATTCGCTATATTTTTCAAAAAATTACTTATAAGCGATATTAGTTGGATAGGCGAAAATAAAATATTATTCAATACAGTATTGTATTTTTATCGCCTGACGCAAAAACTACGGTACGGTAAAATATATATACGTGCTATATAAGTTTGATTAGTCTTTATCTATCTCTCTCTCTCTCTGTGTGTCTGTTTGTTTGTGTGTTGGCATTGAAACTCCAGAATGCATAAACCAATATTGATTTAGTTTTTTTTGGTTGATATGTCGAAAAAAGTCTCCACTAGGTACTTAGGTATGTTAAATGAAAATTGTTGTATATTTATTAATTAATTAATTAAAATAAATAATCCAAGATGGCTTTCATCATAATAAGACGAATAACATATTTTTCACTGCTTCTTTAATTTGAGTATCAAATAAAGGAGACTTATTAGTAGAATACATACGGTAATAAATTTCAAATCTAAGTTGACCGATAACAAAAATATTGAGTCGGGGCTTTTCTATATTTTTTAGTGTCGCCTGGCAGCCTTTTTGAGAGGCAGTTAGTTATACCAGTAAAAAGTTAAAAAAATCCTACTATAATTGTTTGCCTCAATTACACAGTATTTGACTTTGACTTTCAGAATTTGACAACCTCGTTGGCGCAATGGCTACTATGCTGGACTGCCAATCAGAAGGTTCCGGGTTCGATTCCCGGCACGGCCAACCTCTTAGTGCTTAACCAAATTTGTTGGCAGTGCGTATGGGTGTTAAATATGTATCTATATGTAATATGTATGTATATGTTGTTTTAGCTACCATAACACAAACTAGAAATGGTTCAGTATGGAGTCAACTAGGTGAAAGGTGTCCTAGTATTTATTTATTTATTTTCTTCTTTATTTTGTACAAAATACTGTCTTTCTTCTTCGCGAGGAAAAAAGCTTTAGAAAACAGATTTCATAATTTCACACATTCACTTTGTGATTTGATTTAGAGTAATGTACTTGCTTATTTCTTCACAACACAATATTGACAATTTCCCTCTTTGTCAACCTTTAAGATAAGTAGTTTAGGAAATGTCAAACCCGTCAGTTGTGGTGGATTATTGGGTTAAGGCTGCTTTGTTATGGAAAAATAGTTTGAAAACGTTTTTCTTGGTCTCGTCTTGTGGAAATTAGCTTTGAATGCCACCATAAAATCGTTTGCTACTTTCGATTCACTAATATTACCTAGCATAAGCAACTCACTATACGTTCCCACTGCTGGGACTCGGGGCCTTCTCTCACGTGGAGAGAGATATAACATACAACTACACACTGATATTATATAACAATACACTAATATTGATTGGATGAAAAATATGTAAAAATAAATTAGGGCAACAACAAAGGCAAAAAAAAACAGTTAATTACTGTTGTTTTTGCCTTTGGTGTGTATATGTTGCCTGATTTTATTTATTATTTTAATGTACTAGTAGGTTTATAAAAGTTATGGTCATAAGCGTGAATTTCCCAAAAAGGTATAATTCCGTAGAAATTATTTAATATTCGTAAAATCAAAATAAGTAAATTAGCTCTCAAGAAAGGATGACATAGGATTACATTATGATATTGAAACAAAATATTTACTAATTAATATTACTTTTCAGTGTCAAAATATGATGTTCATGTGCTTCAAAACTTTGGTATGAAAACAGTTCTTCTTTATTTACTCGTAATCAATTTGTATAATTTGTTAATAATTTAATGACCTGTTTATTAATTTAGTGTATTGTTTACTACTTTAGTATCGAATTATGAATTAAGTGTCAAATTTACCTCTTTCATATTTATTATCCTGTCAATATATTGTTTGTTATTATCTGTTTATTAATTTTGTGTTTTTTTTTATACTAATTTAGTGGTCTGTTTACTAATTTAGTATCGAATTATTATTTTAGAGCCAAGTTTTTCACTTAAGTGTCATAGTCACTAATTTAGTGTCCTGTTTATTAATTTAGTGGCCTGTTTTCAGATTTAGTGTCGTGTTTACCAATTTACAGTCTCCACCGGGAACTAGTGGAGGCAGGTTATTTATTTAGAATTGAGTAATATATAAAAAAATGAAAACAATTTTGACATTTTAATTGTATATTGTGACATGTATTGTTAAGTTCTTTTACACTTAATGTTATTATTAAGAGTCTTATTTAATAATTTTGTATCCTGCTTACTAATTTAGAGACCTGTTTATTAAGAAATTCATGTTGTGCGTTAGCTACCAATCATCATGATGATATCATAAACTTGTGAAATAATCACAATGACGATTCCGCTCAGCGAACCGACGTTACGTCATTTCCACATCAATCTCACCGCGTCCGGGATACGAGACTTCTATCTAGGGCCCGAGATTAGGTACATACCTACATTCTATATTACAAGGTTAGTCTATAAATTCCCCAGAAACTTAAAAACTGGGTTAGTGAAATCTATGTTAGTTTTATAAATAAATACATTCTTCTGTTTATTAATTACAAATTACAATTAATGAAAATACTATTATAAAGCTGCTACACATGACACGATATCATTACGCTCAGTCGGTACTAGTATATTTTTATTTTTATTGAATAAATAATAATAAATAATAAATTGTTTATTCAGGCAAAACATACATTCACATATTATAATGACATTCATAATTATGATTATTATTTTTAACATAAGAATACATATTAATATAATTATTTTTATTTGTACACAAAATTTTATATTTTTTTTTTAACAGCGGTTTCGGTGATAAGCATGTAATTTAAGGGCACTAACTCCCTCAGTAGGATTCCCTGAGTTTGAGGGAGTTAGTTTCTCTTCTAGGGTGTCAGATGTGAGTGAGTGGGTAGGCAGTTAGTAGACCGCAAGAACATAGGGGTGTGTCCATTTTTGTTTAGGAACCTATTGCGCTGTATGAGTGTGTGTGTGCGTGTTTGTGCGTGTATGTGTGTGTGTTAATATGAGTAAGATTGTGTTTGTGTGTGTGTGTGTATATGTGTCTATGTGTGTGTTAATGTGAGTTAGTTTGTGTGTGTGTGTGTGTGTATATGTGTCTTTGTGTCTATGTGTGTGTTAATGTGAGTAAATTTGTGTGTGTGTGTGTTCAATGTATTTTATCTTGAGTGTGGGAGTGTGTTAATGTTATGTTGAGAGAAAGTAGTTTGTCTGTAGCCTAATTTTTAACTCGAATGATTTCTTCAGTAGCATGGTAGCTCATTCCTAACAAATAACTTTTAATTTTGACAAAGCATTTATGTCTATTCTCATTAACCAAGTTGAGGGATTTGTGGAGGTTCTTGTAGATAAAAACTCAAAAGTAGCTGAAACACCTTTGTCCTACTTTTGTCCTTGTTGTGGTGCTCTTCCACCTATGGGCACGTCGAGCTAAGGTGGATGGATTGGAGAAGTTTGAAGTAGTATGGGCTATTCGGTGGTATCTTAGTGCACAGGCAAGAATGAAGAGTTGGCGAACCCTCAGTTGTCCTGTGTCGATGTATAGTTGGTCGGTAATGAATAAGGCTTATCAATAGCAAATATAATAATGAATGCATCTATTTTCTAAAGTAGATGTGGGTTAACGGCTAATTGTTTCACTTCTTAAGATAAACACAACATGCACAAATTAGTATAAAATATTAATAAATAATAATTGTATAATATTATAAATTTATATCACTTAAAAACGACCTCTTCTAGGCAACCGATGTATGTACGTTGAGGAAATAACAATAAAAATGGGGATTTTAAAGAAGATTTTTCACGATGTTTTCCTTCACCATAAAGCAAGTGCAAATCTACACATACTTGAAAAAGTAATTGATGTAGAGCTGGAATCGAACAAGGGGCCGTTGATAGAAAAGCAGACGTTTTCCACGCCGAGCCAAACTTGTTATTTATAGGAATTAAGAATTATGAAGAACAACGATGGATAGTCAATGCAATCCTAAGTCCTAGCTGATATTTACCGGTATACCAATTCTCGTCGCTAGCTCGACTCTCTTTCCTCAAGCACTAGATTCGAGATTCCTCAGAAACTCGACACAATACCAGTACGTTTTAGAGTATAGACAAAGATATAAGAAACATAGATCCGAATTACAGAAATATATGTAGTTAGGTAACATTTCTGAATTTCTTTCATTTTGCAATCCTACTCTATGGGCACAATTATTATTTAGCGTCTTACTGTTTGTGCTTTAAGTTAAGATAAATGGTATATTGTTATATTTTTTTTACTAATTTCAAATTTTTTAATCTTCTGTTTTATATCAGCACACCAAATTTATTACAAATATAAACATATTATTAAGGCGAACCACGTTAAGCTATCAGTTTTTCTTTACGTCAGGGCTAAGGGAACATAACGAACGCTTTTGTCATTTAAGCTGGTATTAGCTATCGCTATATAAGAAAAAACTAATAAAAACATACATCTGTAGCATCGCCTTATATGGAAGTGAGGCTTGGACCATGACCCAAAGAGATAGACAGAGGATAGAGGCATTTGAAATGTGGTGTTGGAGAAGAATGGAAATAATAAGTTGGAAAGAAAAGAAAACTAATGAAGAGGTACTCTGCCTAGTACAAGAAACAAGAACCATAATAAATACAATAGACAACAGAAAAGGAATGATGGTTGGCCACCTTATACGACATGACAATTTCATTAAAAATATCGCAGAAGGAAAGCCAAGAGGAAGACCTATTTAGACCAAATTAAGGAGAAGGCGAAAGTCACGTCATATAGGGAGGTCAAGGATTTGGTCGAAGACAAAACTACCTGGAAAAAACTGCACAGACAAAAGCCCAGCTCTTAAATATTGAATGAATAGCTATCGCTATTTGTAGTTGCACACATAGAGCATACTCGGCGAATGATTACGATGTGAAGGCGGTATATTTGATTTTGTAATGTACATATGTCTTATTTGATGAAATAATGAGCAATTTCATTTGTGTGGGTAGCCCGTTCTTTTATCATTCTTACGCATTCATAATTTGTATGCTAAACGCAACAAATACCGGATATTGAATACAAATAATGATGTCTTATCCGTTCGTATGTTGAATGACATTAGCCCATTTTGTCTTATCTGTTGAAAGAAGTCAACTTCCAAGTTTTAGTTTTACCCACACCGGCTCCCGGTATGCCAACAGTTGCGGCGAAAATGTGTTTATACCGGGAGCCGGTGTTTCAACATACAAGTGGTTATGTTTGTTCAAACAATATGTTCTCTCTCTTTCTATCTATCATTCATTCTTCCAAAAACAAAAAACAGGAATAATCTCTTCGACGTTATCTCCAAATATTTGTTCGGCTCTTGGCGATTACTCAGACGACGTTGTTTGCGAGATGCAATCTCCGGAGAAAAGGAGGGAACTAACAGTTCTGTGTACATTAGACATCTATCCTCCCTCGGGCTCTTGACACGCGATTGTCAATAGAGAGAGGAGTCACAGACAATTTTGTAGAGCCCAGTTCTGTTGAGAGCTTACGCTACGCGTATTGCGTTAGCCTGTACTGTAAGCCTTACGGTTTGACGACCTCGTTGGCGTAATGGTTACCATGCCAAGCCAACCAGTTGGCCCCGATTTTGATTCCCGGCACAGCCAACATCTTTGTGATGAACACTAATATGGGTGTTAAATATGTATCGATATAAAGTATTTATGTATGTAGATATATGTATTGTATCAGTTGTGTTAGCTAGCAATACAAAGTAGAAATGGTTTAGTTTGGCGCTAACCAGCTATGTGTGAAATGTGTCTTAGTATTTATTTATTTATTTTATTCATAACAAGATAGATAGATATCTTTATTGCAACACAAAAGGAAATACAAAACAAAGAGCAAAATAATTAATCAACTTATAAGTAGTGTTACAAGTGGCGGCGGATCTCTTCCAGGCAACCAAAGTTTTTAACAAGTGGGAGGTAACGATGTTTTTGATGATAATACCTATCTACATGAAGTTTTCAGGAATGAGGATATAAAAGAATAAAAGAAAGAATAATTTGTAGGAATCGGCTTCCATTTTCAAAGTTGAAATCGATATACGTCGTTTACTTAGTACAGAAGAAATGTAATTAGTTTCATTTCTAAATTACTAAGGCAAAGTTAAGGCCAAAAATAAATATCGACAAAATAGATCAAAGACCGTCTAGAGAATCACTCTAAGGATATTTATACTTATTTTGTTACCAATTAGACTTATCAATATAAAAAAACTGGTTCAAAAACGTACGTAAAAAATGTATGCCCCAGCTGTTAGTCTTAGTACTAGTCAGAGGCCTTCGGGTGGCTTGAAAATTCTAGACACCAGAACTTGGCCACTTAGCTCATACCTATCTGTACTGTCCCTCTCTATTCCTGGTTGCCTGGTAGAGATCACCATAGGTGATAAGGCCGCCTTTGTACTCTATGTGTATATATTTTATTTCCTTAATTTAAGCTATTTTCATAAGTGGTTGTACAATAAAGTAATATTCTATTCTATTCTCATACCATACACAAAGGACTTTAGTATACTTTGTCTATGCTCATACGAAGAAGTATAAGAAGATTTTGAAGTAAATTGAGATATACGCAGTCAACAGATAAAATTATCCGTACAGAGGACCCTCGTAATCTAGTATTCCAAGGGCTTCCTACACCTAAGTGATCGAACATGAGTCCTTTGAAGGTAAAGGACCTAATTCCGAATTTAATTATATTGATTTTCTCTCAGGACCCTAAAACAATTATTAGAAGACGTTATTAACTCTAAGGCAATTTATTTAAGTAAATATTTATTGACAGGTAAATAAAATGGTATAATAATGGTATAGTATTGTTCGAGATAACTGGCCAAGCTCTGGCGTCGAGGATTTTCAAGCCACCCAAGGGTTTGGTCTCTGACTTGGGATAACGACTGCTTATACTAAGACTAACAATTAAATATGTCATCCAAGCAATGGTAGCACCTGGACACAAATGCTACTTTTAAATGACGACAGTTTTAAGAACGGTTACCCATCAAAAGATTCTCCGTGTCATCTGTTGCTTATCTTCGGTAATTGCATAGTTCATAGTTCATTTATTCATAATAACAATTATTAAATGTCAGAAATTTTATAATACGAGTAATACACTCTTAGTTTGGCATCTTATTTTTAATAATAATTATTATTAAATAATGAAATAATAAAGTGAAAATGTAAATTCGTAAGATATACAATTAATGTCAATAAATTATTTAATACTAGGTATGAATTCGTCAAATTAATAAAATGCTCGATTAATGAGCCACCGTTTCAATTTCATTTTGTAAGCGTGCAGACTGGCGGCTGCAGTAACGTCATTGGGCAGCTTATTGTACACCGCCGGGCCCATGATGCGTGTTAACTTGTCGGACTTTTCGATTCGCATCAGATATACTTTAAAAACATAGTTGAATGCGGTTTACAAGAACGTATATAAAATAAATAAATATTATAACTGCGTAATTTTGTCTGTATGTGGGTTTGAGAGTGTGTTGTGGAGTAACTAATATTACTTCTTGACGCTCAATGGCTGAACTGATATCGATGAAATTTGGTGCGGGCATAGTTTAGACTCTAGATTAACGGAAAATCTACTTTTAACCTCGGAGTAACACAGATGACATTGCGGGGTGCAACGAGTACACAAAGCTAACAGATACGATCATTAAGAATAAAGTACAGTGTAAACTCCATGTAACTCTCCATGGAAAAACTCTCTAAAGCGACGTAATCAATTGGCTTTAGTTTGTTTAGCTTGTATTCCATAAAATGATACATTATCTCCATTTAACGACCACTCTCTATAACGCCATATAATACACAGTCCCTTCCGTGTCGTTATATAGAGTTTGCGAAATTCTGTGTGTATGTGGGTGTGAGATGTGAGAGTGTGTATGTTAGTTACTTCTTGACGCTCAATGACTGAACTAATTTTGATGACATTTGGTACGAACATAGTTAAAACTCTATTAACGCATAGGCTACTAATAATCTCGGAGTAACGCGAGGAATACTGCAGGTCGCAACTAGTACTAGTACACGACCTCGTTGGCGTAAAGGTTACCATGCCGATCTGCTAATCAGAAGGTTCCGAGTTCGATTCCCGGCCCGGCCAACATCTTTGTGCTGAACTAAATTTGTTGACTTTCGGTGTAAGTGTTAAATATGTAATTATATAAAATATGTTTGTATGTACCTATATGTAGTATATCAGTTGTGTTAGCAACCATAATACGAACTAGAAATGGTTCAGTATGGGGTTAACCAACCGTGTGCAAAATGTGTCCTCATAAAGGTAAAAATAAACACATAAGCATGTGTTATATGTGTGTATGTACATGTATACAAATATATGTACAGATCATTATCTTTCTTTAATAAACAAAGTAATTTTCAATTCTAAGAAGCTACTACCAGGGTACGATAAGTTACTCGTAGGTACTATTGAATTACAGTGAAACTTGGTTAAGTGGGATCTGGATAAGTGAGAAAGCTCCGTAACTGGAACTCATGCTGAGGTCCCAACACTTTGGCACTGAATCACCTCTGTTAGTGGGACGAGATAAACCTCTATATCTGGGATTTGTTCTTTCGATTTATCATCATAGTTACCTCTATAACTGAGACAGCGAGTAAATTTTATATGCATAAACCCAACGACATTTATAATACCTAGGTAATACATAGGTATTATAAATGTCGTTGGCATAAACCTCAGCAACTGAGATAACATTGTTTGTTTACTCAAATGTCATCAATTGGTGGCCAAAGCATATTGGTGGCTGTTACTTCCAAACGATGGAACCCTCTGTAAATGAGACAGATATTTATTTTTACCTGTATATCTGAGACACTGGGTAAGTGGAATACCTCTATAAGTGAAACGACATTGCAGGTCCCTTGATGTGTCACTTAACCAGGTTTCACTGTATTACGAAGTTACGAGCTACCTGTAAATAAATACATTTCACAACACACCTCGTTATGAGTACAATACACTAATTAACAATCCACTTACATGTCTGCGGGGTAAACATGAGGTACGCAGCATGTTACATTATCAAACTAATAGTCCTTAGAACAGTAGACCTTCGCAATTTTTTTTAATACTATGATGGGTTTGCGCTTAATCAGAGTTCAAATTCAAATTCAAATCATTTATTGCGTCATTTTAATGTCATTCAATATTAAATTATCATTTAGGAATTCGTCAATTGTATAATAACACTTGTATAATAATATCTTCTTCAGGGTTTTTTCGAATGTGCTATGGTTATTTAAGTTTTTTAATGTGGCTGGTAGATTGTTATATATTTTTATTGCCATAACATTTGGCCCGGAACTTTGCATATGTAGCCTAGATTTTTGGATCACTAATTTGTTAACATATTTAGGTCTAAGTTGATATCTACGGTTTTTATCTTGATCCGCTCTATTAAAAACCTGAAATAAAAATTCACCTGATGGTAAGCGACATTGTAATCTAAGGTGGAACGCGCTTACCCAGAAGAAACCGGTTCACTCGTGCCTTGAAAACCGCAAGATTATAGTTTTCGCGGAACAGGGCATTTGGCAAGGAGTTCCACATCTTGGCAGTACGCAAATATCAATTACCTAACGAAACTTTATAACCTCATATTTCGATTATTTTTTTTATAATAACTGGGCTTGCTTATTTTACTTTTACTTGTGAGTTGTGATGGAGTTGTGGTGGTCGGTCGGAGGAACACACCAATTTATTTTAAATATTTTAATTTTTCCTTTGCTTATCTTAATTTGGTTTCAGATCACAGCAGAAGTACACTATATATTTAATTTTGTCTTCTATTTACACTTAATACTTAACTTTGTCTTCTATAATAACTGGGCTTGATCACAATTCACCTGTCTGTAAGCACCATTGTGATCTAAGGTGTAGTGCGCTTACCCACCACCATAATTGGCTAATTATAATCGTATTAATAACCATGTTAAAATATTACGAGTTTATTTTAAACTAGCTGCACCCGTGGTGTTAACCACGTTAATTCGACGCAAAAAGACGTCAATCCGGGATAAAAAGCCTATGTGCTAATCCAAAGTCTATCCTATCTCTATAGTAAATCTCATTAAAATCGATCCAGCCGTTGGAGCGTAAGGAGAAATATAGATTACGAAGTTACTTGCGTATTCCACGGGAACACGATAGTTTTCGGAATAAAAAGTAGCCTATGTGTTAATCCAAAGTCTTATCTATTTTTCTATCAAATTTCATAAAAATTGGTTGAGCCATCTAAGCGTGAAGAAGAAACAAACCTACACACATACACACACATACTTTCGCATTTATTATATTAGTAGGATAGGATAGGATGCAAAATAATTCCTAACTAAAATGTTGTCGTATACTTTATCAACGTTAACTGGTAAATGGCGCTACAGCAGCCTTTTCTATGGGAATGACTCAAATAAATATCACAACCATTTATAGGCAAAAAATGATAATAAAAGAAACTTGTACAAAAATAATTCATTAACATTTGTTAAAAATTCTAGGCCCCGTGAGTAAATAAAAACAGATGAAAGCTAATTTTGTTAGTCGAGACAGAGACGATTCGCTTGCTTCGCTCGCTCAGTCAATCATACAATGTACCGTCAGACATAACACGGTAAGCTCGCTACAAAGATAGTTAAGATGTATATTAACACGGTGGACGTAATGAGTGCAAAGTATTGGGGTACACACATTTTTTTTTACTCTTAATGGGCTTGCGCTTGATCACTATTCACCTGGTGGTAAGCGATATTGCAAACTACGGTGAAGGTAAGGTTGTTACATTTGTTTTATTCATTCATTTTCATGATTTGTCGACAGAATATTTTGTTTTGAGAAAGTCGAAGATGAAGTTAAAGAAGTATGCATATCTACATAAATGCATATTCGAACATAAGAGTTAAGTCGTCATAAAATAGGTTAAAAATTGTATTTGTATTATAATCATAATGTTTCAATTCAATTAATTCAATTTGCTTTACTATGTAATAATCCAAAATTTTGAAATTTGACCCAGCTTTATGAGACACGTTATGTATTATTATTATGAATTAGCCACTTAGTTAATATGGTTCAATTATTATTTTTTATTCTAATGGTTATAGTCTAATTATTGGATACATTTAGGGAAGGATACATTTTGGGAAGAACTAACATGATCTGAAAGGCAATTGTTTCAGATTATGTTAGTTAGCTATCGTTAAATAATAAAAGAGAGAGATAGAGAGAGAGACACACAGAGAAATATGCACAATCCGCACAGCTTACAATAGCTCACTATAGCAAAAAGTGACGTGACAACATTTCGTAAAAAAAAATCCGTCTAGCCCCCTTTCACAAAGCACGATAAGGAACTTCGTTCCAATCTCTCTAATCTAATACATCTATATGACACTGAAGAAATAAAAAAATAATAGCCCCCGCCTTTAGCCCCCTACCTTTCCCTTAGTCCGTTCACCTTATTACACATTCCACGTGCACAAATGGTAATGAAAGCTATGAGATACGACTAGCTTATTGTGTGTGAAACATTGTCATGAATGCTTTGAACAATATATCCCTCACTACGAAAGTTATTTGAGCAACAGTGATAAAATGTTGTCTCCAATTCAATACCGTTGGCGTCACCTGTTTTGTTCGTATTCCGTCAATTTCGGAGATTGGTTGATGTTTATATGCAACTCAGTCGAAGATACTGGCTAAATCTAGCAAATTAATTCACAATTTAGGCCCTAATGTTTTCAACCGCTTACCAAACACGATCAAAAGTGCCCCCAATAATTAGGTTGTAATTCAAATATAATTCCTATATTTTCATTAACAATTCTGCAATTACATGGGCAGGTAAGTGTTGTTAAATGAATTAATACTGAATAAAAAGTGGATAAGTTAGGAAAAAAAATATAAAATATAATATAATAGTTAATAAAAATTGACAAATATTTATAATCATTGATTTATCGATAGTTCATCAACTATATATGGCGCGTTCTCGACCAGAGGCACCAGTTGACTTGAAGTGATGCTGTGACCGCGGGCTCTCCGCCCTCTATCTCGAAAACGGTTCACCGTATAAAAAGTTTTTTTTGAACAATATTTGTAGAAAATTTTGTATTCTACAATATTGATAATAAATACAAGTAGCAAAAAAACCCATAGGAAATGAGATATTTCCAAAAAAAGCGCAAAAAAACGATTTTAGTGACCTTTGACCTTGAAATTTAATAGTTGCTTACACCCTACCCTATGTAGGTTTTGAGACAACTTTTAGGGTGTCAATATACAAGTATTTACAGACACACAACTGGGTATCTCGAATTCCGAGGTGAACTTACTATAATGACTGGACTACAAACTTTCTACAGCTTCGACGATTTTCTAAAGATGAATGTCGACGGCTGTACGAAACGTATAGAACTATAAGTACGTAGGTACTGTTATTGCGTTTATAATGACTAAAAAACTTTACTTATAAGTAAATTAATTTAAATGTTATATAAAATGTTTATTAAGTATTATTGACATGTAAATTTAAATTTTACGAATAAAAATCTTTGACTTTGACTTTGATAGTCAAAATTTATGACGGAATTTGTTGAAATTTTTCAATTACAGTTATATTTTTTTACGGTTTTTTTTTTAGTTTTAATCATAATTGGTCACAGTTATATGTCTCAAAATTGTTTGCCTATAATTCTAACATAAAATCAGTTACATATAAAGGCGACGACGACACGAAAAAATACAAACAATTTTATGTTTTTTAATTTTTTAAAGATGTATTTTTTTACTTCTAGTAAATAGGACAGTTTGTTACCAAAATTGGTACAAAAACCCATTCTTAAGGTTATTTTTAGACGGTTTTCATGATATTTATTTAATAACTTTAACTATTACGATTTGTAACGATAAAACGATAAATTTAAGATTTGCCAATGTCATCGCATTAATATAAGAAACTAAACATAAAACTAATTAGCTAGTCGTTTAAAGTACCTAACATACAAATTACCTTCCTCAATGAACAAACAAGCATAAGGAATGCATTCGAATAAACGTGCTCAATAACGAATGTAAACAAAAACTTAATTACTTTGTTCAATAACTACGCATCTTGGTATGTTTATACAATGTTAACATCTAGCAAAACATAGTAAATAGCATGGATGTGACTATTTATAGGGGTATAGTTCATATGCAAGAAAGCACGTTTCACTCGAAAAGAGAATAATATAGGTTAAAATTTAACAATTTGACAAGGTAATGGTTTCCATCCCGGATTGCCAACCAGGGGGCTCCGGGTTCGATTCCCGACTCGGCCAACATCTTTGTGATGAACTAAATTTATTGGTCGTCGGTCTGGGTGTTAAACATGTATTGACATGAGTATTGAGCTAAGTGGCCAAGCTCGAGACATTTCAAGCCGCTTAACGACTGCTTGTACTAAGGCTAACAGCCGGGATCTACAATTTAACGTGTCATCTGACCCACGGCAACGCCTAGACAAAAATTCCACTTCAAAAACGACAGTATTGTGCATGGTTACCCATCCAAACACTGACCGAATCGACCGTTGCTTAGCTTCGATGACCGCGTCAGATCACTTTAGCTAGCTGAGCTACAGGCGCTACGTACGTTTGTTTTTCAATTCAAAAGAATGTGTATAAATGCCTACCTCTACAGGTAATAAACTTATAGACTTGTATTTAGTGTTCATACAAGATCAAAAGTGACAAGTCGACCGCAACACCGCAAGAATGTGGCCCGCTTCAACACACTCCATAAATCACGGTGATGAATCAAACTGTACGTAAACAAGGCGTCTCGAGCTTCCGATAATGCATAAACAAGACCATCCTGCGATCCGAGGATAGAATTGTGGGGAAATGATAAGAAAATAGGGAAATGAACGACTCAACTCCTGTGTGAGTAAGTTGACAATATTTACGTTAGTTTTTGAACCTATTTTGGCAAAAAAACATTGTTTAGATCTCCGAAAAGCATCAAATCATATATCAAACAAAAAGTTCAAAAAGATATATTTGTAAGTATATTTCAAATTAAATTTATGACACAGTGCGGTTACGCGTCACTCACATTAATAACTGATTGACAATGATCAGAAATTTTAAAGTACTTATTAACTTACCTACTTTTATTAAAAGCTTTACCAAAAAAATAATTGTGAAATCAATTTTTTTTTTCAATTCAACGCGCATTCGCACATTGGCGATACGATTGGTTATATTAGTAGGTCGTTTATAAAATCTTCATTGATACGCTTTGATTAGCAGGTCACGTAGGTAATCATACGAGTCAGCAGCAATGGCTGAAAGTTAAGCATGTCAGTATGGAATTACTAGCTCTCGAGTAGGCAGCAGGAACATATCGCTAGATGCTTACCAACATTGTTTCTACAACTTGGGGCAAGAAGAAATGTTTTGGGGCAAGTAGAAATGTTAAGCATCAATTCCAACATCGGATGAGCAAGGACATACCAAGACGTTATCGTTATAGTGTGGAGCTACCAAAGACTAAGTGGCTATCCTTCATCTTCATTGTGCGAATCGCAAAGGCGTGGAAGTCTTTGCAAAACGCCTTGGTCCCTGAAAACTAGCGGTTTTTAAATAACGAACCAGTTTCTAATGGGCAGGAGCACTCCATCTGTGATCATAATATGAAGCGCAGGCCCATTATTAAAAACTACTTGCAAGTCTTAGTAAAAAAAAAGTGTTAATAAATTGAAAGGGTTCGTCTGTTAAAAACTATAAATAATTATAATAATAACAATATATTTTATGACATAAAACATGGAAGATACATACATATTTAATTTGAACCTCTCCCACAGTATATGAGTATGAACAAGTCTGTTTATACATGACACAATTATTATGCAAAGGATTTATACAAAAGATTAAGCAAAATTAAGTAAAATATTCTACTATTGATTATTGATTTGAATTGATTTTGCTCATAATTATTGTCTTCTATATTTTATAACTACGTTTTTTCAATTACTTTCATACCTTGTACACAAGTGTAGGCAAAGAGCGTCCTGTTTACACAGAGCTATCGATTCTTGCCGCTTGAATGCACCCGCCGAAGCCGATTACCGATGCCCGAGCCGCTAGCACTTGACATGAAGGCTCTTGTTTACTACTACATACATTTTACAGTCTTGCCAGGTTAAAATTCATGGAAGAAACTGCACGTAAAATCAACTTTATGTCCATGTTATAAGGATTATCTCATATGCTTATTTTAATAGCTTCTCTCACTAAGATAATGTTTGATAATGACATGTAGGACGTAGCTGCCTAACATCTAAATTAAGTTTCTTAGCAAAAAATCGTTTATACACTAATCCAAGATGGCCACCAACATAATGTTGTTTGCTAAATCATATGAAAAACAAAAAATCCTATTTTATGTATAATATATTTTACCGAGTTCCATAAACCAATCCAGCATTAATTGGTACAAGTGTCCACACAGTCCTTGTACTATTTGAAAAGAAAGAAGATAATTGACGACCTCGTTGGCGTAATGGATATCATGCCGGACTGCCAATCAGAAGGTTCCGGGTTTGATTTCGGCACAGCCAACATCTTTGTGCTTAGCTAAATTTGTTGGC
The DNA here is from genome assembly GCA_035578125.1 of Mellilla xanthometata. Taxonomy (NCBI): domain Eukaryota; kingdom Metazoa; phylum Arthropoda; class Insecta; order Lepidoptera; family Geometridae; genus Mellilla; species Mellilla xanthometata. Next base: position 4,661,981 of record JAPUBQ010000020.1, read on the forward strand.
TGTGGGTCTGGGTGTTAAATACAATGTATCTATATAATATATATATTATTATGTTTATGTAGTATATCAGTTGTGTTAGGTACCATAACACAAACTAGAAATACATAAAACTTAACATAAAAACATCTTTATTTACCAAAAAGTTGTACATTTTTGTATATCAACACAAACTATGACTAAATAAGTACTTAAAAGTATAAAATATGTGTTAATGTACACTTAGTTGATCCAGGGATCAACTAAGTGTGGGATTCAGGAATCCCACACGAGGCAAATCCTGTGTTGTGGGATTCAGTGCCTTCCCTTAGCCTCTAATAACTATAAAGAAATGGTTCAGTATGGGTTTAACTAGCCATGTGTGAAATGTGTAAAAAAATATATTAGCCGAGTTTTTCGTTAAGCGACTGAAGCGGTGGTTCATCATAGTTTAGTTCAGTACCGTGGGCGAGGCGAGGCGAGGGTGTCAGACCGTGCAGTGGCGCGCACTTCAGACCGGTACAACCACTCTCATAGCTTTTTAATAGAGCATTACGAGAGCTCGTGTTACCCGACTCGTTATACTGGGCTATTGTAAAAAAAATTGTCAACATTAAAAAAATCTGGTTAAAATATCTAGCTGCGCTTCACGTTACTACGGAATAAAAAGTAATGTAAAATAAAAATTTCACTAAAATCGGTTCAGTCGTTGATCTTGTAAAAGTCACGACAAACATACACATACATTTACATATACACTCTGCCTATGAAATGAAATAAAATGAAATGTTTTTTTACAGACCAAACACATCCATATTGTAAAAGACACATAGGTACTATATAAATTTATATTCGACAAATAAAAACTATAATAATATCCTTTATAACATTAGTTGCCTTCTTCTTTTTTGTATGCGCAAATAGGCCAAGCTCTATAAGTTCTGTGGAATAGTTTAGGAAGTGAACCATTTTAATGTCAGAAATCCAAAGTTTTTTGTCCAACTTTCAACTTATTTAAATATTATTACGAGTACTTTTGGTATGTCAAAACTACGTTTGCCGGGTCAACTAGTCTATACTAATTAACAAGCACAGTTACAAATAACCCTGAACGCAGTTGCTATATAGTATTGCAAGCCACTCTCCGTCCTCAAAGGTTAGGTCTTGACATGCTTAGCAAATACCTATGCTTGAACAAGAACAACGGCGGACTTAGATCTTCATTGTTTACTAGCTGACCCGACAGACGTTATCCTGTCTTAACAATAATTATTTAATTCAAATTGGTATAATTAATAAAACAAAATGTGTGTAGTTTTCTGTCATACGAATTTTTCCTGACAATAACAAAAACAAAAAAAAAACATGAATCGCGTGAAGGCTGGATTCACGCGTGATAGCGTGACCAAGGGATATAGAAATTCATTTTCATCTATACCAATATTGTAAAGAGGAAGAGTTTGGTTTTTTCCTTTGTTTGTTTGAGGCAAATAGTCTCCAAACTAGACTGGACTGATTTGAAAAAATCTTCCACCGTTGGGAAGCTACATTATCCCTGAGTAACATAGGCTATATTTTGTTTCCCTTTGCAACTTAGATTATGTTATTATAGCCCGTGCGAAGCAGGGGCGATCTGCTATTTTATAACATAGTATTATTTATGGTACATATATGACGAGGCGAGTAAAGAAAAATTAGGTTGAACGATATATTAAAATTGATGGCAACAGATAAAATTTAAATACTTCTTTTCTAATAAAACGCTTACAAATACAAGCCCTTCCACTTTTATCAGTGTCTCTTTTAGATGTTGTGGTATGTACTTGAATATATTTTTATATATTTTTTAAATGGATATGAATTTAATTTTTTTAATCTTTAATTGATAATAACAAATAATTCACTGGTCTATAGTAGTTTTTTTGTCCTAGATATGGATATAATGTTGGGTCTATTTATGCACACAATTTATTAATCTATCAATGATTTCGTAAATTTACCTCGGATTTTTCAAATAATCTGTAGAAAAAATATTTTAACGATAAATTGTATTTCGAAATTCGTAAAAAAACGAGCAAATTGAGTACTTTTATAAATCTTATATATAAAATTTCCGTGTCACAGTGTTTGTTACCGTACTCCTCCGAAACGGCTTGACCGATTTTTCCCAAATTTTATATTCGTATTCAGTAGGTCTGAGAATCGGCTACTGTATATTTAGATTTTTTTTTTTATTAAGGCAAAACAACGTTTGCCTGGTCAGCTAGTATAATTATATGAAATCTGGGCACTTCAAAACGAACATATCCAAGGCAACAAAAATAATGTATATTTATGAAGAGCATTGTAATTAATACACAGTACATCTATCGCCAAGAGAAATAAACTAGCATTTTCACTGTGTTCATTCAAAACAATGTAAATCCAAATACATTTAAGATACAGAAGCTCCAATTAAAGCCTTCAGGCTTTCTCTCTTCAGCTGACAGAGGACTTAGCACAATGAATACTCCAGTTGCATTCTTACACTTTTTATTTGCATTTCTCTGTTCTTGAATTAAATTAACAGAGAAGAACACGGATTTAAATCGGTAGAGTTTTTACCCCAGACGCAAACCGACAAGGTGATATAAGTTTGACGTATCTGTGCGTGTGTGTGTTTGTGTGTATGTGTGTGTGTGTCTGTGGCATCATAGCTCCGAAACTTTTTTGATCAAAACGTGTGTTAGTCGAAAGAGTTATTAGCTAACATATATTTGATAAAACCTTACAAGATGGCGGCCGTAACAAAATGACGTATGAAGTATATTTTCACAACTGCCTCAATATGGGTATCAAATGGAACTAGATAAGTATAATTATGATATATAAATATAGTATAAATACAATGTGATACATTTTTAATCTAAGGCGATCACCGCTAACAAATGTTTAGTCTGGGGACTCCACATTTTTAAATTAACTTATTGTGTTATGGGTTTAAAGTGCTTTTTAGTCGTTTTTATGTGCTGTACTGTCGACTTCTAGAGATAAGAGATTTGAAGCTATCACTAAAATATTTGACACTGTTTAACAACTGGAAGCAGTGGCAGGAGAAGACACAGGACCGAGAACAGTGGTGTCTCCTAGTATCGGAGGCCAGGATCCGATTCGGGACGACGCGTCAACCCAGTTAGTTAGTTTTAGTTAGTTTAATAACTGCCGTTATAAGACAACGTATGACGCAACCCACGAAAATATGATATTTTTTTGTACTATATTAACAACCATACCAACTAACTACCACAAAAAATAAAGTATAGAAAGGAAAGTACTTTTTAATTAGTACTTTTTTTTGTTTTATGTTACTATATAATTAATACTAAATGCAGGATTTTAAAAAACGCTTAAATTTATAGTAGGATTGAACTAGAAAATGTAATAGAATATATTTAGTATATCCGCACGCAAAAGCGTATATTAATGATATTTAAAATAAAAAACAACATCTGTTCCAACAAAATGTATAAACAAATACAAAACTATATTTAAGATTTCAGACACAGCTTTTTCAGATTTAATTATCCGTGCCATACTATTTTACGGGCTAATTAAACAGGTAATGATGTAATATGAAAAGTTGTAATAAACATCCGGATACGTTTATTTGTTGGAAAATAAATATAGTATTATCAAAAATAATAATTTACTCTCATAAGAAATAACTCTTTTATTCTATTAATAAGGAACAGAAAATATAATTTATAGTTAGAATACGATTTCATTCGTATAAATACATATCGCTATATATAGCTTTATTGTTATGTAAAATACTTGCTGGCTTTCTTTTTCTTATAATTTTCTGATTATAGTTAATGTCACTTTCTAATACATTGTTTTTATATGATTTCGATATAAGTGTACACATACCATTGTGAAAATTTGGGAGACGCCATTGGTTCCCTCAACACAGTTTCTTAGAACTACTTTAGGAGCCTTCCTATCCCTATTATAATACATTTTGTAAAATAAACGTATTTTGATTTTTATTTTTGAACTTGAAACCTTATTCTATTCAGCCTTTACCTAAATCGGTTCATAGGTTTAAATGTGATAACATATGTATGTGTGAGTATCTAGTATTAAATAACTATCTGCGCCCCGTGGTTTTACCCGCGTAAATCCAGATAAAAGAGGTAAATCCGGAATAAAAATGAAGCCTATGTGCTGAAGCAAACTCCAAACTATTTCCATAACAAATTTCAATTCAAATTTGCAAATCAAATCAGCTGTTTGATCGTGAAAAAGTTAGATAGATAGAACAATTCTATATTTTCATACATATATTAAAGTAAATTATTTACATTAGATATTTAAAACTAGTGCCGAAAATGGCACACTTACACGATAAGTAACAAATATGCACACAACATTTCGCATTTATAATATTAGTAGGATACGGCTGGTGGACTGAACAAATGATCCATGAGCTGGCGCTTACCTCGGCCATCATATAAGTTTGGCGATCCAGCGAGGTAATACCGCTAGCATTTTAGGCACCTTACCCGCAAACACTGAATTAGGTTTAATTTATAATTTGTTAGGTTTTTTTAAGTTTCAACTATTGTACATTGTAAACTTGAAAATTTTAATTATTGTGTAGTTTTTTTTTCACGTAATTTTTTATTTTAGTGTATTCATTATATTTTATTAAATTTTTACTTTAAAAGAATAATATAAATAATTAAAATAAATGTAAAATTAGTAGGATTAACATTCGCCTTCATAATATCACTTTGATGTGCTGTACGATACAGCACTGTATGCTGCTGAAGACGTATTTATACAAATTCTACATGTGTATTGTTTGCAATAGGTTAATTAACCCAAGGGACATTTATTTTTAAACCACAATACGTAAAACTCACTTCCTGACAGCTGAGACGGGCGCAGTTTGGCAAGACGCCATAACGCAAAATAAAACATTTCTTTTGTAATATTATTTTTAATTTGTTGTTCCGGTAAAATTAGGAATAGTCTTTCAACGCTCTCAAACGAACATTTTTGTTTAGCAAAGAACGAAAGAACGAATGAAATGCTTCAATGGTATAGTAATAATCAATGGTATAAAAAATAAAATAAAGTAGATTGAAGTAATAAGGAAAGAACGAAGAAGAAAATAATTTATTTATCAAGAAGAAAACACATCAATAATTACTGAGTGCACAAAAATTATTCAACTTTTTTGTACTTTCATACAATTGGTTGCTTGGTAAAGATCGCTTTCAAAGATAAGGTCGCCAAGGCTAGCTTTTAAATTTTTTTAGTGTTTTCTGTAATTTATTTTGTTAACGTGTTTATTGTTAATCTATCTATCCAATATGAGAGCCACATTTGTGGCCTACTTCCCTAGGAAAAAAGAAAGAAAGAAAGAAATAGTTTATTTTGCACATACATAAAGTTCTTAATTATATACAAAAATCATGGATTTTTTTTATAAATCTTATGAAATACTACATTAATTAATAAAGATCTGCAATATTTTCAGATTTTTATGTTTGATTCAATGTTAAATAAAAATAAAATAAAATAAATAAAAAAATAAAAATAGCCTTTATTTCCCAACTTAAAAACATGCATTTACAAACAATCTTATTCTATTTTAAAAGTTAGTGATAAAAATTGGTATTCTTTTAGATTATTTACAAAAATATAGTTTAATATAAATGTCAAAAAGTATTTATTAGAATGTCAAATTTTGAGTATATATGTCATTATGTCAAATTAATTATCGTTATTTCAAATATATCACAAACATTTAGTGTATTTACATGTCCAAATTTAAAACATTTTTATTTTATTCATCGTCAGGGATCGTCCAGCGCTGGACGAAGGCCTCCTCCAACTCATGCCACGTGCTTCTTGATTGCGCGGTTTTCGTCCATAGTTTGCCTGCGACAGACTCTATGTCGTCTCTCCACCTTCTAATAGGTCTTCCCCGCTCCCTTTTCCCTTCTCTAGGATCCCAGTGTAGGACTCTCTCGCTCCATCTGTTGTCACCTAGTCTCGCCGTGTGCCCCGCCCATTTCCATTTTGATTTTGCAGCCATATGTAGAGCGTCTATTATTTTTGTTCTTCTCCGTATAACTTTGCTATTAATACGGTCACGTAATTTGAGACCTAACATGCTTCTTTCTGCTGCTCTTTGGAATGTTCGTATTTTCTTTAAAACTTGTTTATTTGGGGCCCATGTCTGACAACCGTACACTAGAGTGGGTAAAATGGTCGTTTCAAAGACTTTTTTCTTTAGGTGCATGGGAAAATCACCTTTGAATATTTCTTTATTATTCCAGTACTTCTTCCAACTGAGTGTTATTCGCCTTTCCACTTCTTTTTCTGTTCTGTTTAGCAATTGTATGTTTTGTCCTAGATATATATAATTTTCTACGTAGTCAATATTTTGGTCATCCACAATTATTGGTATTTTGTCATCATTAGTCATGGCTTTGGTCTTCTCTATATTCATGTGAAGGCCGCATACTCTACTTTCTCTATCTAGATCGGAAAGCATTTCTAGAAGATCTGTATGATTTTCCGACAGTATAACTATATCGTCGGCAAAGCGCAGATGACTCTCTCTCTCAAACAGCTGGGGAGATATAGAGTCGCCTTGTCTAACGCCTTTCTCTATATTAAACGGTTTGCCGACAGTTTCCAGTTTTATTCTAGCATTACAATTGTTATAGATGCTTTTTAGCAGATTTATATATTTGCTTTCGACTCCTAGATCGTGTAGAGTCTTCCAAATCTGTCCGTGCTTAATACAGTCAAAAGCCTTACTGTAATCAACGAATGCTAGATAAAATGTCTTGCCGAATTCCTGGTACTTCTCTATAATTTGTGTCAAAGTGAATATATGATCTATAGTAGAGTAGCCCCTTCGAAAACCTGCTTGCTCTCTCGGTTGGTTGTCTTCTATGTTCCTGCTGATTCTCCGTAGTAAAACTGAGGTAAATATTTTATACAATGTTGATAAGAGGCTTATGGGTCTGTAATTGCTCACATCATTTGGGTTTCCTTTTTTATATAGTAACGACACAGTGCAGGTTTTCCAGGAAGTAGGTATATATTCATGCTCTATAATTTTGTTGAATAGGGTTGCTAATATAGGATAAATTGAGTCGTCAAAGGCTTTTATGACGTCACTGGTAATACCATCTTCACCCGGGCTTTTATTGGACTTCATTTTAGAGATAGTATTTCTAATTTCCGATTGTAAAATTGGCAAATAATTTTTGTCTTGCAGTACACACCCTATGTTGTCATATTGTTGTTTGTCATATTTATCAGTAATTTGGTGCTGGTCATCCGATTTATATAAATTTCTGTAAAAATCAGTAGCAACTATCAATAAATCTTTCCGTGACACGATTTTCGTATTGTTATTTGGGGTTTTTAATTCCGTTATCCATTTTTTGCAGTAGTCTAGTTTTTTGAATGCTCTTTTTGAAGAACCCGTACTCTCAAGCTCTGTTAAAATAGATTTAGCTCTACATTTTTTATGATTAATTTTGATTTTCTTGTTGATTTGTTGGTATAGCTTTCTAAGAGTTTTTCTTTGTGTGAAAGTCCGCTTGGTAACTTTTTTAAGGCGTTCTCTTTCTTCAATTAATTTCTTTATATCTTCTGTAATTATATCATCTGTAGGTTTATTTTTATGTCTTGGAGGTAACTGCGTAATGCACTTCTGTATGGTCTTCACTAAATCTCTATATGAGTCTTCTATGTTGTCATTGACAGAAATTTTTTCCAGAGTGAGCATATTTTTTAAGGACTCCTGCTCTATCGGCGATAAGAGTTTTGTAGGAGTCCGACCAATGTTTCTTCTACTACGTTTAGATACTACTCCGTTTAGTATCACCTCGCATCTTACAGGTCTATGATCAGAAGAAAACTTTATGTTTAGTACTTCTACATTTTTCACGACTCTATAATTGTTTGTAATAATATAATCTATTTCGTTCATTGTTTTTCCATCTGGAGATTTCCATGTCCATTTATTTTTATTCTTTTTTAGGAAGTGAGTATTTGAGATAACTAGTTTATATTCATAACAGAAATCGATCAATTTTTGTCCTCTCAGGCTTCTCTTACTTTTATATCCGAACTTTCCAAGCACTGCATTTTCATCAGCACGCGGGATTCCTATTTGTGCATTAAAGTCTCCTATAATTCTTTGCAGTAGAAAGTGCTTGTCGGATATTCATGTAAAAGTTGTCAGATTCCTGTTCATTAGTTGTTTTCTCCGTAGGGGCGTAGGCTTGTAGGATTGTAAGATTAATTCCGTTGAGGTTCAAGTCTAAAGTAGCGACTCTATCTGAATAGGCTTTAAATCTTTCGATGTTCGGTTTCAGATATTTTTTTATCATAAAGCCAACACCGTTTCTCCCACCTATTTTTCCACTATTGCAAAGTATATAGTTCTCATATTCCTCAATTGTTTGTCCTGCTTTTTTTGTCTCTGATAATCCTATAACATCCCATCTTATATCTTTTATACTGTGCTCAAGTTGTATTATCCTGGTTTTTTCCGCTAAGGATCTCACATTGTATGTCATAATAAATAGTGTATATTTTGTAGTGTATGAAGATAGGCGCAAGGCAGTTGCGGTGTGAAGCTCGTGTGAGCCCACCCACATCGCCAGTGAGAAATATACGTTACAACCGTAAGCTGTGTTTACTTCAGTGGCGACGAGATAAATCAAGAAATTCGCGTAAAACCAGGGAAAGTGCGCAATTTAAAATGCCGATCGGAAAGATAGGGGAATTTAACACCAAAACGGGCAATTGGTCTTCATACGTGGATAGACTAAACTGTTATTTTGTCGTGAACAACGTGGAGGAAGAACTAAAGTTGCCAACCCTCATTTCTTTCATGGGCGATGAAGCGTACGAATTATTACAAAATTTAGTGAGCCCCAGAAAACCGGCCGAAATTACATTTACGCAGGCTACGGACGTGCTGCGCGAGCACCTTCAACCGGCGCCGTCGGTATTGGCGGAGCGGTACCGGTTCCGGCAGCGGAGACAGCGTGCGGAGGAAAGTGTAAGCGAATACGTGGCCGAACTCAAGCGAAGCTCACGGCACTGCAAATTTAACACGAACCTATGCGAGAACTTGCGTGACCAGTTCGTTTGCGGCATAGCCAGTGATGTTATCCGGCAACGGTTGTTTGCGGAGGAAGCCACGTTGACTTTCAATGACGCGGTAAAATTGAGGAAGCCACGTTGACTTTCAATGACGCGGTAAAATTGGCGTTTTCACTGGAGGCAGCGGAGCGCGATGCGGCTGCAGTGGAGTACCGGGCGGAGGCTGCGCACGGCGCGGCGCCGGACACGAGCGACATGCATGCGCTGCAGGCGGGTGCACGCGGAGGGCAGTCAAGGGCACGGGCGAGGCGCGCGGCTGCACCGCGTGCACCGCTCGGCGAGCGCCGTGCACAGCCGTCGCCGGCGCCGGGCCGGCCGAGCGGCAACACCAACTGCAGGGGCTGCGGAGCCACGAGTCACGACTACGGGAGCTGTAGATACCGGGACTTCGTGTGCAGCCTGTGCAAGCGGCGGGGACACCTGCGGCGGGTGTGCATGTCGGGTGGCGCCGGGAGCTTGGTGCCGCGACCCGCGGGCAGCGCGGTACATTTTGGAGAAGCGGATCCAGAAGACTCGGGGAACAAGGAGGCCGTCGCTTGGGACGACTGCATAGATATGTTCCAGTTAAATCTAAACGATTATAAATCGGTAAGCGTCCCCGTATTAATTAACAACACAGAAATATCAATGGAAATAGATACAGGTACTCCGATTTCATGTATAAGTGAAGAAACATACCGCAAACATTTCAAAAATTTGTTAATTAATCCTTATAATCTCAATATAAAATTTTATGACGGTTCATGTATTAAGCCTATAGGTTATATATTACCTGAAGTGAAATACGGAGATATTATAAAAAAACTCGAACTTTTCATAATAAGAGGAGGGACGACTGCATTGCTGGGTCGGCAATGGATTATCGAATTACAAGTTCCGGTAGTAATCCTGTGTAACCAAATGGGACAAAGCTTAGATAACGATATTACTTATTTGTTAAATAGGTATAAGCAGCTGTTCGACGGCGGGCTGGGACGGTTCACGGGTGGCAAGGCGCGGCTGCAGGTGCGCGAGGGGGCGGAGCCGGTGTACCACCGCGCGCGACCCATGGCGTTCGCGATGCGCGAGCGCGTCGACGCCGAGCTGGACGCGATGCTGGCGGCGGGCATCATCGAGCCGGTCGACACCTCGGACTGGGCCTCACCGCTCGTGCCAGTTCCGAAGCCCGATGGCTCGATCAGGGTTTGTGTAGACTATAAGGCGACTCTCAACCCCGTTTTGCTGATCGACCGTTATCCCTTGCCAAAAATAGAGGAGGTGTTGGTGGCGTTAAATGGCTCAAAATATTATAGTAAAATTGACCTCTCGCAGTCATATTCACAAATTGAACTCGATGACTCAAAAAGATTCACAGTAATAAATACACATCGCGGCCTATTTTGCTACAATAGATTGGTATTCGGTTTGGCGTCGAGCCCGGGCATTTTTCAGCGCATAATGACAGATTTACTTAAAAATATTCCGAATGTAGCCGTATTCATTGATGACGTCATCATAGGAGGGAAGACTAAAACGGAACACCTGAGAGCTCTAGAGGCGGTATTCGAAAGATTGTGTTCCAGCGGTATGAGGCTTAAAGAAAATAAGTGCGTATTTCTAGCGCCAGAAGTCACGTACTTAGGGTACGTACTATCAAAAGACGGTATCAAAATTGATCCAGCCAAGATAGAAGCTATTGAAAAAATACCTACACCAAAATGCGTCTCAGAACTAAGATCTTTCTTAGGATTAGCTAACTTTTTCGCTAAATTTGTCAGAAATCATAGTCTCATATTAGTGCCGCTTTTTAAATTATTGCAAAAAGACGTACGTTGGCATTGGTCGGCAGAATGCGAAAATGCCTTCCAAAGCATTAAGAAAATAATAGGTAGTCCGCAGGTACTCGCGCACTATGAGCCGAGTGGTGCGCTGATAGTGACGTGCGACGCGAGCCCGGCCGGCATCGGCGGCGTCCTCTCGCAGCCGGACGGGCGCGGGGGCGAGCGGCCGGTTTGTTTTGTTTCGCGCACGCTCACCAGCGCGGAGAAAAATTACTCACAAATACATAGGGAGGCACTCGCTATAGTTTTTTGTGTTAGGAAATTTCATCAATATATTTTCGGGAGACACTTTACATTGCGAACGGACAACAGACCGCTAATGGCGATTTTAGGGCCCCAAAAAGACATTCCGGCGATGACTGCGAGTAGAATGATAAGATGGGCGGTCATACTATCGGCGTACACTTACGACATTGAATATATTCGCTCAGATAAGAATAGTGCGGACGGTTTGTCTCGCCTACCCGTGCCATGCAAAGAACCGGTTTTGCCGCAGACACCGGAACAAACCTATTTACACTTTGCGCAGGATGCTATGTTACTGAATTATTCAGAAATAAAAAAAAGTACTATGCATGATCCTATTTTAGGTAGAATTTTGTGCTATATTAGAGATGGTTGGCCAACAGAGTGTGAAGTTATCGGTATGCAACCCTATTTTAACAGGCGCGCGGAACTATACGAAGAATTAGGTTGTGTTATGTGGGGTCACAGGGTCATAATACCTGGTAAGTGTAGGAAAAAGGTGTTAGAACTGATTCACGAGCCGCACATGGGCATAGTAAAGTCAAAAGCTATAGCGCGTAGTTATGTATGGTGGCCCGGCATCGACGAATCCATAGAAGCGGTATGCCGTGAGTGCGTCGCGTGCGCCGCTCACGGGGACGCGCCGGCCCGAGCCGCGCCGCGACCTTGGCCCGTGCCGCACCAGCCGTGGACCAGGCTGCATTTAGATTTCATGGGTCCCATTTTTGGGAAGTTATATTTGGTCATCGTCGACGCTATGTCTAAGTGGTTAGAAGTATTCCAGGTTCCGAGTACGTCCGCAGATTGCACGACGGAACGCTTATCGGAGTTATTCGGAAGGTTTGGATTCCCTCGCCAAGTCGTAACCGATAATGGCCCGCCTTTCACTAGTGAAGCGTTTAGGCAATTCACTATAAGTAGGGGTATAGAACATATTTTTACGGCGCCGTACCACCCGGCTTCTAACGGTGCAGCAGAGAATGCCGTCAAAACTTTAAAACGAGTGGTAAAGAAAGCGGCACACGAGAAGGTAAATGAACTTAAAGCATTACATAACTTCCTTATGTACTATAGGAATACCGAACATACGTCCACCGGCGAAAGCCCAGCGCAGCTCATGCTAGGTAGGAGAATCCGGACACGGCTCGATGCGTTGCCGGACACGCAGGCGCGGGCGGCGCGCGCGCAGCAGCGCCAGCTGCAGGACGCGCCGGCGGCCGCCGACCGGCACGTCGCCGCGGGGGGGGAGGTGTGGTACCGCCAATACTTAAAGGGGGAAAAATGGGTACCAGGGCAGGTAGTCAGTAAGTTAGGCCCGTCCAACTTTAGAGTTATCGGTCGGGGAGGAGACAATGTGCATCGTCATGTCGATCAGCTAAAACGTAGGATGAGAAGTTCGCTTGTATGCCCGAACCCTGACCGGTCATCGGCCGGCGACCATGTTCCGACGAGCCCTGTCAAGGAAGATGTTTCCAGCCCCGAAAGTAGCCGGTCTCCGTTGACCCCGGCTAGTCGACGCTCCGACACGCCCAAATCCCGTGAACCGTCACCAGACCGCCGGCCGGACACTGCCACTCCTAGGAGGCGGCCCCTCAGGCCGTGCAGATTGCGGAACCCTAATCCTAATTATAAGGTGTAGAATATTATATTAACATACTTACTGTATATCATTTTATAATTATCCTTACTTAGTAAACCATTCTTCGAGCTATCTGTACCTAGTTATAATTATCTAGTATTTATTAAATTATATTGTTAAACAAGCTTAAGTAAAGTATTTCACCAACTCACGTTCATTCATTCCATTATTATATGAAGTAAATTTAGTTTCACATTAGTCCTAAGTCCAGCTTATACATATAGTGGTCAGCTTAGAACATAGTTAGAATTAAACCTTTGCATTATATAAAAGTAGTTGTAAGTACGTTATCCTAATTAAGTGCGGAGGAGTGTAGTGTATGAAGATAGGCGCAAGGCAGTTGCGGTGTGAAGCTCGTGTGAGCCCACCCACATCGCCAGTGAGAAATATACGTTACAACCGTAAGCTGTGTTTACTTCATATTTAAAGCTTTCCATTTTGATTGATTTTTTGTATTTGATATTTTGAGTTGAAGGGTTTTGGTCAATATCTCCCACGGCGACCACCCGGCTTGGGAGAGTTTTATTATTATTATTAGTCTTATTTTGAATTAAAGGGGTAACGCACTTGGTGGCTTTGCTATTTTTGGAGGCCAATGCTAATTGCTATGCGCTCTGATTTATCGTACAAACTTGCTTTTCCGCCGCGACAGCCTTCCTAATGTATTGGGTTATAGAAGAGCTCGAGCCTTGAGTTTTTGATTTATTATTAGGTTTTGTGATACTTGTAGAGGCTATTGGAGTGGTGTTTTTTATGGTTCTTGTCATTGCTTGTGTCTTATTGTTAGGCTTTTTTGAACTTTTATCATCCGTTTTTTCTGATGGACTCGTCGAAAGAGCTCTCTTGCCGGGTCTTTCCTTCACTATGAGCTGGTCATATTTAAGTATAGCATGGTGTCCATTCTGTCTATGTTCTATAAGCTGAGGTATCAGAGCCTTTCTTTTTTCAAGTACTTTCTGAGGAAAGTCCTCTTTTATATAGGAGCCGCTACCCTCTAAAGAAGACTTTTGTTGGAGAATGGTGATTTTCTTTCCGAACGTTGTCAGCGTTATTCTAACCGGTCTTGGTTTTGTACTTTTTTTCCCCATCCTTCCCACATATTCTATCTCACTTTTTTGGCATTCTACTTCCATTTTATAATTTATGATATGGTACATAATATCCTCTAGACCCGAATAATTTTCTTCTTCTTCGGAAATTCCAAAAAATATAAGATTTCGTTGACGTAATCTCTTATCAAATTCGTCTAACCTTTTTTCTTGTTCTGCCTGGACAGTTTCGACTCTATCTAATCTCAATTCTACGTTATCAAATTTTTCATCTATTTTCTTGGCTAAATTTTCCTCGACTTGCTTCAAACTTTGATTGGTATCCTCTTTTATTTGTGTTCGGAGCGTAAGGGCATCCTCTTTCATTTGTATGCGCAACTTATTAAACATTTCTACTAATTCTCCCGACATTTCTGTATCTTCTGTTGTTTTTAAGAATAAAGAATTAATGTAACTGCATGTGCCCTCTGGCGGTGAGTGGTGACACTTTTATAGGTTACGTTCTGTATCGCAGAGTAACTACGAAATTATCATACTACTAGCGCCATCTGTTGGTGTTTAATGTAGTTGTCTGTACTGTCAATTCGTAGTTAGTATTCTCGAAGTTCAGGATGGTATACAATGACGCTATTGGTTGTTGGTTGACAAATCTTTACAATCAATGTTATAGTGTAACCAATCACATTTGAAATTGTCTGTAATCAGCAGGAACTGTCAAAGCAATCAGCTTTTTACACAGCTGTTATCAATTAACGTTATTTGAAATTGACGTATGTTGGTAACGATAAAATAGCCATTAACAGTTTTTGCATATATATCGCAGAGAGTCGTGGAAAATAATATGTATTTGAGATTTTTGATATTCTATTTAGTGATCAGTCTAAAATTGTGACTCACAGTTGTAATCCGAATATTTCCTGTCCAAAAATAAGGCTTCTTCAATAAAGGTTAGTTGAAACAGATTTTTATTCCGAAGTCAGTTTTTATATCGTTCCAAGTCATGGTTGATATTTCATCTGAAATATAAAACCCTGAAACACCGATTTTACACAACTGAACTGTCTAATAACTCGTCAAACTTTTGTTTAGAATTTTTTAATACGGAGACTTATTTAAACGATCTAGAGTGAGCTAGCGCCACCTAGCGAACAATTCGACAAAATTCAATGTTAAGTGGAATGGAAATATAACATTTATACTAAAAAGATACCAAATAAGTATCCACACGGTCTACCTGGGAGATAACTTAGCAAAAAACATCTCATTTTATTTCCTTCGTCTATGATTTCATATAGACAGGAACATCGGATATACAAATAAAAAACTAAAAGCGTCATCCAAAAACTTGGACTGAGATAATTTAGATCCTTTCAAAAATATACCAAATAATGAAAAAGAAATAGAACAAAAATTTATAATAAAAATGTAAGTAACGTAATATTCTGTTATGTCTGCGAATTATAAATATTTCTGTCTATAGATTGTATTTTTTTTACTTTTAGTAAATTCGAATATTCTATAGATATCTGATAGATATTTGTTATATATTCTATAGATATTTGTTTATTTTCACTGAAAAAAATAATCTGTATTCTAAGCTCAAAGTCAATTCTTAACCTTGACAAGTCAAACACAACCCAAATAAGCTTTATCCCCGATTCTAAACAGATCAAATGCCGAAGAATAAACGCTATCTTATTACATTATCAATCGTAAAATAAGCATTATCGCCCCAAAGTTTACCAAATTCTGTCTTTAAGTTACTGCAAATTGATAATTTGATATTATAATTTCTGTCTATTTGGATTATTTCAATGGCCGTTTGCTTTTAGTGTTTGGTTAGGATTAATTAATAAGGCACGTTTTGATGACGCCGCAAAAGAACTAAAATAAAGATAAGGTCCTTTGTTTTTAACCAAAGACTTAAAATGGAGCCTCAAAACCTGAATTTCACGTTTATAAATAAAAATTATTAATGTAAATTGAATAGAAAGTTACTATGAGTATAATTGTGCAGCTTGTGATCAAAATTCTAGAGAAGGTTTTGGTAGGTCTAAATATTTTATATTACACAGTTAGTTCCTATATTTATTTTTTCTGTACTTTTATGATTCAAAATATATATTTTATTATATATCTGCAGAAGCTTTTGGTGACATTCTAATTAATATATTATGTCCATATATATGTATACTTTTCTTCTTCTACCTTTTCTCACTAGGTGGGGTCGCCACAGCAAGTTTTCTTCTTCCACACGATTCTATCAGCTGTCATATCCACATTCACTCCCTTTTCTTTCATATCCTCATTTACACAATTCAGCCACGTCTTCCTAGGTCGACCTTTACTTCCGCTACCTCGTACAACCATATCCATACTACTCCTAGTATATGTATACTATCCATAACAAAAAACCTTAGTCTACCTGTATATGTATACTATCCATTACAAAAAGCTTAGTATACCTGTATACTATCCATAACAAAAAGCTTAGTATACCTGTATATGTATACTATCCATAACAAAAAGCTTAGTATACCTGTATATGTATACTATCCACAACAAAAAGCTTAGTATACCTGTATATGTATACTATCCACAACAAAAAGCTTAGTATACATTCAAAAAAATTAAATTACTATTTTAATTTGACAAAACGAAGTACAGAGCGGCAACAATAAGAACGCAGAAAATGGAGTCTAAATGAATTACTCCGAAGATGGAATGAGAAAAAGAAATGTCTTTTCCTATCTAGCTTGCATTTCAACGCTTCACGTAAATTTCTGCAAAAATTAAGCACAGCTACGTTATATTTAAAACGATTGCAATATTAAATGCTCTTAATATTAGTATCATCCAATTTAATTTCATATTAAAGGTACACATTAAAACTGCAGTGATTTTACTCTTATTTTCCAGTAATAACATACGTATATTATTTTAATGCAAAATACAACTCATTACTTCATTTCGCTGAAATTTATTTGATTTATTTAAATAAAAACGTTTAGATTTAATACTCGATAATACTGAGTCTCGAAATTTCTCTTACATAGACATTCTTCTTCTTCTTTACCTTATCCCACTTCATGTGGTTCTGTACAGTACGTACGCTTCTTCCATACATCTCTGTCATTCATCATCTCTGTATTCACACCCCTCCTGGTCATATCGTCATTCACACAATCCATCCATACTTTCTTAGGCTGCCCCCTCCCGTCCACACTCATACTCATTGTTTTCCTAGTGATATGGTCTTCCTCGCGTCGCATAATATGACCATACCACGATAACCTATTGCTCATCAGTTTGTCTGTAATAGGTGCTACTTTCAGGTTTCCTCTTACATAGACATTATTTTCTCTTACATAGACATTAATGTGCTAAATGTACTTGCATATAAAAGTGTGTTTATTGTCTGTAAATAAAAAATACGGCCCTAAGATCAAATCTACTCTTGTTTGCTGTCTGTCCTTCCAACAAACTTCAGGAACGACAATAACTATTTACCTGGAAACGTATGTTTACAAGTCGACAAAGTAAATACTTTATTAGGAATCAGTGCGAAAGTTTGAGTAAAGTTTCAGCGAAAGCAAACTATCCAGGTTTGACCTCCCCAACTAGAAATACGATAATTTGCCGCAAACTTGTTTGGCACTTCGGAATAAGTATATCTCTAGAACTGCTATTTTTCTACACCAGTTGATTACACTGAAATAAAAACTTTGAACGTGACACGTAACCGAAGAAAATAGCAAATTATTCTTAATAATAATATGAAAATTCGAAAGCCAAAAATACTCTCAAGCTACCGGTCTAAGATTTCGACGACTGTACAGTAAAAAAAAATGTCACCAATATTATAAATTCGAACGTATGTACTTTTTCACGCTAGGTAACACATGCTATTTCTCTTTTCCACGTCTGTCATAAAAAATCAATAATTTATGTAAAAATGTATTTTTTATTTTCAATTTCACTACTCGTGTTTCAACTTCATGTCTCATCCAGGTAATCTCTTTGAGTCACGTCGATAGTTTGTGAATGTTAGAATGTTAGATCTATTGTAACCATTAGAGGCCTTCGATGATTCTCCAATTTGCTAACACGTGCTTTACTTTTGAATTATGTTAGAAACTTGTGTAAGTGATATAAACGATAAATCTAGAGTAGTTACTTTGGCTAAGTTATATATCGCCCCATGCATGTAATTAGATGATAATAAAATTAAAAACCTCTCTTGATTGGTCTTGAGATCTTGAGGGGCAACGAACTATGTCTGTTTTTGGTTTTGACTTTTCTTTTTTACATTATTTTGGTTTAAATAAATAATATACACGTTTTGATACTTTACAATAATACAATTTTTGATATGCGTTTAACTACAATTTACCAATGTTTAGTTAAAGTTTTAAGAGTAATTTAATGTTTTTAGTGAAAAATTTAAGCAAATTATTTTTAAGTATAAGAACAATTAATACTGTGGAATCAACCAACCTTACTAGAAAAATATGTCAGGCTTAAATAAGCCTGAGTAAAGTACCCGCAAACCTCTTTAAATCTAGGTCTCTATTCGTCATACTAAGTCTAGCTCAAAATAAAATAAATATGCAGACTTAGGTTTAGGGTTGGCACTATTTACTGATAGATTAAAGTATATAAATGTATAAGCAGACCATTATACGTTCCCACTGCTGGGACTCAGGGCCTTCTCTCACGAGAAGAGATATAGGTCATAATCCAAAGTAGTCTGGCCAAGTGCGGGTTGGCGGATGACAACTTCAAATATTGTAATCCTCAAACGTGCCGGTTTCCTCACGATGTTTTCCTCACCATATAGCGAGTGCCAAATCTACACATAACATGAAAAAAAAAGTCATTGGCCGGGATCAAACCAGAGGGACAGACTGATTAAAAAGCAGATTTTAAGATTGAAGTATATACCTAAAACCTACATGATGCAGCCATTAATTACTTGTATGTACATACTATGCAACATACCATTATTCCTGAAAAGTGACAGTATCATAATTAAATTTGGAGATAGAAAATACTTTGATAGAAATATGTAAATTCCAATACTTTACTGTTCTATTTATCTGCGCACTCTTATTCTTTTTCTTGGTATGATACTTGTGCTAAACAGGTAAAAACCTAATATGTATCGATATAAGTAGACAACCCTAGACATCATCCTACTTTTTTCACTTGAGAAATGAATGGGAGACATTTCATTCATCTAGACACTTGTATCACGAAGTATCAGGGCCGGACTTAGGGCAAGCATAATGCCACACTAATCCTACTAATACGATATGCGAAAGTTTTCGTGTGTGATTGTGTGGATGTATGTTTGTTACTTCTTCACGCTCAAACGGCTGAACTGATTTTAAAAAATTTGGCGTGGTTAGATCTTGGATTAACACATTTGCTACTTTTTATCCCCGAAAAAAAATGTGGTTCACCTAGAAGAAGAAAATTAAATATGTTAAAATTTAAGGTAATTCTAGTTTCAAGCAATACAAAAAAACCTAACATAAATGAAAATTTACTAAAAGATAGGTAAGAAATTACTGATAAACATATATTTTTCTTTCATACGTACGAATAAAAAACAATAAATAAATAATGTACATGTAATTTTTTAGCTTTTTATATTTCTTATTGGAAACAGTATGATAAAAAAAATATTATTAATAAAAATTAAATTAAATAAATACTAAGACACATATCAATCACAGCTGGTTAGCCCCATACTGAATAATTTCTAGTTTGTGTTATGGTACCTAACACTACTGATAAACGACATAATATAAATAATAAGTTCATATTTTATTTAGACATATTTAACACCCAGTCAACAAATTTAGAAGCTCAAAGATGTTGTCCGCGCCGGGAATCGAACCCGGAACCTTCTTATGTCGGTCGTCAAAATTATTATTAATTATTATGAAAGATGTTATGTGCATGCTTTGTAGGTAAATATAGCAGAGTACTTCACAAACAAGAAAAAATATTGCGCATACAAAATTGTATTAACCCTTATTAAGTCCCTGTGCACTAAGCTTTTCGCCAGTTGTTGTTAGTCATCTGCCTCAAGTTTCCTTTTTCTTTGCACATTGAAGAGGTCTTTTCAGCCTTCGCTCTAGATTTTCATTCTGTCTATTTCATGTTCATAAAATGTACCTAGAATGTACTGTATGTACTATACTCAAAAACTACTTTTTGCCTTCAATAAATATTACTTAAAAAAAAGCTAGTGTGGCTCGGTGAGAAAACGTCTATTTTTCAATCAGAAGGCCCCGGTTCAACCCCGGCCCTACACCAATGACTTGTTTTTCAAGTCATGTGAGGATTTTCATTCGCTTTCCGGTGAAACAATACTTCAGATTGACAGACAGGCGCTACAACAGTACTACCTGTACTACCTGTATATTAGTAGGTGGCACTAAGTAAGGGATCTTAGTAAGTATGCATTCTATAGTTCCATGAACCGAGAAATATACCTGCAATAACCGTAGGTGTAAGAAACAAAGTTATTACGGAGGTACAGTACTGAAATATCACATATCTCTTATTTATCGAGGGTCTTTGGCTGAGGCAAGCCCTTTCTGGAGGTTGGTTAAAGGCGTGCGTACACTGGTGAAGTAATAATGCGACAGACCTGTATTATCATGGCTTAAGCCGATGATAAGGCAAATCTTGATTTTACCGCCTTTTCGCTATAAATCGTAAACAAAAAAATATCGAAAAAATTGCATATAGACCGTCTAAAGAACCACTCTAAGAACATTTATACGTATGTTGGTACCAATCAGACTTACGAATTACGAGTACAAATAAATCTTGTTAAAAAAATCAAATGCTTTAAACCAGTGTTTTTTTTTATATTGATAAGTGTGATTGATACCAAAATAAGTAGGAATATTCTTGGAATAGGTCTTTAGACGGCCTTTAAGCAATTTATTAGTTTTTTTTTTCGTTTACGATTTTACTATGACTCGTTTTTCAAGCTATGTCTGGATTTGCACTCGCTTTACGGTGAAAGAAAACATCGTGAGGAAACCGGCATATTTGACGACCACAATATCCGAAGACGTGTGTCATCCGCCAATCCGCACTTGGCCAGCGTGGTGAATTGTGGCCTATATCTCTCTCCTCGTGAAAGAAGGCCCCGAATCTCAGCTGTGGGAATGTATAGTGGGCTGCTTAATATGCTTTATGCTACAATTTATAGCGAAAAACTGTAAAAACACGATTTTGCCCTTGACTTCCTCTTACGGCAAATAAAAACATTTTTTTCTTAAGTTAGTCGCAAGACACTTGTCGTTGTCGCATTCGACATGTAAGCACAGTGTTAGCGATGCGCGACTGTGAATGATTCCAGTCGAATTATTCGACTTTATAAATCATTCGACTCATTCGAATGATCTCCGAAGATTAGTAACTAACATGATACCCACTCAAAATTAACCGGACTGAATGAATACTACATGAATTACTACTTGAGTCGACTCCACTCCAACGATTCATTCATATTTCATTCATTTGAAACTAACAAGTGACATTGACAAGATTCGCTAACAATCGAGTCAAAACGCCATTAGTAACTAATTAGGAGTCATCATTCGATTATTAACATTAGTATATTACTAATATCGAAGTCGAACGTGTATATTAGTAGTTGTACTGGTCAGATTATTCGCAGTCGCGCCTCTCTACACAGTGTGTCCACAGCATTAGGGCAGTATAATGGTAGTATATTTGTGTTTAATAAAGTTGTGCGTGAGCATCAGCACGACGCCATTTTGGTGATTTATTTTATGAGCGCGCTTTATGTTGCTAATTTATGGTATTCATGTCTGATGGTTCATAGAATAATTTCTCTTGCGCTCAGGTATATCGCTCTGTTTTAATTACGCTCTTTATTAAAAAATAAGGAGACGGAAAATTGGACGTAAATTTCACTGAGTTTTTTATTTTCACCTCGTACCTCCGATTTGCATATCGGATCGGCTATTTTACGCTATTTTTTTCATACCAGTTCTCGCTTGCATGCGACTCGCTCTTGCATTCTCCATACTTACCTATCTTGACACCAAATTTAACTAAAATCGTTTTAGCCGTTTGAGCGTTAAGAAGTAACAAACATATTATACATTTATTCATTTAGACACTAACTTTCACATATTAGAATTTCATACGTGTATATATCCGTTTAGTGCAAATGAGTAAGAAGTGAAGCTTCTCCGGAATTCTTAACCAAAATACTGTCTATTTACAACTTTAAATTACTACTACAAGAGTATTTTAAGCTCTAACTAGATGAAGATGGAATGTTTACACAAATCAGTTTACATTCGACGCGAGTAAATTTATTTTATTTTACAACCAGTCTCATCGTAACAACTATAAATTTTACCAGCTGAAAAAACGCGCGTTACATAATTGATTCCTAAAATTAGTCAATGGTTAGAGTTAACGCAGAATACGTAGGCAAAGAATTCCAGTAAACAAGTATAAATTAAAAAATCAAGAAACCCCCGAAAATGCTGTTTTCATTTTGTGGTGCCAGCCTTTATTTCATTAAATCTTTGTAATTTTTTATTAAACATAAGTAATATCACTCTTCTAGCTTTTGGAGAAAAACAATGTACAAGTATATTTAATTTGACTTAGTCGTCATTAATTTAATAATGTAATTATTTTATCTATATATATGTTTGACTTGTTCCTCTTTTTCGTATAATTACCGTACAATCAGCTTGACCGATTTTTGAAAAAAGTTTGGGTCTAGATTTTAAAAGCCATCAACTGAATAACGAGTTTGTTGTACCGAGTAAATATAATTTTGTTACAACTCGGTGAATCATCGCGCGTTATTAATTAACAAGCCCACGCACATGGATGCGACTGCGTAGGTTGTAGTGAGAGTTCATACAAACGTACTTGGCAAATTTCATCACATATAAGTATCAATATGTGTGTGTTGTACAAATGTGAGCTTCAGGTATATTGAATATGTTTGGTACCTCTTTTATTTTGACGAGTGGGAAATTTTCAAACCCCCAATCTACAATTGGGCGCAGCCAGGTTTGAGACGTTTGTACCTATTTTTTTTTAGGGTTCCGTACGTAAATTTCGATGTTAGTCGCTGAAACTTTCATAAAATATTATGTATTTTTGTGCTGTTATAACAACAAATACTCAAAACAAAAAACCGATTCAACAAACGTAATTTTTAAGTGGTTTTTCACTCGATAACGATATTTGGTAGACCCTCCATACATTCACAGAATATTGAACTATGTATTAAATAAAAAAATATATATGAAATAATTAAAAAGTAATATTTAAGGGGGCCTTCATAAAACAAAGGCCAATTATTTTTATTTATGTTGACGAGTGGGAAATCTTCAATTTACAGTGGCGTTATGTGGCTTTTGTATCTATTAAATCTTTTCTTTTTAGGGTTCCTTACCTAAAAGTTAAAAACGAGATCCTATTACTAAGCCTCCGCTGTCTGTCTGTCTGTCTCCAGGCTGTATCTCAGAAACCGTGATAGGTTAGTAGATGCAACTTACACAAAATATGTTTTTCTTGTGCCGCTATAACAACACATAATAAAAAAATATAACATATTAACGGGGGTCCCCATACAATAAACGAGTTTTTTCGTATTTTTTGAAAAATCTCAGTAATGGTAGCACTTAACATTTTCACAAAATATATAAGGGTATTTATGCTATCAAAATAAATTATAAAATATAAATAAAATAAATATTTAAGATGGGCTACGATACAACAGACATTTTGAAGCATTTTTTTACTCTTTTTTATAACGACATTTGGTAGACCTTCTAAACATTTACAGAATATTTAATTATATGTTAACTTAAAAAAATTATTACGAAAATAAATTAATATTAACATTTAACGGGGCTCCCATATAACAATGGTACGGAACCCTTAATGAGCGTGCCTGACTCGCACATGACCAATTATTTTTTGTTGACCAGTGGGAAATCTTCAACAAGATTCCACAATGTGGCACATTCATTCAGGTAGGCGTTTTAGTAGGTGTACGTACTAAAAGATGATGTTAAAAAATCTATTCAAATTCAAAAACGAAATTATGAATTTTCCGTTTCAAATCTATCAGAATTAACCTCATTTCAAAAAGTTGACAGGTATACCTATGCTTAGAATTCAGGTAACTGACCAAAAACTGACATACATATTTTTATAGACGTTTTCCTATTGGCTGACAATTATGAATGAGATTCCTTCAAACATGATTCTCATACCGAAGCCTTGAGTCGAAATGATTTGCTTCGTCTTGACATTCATCCATTTGGAGATGATATTAATATCACAAATTTCTAAAAGCTTTTTTGCGTCGAGATATTTGAGAAATCTCGGTGGACTGATATTTTCCGAAACCAGTGACATTTGAGAAACAAATTAATTTTCCGTTATAGAAAATATTGTTCTCTTGGAAATAGTATCTAATTTTATTCGCTATTTAAATAAAATGAAACGGCATGAATTAGTCTTTATAGTTTTAGTTTGTGCATTCTGAGAAAAATGAGGAGAAGCTCGTAGACGATTTATTTAATTCTTAAGAACGTCTGGGCCCCCAAAATGAGGTTCCGTTTAAAATAAATAATTAAGGTTTTAAAATTATTAATTATAATATTAATATTTGAGACATCTGTCCATTAAACTTATTCATTAAAATTTCTTTTGGTTGTAAATTAGTAGATAGTAGTCTTGTAAGTCTCAAAGTGTTATGTTAAATTTAAACTCTGGCACTTAAAAGTATACATAAATATAATATAAATAACAAACACTTGTTTAGTAAAAATGCACACGAACTTAACCAGATGAAACACTAGACAATCGTTAATTTATACCATTATACTTATAAGACATTTTAATATATTTATACCTCGTAAATTTACAAATTTATCTAAATACAATTTTAAAAAAGAACATTAAATATGTGGGAAGCTGGGAACAATTTGTACCGACCCCACGTAGTGGAAAAGAAAGAAAGAAAATTATTTATTGTGACATATTAAAACACAGGTCGAAATATAATAATTAAAATAGGACAGATAGTAAATTTTAATTTGTCACAACACAGCCTCAACTCAGCACAATGCTGGTTGCTGGAAAGCAACCAACCAAAAGCGAAGTCAAAGATCTATAGAGACTTCACAACCTTTGCATAAGAGAGACTGTCTTTTGTTCCACTCGTAACATCTAAGCAGTACGGAAGAAGCTCAATTTGATAAGAAAATGATATACTTATTTTGTATTCACATGACAAAATATAATTTAAAATAATTGAAATGTCAATGTCACGACTGTCACTCTATTATTTATTTTGTTTTCTCTGTTTTAGTTTAGTTTGTTTTTATTTTCATTAGTTTTGAGTAAGTATTTAATAGTAAAGTGTAAGTGTGTAGAGGCAAATGGTTCTGCGCGGATAAAACTATAGCCCCGCAGCACAGGATGGAAAGATACTTAGCGCGGGGCACAGCATCCCTATAACGTACCACACAATGTTTACTACTTATTCATTCATTGCATATAATGGGCTCGATTCCCGGCCCGGTCAACATCTTTGTGCTTAACCAAATTTGTTGGTTGTGGGTCTGGGTCTAAAATATGTATCTATATAAAAAAATATGTATGCATGTATATGTAGTATATGAGTTGTGTTAACTATCATAACACTAACTAGAAATGGTTCAGTATGGAGGTAACCAGCCGTGTGTGAAATGTGTACATATATATTTATTTATATAAATTAAATTATTTTAACACATTTCATTATTATTACATGTAGGTACGTACACCATTTAAATCGTAAGTAAAAATATTTATCTAGTATTTAAATCGTAAGTAAAAATATAAAAATAGTATAAGTTTATCTTTCCCGTCGCTATTCTGGAGGGGCAGTCTAGATTATACACAGATAAACATCGAGGTGATAACATCCAATGATGTTTGTTGTACCCAATTTTCCTGTATTAGGCAGGATATTGGTTATGGTTATATTCAGTGGATCGACGGCTATGTCTGGGCGAAATTGGTGACTTTTCTTTGCTTTTCCCGGGCTTGATGCTGTTATAAAGATACAAATGCTAAGTGGATGGTATAAAAGCTATTTTTTTTTTGGGAGACCGAAAATATTATATTTGAGGTATCGTAAGTATGATGTTTATTTATTAGTTTATGACTTCAATACATATCAATCTAAACTAATATTATAAGGAGGAAAAGTTGGATTTTTTGTTTGTCTGTTAATTTGACGCAAATAGGCTCTGAAACTACAGGACTGATTTGAAAAATTCTTTCACTGTTGGGAAGCTATTTGTACATTATCTCTGAGTAACATAGAATATATTTTGTTTCTCTGTGCAACTTTAGAATTATACTTTTAACAAAATTTTAAATTTGATTTAACTTTTATGTTAAAGCCCGTGCGTAGCCGGGACGATCTGCTAGTATAGTATACATTTATATACTAAAATCAGTATATTATTTACATTTGTCTTATTAATTAGTAGTCATATGTATTGTCTTTAGTTTACACAAACCTAACCTGAGTAGTATAAGACAGTAAAATTTAGTGTCTGTTAATTAAAATTTTATGACGATTTTGTATTCGCAATATTCGACAAATAGGTGAATTGGACAAATATATTTCGTATATACCGTCCACACATCGAAATTATTTGCCAATTATACCGAAAACACGAATACGATCACCGATGTAAAGTGCCACCATAAAACCTACTCATACTATATTTGTCCTATATGTAAGTATAAATTATAACACTGTATATATAGCATAAGCAGCCCACTATACGTTTCCACTGCTGGGACTCAGTGCCTTCTCTCACAAGGTGAGAGATATAGGTCATAATCCACCACGCTGGCCGAGTGCGGGTTGGCAAATAGCACACTTCTTTGGATATTGTGGTCCTCAAACGTGCCGGTTTTCTCACTATGTTTTCCTTCACCGTAAAGCGAGTGCAAATCCACACATAACTTGAAAAACAAGTCATTGGTGTAGGGCCGGAATCGAACCAGGGGCTATCTGATTGAAAAGCAGACGTCATTACCACCGAGCCACACTCGCTTATATGCCACCGTCCAATATTTAAATTCGCGTTCCATGACATCACTTTTCACTTTGCGGCCGTAAAAAAGGTTAGAAGGGGGAAAATGACGCAAATCTGAGGGCGTCAAAACCCATTTATCAGTCATAAAATGTACGCGCTGGAAACCGTAAACTAGAAGTCATTCATTAAAAATTTTGTATTTAGAAGTTAAAATAAACAAAAATGTTAAAAAAACCTAATAGGATACAATGTTTGGAATATACTAATCATTATTTCAACTATTGTTCAAGTTATATCACAAAAAAAACATACACATCAAAATAAACACAAATATCAAATAAATTATTATAAACCATTTTCATAAAACTATGTAGAAGCTTAACATGGGTTACAATAATGTTGCACCATAATACGTTAAATCTGATTAAACCCGTTAATTGTCAAAAACCTTCCATTGTATGAAATTAGTAGAAATAACACAAGTTTAAAAAAAATTAAAGGTAGTTCCAAATTTCCATAATGTTACAGAGTACAGAAATACCAATAAAAAAAATTAAAATCAACACAGAAATAAAAAAACTAAAACACCTAATAAGTTCAAATATAGTGTTTATTAAACATACTTGTAATGAATATAAATAAATAATTTACATTTTTTTTATTTATTTATTAGGCACTACAAACATTCATTTTAACATTACTAAACTACAAAAAACAAAAACAAGTCTGCAATCCAAAAAAGAGTACACAGCATGTTAGTGTAAACTTAATAAGAAGGAAGGTTCAGATATACAAAAAAAATCTATCTCGATTTTCTCTGATATGTATAAAAAGAAGGTACTCACAACTAGCCTCAACTTCTTCGTTAACCACCTTCTTGGAACTTTTCACTGCACTTACAGAAAATAATCCACAATCGCACTCAAAACTTTTTAGTCACAAATCTCCAGTTCACAAATCATTAACAACAGACACGTGAAACTTTTTAAAAATCGAATCCGTTCAAAACAAATTTTGGCAAGCGTTCGAAATGCGATAACCGGCGGGAGGTTTTCCTCGCTTACGTCACGCGTGTGAACCGGCCAGTCTCCCGTCGGAAACTGGCGCGAAAATCTGCACAGATCTCTCTCGACATATCTCTTAGTAGTTATTGTATAATCTATGGTCTGTCTTTGAGATTTGGCTTAGTAGTTATTGTATAATCTATGGTCTATCTTTGAGATTTGGCTTTGTGGTTTTCATCGCTTGCAATAAATGTGGTTGTTTGTGATTGATCGAAAATAATGTTTGTTTGAGGTTGATATATCTATTGTTTTGTTTAGAGGCCCGAGATAGAATCGTTTTGTTGATAGGATTACGATGTGTCGGTATCTTATTGTTTGCGACGCTATGTTTAGACTGCCTTTTGTTTCGGGCATAGGTAAAGTGGGTAAACTATGCAATGAAAACTAACTAAGCGCTTTTGTCATAGTAACAGGTGAATAAGTATGATTCATTAATAATTGTGACCAATTTAGTCATTGATAATCGTGTTACTTAAGGCGGTATGTGAGAAAAAAGCATATTTTGAAAAATCCTGCGAAAATTAAATGATAAGGCTGCGGTTTTTTTATCGTTAGTATTCCGAAATACGATTACGTAAAATTCACACGATAGTTTTTTTTTAATAATACTCTTTTGAGTTTTAACATTTGTAAGTTATGATATTATCTAGAATCGTTAGAGTTTATAATTTCAATTTTGTTAATTGTTGATTTGATTAAGTTAATTTATTTCATGAAATTCAATGCCGCGCGGGTTCTTCGCTCAAATATGTATGTATAAACTTGTTACAATAGCGCCTTAAAGATGAACCTAAATTAATATCATAGTAGATAATAACTATTGGAAAATTAATAATTAAAGTAATAAACCCAAAACAAAAGATTTAATTTAATTATTTCTTCATTAGAAAGTTTCACAATATAATTTTAGCTGCCTTGGTTTGGAGCAAGATTCTATATTCGAATTCCGAAGCGATCGTAGCGACATCTGCCGTAGACAGCACAAGTTTCGTAGTTAGCTACTACTATGTATTCTATGTTTGCATGCCAGTCGAGTTTCATTTGTGACGGATTCTCGCACCTTCGAAGGTACAGTATGACTGGTATGAATGAAATAATTAATTGGTCGAAAAAAATACTTCAAGTGCAAATCAGTGCATCAACAAAGATATTATGTACTCGTACCTTCTATCATTAATCTGAGCAAAATGTGAGACCAGACTCAAATAATTGACTCAAATAAAAAAAAATTGTCTGTTTATAGTATGAATGGTATGAATGAAATAATTAAGTGGTCAAAAAAAGTACTTCAAGTGATGTCTTCCATCGTCAACTCGGCAAAAACCTATAACTTTTTCAAGCCTCATGTACGAACTTCACATGTCTTACTTAATAGGAACCTAATATTAAGGTCACACTGTACACGAAACGTTTATACAAGAAACGCTTCTCCGCCAGACATTTCTACGTAAAGTGCAACATTACTGAATCTCATAAGGAATGATGGAACAAGAATCGTTTCTGAATTTGCTTAGGTAGCGCTGACCTGAGGGAGCTACCATGAGGTTGACGTTATGTATTTGCACTACAACAATCCAAACATCATGGTTTGCTTTCAAGTACATATATTAATATTGTTTTATATACTTTGTAGTCCGGTCAAATTGACCAAAAAAAAAACTTAAAAAAACTAAAAAACACGCTTTTTATAGAAAATCGTAATTTTATCAAATTAGTGTATTGTCATCGGTCCTCAATAAATCTACAAAGTTTGAACGAAATCTGGCCGTTTAAAGTGGGCCAAAATCGCGCCCCAAGAAGTCGGTTACAAACAAACATACGCTAATAGAAAGCGTGTAATAAGAGTAAAGTTACATTAATTCCCACAAAGCTGAAAATCGATAAGATTATTTGAAATATAATTAAAAACAAAATTTGAAAGTTCTATTTTTTTTTTACTCTGTAAGCAAAAATTTTTATCCAACGTCAAAGGTAAAAAAAAATAGTTTTTCGCGATTTTCAGCAAAATAGTATGTTTTATCATAAAAATATTTTATTTTTTAAATTCAGAATAGTTTTACTTTCAGTTGATATAGAAATGAAAATAGGCTATATTATTGAAAAACTTGTGTTAGCACCCGTGAAACTGAGATAGTTGCGCAGTGCACCTTTAAAATTGAATTTTCAGCTTATTAGACACTTTTAGATGGGACATGCTTTAGCATAACTTTAGTTAGTTAGTACTTTCGATTCGATTAAAATATTCGAAAATCTGTCTCGCCACTCGATCGAACCAAGCACCTCGGGCATATAGTCAAATAAATATAGGATTTACTTATTCATATAGAATATACTCGTATAGGATTGAGACTTATGCGATCAATACTTGAATTAATTAACCAGTATTTAATTTTACCGAATTTGAAAATTATATATATTTTATTAAATTTACATTTATTTCGCTTGGCAAAACATAGAAAGAATTTCAGTAAGCTGACGACCAACCCCCAGTAGCGGAGAGGCACTTGAAGAAGAAGAAACTTGCATAAAGCGGTCCTGGATATCAAATAACATTTGATTGAAGGTTTTTATAAACATCTGTGAGACACTCTTGTTTTTGTATTTATTCTCTTACGATCTTTAATAGGAATCCGTATGGTCTCATAACACAGTCTAACGACTAACAGGAGGCCAGAGGCTTCATTATTATATACCTAGTATAAGCAGCCGCCAAATTTTAGAATTCTTTGCCGAATTTCCTGTTCCCCAATGACTACAATCTAGCAGTTTTCAAGGCGAGAGTGAACCGGTTCTTTCTAGGTAAGCGCGATCCACCGTAGACCTCAATATCACTTACCATCAGGTGAATTGTGGTCAAGCGCTGACCTATTCGGAGTAAAAAAAAACAGCCCACTATACGTTCCTACTGCTGGGACTCTCACAAGGAGAGAGATATAGGCCATAATCCACCACGCTGGCCAAGTGTTGGCGGATGACACACGTTTTCAGATATTGTGGGCCTCAAACGTGTCGGTTTCCTCACGATGTTTTACTTCACCGTAAAGTGTGCAAATCCACACTTAACTTGAAAAACAAGTCATTGGTGTAGAACTGGGATCGAACCAGGGGCCGTCTGGTTGAAAAGCAGACGTTTTTACCACCGAGCCATTGTGTACCTAATTTACGTCAATAAATGTTTTGACGTGACAACGTCTTAAATTAGGTTGCGGCTGGGAGTCACTTATGAAAAAGTGTAACGCCCGGTAACGTTACGATGAGTCACCGAACGAGAGAGAGGCCCGCCGAATGCCTTGCGTCTCTCTCCCACTCAACTATGATCGGTCTGCCGCGCGCGCAGCACGCGGCAGACGTTGTCACGTAAAATCTTCGCCCGTAAAACCGACTTTACAGGCAACCATTTTTTTTTTATATATTTTTTTATTGAGAACGCCATTTTTATCGGGTGTCTTTTCTATTTACCATGAGTTATTATTCCATATCTACTGTAGAATTTTAGCACTGACCGAGCTTCAATAATGGGCATTAAAATCTGTCCCTACCACTCTCATTGATCAACCAACCATTAACCAAATAGTAATCTAATATTCATGATATTATCATCAATAACGCTCTAAGATTAAATTACAGAGACATAGGTACTATATTCCAATCATGCTTTAATCAACGGATACATGAAGGTAGAAACCGAAGAGCAAAAACTAGACAGAGTAGCCAAGGTAATAAATGTATGAGCATACAATTTATCGATACTTTTTCTTCTACATCTGAATATAAATTAAAGATTACTGGATAAAAAAATATTTTCGTCGTCTCCTTCGTTTTCGCGATAAGCGGAACAGTTAAAATTAACAAAAACCATTTATTTTTCTGTTTAACGAAATAACCTGAAGTTAAAAATACAGGTTCAATTTTCTGTGGAGTTCAATAGATGCGATAAGCTAAACATTTAAGAAGTCGGATAAGAAATATTTGCATTTTATGTAATTTTAGATTCAGTGTTAAAGTTAAGAATTCTTTGAATGGATAAATAAACTAATTTTAACTAAATAACATAAATGTATGTTAGCTTTGCGCTGTAAAATAGTATGTGGGAATGAAATCTGCCTATGAGGTCTTGATAATACCAAAAAAGAGGTATGGCTTTTTAAAATTGGAACATTTTCGATGAGACATTGACACGAAAGCATGGAGATTTTCCGTTCTATGTTGAATTATTTTATCAATGGCAAGGGTTGTGTCGTATGATACATGATACGGTTAACAAGGTGT
Organism: Mellilla xanthometata; assembly: GCA_035578125.1. Classification (NCBI taxonomy): domain Eukaryota; kingdom Metazoa; phylum Arthropoda; class Insecta; order Lepidoptera; family Geometridae; genus Mellilla; species Mellilla xanthometata. Next base: position 4,694,372 of record JAPUBQ010000020.1, read on the forward strand.
ATACAAAGCACAGGATAATAATTATATCATATAACTCATATTACATTCGTATAAAAAAATAATATGCAAACGAGAGAAAGAGAGAGAGAGAGGAAAACAGTTATATGAATATGTTTTATCTACGGTTTTTATATAGATTAAATGCGAATTGATATTATTTATAATATTGGATATGTTATAGTGCTTTATGTGTGAAATAAAATGAAAAATATAATGAAGTGAAATATAATACTTAATCAAAGCAAGGTTTTTCAAGTTTCGGGTAGCAAAAATCACACTAGCGAACCCCCAAATCGAATAATCGCCAAAAGTATCTACGGCTCTACGCGAGTAGTAGGTATACGAATACTTATACTACTACAGTACTTTCCGAACATACTGAAAGACGCTAAAATTGTAGATGCAAAAACGCTTCGCTCGCTCGGCTAGTCATCAAGCGGTTGAACATAAGGTTTATCCGACTCTGATCAGGGTCCACACATCCGACGATGAAATGTGTCATTCAACCCACAGACGCAGGTACTTACCCATAATAATGACCAAAATAAAACTAAGCCCTAGCCATTGTTTATAGGGCTTAGTTTACTAATAACCCTTTTTAAGGACATTTCCTTCAAAATAGGTCAGTGAAAACGTGCTCCGTAGTTTATTTTCAGTTATACAAGGTTACCTGGTAAGGTGTTTAATGGAATACAAATTTTAGGGAACGGCAGTATGGCTTTTAAAAGTACAACTGAACCTACAGGCGGCAAATTTGTAAAATGCCTTCTTGGTCTCACTTGAAAATGATAACATACGCTAATTGGACTTGAAAATGCTAACTATCATTTTCAAGTCGAAAATCAGTTGCCAAGCGCCTAAAATTGTGTTCCAGCCTTATATAGATTAAAAATATAAGGCAGACTCCTTGAGAACCAATTAAAGCCATAAGACAATTTGAGATAATATTCTTAATGATAAATCGCCTTTCGTACGACATTTTTGCCAACGTTCTTTTTAAGCGCACTATAAGAGCATACAACACAGCGAGGCACTGGTAGCACGGCTAGCTAAGGTGATCTGACGCGATCATCAAAGCTAAGCAACGGTCGATGCGGACGGTGTTTGGATGGGTGACCATGCATAAGACTGTCGTTTTAAAAGTGTAATTTTCATCTGGGCTCTACCGGTGGTCGGATGAACCACTCATAAAATTATTTGATTTGATGTGATAATATTTTAGGTTCCGGCTATTAATTAGTCTTAGTACAAGCAGTCGTTAAGCCAAGTCAGAGGGCTTCGGGTGGTATGAAAACTCTCGGCACCAAAGCTTGGCTATTTAGCTCATACGAAGAAGATGAAAAAGACTATCAGTTAATGATCATTTATTAAACCATTTCCTTTCCAAATAGCTCTGTATGCCAATTAAATTGAATCACGTTATGGACAAGAGGTTCATTCCACAGCGATTCCGTGGAAAAGCTGCGTGGAAGGGTACGTATTTTCAGTCGTACTTATTCAAATATTTTAAGTGAATCCTCGATGATTCAAGTGTCGCGAACTGGGGTGTCTTGATTGAGACGAATTTGAAGCAAGGACAAATATATAGGGTTACCCAAACGAACCAAAGAAATTTAATTTGTTTTTTTTTTATTATTTTTATCTTCTTCTTCCTATTATTTTCTTTTTATTCATCTTAATAACTCTACGTAGGTATATTTCAAATTATTTCTTTTTAACCGACTTCAAAAAAGGAGGAGATTATATGTTCTACTGTATGTAAGTATTTTAATCTTGTAATAATTTCTTTTGTGCAATTTCGCAATAACTTTCCCAATCGGCTTGTTTATTTTTTTCCGCTAACTTTGTATGTCTTGTAACGAATTCATATATTTCTATGGAAGCTCGAAATTATTGTTCTCACTAACACCCTCTGCGAATAATGATAATTTGTCAATGGTGGCGATTCTGGCATACGACATACATACGACTAAACTAAATTTACGACATACATACGACTAAACTAAATTTAAAGTAGCTCTGTCTCTTTTCGTCATAAATGACCAAAAAGAGATGGTACGATCTAAACCATAGAAAAAAAAATTAAAATCACGTCAAATACGTCAGATTTAGAGCTGATACAATTGGGTGCGTTCTAAAATCGCTTACATTTTTCATATTTGACGTAATTTTAGTTGATTTGTGTGTGATTCAGATCGTGCTGTCTCTTTCTGTTCACTAATGATGAAAAGTGACAGGGCTATTCTAAATTTAGTTTAGTCGTGTGTATGCCAGAATTGCCACTAATTACAGGCTTCCTTTTCATATAAACATTCCAAAAGTATGACTTTTAGAATAAGTAAATCAAGTAACACGCAATAAGAAATTTCTGCGAAAATTGCCGCAATATATTTTTCGACTCGAGTTTTTGAAGCATGCGATTTTAACTTTTCGCAAATTGGCCCCTACGTAAGAATTTGGCGGAAAATTAAGCCAAATATCTTTTTTGCAGGTATGTATTCAGGGTAGGAAAATGGGGCTTGAGATTCCGTTGATTTTTATTACACGAAATAGGTTAGAACTCGATTGTAATATTCAGCGATATGGTACCGTGGTTAGAATAGGGAAAAGACAGTGGTAAGCACAAAAATAATTGTAGCTAATAAGTTGTACACAAAGACTCAGAAAAAGACTGCACGTAAATAGATGTCTGAAACCACACTAATATAATAGGTTCATATTATAAATATTATATATTTATATTATTAAAATATTATAATTTAGTACATTTATATGATTTTTACTTTAACACACTAAAACAGTGATAAAAAACTTCTCAAATAGGTGCACGCACCGTCATAATCCTAAATACTTATTCAATCTCTAAAGTGTGCATATGAATTTTGAATTCAAAATGTATGGAATTGTAATTAAATTAAATAATAATATACAGAACATAATTTCAAAAAAATGGCTTGTTCGTTATCTAATTTCCACGTAGAAAACGATCACACTTACATTATTATTAAACTGTTGGACTCATTCCAACTTTAAAATTAAGTGTGTCTGTTTTCTTCTTGGAAAATATTAAGATGGCTTACGTGAACATTTTACAAAGTTTGTTCGTACCAATCGCATCTTATCTCTCCATCTAAGTAGTTCCAAAGACATAAATTAAGTTCTTCATTAAGCCCCCGAATCTTCGTACCCTAATTACGTCCAACAGCGGGTTTTTCTAACGCTCGGTCCAACATAACCCCGGTCACGCGTCGACGTGAGTTGGATGAAAAACCACGAGACCCTTAATGAAGCAACTAATAACAATCTTAAGAAAATCGACGCAATTTGCCAGTAAAATATTTGGGAAAATAAAAAGATTAGACGCCCGTACTTTCAATGATCTTTGTACCTCAAGGACTATTAATTCTTTTTCTACGAGTATTACTACTATTAATTCTTTTTCTGTTCGATACAAAGTGAGTGGACTGCATGGAAGTTCTGATTCTCACAAGGAAAATGCGAAATTTGATAGGACCACGTACCTTTCATCCACGACGCCACTCCCTGGGACAACTCCTCGCGTCTGGCGGCAGCTTGGTGGGTAACGATCGTCAACGTAGCCTAAGCTCCTTGTTGAAATGCAGAACAGTATTCACTGTGCACGGCACAGTAAAAATCCAAATGTGAAGCGACGCGCGACACCATTTGGGATATATTAGCGAGTAACTCTGTACTACGGCGCGGCGATGATAAGCGCGGGTTGACTCCCATACGATTCCAGAGCGACTGCCTCGGGCCCCGACGCGCGGACTGCAGGTTTTGTAGTACTACCCTCATTTCACATATATGGACTTATATTTAAAAATATATCTTACTAATATCCTTTCCCTGTTCAATTAATTCGAATTTCAGCAATCAATACAATTTAAATTTAAAATATATTTTTAACGCGACATTATTTGGGGCATGACCCGTCTTTCGAGGGTGGACCATCTGAATCCCCATTCGGATCTGATTTCAAAGATGACTGAAGTGTGGTTCCTAACCCTCCACAATCTATGTACTTATATCTGTACTATCAATATTTTTAAAATTAGTAAAATTATCAACTTCAACTGTGGTGGGTAGACGGGAATGGAATATTTCCCGTTCACCCACTGGTGGGTGGATTGGGTTATGCCCCCAATTTTTTTACACATTTCACACAGCTGTGTAGCTCCATACTAAACTAATCCTAATTTGTACTCGTACTATGGTTGTTTACACAACTGATATACTACATATAGTATATACCTATACATACCTATTTAATACCCAGACCGACAAACAAATTTATTTCATCACAAAGATGCTGGCCTTGCAGAGAATCGAACCCGCGACCCTCTGGTTGGCAGTCTGGCATGGTAACCATTACGCCAACGAAGTCGCCACTTTTACAAACATTTGGTACACACTAGTGTGCATCTAACCCACCAGCATATCGAGCGCTTAATAGAAAGCGATGGAATTGCTTTTGTTTGTGATTCTGGTGTAGAGTTTACAAGCCGCCCGAAGTCTTCTTATTCAGTGATTTGGTACCACTAAGCTTGCTCCAGTTGCTACTGATATTAAACATTCGTTTGGGAGAACTAACTTTCTCACTTTAACGGCCAAATTTATTAAGAAGTTACCTGGTGTTTGGTATGGTCAAGCCAAAGCCCATACCCGGGTAGCAAAATTTACATTATTTCCCTTTAAAGGAACCCTCCTTACCTAAAAGGTAAAAACGGGACCCTATTACTAAGCCTCAAGTATATCCCGGAAGTGGTAACTTCCAAACCTCGCTCATGTCATCTTGGGGGGTAAGGACAGAATTTAAAAGAAATAGCCTTAAAAAAATTGTAGATCCGACGCTGGTGTGGATGCCTTAGACGCTGATAACTCATTGGCCACTTTTTATCGTGTGCAACACAGCGGCCGCATCCAGTGGTAAATAAAAAGCAGTTTCATCTATAATCACTGTAATTCACCACAATTGCTTATAGTAAGTTTGGCGGAGACCGTCCCGCTCTTGGAGCCGTACCTCTCCATCTTCCACAGCACGTCCACGCCGGAGATCACGTGACCGAACACCACGTGCTTGCCGTCCAGCCACTCGGTCCTGGAAAATGTTATTATTTCATTTATATTATTAACTAGCTGCTGCAAAACAGCCTTTCATCACAAAAAACACCTTCTGAAGTCCAAAATTGCAAAACACATAAGAAAAAAACTGATAAAAACATGTACAACCCGGTCACATTATCTCGAGTCCTCGCTGGAATGCGAACCCCCCGCCCCGTTCTCCTTTCACCTCCCCGCGCTCGCCACGGCGCGTCAGTACGGTTATCACTTCCGTTGCCGATACGCGTCTACTTGTTTTCGTGGTATATTTTTATAAACATTTCGTTGTTACGTTTGGACTTTATTGTTATTTTGTTATTGCTGTTACGTTAAAATATTGATTTTGTTACAACGTAGGGTATTTTTGGTGGTGGGAGAGTTCGGACAGTGAGATCAGCGATAGCGATAATGAGACAATGACTGGCATCGAGCCAATCATATATTCTGATCAAGATTTTTAGTACCTATCTTATATATTTTGTGTAATAAACACTTCTTGTACCCACTTAACCAAGATTGTTTCATTTATTTTTCATCATTTTAATCATGTCATTATAATAATATTACCTACATTAAATTAATTAAGACAATATTTGTTTTGTTGGAAATCTTATTGTTAAAATAATATCCTATTAGAGGTGCTTGTTTTGCGCACCGTATCAGAGCGCCGACGCGACGTGACGTCATCGCCGCCAAGTCTCAAGACAATGTGACCGGGTTGTATGGAGCATCGCCTTATATGGAAGTAAGGCTTGGACCATGACCCAAAGAGATAGGCAGAGAGTAGAGGCATTTGAAATGTGGTGTTGGAGAAGAATAGAAAGGATTCGTTGGACAGAAAAGAAAACGAATAAAGAGGTACTTGTCTAGTACAAGAACAAAGAACCATAATAAATACAATAGACAACAGAAAAGGAAAGATGGTATGACAATCTCATTAAAAATATCATAGTAGGAAAGATAGAAGCCAGGAGAGGAAAAGGAAGACCGAAGATAGAACTACCTGGAAAAAACTCCACGGACAAGAACCTAGCTCTTAAATATGGAATGAATGAACTAGCTGCACCCCCGGTGTTACCCGCAATAATCCGGAACAAAAGTAGCTTATGTATTAATCCAAGGTCAAATTTATCTTACTGTCATATTATCCTCATAGTAAAGAATCTCATAATTTTTTTGTCAACCGTTGGAGCGTAAAGGAGAAATACAAATTTTGAAGTTATTTGTATCCCGCGGGAATCACAATTGTTTTCGGGATAAAAAGTAGCCCATGTGCTAATCCAAGGTCTAACCTATCTTTATTGTTAATCTCATCAAAATCAGTCCAGCCGGTGGAGCGTGAAAGAGTATCATAGATCTTGAAGTTCTTTACGTATCCCACGGGAACCACAACTGTTTTAGGGATTAAAAGTAGCCAAGGTTTAAACCAATTTGGCTGAAATTTCGTGTGGATGTATCTTATACGTTGGAATAATACATTCATCATCATCATCATTTTCAACCCTCTATCGCCCACTGCTGAGCATAGGCCTCCCTTCGTGTACGCCATTCGTCTCGGTCTCGTGCTACCCTCATCCATGCGTGCGAGTGGTCGACCGACACTTCTCTTGCCTGACATTGGTCTCCAGTCCGTTAACGCCTAATAATACATTAGGCTACTTTTAATCCCGGATTAAAGCGAGTAACACCGCGGGGAACAGCTAGTCTAAGCAATTTTTTTTTTTATCTATCCTATTTTGTCCCACTGTTGGGCAAAGGTCTCCCTCAAAGATCCCCACGCATTTCTGTCCTGGGCCAGTTCCTTCCATTTGGTGTGAAAGTCCAGCGACTCCTTGTGCACTCAAGTAGGGGGTCGGCCTCGTCGTCTTCTGCCATCTAACCACACTAAGTACACAAATAAAAAGTAAAACTTACTTAGAGGTGCACAAAAAGAACTGTGATCCGTTGGTATTGGGTCCCGAGTTTGCCATACTTAGAATCCCAGGCCCTGTGTGTTTGAGCGTAAAGTTTTCATCCTCAAACTTGCGCCCGTAGATAGATTTACCGCCGGTACCGTTGTTGTTAGTGAAGTCGCCTCCTTGACACATCTGATTGGTTGGGAATTAAGGAAAGACTGATTCATTTCAAACGACGACCTCTTATTCTTCTTATTCTACGATATTCGGTTGAAGGAGGAGCATGTCTAGCATTTAATTACTGTTCCTCAAGGAGTCTCAGGGAACACCGTTAGGTGCTGGGCGACCGACTTGAGGGTAGCTAACCAGGCAAATACTAGATAATACATTAGATTCTACACTTTTTAGGTTTCTTGTTCTTATTCTATGATGGGAGCGATCAGACCTGCACTGACAACCCGCAGGAGGCGTATTGTGCATATCCCCCTACCAGCCTACCCAAGCCATCCAAGCTCCTTAAAGTAAAGCACGGTCTTGGGTCGCTGACATACCTGTTCCACTGTCATTGCGTCAGATGTTGTGGTACTTTTTTTGTAGCAGGAGGCGTCCAAGTATAGCGTAGTGTTTTGTTGAGATTCCCTTGCTAGTCCGGTTTACCTCTCTTGTTTGGTTTGTGGATTCATAGTGCAACAGCACATGCTCCACAGTCTCGGCCGCCCTCATACATCCCCGGCAAAGGGGGGCTATCTGTATTACCAATTTTGTGCTGGTGATAGTTTAGATCGCAATAAGCCAAACGCGGCGCGCGTTGTTGGTAAGATTGTCGAATTGTTATAATATAAATAAATAAATGATGAAAGACAATAGTCATATTTTATCCATTGTTTGACAATGGATAAAATAAGACTAGACTGATCTTTTTCATCGTAAGGACGGGTGCGACAAGTTAACTAACTAAAACGCGACTTTTTCTTCGTTTAGCTATCGGAATCGACATATATATTTTACATAGATACATATTTAACACCCAGACCACCAACAAATTTAGTTAAGCACAAAGATGTTGACCGTGCCGGGGATCGAACCTTGTATTATAAAGCCCCAAAATTGTGTGCAAGTGTACGGATGGTTGTTACTTCTGCATTTAGCGTCCGTAGCTCGGCTAACTAGGGTAATCTGAAACGATTACCTTAGTCTACCTAAGCATAGATCGACCGAGGATGGGTGACCGTGGAAAAGATTCACCTGGGCACTACCGTGTCTCGGGTGATACGTTAAATTGTAGGTGCTGCTGTTAGTCTTACTGGAAGCAGTGGTCGTAAGCCAAGTCAAAGCCCCTTGGATGGCTTGGCAACTCTCGACTCCAGAGCTTGACCACTTAATACTTATTTATTATCACTTCTTCATGCTCAAACCGCACCAGCTATCTACTGAACCAATTGGGATGAAACTTCTTATGGAAACCGGTAATATATACCATTGCTTAAAACAGGCTTTTTTTATCCCGGACTAACACGGGTAGCAACAGGGCAGCTAATTATAAATTAGTTTCTTAGTATAAATCATAAAATCGGTCATGAAAAAGGATACGAAATTCGGTATGATCCTGTGAAAGCTGCTCCCCTGGTATCCATAACCTTTCTCATGAGTGCACAGAGCTCGGAAATTTTCAGCCGTCCGCGGCACTATGTCAGCCCTGAAACATTACATTATAACACATTGAAAGAAATTGCATATTAAACTAGGTAAATAACTGGCCAAGTGAGAGTTGAGCTCGCGCATGAAGGGTTCCGTACCATTGTTGTATGGGAGCCCCCCTTAAATATTTGTTTTTACTAAATTTTGTAATTTAATTTCATAGCTAATACACATTTATATATTTTGTGAAAATTTTAAGTGTCTAACAGATACTGTCATTGACAGCAAAAAAATAGGAGCAAAACACGTTTATTGTATGGGGACCCCATTTAATATTTTTATTTTTAATATCTGTTGTTAAAGCAGCATGGGAAATATATATCTTGTAAAAGTAACAGCATTATAGCTATTACGATTTCTGAAATACCTACAGCCTGGAGACAGACAGACAGCAGAGTCTTAGTAATAGGGCCCTGTCCTGTAATAGGGTACTAAAAGGTAAAAACCTATTAGGTATGGAATCCTAAAAAGAAAATAATTGATTCATATCATCCATTACTTTCTATATCTATTACATTTACATTATCTATTAAATTTAAGATTAACATAAATATAATTGCCAAATTTGGATGGTAGAGGTTATTTATTTTAATTTTATTAATTACTCAAAAATATAAAGACTCATTGCAGATGGTCGGACAGTGAAGTCTTATTTATAGGCTCCTGATATCTAATGGAGTACTGGCTCACCTGAGCATCATGATAACTCTACCAAGGGCTTCTTTACCAACATTGATGTCAAAGTAGACTTGAGGATTTCTCTTCTCCACGGGTTTCGCTGGTGCCACCTGGAAGATGCAATTTTGTATTTTTTAGTGCTATTCTAATCTCTGTTTGGTTTTCTTAATTATAGGGCAACTGTTTAGTCATCTTTTGTTGCTTGTTGTGTTACAATGTACGCTATAAAAAGTGTAATGAATGAATATATGAGAACTATTTTCCACTTTAAGTTGAGCTACCTATGTTGATAAGCAATTAAAAATGAGGAGAACTTTCTTAAGAAACAACCATAAGTTTTGGGTTATTTTCTAAATAGTCCAAACTCACTTTATTTGACGGCTCAGCTTCTTTAGAAACAAGTTCAGACCTCTGAGGTACCAATTTTTTATCAACATTAATTATTGCATCCGATTTTTTCTTCATAATGCCTGTTACTACCGAAGTACCACTCATTTCTTTTTCTATGGTTGCGGCTGATTCCGACTGTTTTTTTATTATTCCATTATCTTTTATTTTACCTTCTGATGTGATCTTTTCTTCTTGGGTAGTGGAATCTAGGCGTTTTTTAATAATTCCTGAAGTAAGGCTATCTCTTTGGTTGGGAGAATCGGAATCTGTGCTGGAACTTCTATTTTTATACTCTATCACTTCTTTGAAAATCTCTTCATATGAATGTGCAGAGTTGCATTCATTTGTATCCTGTACAGAAGGGTCTTTATACTCTATGACGGGATCTAGCCTTACTTCTTTGAATCGGACACCATCTTCTTTGCTTTTTATTTTTTCTTTAAAGGAAATTACTCCTTGTTCACTTTCTTTACGTGTTTTTATATCTGTGTCAGGTGTAATCTTACTTGTGCCAGCTTCAACTGGTTTTTCTTTTTGGTTGCTTTTTTCCTTCCCATATTCGATGGTTACCTCTTTTTCTTTTATTGTAGTTTCTACCTCAACACCTATGCTTTCTTGGCTCTTAGACACAAGCTCGTTACTGAAGTAACCTCCCATTGAATAGTTTTAGATAAAGATATGGGATAGAACTACACATTATACAATATTATGTTTTGTTTTGCATGATCATGAAGTACTAGTACTAATAATTACAACTTCTTTTTCCCTATTTTAATACAAAAGTATAGCAAAAAAATAAAATCAAAATAAATTAAGTGTGTGACTTCTTGTTGATTTGTGTGACAGAAAATAGTCAACATTAATCTTTTGTCAACATCATTAGAAAGAGTTTGGAAGAATTTTATACAGTTTTAAATATAATTAGCTGACCAGTCAAATGTTGTTTTGCCTTAAAAAATAGATAGTAGCCGATTCTCAGACTTACTGAATATGCATATAAAATTTGGTGAAAATCATTCAAGCAGTTTCATAGGAGTATGGTAACTAACATTGTGACATAGAAATTCTATATATAAGATTCTGAATTTTGTTATTTCATAGTTGTACCCTGATACTGTCCTACTAAAATCATAGTAAATCATGACAGAGTAATGAAAAATCATAGTATTATAATACCTTGGATAAGATAAAAATAAACAAAGAATCATATTAACAAAAGAGAACAGAAGAGGGAAGATGGTATAGGCCACCTTATACAATATGACAATTTCATTAAAAACATCATAGAAGGAAAGATAGAAGCCAGGTGAGGAAGAGGAAGACCTACAAGGATATTTATGGACCAAATTAAGGAGAAGCCATGTTTTATAGGAAGAATTTGTTGGCTGTGGGTCTGGGTTTAATTTGTATGTATATGTATGTAGTATATCAGTTGTGTTAGCATAGTAATAAAAACTAGAAATGGTTCAGTATGGGGTTAACCAGCCTTGTGTGAAATGAGTCCTAGTATTTATTTATTACTAGCTGACCCGGCAAACATTGTTTTGCCTCACTTAGGGTTACAGCACCATCTATTGATTACTAACTCAACCCAGTGGAAAGGTATCGACATCTGTTAGAATCATTTGGAGTTAACAGACAATTGTGACTGTTAAATAATAACAAACAATAATTAGCAATAAATTAAAATTGCGACTATAATTTGAGATTTAGACTCGAAAATAGATGCTACGAAGTAAAATATAATTCCGACACATCTCAAATGCATGAAATTAAGTCTGGAGTACCACATGGTAGCATTCTGGGACCAGTTCTCTATCTTATATTCACAGCAGATTTACCCACTCATGCTTCGACCACTACAGCGACATATGCAGATGACACCGCAATCCTATCAACACATGAGAATCACGAGGCTGCCTCCGAAATGCTCCAACAACACCTGACTCTGATCGAAACATGGCTGCAGCAGTGGCGTATTAAAGCCAATACAGATAAGTCGGTTCAAGTAACCTTCACACTCAGGAGGAAAACCTGTCCACCTGTAAAAATTGGCAATACTGAAATCCCACATTCAGATGACGCCAAGTACTTAGGTATGCACCTTGATCGACGCCTAACCTGGCGCAAACACATATGGACCAAAAGGAAACAATTAGACTGCAAACTTCGAAGCATGTATTGGCTCATTGGTCGTAAGTCACAACTGACAGAAGCCAGTAAAATGGCTATCTATAAGGCAATACTGAAGCCTGTATGGACTTATGGCATACAGTTATGGGGAACAGCAAGTCATAGTAACGTCGAAATACTGGAAAGGTTTCAAAGTAAAACAATGAGAGCCATGTTTAATATTCCACCGTACATAAGCAATCGATATGTGAACCTAGATTTGAACCTACGAACTGTGAAAGAAGAAATAGAGTCATACAGCAATAAATATCAAAATAGACTAGACCAACATGTAAATCAACTGGCTGCTGAATTGAGGGGAGTGGGCAGTGTGAGATTCTCTCGACTAAAGAGAAATAGCATACCAGATTTAGCAATAAGATTTGCGGACAGGAAATGAGTATGGCATCAATGGGTGCTCAGCTCAGCTGAAGATAATTATCCCGATGAAAATCTGACACCATATTAGATTATTGTTCCCTGGGAACAGATTGCTAAGTAGCAGGATATATAAAAAAAAAAAAAAAAAAAATTTGAGATTTAAACTATCCTATCTCTCAAGTTGGATCGAACTGCACATGGTGTGCGAATTTTATTATAATCGGTTAAGTGGTTTAGGAGTCCATTGAGGACAAACATTGTGACACGAGATTTATATATATTAAGATTTATTTTTATAATTTGGCTGAGCCCAGCTCTTAAATATAAATTGATTGAAAAAAAAGCACTAGTTAAAAACTTATTATATAAACTTACATCAGCAGCTGTTTTTGTCTCCTCACTGTCTTTTTCTCCCCCATCCTCCCCTTTATCTTTAATCTGTAAAGTTTCTCCAGCATGTTTCTGCAGCCAAGTGTCTTCTGACCAAACAGGACGGGTAGAACCTTCTTTAATGCGTTGTGGAGCTGCAATGTTCACTCGAATTGTTCTACCAAAGAGTTCCGAGTCATTCTGAAAATTTAAATGTTTGGTTTTGTAAAAAGAGTTTGTAAGGATATGGCATTAAGAAAATCATTTAAAATGTGTGCTTTTTTTTAGCAGAGACTGAGACTAATTGGGCAATTTAGCAATTATAATTTTTTTGTTAAAAATTTGATGGTGTTGGTTTTCAATTTCTACTCTATTAATTTTATTGTTTATTTTAAACACCATCCAACATTTATTCTACTCTATCATGAAAGAAGGCGGTTAAGTCAATCTTGCCCTTAGATTAAGCCGCCTTTTTGCATATCAGTGCCGTATTAGCCGGCAAAACGCATAATAGTAACCTATAATAATGGACCTGACTCAATTTATTTTATTATTCTAAATTTATATACCATATTATCGATAGCAGCAGCAGCGTCCTCTGCATTCTCAAATTCAATAAACGCAAACCCTCTATGCTTTTCTGTCTCATAGTCAAGAGGAATTTGAACATCCACTAAATCACCAAACGGTACAAATGCGGCATTTAACACTTTTTCGTCAACTTCCTCAGCCAAACCACCAACGTATATTGTCCGTTTTGAATTGGGCTTACTAGACATTTTGTAATTATTATGCGTTAAATATTAAACGATATTTATATTAAACAAATCTAATGAAATAAAGTGTTTTGTTTTCAAACAAAGCCCATCATAACCTCAAAAAATTTAACTTCATCTACTGACGTTGACTTCTGTGTTCATTCATTGCAAACCGTTGACTTTGACAGTATTTAAGAAGAGTTTGTACTAAAAATGGCTCTACACATTTTTTTATTCCGGCATTTGTCCGGTACACAATAAAACAAAATAATTATTTATTATAATTAATTTCGAAAAGATCCAAATAGTTTTTCCAAATGTCTTAATCAATCAAATCAATCAATCTTAACAAAATATAATTGATTAATTTCACTAAATACATCAAAATAGGTTTTTTTGCTATTTGCTCTGCAAAGACATAGGTACGTAATGGTTACTTTTCCATTACCAATAAATAGCTATTTATGTATAGTAGTCAGTAATTATAATATTTCCTTTAACAGTTACTTGGCTTATTTATCTTGTAAATAGCTATTTGTTTATAACTTCCCGCCAGCGATCTACAACCTTCCCATGACCGATTCAATTAGACTGCAGTTAAACGTGATACCAAACGTTAGCACACCTGTGGATTCCGTTAGACTGTGTGATTTAGCTTCCGAAGACATTGTATAAGTACTTATGTCATAACGAATTGTTTCATGGGTGGTAGGTAAGTATTTATTTTATCAGGACCTTACTTACGCTATAAATATATAAATGTACTCGTATGCTAGGTAAATATTAAGTATGAATAGCTGAATAGGTTTTTATTAGGAAGCTAATTACGAATTACGATTAATAAAAGGATAACATGGATAGCAATCTAATGGCCTACCTACGAGTGCCTTCTCGGTGACCTTCAACATAAAACTTTATAATGGAAGGGTCTAAGGGGTCTAAGCGGACAGCGGAGACTGGCTACTGCAGATTGGTACTTTACTAATAGTATTCCGTTGGTACTTTTTGATTTGGAACTGTAAAAACGAAGTATTTAAAAACCTTCTATCTTCAATCCAAGGAGGCTCCGATCGCACAGCTAAACCCCTATTTTTATGTATATAAATGTTTATATATAAATGCTATTTTTATAGATATGAATTAAAAGAACTTGACTAGACTGCATACATTATAATAAAATTAAAAACCTAGATCGCTGCCACCTTAGATCAAATTATTTTTAATTTGATTGAATAAAAGCTTTCCAGGGGGGTTTCTAAATTTTTTTATATATAATAATAGGCTTGCGCTTTACCACAACTCACCTGATGCTAAGTGATATTTCGGTCTAGGATGGATCGCGCTTGCTTAGAAGAAACCGGTTCACTCTCCCTTGAAGACAGTAAGATTGTAGTATTTATAGTTATTACAGTTCATCTTTAATTAGTTGGTAGGTACTTATCTTTCTTTTCTTTTGAGTTGAGTAGCTAAGAAAACTCTCGGCGTCAAGAGTTTTCAATCAGTTTCAAAGCTTTCTAGCGTCTCTTTGCTATACTGTGACAAGAAGACTGCAGTTTAACGTGTCACCCGACTTACGGAAGCAATTAGATGTCTGTATATTGCCATGCTTTTTACCTATCCGCTGTTTTATGTACCTACATATGGTTGAGTAGCTGAGCTTTGATGCCGAAAGTTTTCAATCGGTCTCAAAGCTTTCTTGCTTCTATTTGCTTTACTGTGACCAGAAGACTGTAGTTTAACGTGTCACCCGACTTACGGAAGCAATTAGATGTCTGTATATTGCCATGCTTTTTACCTCTTCGCTGTTTTATGTACATATATCGCTTAGCTGCGTGTTGGTCCTATCAGTAAGCCTCATTAGTTCTAATCGCCCAGTCAATCCTGTTCTACAATTCATGCACATACGTTTGAATTTATTCACTCGCATCTACTTGTTTAAATGTAACTAGGATTTGGATACGGATATGCCTGCAGTTCACGTTGGAAGGGAGAGTATTGTAGATTTCTTTGCCAATATCGAGATGTAGAGAGAGTTCACTTAGCTTAGGTGGTTGAAGTTTAGCAATATTCATATTATTTATTATTAACTAGTTTCGCCCTGCGGTGTTACCCGCGTTAATCTGGGACAAAAAAAAAACAGGATATAATGTCATATGTTCGTCTCCTTGTTGTGAGCTTCCGTCCATCTATGGTTTAGCCGTTCTTGAGTTATAAGTGATGTAACCAACGCCACTTTCTTTTTCAACTTTGAATCAATCTTGGCTAAACTTAAAACACAAATACTATTTATTCATTTTTTTTTTAGTTCTCACAAAAAATCCTGCTACGCCATTTACTAGTCGATTTCAATGATATTTGACAGAACAATTAATTACTATATCCTTAAAAGATTTTATAAATATAAATTAGATTGGTCTAGCAATTGTTATTAGATTTGATTCTATAGACAAGAGATATGAAGTCATTCAGTACAAACAATATTTCAATAAATCGTGTTTCCAGGCTTACTGCTCAACGAAACAATATATATTAAAACTATTGCAAACCAATTTATAGCAGATATTTTATATAGCAAAAGATTCAGCAAAAAAAAACCAGTATCTACCTACTTACTTAAAAAGTGAATCAAGTGCTTAAACATAACATGTACCTAGATATTTCTATATTATTTGCATCGAAATAGAAATTATAAAGATTTTTAGAAAATAAATATTGTACTCGTTTCAGTAAAAGATGAGTAGGTTTTTTTTATTGATATATAGGCTTACGTTTGACCGCAGCTAGCCTGATATTAAGCTTGACTGTGGTTTAAGATGTAACACGCTTGACTAGACTAGAAGGAACCTATTTACTCTAGATTTGAAGACTCCCAAATTGTAGTTCTCGGGAAAAAGAGACTCAGGAAAAGTGTTCCAAAGCTTCGCAATTCTCACAATGAAGGTCGAAGTAAAACGCTTTGTGCGAATCCTCGGAACTTCGACAGTGAATCGAAGGTGTACCAGTAACTCAGTATATGTAGAAGTACCCAATTGGTTACCAAAGCACTTCAAATGTGAAACATAGTCAGCACGCCCATAGTAGGATAAACATCAAACTAAATCATAGTTTAATGGCCTAACGGTACTACAGAGCCCCATTCAGAACCGTTTTATCAAAACATCGATTTATTTAACGATTTCGTAGAGTCCAAGTCAAAGTTCATACAATTATTGAAAGCGATTTCTGTTTATGATATTGCTATTACTCAGGTATTGAATAAAATGATTCTCGTACCTAGCCTCAGAACCAATAACGACATAATATTAAAACATTTACATAATACTATGAAAGAGATGGAATTTAAAAACATCAATATGTCAGCTTATTAAATAAAATTAACATATAAAAGAACCCACACTTGTATTCAAACTGTATAAAAAACAAGATAAAACAAGATTGCCTTATAGTAAACTATATAGAATTTTGGTGTACCTACACTTAGATATTATATATAACTAATTACTACGATAAGACTTACTATTATAACACTAAGCTAGATTGAGTTTTGATGATATGTATTTTACATTTAAATAATGTAAGTTTTGCAAGCTTCATATGTAGATAGCCTTTTTTTTTAAAATTAACTTTTTAATTATATAATTACACATGTTAATTCATTTCATTTCAAATATTATTGAATTTACCAACTTTGCTTAAAGCACAGATTAACGCATGAGCAGGGAGTAGAACCATGAGAATATGAGTACCAGATTCTCTAACAATTTAACAGATTTACTCGTAAAAAAATGTATTTGCTAAACCCCTTCAATTATTATATGAAACTATTAAGTTAGAATGTTGTCTTTATTCTGCCTGCAGTGAAATGTTTCAAAAATGGGCTACCAATAAAATATTTACCCTCCGAAGAACTTTGTCTAGGATGTAAATTGTATATAGGTAAAGTTCCTAGAGATCCTATGGTATGTTGAAAAAAATAATTTTCTGCAAAGTAAATACAGTTTTGTCTGCAAATCTCTTAGATTATGTGGTGGTGATCCATAAAAATACGTAAAAACAAGCGTGCAGCAAGATTACGCGTTAAGCAGAAAAAAGATAAGTAGAAGTAGATAGATAGGCATTTGCCGGGTGGATAGACACATAGATAGGCATGTGATGGCTCCCTTTTTTCCATTAGGTGCAATCACCGCCGTCGAGCCAGGGTACTTGGGAAGCAGCAGAACTACACACGAACCGCTCGAATGGCGACCCGAGCAAGAAGAGCAAGAATGCTTTCAAAAGCTTTGTCTGAAACCTATAGATGTTTGCAGTAAGCCATTTTCGTGACTTGATTTGTGTTTGAACAGTAAAATATGTTTTTTTATAACAAGAATGTGCTAAGTTGGATTGGATTTTTTTTGCAATCCAAATCTGTTAAAACTTTAATTCGTTAAGACAGTAGCCGTGTGTTATTATAACACATTTCAACAGGTGAGATGTAGATATCGTTCATTTCTCGAAGTGTTAATTTGCATCACGCCTTTACATGCTAGTTCCACCTGAACCTGCCGCCACGACTTGAAAACATTGACTTGGACAGCTTGTTACTGTTTAAAAAAAATGCAGGCTGCTTAATAACTATGTTTATGTTCTAGACTGTAGTGTGTATCGCCGAAGCAAGTATAAAACCAGTACATAGAGTGTATTCGCATTTACTCCCGCAAGGTCAAGTGCGCCGACCAGAGTCATTGCTCTTCGCGCGCCGCATACTTGCGCCCGCGCAGCTTTCCGTCTGTGCTTCCACATCCTCGGACCCCGGCGGAGGTGAGTGCTAATTGTACAATATTATTTTCGTTTGTGCTTTGGAGAGTTAAGGAAAATTATGTGTGACGTCAGAAGGAAAATTTAATTAATAATAATAATGAAATCATTTATTCGGGACAAGTGAACATATTTAATAATTATAATTTTCTCCAATATTACAAAATTTTGATTTAAATATAGCCTAAATTAGCTTACAATGAACATTATTATAATTCTTATTTATTACATAAATTAGTAAAAGCTGATTAATAAATCTATTTAAATTAGGTTGTAGTTTAAATTCGCTCTTAACAGTTTTGATAATATATATGAAATTAGGGGATTATGAAATTTGATGAAGAAATATAAAGTAAAGTATGTTGAGTAAGAAGCAAGAATGAATTTAAAAATGTCGTTTTCGTGCTTCTATTGTGGGTTATTTATTTTATTATTAAATTGAGTTTGATCGATTTTGTGACTAACTGTTTTGGATAAAATATTGATCTACTTACTCGTACTTTATTTAATACTATAAGATAAAATAAAAACGTCATTTATGAAATTACATATTAATTAATTTATAAAAAGAATAACACTTTTCAATTAATTTCATAATTACTAAAACAAAACGAAATATTAAATAGTTTCATATTAAAAGTATCATATTTACTCCTATTTTATTATGCTTTGACAAAGTGTTCTCTAGTTTAGGGTAATAACTTGACAAAACTAATTATAAGTATATAATTATAATTAAGGACCGAAAAGCTTCAGTGCTCACAATATTTTAGCTTTAATCATTTTTATTTAACCGTATCTCTCTTTCAATCAATATAAATATTAAATTCAAATCAAATCATTTATTGCGTCATTTAAATGTCATACAATATTAAAATATCATAAAAAAATGGTTGCCTGTAAAGTCGGTTTTACGGGCGAAGATTTTACGTGACAACGTCTGCCGCGTGCTGCGCGCGCGGCAGACCGATCATAGTTGAGTGGGAGAGAGACGCAAGGCATTCGGCGGGCCTCTCTCTCGTTCGGTGACTCATCGTAACGTTACCGGGCGTTACACTTTTTCATAAGTGACTCCCAGCCGCAACCTAATTTAAGACGTTGTCACGTCAAAACAGTAATTCATAAATACGATACTATAATTGAAAGAATGGCTGAAACTGATTCATCAATTAGGTACTGCGATTTGCATTACTTTACTAAGGCACTTATGGAAAATTATTTTAACTAGGTGATTTAGTTCTTAAAAAAGTTTTAAAATTTTAAAAAGATTATCTTGGAATGGCGTCAAAGCTGAAAAAACTTTTAGTTACTTTTCTTATTCGGAAACAAGTTTGTCAGACCTTTTTATATGTTTTCATGAAAACATTATTTCTCTTTTTCTTGCTTAGCATACTATTGTATATTTTTGATAGAGCTATCAAGCCATGGTGACTTTTTTATAATAAAGATGGCTTCCATGGCTAGAAAAAGTAATGAAAAGGTTTTTTTTATTTTAAACTCTTTGTGAGTCTTTCAACTTGTTTACAGTTGCTTTTTAGAATATTTTTTTGCGTAGAACGTGATTCTTACGATTCAGTTATTAGAAAAGTAAACATTACTTTTTTTGTTACAAGTATATCATGATCTTAGTAAGAGTTATCTTTTAAAGTAGTTTAACCGCAAGATACGTTAAATTACTTACTATTTATAAAAATCATATATTGACTTTTCAATTATGGCTATTTACGTGATATAACGAATACCTATTGACTTTTTAAATCGCTTTGATAAATTGATCCTTTTTTATTTTCTGTGCTTTTTACTAAATGATAAGAAGGAACCTTATTAGGCTAAATATTATTTTATTCCGTCATAAAGATTAGTATAAATGATTGTAACTCTCTTTTGTTATTTGTTCTACCATAAAAAATATGACTAAAAAATATAATTCTTTATGTCTCCTACATATATTATTGTATACCTACTCTTTTCAATGTATCTATCAAACGCTTCTTTTACATTTTAATAGCCAATAAGGATAGATTTAGCTTGAATAAAACATATCTTACTATATATAATACTGGACTGTTATTATAGCTTAAAGCCAGAAGGCGTCTTAAAAGTTTCTTAAAAAGCTTTACATTACACATTTTCCTTCAGTGGATTAATGTTATAATATTAAGGCAAAATAATTTAAAGGTAATTGCTTCATTTGCATATTATTATTGCACCTTTGGTAGAGAGCATAAGACTTTATAAGCCACGTTGTTCATGAAATCTTATACACAGTTATCTTTATATGAGAGAAAAGATCCAGTTCAAATATAGAATGAAATAAAATTAAAACGCTTTAACGTATGCTTTTAAATTCGTTATAACAACTCGCTTAAAATTCATACCTTCCTTTACAAAAAAAATAAACGCACTTATGGCAAAAAATCTGACCCACAATCATCAACTCCATCGTTCCATAAACGTACGATAATTAAGTTTTTTTTGCATATAATTATGTTTTTTTTTTCAAGCATATAATTAAGTTGGCGTTATTAAGTTACCGTTACATAAATTACTTAGAAAGACTTCAACGCGCGCCCGCTTCGAAGTCTGAATCTGATGGCCTCTTGATAACCTTTCGAGAAATTATAACGTACTTACTTTATATACATTCTTATTATATGTTATGTATGTACAGTTAACTGTTATGGTTTATTGAATAGATTCATGATGGAAGTCATGTCCGTGTAATAACACTTTAATAACAAAGTTCATAAAATCGTGTCACTTGTAAACCCATCATCATCATCATCATCAGCCTGTGTCTTCTTACTGCTGGGTATAGGCCTCCTCTCCAACACGCCATATAGTACGGTCTTCAGCCAGTTTCCACCAGCTCTTTCCAGCGTGCCTAACGATGTCATCTGACCATCGGGCTGGTGTTCTGCCTCTCTATCGTTTTCCGTTCCTCGGATACCAATCGGTGACTGCCCTATAAAAAGATAAAAGTATAGTAAACATATGAAAAAGATTTTTTTTTTTAAATCTTTGTATCATTTCCTAAATCACTCATTTTTAAAACACGTGAAAAGATATCATTTCTAAATTGTCTATGAGAAAAATCTGCGAAAAATTATTTTTCAGATTTATTGAACTCATAAGTACGAGTACATCTTTTATCCGGCTAAGATTGCGGCGTGCAATTCATGTAATCTGTTATTGCAATTTTATTCAATAAAAATCCATTTAAACTAACAAGACACGATGTGAATGAATATTAAACTTCTCTGAATGGGCAAAAACTACTATAGACCCGTTAAAATTGTCTACTATTAAAACTGTTGATTATTCATCAAGATTCTGCGCGCTTTATTCCCATTCAGTCGTAATAATAGTTATAAAAGAAATTCTCGTTATAAGACTATAACGTTAAACTTTGTATGGCTAATGCTAATGCCGTAACGGGGAACGCAATTTTTAGATAAACGTTGTTTTTTCTCACGATTCATAGATTGTCGGTTGTTTTATAGGTTACTTACTCTGTGCATTGCACTGTTACACACTTTGATTTAGGAAACACATATTGGTATGAATTAATCAAAGGTCTAAGCTACAACTGTACCAATTTCATTTTTAATCCCGTTTTAATAATATCAGGCGCTATAGCGTGAAAGTTTTCTGAGTTAAAATATTTTAATTTTTTAACTGAGGCACAGGTTATTTTGATTATAGCATCACGCTAAGACGGCTGGACTAATTCTGCCAAGTATTTTAAAAGTACATAATATCGTTTTACTCATTTTTTTTCTTAGTTACTATGTGGTGAATGACATAGGTAAATAATTGTCAGTCTGATAGAACTTACAGCTGGTTTAGTTTAGTAGTAATTTAACACATAGGTAATTTAACACAGTCTCATAATATACTTAGTTGCCTCTTAAGTTCTCAAAGAATGAGCCAAGATCACAAACCGTCATTAATACCATAAACAATGTGATTAAAAACCTTCTTCAACATCTTTTCTCAATTTAATTAACAGCCTTATAAACCTTACAAAGACCTTCACATTGTAAGTATTGTATAAATTAATATACAGTTAGGCTAATGGCAAACCCGTGGCACAATCGTAAGCATATAACAATAAATCTTTATTTCAGGCTATCTCCATAATATATAAAATACATACCTTCAAGACAAACGTATGTATAAACCACAAGTTCTAAATAATATTATTTTTTAAAAAGACGCGGCATGTTTTTTTTTTTTACACATTTCACACACGGCTGGTTAACCCCATACTGAACCATTTCTAGTTCGTTTTATTGTAGCTAACACAACTGATATACTACATATACATACATACATATTTTTACTACATATATAGATACATACTTAACACCCAGACCCACAGCCAACAAATTTAGTTAAGCACAAACATGTTGGCCGGGCCGGGAATCGAACCCGGAACCTTCTGATTGGCAGTCCGGCATGGTAACCTTTACGCCAACGAGGTTTTCAAATAAATAATAATTGTAGCAAATGTTTACTTCAGTACACCCAGTAGTAATAGTTGAGACCGTTATAGCTGTGTCTTTTGCTAGCACCGCGTCCCGCGATCGCAGAGGCGAACAGCGCTAATATGAGTCAATGCTTAAATCGTGCATCATGTTATCATTAATTAATTAACACACAACACACACGCACACACACAAACACGCACGCAAACACACAATTCATTAAATGTATAACATTGTTTACAGACCTTTATCATTATTTTGGCATATTTGACCTAGTTACGTAGTTCGGCTCTGGCCACAATAAGTATACATATACATATTAAAATAGTTTAATCGACATTCAAGAGCAGGTCCTTTCTAGAACCTAACTGAATGTCGTAATCTTAAGTAGGAACATAAAATTGTAAGAGCTTCGCCTCAAAGTAATATAAACAGAAATAAAGTATCTTATTTGATACTGCTTGTTTGTGAAGCTACCATAATCCCGATATACGAGTATTGTTACTCAGTTCGGGTTTGGTGGCAGCTCAAACAAGCATCGATATTTAGTACTAAGTCTAGTTCCTACTTATTCATATTGTAAATTCTTTTCTTGAATAAAGTTATTTTTGTGTTTTTATGTTTATGTTTTTATTAATCGCGGGTTATAAGACGAAATCCTCCATAAGTTGAAAGCTCTATAACTCGAATTTTGGCGTCTCCTTGATGTTCGACTTATAGAGGTTCTACTGTATATAATTGTAAATAGTTTACTTAATCTTAATGTAGTATATAAGCCTAGTCATAATAATAGTTCTTAGCAGTGTAATTTTTTTTTCTAATAGTCTAAGTTTAACGTCTGGTTTAGCTGTAAGTGTCATTTATATTATATTATAAACATAATTTTGAATTTGAATTTGAATAAGGTAAACATTATTACATAATATCCTGGGCTTTTTGTTTTTACTCGTATATGTACCACCCTATATTTCCATAGAACGGTAGCTAATACCGTAAAATAAATGTGGCAGATAATAATTGTATGTATAATATGTATATTGTATGTGCCAACCTATTTACCATAGATCGGTAGGTAGTATTTCTAGAAAGCGGATCTCGTGGGTAGGTATTTGAGCAAAAAGCAAACCACCGACAAGGAACAGTTATAACTTGGCACAGGAATTCGAAAAGCGTGTACTCGCACTTTACAATTTAGATAAAACGCTATTTCTTGTAAGCCTTCAAAGCCTTTTTATGTCCAAACAGTTTTCAATGAGAGTTGACCAGTTACGTTACAATGCTTTCGAACTTTTTCAATTTATTATTCGCCTTTTGTCAAAAACCGGTGGAAATTTTCGATTTGTCGAAACTTTGATGATTCAAAAACATGCCTCGGTCTGAGAAAATTAATTTTTCGTTTAAAATATACTTTTCTGTTGATTCCATTGACATGACAATTTCTGATGATGGAAACTTACAATAATTGGCCAAGGGCGAGTTGGGCTCGCCCATGAGGGGTTCCGTACCATATTCTATAAAAATGGCAAAAATGTGTAGTTAGTATGGTGGTCCTTGAAATATTTAGTTTATTTTAATTCTACTTTTGGGATATTTCAAATGTCTATCTGTTGTAGTTATTAAGATTTAAAAAATAGTGCAAAAATATCACGTTTGTTGTATGGAAGCCTCCTTAAATTTATATAATTTATACATTTTATTTACCTGAAAGTTAATATATCTAAAAATTCTCTGAATGTTTCAAGTATCACCAACGGTCATTTTAAAAACAGCTGTTAACTGTATGAGGCACTTTTTAAACTTGTATATAAAATCTTTATCTTAAATAAGCAACAGGATTTCAAGTGAAATTATTATTCTCATGGGCTAAAATTTTACGATGTTTCTGTTAAAACTAGAATTTGATATACTTTTAAGTATGTATATCAATCAAACTTACACTTAGACTTACGCTTTTCTAAACCTAGACACGTCAAGTTTAGACTATGATAAACAATCTATTAATGTCAGATATTACATGTTATTTTAGCCAATTTTTTACGTGCTATTCTTTATTATTCTGCCATTATTAAAGCAATATCTCAACGATACCAGAGATAATAGAGATATTATGCCTGGTTGTAAATCGTTAATTCTGGACATTATCTCGTACATAGCAAACAGGATTAGCAAGTCAAGATGCTTTTTTTCTTGTGATTGCTTCGGGTAAAAAAATTAAGTGGCTATAGAATTGACCACAACAACTCGAAATGCTCAAGTGTGGTATGATGAGGACACTAAACTGGCTGGTGAGTCCATTAAACATGTTAGATACTTTTTATTAGAAAAGTAAAAATTAAAAAATGGTTGCCTGTAAAGTCGGTTTTACGGGCGAAGATTTTACGTGACAACGTCTGCCGCGTGCTGCGCGCGCGGCAGACCGATTATAGTTGAGTGGGAGAGAGACGCAAGGCATTCGGCGGGCCTCTCTCTCGTTCGGTGACTCATCGTAACGTTACCGGGCGTTACACTTTTTCATAAGTGACTCCCAGCCGCAACCTAATTTAAGACGTTGTCACGTCAAAAAAAACCCGTCGCATAATTTCAAAATGGCGTCCATCTTTAATTTGAAATTCTACCCGTCTCTCTAAGCTAAGCTCTTTGGATTCAACCCATACTGCAGAAGTTGCGACAAAATACATTGTGTTAATTCAGTGTGTTTCGGCAATCTCCTTGAGAGCCAGTTATTCCAGACTAGGCATGCTACATCTTAGGCCAGAGTGTCGCTAACTCGTGTGGTTGCGTGCCCTGCTGTCAACTGCCAAACTGTAAGAAGTAAAAAAGAAACATATCTGCCTTCACTGCTGGGCTTAGGCCTCTCCCAAGGCACAACAGTAAACCCTATTCTATTAGTCGCCACGCCTTCCTATCATTTGCCTTTAATCCAGTGTATTTAATGTTTATACTAATACAGATAGCTACAGGAGAATTATGTATCTACAGCTAGGCTTAGCATAAAATTACAGGCAACTAATATAAATTGATAGATATATCCGACGTGAGTTATTTAATCAAAAGACTTATAGGGCTTGTCCAGTAAATTGCTTTTAATCTCTAGCTACAAGATTATGCAAATAATTTTCTAAGTACTACTTAAATATGCCCTCGATGAAGTATCTTTTTTATTAACATAGGTGTAGTCAAACGCAGTAAATGATCAAGCTATTAAAATTATTTTTACTAGAAGAGAGGTAGAGAAGTTTATGCTAGCTTTAAAAAAGGCACCTTATACAAAAAAAATGTAGTATGTTTATCTAACCTTTACTGTCCCACTACTGGGCAAAGGTCTCCCCAAGCTCACTCCACAAATCTCGTTAGATGTCATATATGCGTTAAATAATATAACCTAAAAACGTGCTATATACTATAATGATGGTTGTTAATTTGAGAAATATTTTCATATCATACTATTCAAAGTGCCTGCTCCTTAAATATCAAATTCATTATTTCCTTAAAATTATGCATACTCTCTAAAGCGCTAATATTCTTAAACATGAACAATTAAAACTGTGTTTGATATTTTACCAATAAACACGTTTAACATTTGTCTAGTAAGCCCATGTTTTCTTGAGACTTTGAAAAATATCCCTTCGATCTTAACCATACTACATTCTTCAACAAAGTGTTTATATTCTGTGGCATAACACAAGGCCGCTAGGTCAATGCCCTGGTATAGTACTGTCAGATAATCTGTACATGATTGATGGCGATAATGATCAATAATAAGCACATTACATTATGTAGACTCGGCTCGTAATAAACGTACTTATAAATAAGTGAGGAATTCCAACCAATCTAGGTCTCGTTATGCCTCGCTCGAAAACGTGCTTTTTATTTTTCGAATGATTTTATTTAGTTTGGTAAAAGAATTTGAAATTGTGATATTTTTAATAGTGTTACCTCCCAAAGCCACCGCGACCCAGGTTGTATAGGGTGGGTTTGCTTATACCTGTATAGGGGACATATAATTATAGAAGAATTTACATCTTTTAAAATATAACAAAGGTCTATGCGTCGCTGGCTCTCACTCTATAAGTATTATTTTATTATTAAGTTACTTAGTCTATGTCAATGGCACCGAAACACATATGATAAAATCCTAAGAGAGAATCGGTTAGTTTTGAAAATGTTATCCTTTTAGTCACCGCAAAGGTGTATAATTATTTAACAAACTCCCTGTTCGCTGAAATTTATTTTAGATAATATATCAATCATTAACATACGTTTCAAGCATCGCTCCGCGGTCACTCCCTAGTCTAACTAATCTTCAAACAAAATTTCATCAAAATCGGTTCAGCCGTTTGAGCGAGAAGAAGTAACAAACATTGTATTCATTATTGTTTATTAAATGTAATTTGTGTTATATATTATTCATATATGTTTGTCAAATAAACGAATTATTATTATTAATATATTATGAAACATAAACACTTACACATAAACTTTCGCATTCATAATTTTACTTGTAGCAGGATAGTATTTGCCTTTGTTTGCCTTTGCCTTTGCTAAAAATATAGGTATGGACATACCATATTTTCAGCACATAAAAACTATAAATCAACAACATCCCAAGCCCGAGGATGTTTAATGCCATAACGGTAAATGCAGTCGTACTTAATTCTATCAATTAATCAAATTGCATAAACCCGCCCATGTCGTTCAACTAAGTAATAACGGTTAAGCTTAACTATGTTTGAAATTAAAATTAACTTCTTTTCACAGAGTTTGTAGTCTTATGGTCATAAAAGAAGTAGGTAATTGATAGTAGGTATGCTCCCGGTTTCTTTAAATCTAAACTATTTTTTTCCATTTAGGTAAGCGTACGTTGATCAAAGCGTTGCTTACGATCAGGCAAGCTGTGATCAAACACGAACTTTAAAATAAATAATAATTTCAATATTCGTATAGACGGTCAGACAGCGAAGTTTAAGAAATAGGATACCTTTGGGCACGGAACCGTAAAAACTATGTGTTAATAGTATATACTGCTACTCTATGGTCTAAGTAAAATCGTATTTTTTCTTTGTCCACAGATTCAAAATGCAGAAAATAATATTACTAATATTAGGGCTACTTGCAGCCTCACAAGCCCTAGATGGTGGTGATAATAAATTCATGAAAGACTATGCTATGCTAAAGGTAATAAAGTAAAATTTGAAGAAAAGAAGTAAAAGTGAGCAAAAAGTTCGCAGACGGTAGGATTCGAACCTACGCTCCCAGAGGGAATCTGATTTCTAGTCAGACGCCTTAACCGCTCGGCCACGTCTGCTCATGATTGTTGCAACGAAATTGTATTTTCGGTTGAAAATATAATTTTAACAAAAAATAGAGCTAATTTTAATTTGCAGTGCTACCATTTAATTTTGTCTAAATCTTTGAATTATTTTCAGATCTATGAAAGTTGTTTCGGCACAGCATTACTGAAGCAAATTACTAAAGAACTAAAAGATGCCTATGCAAAATGTTCAACAGCGCCACCTATCCGTGACAGTATGAACCACCAACTACCGCCCATGTTACTGAGCAAGCTACCGCCCGGTTTTGCAATGGACCCGAACTCGCAAACTATAACTAAGCCGTCAGATGGCGCTAGTAGTAACAACCAAGACAATGATTTGCAAAGTCAAGATCCGCCACCACAATCGCAAAAGCCAACAATTTTCGCATTCAGACCTCAAGGGGTAAGAGATATGGATAAAAAATATTTAAAAAAATAACAATTTCATGCAAAAATAAAAAAAAATTACCGGATGCCTCCTGTGAGGATTGAACTCACGACCCCTGGTTTACGAGACCAGTGCTCTACCACTGAGCTAAAGAGGCGATATTAACGAGGTCGAAATTAAGCAACAGTATATAAATCATTCATATTAATATAACAATATCAAAATTATTAAGAGGCTTTTGATATCTATAACCAATTATAACAAGTAGACCAAAGTATAGTAGCAGGATTTTCAAATGTTTTTTTATTTAACGCTAGTTATAAATTTAAAAGCCCTTGCTGATATTTTCAGATACTTGAACTGAAGCGTAATAAAATTGTTATTTGTAAACTAGTAACGTAAGGCATATTATATATTGTTGGATATTGAACGTATATCCGTCGTTTTTAAAGAAAGTGTGACCGTTTTTTCATGCAAATAAGTAATAGAATTATAGTAGGTTGAAATTACGATTCTGATTTCAGGCACCGTTCGCTCCCCCTGCCATATCACCTCTTATGATGGGTGGTGGACCTCAGCTTCGACCCTACAACTCACCTCCAATGTATCCGTTCCAACCTTACGGTGGCTATCAGGGTTTCCAGGGTTTCCCGCCCTACAACCCTTATTACCAGCAGTACCAGGGCCTGCAGGGATTCCAGCAGGGATTCTATCCGCAACCGTACTTCGGGAATAACAGAATGTCGGTGAGTTTAAACGGAAAAGGGGAAAATATTTTTTAATTGATATTTTATTCCCCTTTTAGAAAAATGGTACGAAAATTGACAGATCGCTCCAAATAAAGGATAACATAAAAAAATTGATACGAAAATTATTTTTTCTAAGGGTTTCATATACGTAGAATGGTTACAGTAAGCACATCCTCATTACTTATCAGTCAATTCAATCGGCTTTTACCTCACTCGTGACGTTTTATAAGCCAACTCGCGGTTATACATACGTGTATATTAAATGGAATATAAAAAAACACACTTTTTTCTGACCACCTGTTACCAAAAACCTAGTTCTTCTTCTCCTTCGTATGAGCTAAGTGGCCAAGATCTGGTGTCGAGAGTTTTCAAGCCACCCGAAGGCGAACTTGGCTTAACAACTGCTTGTACTAAGACTACCAGCCAGGATCTACAATTTAATGTGTCATCTGACCCATGGTAGCGCCCAGATCAAAATGCCACTTTTAAAACGACAGTCTTGTGCATAGTCACCCATCCAAACACCGTCCGCATCGACGGTTGCTTAGGTTCGATAATCGCGTCAGATCACCTTAGCTAACTGAGCTACAGGCGCTGCCGCGACAGTACCTAATGTTAATTAGGTAGTAGTGTACTGTTAGCTTAAAAATTAAAGCGTGATTTAATAATAGATAATATAAACAACTTTCCAGGATTTAATTTAATTTCCCTCTCTTTTCTTCCCACTATTTGTCACATACTTCTGTCTCTCTCCACAGCGTCAATTAAGCCTGCGCACGCGGCTAGGTCTGAACATCCCGCGCATGCCTTCAAGCCACAACGTGACCTGTGTCATGCAAGAACTGGGCTACATAGACCAGAACCTAGAACCTAACTACGAGGCCATAACTCAGCGGATCGAGAACCTTCCCGTGTCTAACGAGCTGAAGAACGATATACAGGACGGGCTGCAGTTTTGTCAGAAATTCTCTGTAAGTACAATTTAACACTTCAATTTCATTTCATTCAGAATCAAGCCCCATATAAATCAAAATATATATAAATCTCGTGTCACAATGTTTGTCCTCAATGGACTCCTAAACCACTTAACCGATTATTATAAAATTCGCACACCATGTGCAGTTCGATCCAACTTGAGAGATGGCATAGTTTAAATCTCAAATCATAGTCGCAATTTTAATTTATTGCTAATTATTGTCTGTTATTATTTGACAGTCACAATTATCTGTTAACTCCAAATTATTCTAACAGATGTCGATACCTTTCGTCACCTTTCTTTTCGGGTTGAGTAAGTAATCAATAGATGGCGCTGCTATGGTAAATCTACGAACGTGTCATATAAGCTACACTATCTATTTTTCATACCCCTAAGTGAGGCAAAACAACGTTTGCCGGGTCAGCTAGTAAGTATATTATAAAAATAAAATTTCTAGTAATAGTTTTGCCGTGGTGAATACCAATAGGCTGAGTACAATAAAGTCTAGATGGAAAGTTTTAAAGATAACCTATTTGAGCGCAGCAGCTCCGAACTTCAACGAACAAAACAAAATAAAGCATCTTTTTGCATACAGAACATTTTTCAGTTTTAATTTCATGTTTTAGTACAGCACATTTAAAGAAAAGACAAATACCGGTTTTTTAATTAAGTTTTTTAATTTACCTACTTTTTTCTTACTACTTAATTTCAGGTCATCACAGTCCAGTTTCATCAAATTTTTAGAAGAAAAAAAAGCAGTTTTAGCTTGTTCTTGTACTAAAATTAAGGTTTTTTTACAGCAATGCGTGCCAGAAGACAAGAGAGATATCGTGCCGCGTCCTCAGGAGCAAATCAAAGCCATCTTCTTCTTCCGCTGCTACAAGGTAACACTTTCTTATATTTGACAGAACTAGCAACCTTTATATTTTAAATGTAAGTAATTCAATAAATGTAATAGAGTGATAATGTAATGTAATAAATATAATAAAATTATTATGTAATGTAATATAATAATAATTGATTTTGTTAAGATGAGTAAACTAAAGCATGTATTGTATTAAACAAATATTTGTAGTTGCAGTATGTACGACATTGTAATTGTAATGTAGTCACTGGAAGGAACTAACCTCCATGACACGGGCTTGCAGTTTGAGGTTTAGGGATATTCAATTATGTACCTACCTACATACATTATATAAATAAAAATATTTTCATTTTATTTTTATTTATATGCAATTTTTTGTATTAGCTATTTTTTGTCTGTACGCACTAAAGCCGTTAAAAGGTTATGAGCTGAATACCAATTATATTATAACCTTTTATATATTTTCGTCTTGACCTTCGAGTTATTATTTATTTTAAAATAGATCGATTGAACCATATTTTTTGTGAATTCTTAAAAGGTTTTGTCCGTTAATAATAATTATCGGAGGAGTATAACCTCTAAAAAATATTAATAGTACCTAGCATTTTTTTAAGGGAACGCGCGATGTTATCCCTTAATAAAACTATAATCTAGCCTATTAAGCTTATACAATATATTATACAATTATACAATATATTTTTAGCTTATACAATAGCTTTTAGCTTATACAATATATTTTTTTAAGATATTATTTGTTCCAGTAGATAAATAATACTCGTAAATGATATTAGGATTGGCTTTTTGAGATGTCACAGACTCTCTCGAGTCATTATAGTAAAACATAATAAACTAAGCAACTTGTTAATTTTCCATTCCAGCACAAGAAACTCGAGGCTTGCATCATGAAAGACATTAACGAGCATTTCACCAAGGACTACGTCGTTGACACCGAGACTGATTTTGGGTAAGAGTTCATTCATCATCAATAGCCCTATTTGTCGGTTTTTTTTTGCTGAATAGGCTTACGTTTGACCGCAGCTAGACTGATATTAAGCTTGACTGTGGTCTAAGATGTAACACGCTTGCCTAGAAGGAACCTATTTACTCTAGATTTGAAGACCCCCAAATTGTACTTCTTGGGAAAAAGAGACTCAGGAAGAGAGTTCCAAAGCTTCGCAGTTCTCACAATGAAGGTCGATGCAAAACGCTTTGTGCGAATCCTTGGAACTTCGACAGTGAATAGATGTCTCTACTGTCTGTCAGAAGTAAAATAAATATACACTCATAATACCACGTTAATAATTTACATTAGCAGTGGACTATATATGCTATATGTAGGTAGAACTTCTTTAATAGAATTTTGGGTACAATATTAAATAAAATGTTTAGCTAGACATTATTTACACCGCAATTAAATTAGTCAGTTATTTCAAACTAGCTATGCTTAACCTTAGAGCCAGTGTGTCGCTGACTTACATATATTGTTACGCGCTCTTATAGTCAAACCTACATGATAGAAATAAAGTTAAAATAAATTTATTTTTCACGGAAGGTCACCCACCCGATGGACTGACCAAATAAGGATAATCGTGGGTACCCGTTTAAACGAGTGCGCCAGGATGACCTTTTTTTACGAGGAGGAAATCTTCATAGATCCCCGACTACGTTGGGGTGTAGCCGGGGTATGTGAGATTTTTACTCACTAAAACCTCCTCGATTGCCATCCCTTGTGCTTTCAAAAGGAGGTTCTGGGACGTAAGAATGACCTCTAGCAGAGAGGCGTGTACTATCTGTCCCATCCACCACTACTTCTTGACGACCACGACCGCTCTGTCAAGAATACCGACCGTACCGACTTAGAATAAATTAATTTTGTTTTCATTCCAGAACATTCTCCCGCTCCGGGCGTTCAGCTCGCGACCTGCCGCTCCGAGACCCGAGCATGGAAGCTCTAGAAGAGATGGAGGTATATCTCTACGACTACCTTAGCGGCGGCGGCGCCTTTGACTTCGACCTCTATATTTAGAAGACTGACCTTTTACAATAGAACTTTTTAATATTTGAAATGCGTTCTCCAACTTCATTCACCATTTTGAGATATCCTTAAAAATCATAAGTCAATTATTATATTGCATTTTTTGTTTATTTTATATAAAAAGCTTATGTCGTCACGCCCCTAGAAGAAAAATGCATATAAATTGTATCATAATCCATACTAGTCTAACATTAGTATCGGATAAAAACGGAACTTTTTTGTTACGAGTATACTAGAATATACTCGTACTTCTCATTGCATATTAATAATTGCAAACACTGTTTAATATTTCCGTTATGTTGAAAAGATAACGAGTTTATACACTTCACCGAGTTTAAAATAATTTGTGACTGAAATTACATCATTTTCTGAATGTTATTTGATAGCAATATTATTCACTTATTAAATAAACAAACAATCAAACCTTTTTCGACAAAATCGTTAAAGATTATCAAATTCTCTTGGTAAATGACCTAATGCTCAATTTAATTCACTAATTTATGTGCTTAAAATAAGGTTAAAGTGTAAATTTTAAGATATAGTTATGGATAGCTTACATTGTAAATTAATTCAAAATACAGATTGTTTTGTTTTGTTTCGAGTGTTCGAACTTTAGTAGATACATTAAAAAGTTACAGTATACGATCGATCCTTGCAATAAAAATACTCAAAATAATAAGTCGAATAAGTTTAAAATGTATGTAGTTTAAGATAATCTAAGTAGTTTAAGGCAAACGGTATGGTAAAGGGTTTTGCTACAGACATAATTAATGAGAGAATAATGATCAACTGGATCAGTTGAACATAGTAGTCAATTCACTTATTTTTAGGTAAGTGCAATAAATAATTGTTTTTTCTTTTAATATGTTCTTATCTGTCAATTTTACTATTCATTATTTTAATAACTGATACTTATGATACATATATTATATACATATATGAAATAATAATAAAATGTGTAAAAAAATGAGCCAAGATATCTAACATTTCATATCAATATTATGTTTCGTAGCAAATGTATGTGTTTTTGTCCAAAAAGCTGGACAATTATGTAAACAGCTTTTTTGACGACAACGTAAATTTTAAGTTTAAAATTAAATTCGTAATTTAATACAATGTGTGTTTTTTTAATAGTTTTTCTATTATACTCGATTCTGATTACGAAAATTAAATAAATTAAGAAGTTAGCTAACTTCCTGTCTTTGTAGATTTACATACAATAGCGCACAGGTTGCACGACGAAGGTCAATTTGCAAAATTAAATTCAGTGTCTGTCAAGACTTTAGGTCCACAATGCACGTATAAGATACAAAGACTAGTATTAATATATTCATCGTTCATCTTCAGCCTCCCCTCTCGTACAAATACAAATACAAAATAATTTTATTGGAACAACTTACATTCTAAACGAAACAAACAGTAAGTATAGGTACCTTAACTAATTAATAGATAGATAGATAGATAAACACATTATTAAAACACTCACAAAAAAAATGGAACAAATTACAGAAAATACATGAAGAACATAAAAGCTAGCGCCTTAACTGGCGACCTTATCGCTAATAGCGATCTCTTCCAGGCAACCAATTTCAAGAAAGAACACAAAGAAAGAACATAATGACGAGGTGTAATAACATAAGTGTATATGGGAATTCAAATACATAAATAATATATTTTAACAAAATAAATATATAATAATTAATACAAAATATATAATACATACACACACACACACACAGTACAATCAAAACATACTAATTCCAGAAACTAAGTCTTAATGTAAGTGTGGTGCCTAGCTCCTGCAGTAGGATATCCTGTGTTTGCAGGATTTAGCTCTCTTCAGATCTGCTACAAATGAAGTTGGGATAATTATGTTGTGTTGTTGGGTGCTAGTTAAATATGAGTGAGTGTGTGTAAAGTAAACAAGAATAAATTATTATAAAGTATATATAAATGTATATAGATTGCATAGTATACCGCTACGCAGTGGACACTGAGTGTCAAGACCACCACAGTGTGCTTGCGTGTGTATGTGAGTGTGTTTGTGTGTGTGTGTGTATGTGAGTGTATGTGTGTGTGTGTGTGTGTGATTGTATGTGTGTGTGTAGTAGTGTAGGATGCAGTTTGGAGGTCAAAGAAGTGCGGTCCGGGTTATATTTTTAGGCGAACTATACCCTCCGTTTCCAAGAGGTTAAGGGTCATCAGGTGATTTCTAATTAATAGTCGAAGTGCATTTTTGTTGCGGTCTATAAATTTAAGTAAAGCCTGTTTATATGTACAATCTAAATCGTTGAGCGTTTCGTTCAACCGTTTGAGCGTAAAGCATCAATAAACATACACACTCACTAGCACACATACTTTCGCAGTTATAATACTAGTTTGATTCTATACACAAAAAAACCCTAAAAATATTTTTTTTTCATTCCGCCTCGTGCTCTCCTTTGAGCAGTTTTGACAGCCCCATCAGTTCATCAAAACCCGTGATTATGGAATAAATATTTAAAGCACAATAAGGTCGCGCGTGTGAGGCACAAAGGGCAGTAAAGGTGACTGTCTATCAAACTACCCGCTGTCATAAACTATCATTTTCTTGTCAACGGTAACCAGGAGATTTTGATATGTAGTTTATCGAGAATTAGCTTCTGTATTTCAGATTAAATTAATCTATCTTTATTTAATTATTTAAAGAAGCGCTTGGTCGACGCTACTCGTGACCAAAATGCCGGCCTCTACTTTGCACAGAGGATTAGCGTTGCTATAGAAAGAGGCAACTCGGCTGGCATTTTAGATACTCTTCCCATTGGCACTGGCTTTTTAGATTAGGTATACTTTTAATTTAATTAATTTTAGATTAGATTTACATTCGATTTTTTTAGTTTCATTTAGTAACGTTGAATTTGTAGTACATAATTAGTTATCCGTTAATAAAATTCCTGAAAATTAATCTACTAATATTATAAATGCGAGATTGTGTGTGTAAGTGTGTATGTTTTTACTTCTTCACGCTCAAACGGCAGAACCGATTGCAACGAAACTTGATATGGATATAATTAAGACCTTGGATAACACGTAGGCTACTTTTTATCTCGGTTTAACGCGGCTAGTGCCACGGGGCGCAGCTAGTGTACTATAAATACTGAATCTACTTGCATGGGTTATTGATGTTAATCTATATTTTTTCATGGTTTCTAACCGAAAGGGCTCTAATGGAACCCTTTTAATATGACTTCACTGTCCGGCTGTACCTTATCAAAAGCGATATCTAGAGAGTTATTTCGCAAGGTGGCTACCGCCACAAACTGGCGGATTGCATATTTTTCACAACTCCCTCAATATGGATATCAAATTAAAGGGATTGACTAGTAGAATACATACATTATAAATTTAAAGTCAAAGATGGATACCATGAAAATATTTTATGATAGGGGTTTTCAAAACTTTTAATTCAAACTTGTTATAAGTGCTGTAATGGAAATAGATGGAAAAGGTGCACAATGTTAAGTTGAGTACATTACAAACATGTGTGTTAAACATTGTATTCTATAGACATATACATATGACATCCCATCATCATCGAGTACCGTGAAAAATTCAGATAAATCGATACCAAATGACAGATGTCATAGAATTCACATGCTAACAGCGAATAAAAAAAAAAATACACATCTGTTTGTGAAATCCAAAACCCTTTTGTGGTCGAGATCTGTTCGGGGAAAGGTCCAGTTTTTATTTAAATCTCTCGTCTGTATAAAAAAGTGCATTATGTGTGTTTGTTCGGGATCATTTTTGTACAAAACTTTCACCGGCAACAATTTCTGTCTGGAAACTATTTCTTTGCAAATTTTTTTGGTCATCAAAAAAGCTCTTACCTGTTCCGTCCGAAAGAGGTTAAATTAGATGGCAGTGCAAACAAAGATGCAGCTTTCTTTCTATGGAACAATGGATTTATAATATCATTGTTTATAGATTTACGAAATGGAGCAATTTATGAAAATGAAAGGATACGGTTAATTGAAGGACAATCCTGATACCGCCGTATTCTTTCTGTCGGGGAACAGTAAACGAAAGTCATAAATAATTTGAGATAATAAATTTAAATTAGCTATTTACAGTACTAAAATAACGCTTATTTTACACACAACTTCCTGACTTGGCAGAATTTTTTTTACTGGTTTCCCAATTCCTTTTTATGATTCAGACTCTTTTTCTCAACAATATTAAGAGAGAGAAAGAATTACGGAGAAAGATTCTTTCTTGTCAAATAAACGCATGCGCAAGAGTTGTGCCCTCCAACAATAGATTAGAGCAAAAAAATAAAGATGGCGGATGAAAGGTGGAAGGATTGTAAGCAAAAAATGCAAAATAGAAATTGCGATGATGTATTAGATTTTATACTTTTTTTTTTATTTAACATCCGCAAGGTGTCTTTAAAAGACAAAAAATTATATTAACAATAAGCTTCGAGAGAGAACTAAGTCTATGACAATAGGGCATTTTACCTTACTCAATTCCATATGCTCCCTTTCTTTGGACAATACGCAACTCTTTCATAATAATATAAATATATATGTATGTGATCTATATTTTACAATGAAACGACATACAAATTTCAACCTTAAAATTTCGTAATTCAAATCTTTTCAGAGCGCAAAACATAGATTGTAACATTGACGTACGATTCGCTATATGGCTTCTTCAGAAAAGTACCTAGTCAGTACCGGTTGGTGTAGTACCTATTATGTATGTATAATACCTATTAGGCAATTTAAATTGAGTCATACATATTATTTCTTCTTAATCTTTGACCAATGCGCAAAAGTACAGAAGCTATCATTTAGATGGCGTTAAAATCAATAGCATATGAATGAGCTCTCAAAATCATCAGCCACTCTTAGCCTCTTAACAATCCTTTATCTCTGATGAAAACCTTGATAAATAAGTAACACAAAATTAGCAATGACACAGCGTCAGAGACTTTAGCTTCAATGCGCTATTATAACGAATTTAGCAGCGCCTTATGCATATGCATATTCGATCGAAGATTCATTAAATAAATTCATATAAAATCAACAATTAACAATATTAAAATCATACGCTCCAACGATTTTATATAACATCAAAAAAACTACAAAAAGTAAGACTTATTATAATTTAATCTTAATTACTATCAGAAGCACAACAACTTTTAATTTTAAAACGACTATTTTTTAAATAATAAAGCTATCAAGCTAATGATACGTAATAGCATTTTGTAGCTCTAAAGATTCTTAACACTGAATTAAAGATATTAATATTGAAAAAAGCGTAGCCCTATCACTTACACAAGATTCTACTGGATTTTTCATAATATGCAATTTTGCTTCCACACTTTTGTTGTGTTTTAGTTGTATTAAGTCTCCTTAATATACTCGTATGTAGGTATATACTGTTGAACAAAGTCAATTTGCATAGTTTAATTCAATGCAAAAATGTAACGAGCGCACAAAACTTCATTTGCTTTTTACATAAACTTGGTACCTAGAAATTGAATGTCTTATTAAGAATTCTAAGTTTAGAGGTTACCTGTACAAATTCATTTACTACTTCTACTGTAACTGGAGTTTCTGTTACAATAGATTCATTTAATCATAATGTGCATATTTGTAATTTATTTAAACTTGTTCTATATAAAAAATTATTCTGTAGCTAGATATGCAAGCTGAGCCCTACAAAAATGAAAATAGTTTATTTAAATTAAAATATGAGCAAAACTAAGAAAAACACTTGTTTCTATAGTTTACATCTTTGCCTTACATACACGTTATGCTTATTGTTCTAGCATTATACCTAGATATGTAACGCCTGTAGCTCGGTGTACTAAGGTGATCTGACGCGATCAATAAGGATAAGCAACGGTTGATGCTGTCATTGGATGGGTGACCAATTGACCAAGCACAAGACTGTCATTTAAAAAGTGGCATTTTTGTCTGGGTGTTGCCGTGGGTCGGATGACACGTTAAATTGTAGGTCTCAGTACAAGCAGTCAAGTTAAACAAAAGAGCAGTCGATAAGCGCCATGTCAGAAACCTTTATGTATGTAGATAACCATGTAGATAACCTTTGGGCGGCTTGAAAACTCTCAACTCAACTCAGCCAGCGCTTGACCACAATTCACCTGATGGTAAGTGATACTGAGGTCTACTGTGGATCGCGCTTACCTAAAAGGAACCGGTTCACTCTCGCCTTGAAAATCGCTAGATTGTAGTCATTGGGGAACAGGGAATTCGGCAAGGAATTCCAAAGTTTGGCGGTTCGGACAACAAAGGTGGAGGCAAAACGCTTAGTGCGTGCCTTGGGCACCTCAACCATAAACCGATGCCGCCTTGCCGTTTCCCTGCTCGTCCGATAGTGGAACTAAGTTTCTCCCATAATTTGATTCGATGATTCTATTGTATTATTGTTTGTTGATAATTCTATTGTATTGATATATATATTTATATGATAATTATAACAAACTCACACGTATTGTTTGACAATTTTGTTTGCACATAACAGGTAAGCATTAGCATTTTAGAATCGTATAGTTTTAGACATTATATAGGTATTTTCTCTAACATGTACTATGAGTCCTTGTTACTTATAAATAAATGTTTTGAATTTTTTTTATTAGACTAGCAGGACGCGTAACCACACGATCGACACTAAAACTTTCGATGGAGCATGCCTAGTCTGGAATAACTAGCTGCCGGAAAAAAATACCTACTAACACAGTTTTGCTCTTCCGCGCTTCGTAAAAACAGGAAGACATAAGTGCGAACAAGACTGCTTGCTCTTCAGCGGAGAAAAGTGTGAAATCCTGTTGGAAAAAAGTTGGAACCCAATCTCAAGTATCCACGTGCACGCTATACAGGTGCTGGTTCATGAAGCAGCTTTCTTGGAGCAAGGGAGAAATCGCAGTGCGGTTGGTTCACTAAATAAATAATAAATAAATATTAAGACACATTTCACACACGGCTGGTTAACCCCATACTGAACCATTTTTAGTTTGTGTTATAGTAGCTAACACAACTGATATACTACATACACATTTTATATAGATACATATTTAACACCCAGACCCACAGCCAACAAATTTAGTTAAGCACAAAGTTGTTGGCCGGGCCGGGAATCGAACCCGGAACCTTCTGATTGGCAGTCCGGCATGGTAACCTTTAATACCTTTTAAATGAGTTTTGTTAGTGGTTTATTTTGTAATTTTATAATTAATTTTTAAATTGTATGTTTTATCTGTATGTTAAATTATTCAAAAATATTTATCGGCACAAAAAGTACATCTTAAATTTGTTATGGATCTAACTGCTAAAATAGACGTAAGCCCGTGCTTAGGTAGATAATTCTTCCCATAAATGAATCTAATAATACCTACATAGACATACGAGCACATTGCGGTTTCACCACTACCAAATCGGTTAATGATCAGGGTCCCACGAGCTCGAACTTCTCTGGTAATATTTGGAGTATTCGAAGCATTTCCTAAAGGACACTGTCAGGGCTAATTAGGGGTAACTCTGTGACATTTGTAATGGACTTAATGAGTGTGAAATATGGGCAAGCGGATGTGCCTCACTAACAAGGAAGAGAACCTCTCAACCTTTGTTTTGAAACTGCACAGTAAAGTGCTCAAAACACTATTCAAATCAAACGATATTAATTCAAAAACTGTGGAAACTGTGTTGTATCTACAATTGACGACCTCGTTGGCGTAAAGGTTACCATGCCGGACTGCTAATCAGAAGGTTCCGGGTTCGATTCCCGGCCCGGTCAACATCTTTGTGCTTAACTAAATTTGTTGGCTGTGGGTCTGGGTGTTATATATGTATTTATATATATTATATGTATGTATGTATATGTAGTATACCAGTTGTGTCAGCAACCATAATACGAACTAGAAATGGTTCAATATGGGGCTAACCAGCCGTGTGTGATATGTGATCTAATATTTATTTATTATTATTTAATTATCAAATACAGTGTAAATTCCATGTATCGTCGCTTGATTTAACGGCAAACTCTCGAAAGCGTCGAAATCAATTGAATTTAGTTAGTTTAGCTTGTATTCCATACAATGATACATTCTCTCCATTTAACGAACACTCACTATAACGGCATAAAATGCACAGTCCAGTGTCGTTATATAGAGTTTACACTGAATTAAAGAGTGGCAATATAAAACATGAATCTTAAACAATTATAAGTATGATATGATACCGACTACTTGTGCTAAGACTAACAGGCGGGACCTACAATTTAAAGTGTCATCCGACCCAAGGTAATGCCCAGATGAATATGCCACTTGAAAAACGACAATCACCAATCCAAACACCGTCCGCATTAACCATTTCTTAGTTTCTTCGATGAATATTGGAGGGAAGCTCCCATACAACTAACGTAATTTTTAACTAAGTTTTTACTCGATCTTACAATATAGAAGACCCTCTATACATTCACAGAATATTAATTTATGTATTAAATTAAAATATAAATAATTAAAAATTAACATTTAAGGGGGGCGCGAGCCTATCTCGCACTTGGCCAATTATTATACATTCACAGAATATTGATTTATGTATTAAATTAAAACATAAATTATAAAATATTTTTTAAAGTACTCCCATACAACAATAGTACGGAACTCTTCACGCGCGAGTCGAACTCGCACTTTAGGTTATTTAACTCAAGTATCAACTCAGGTACCAACCATCCCAAATTTGCGGAATCACTTCCTCTAATAACGGTCTACTAAACAAGTCATTCAGCTTTTTAGAAGCTCAAAAATCATAAATCACATATTCCAAGATCTTATAAGTTGGCTTCCGTATCCTCTCCCTAGAGGTCAATAAGTCAGAAATCGGATCACTTGGCCAATTCCCAAAACAATCGTAATGTTATACCGTGTCCTGGATAAAATAACTTTTCATGGGAAGTTTGCTAACGGATATGGACTGTGTTATGTCGTGTACGCTAATATGCTAAGTTTTTTGTTTAGGTAGATGAGATATCGAAACAGTCGAATGAATAGTGCCTAGCCAGATGAACAGAAGCGAAAAGAAACAAACAAAGATAAGCGAGCATCATTTTAAGGGTACCTAAAAGGTAAAAACGAAACCCTATTATTAAGCCTCCGCTGTCTATCTGTCCGCTCTGTCTATGGTCATCTGTCTATGGTCACAGACAGACAGATTGGCAGGATGTATCTAATCAACCATGATATAGCTAGAAAGCTAAAAATAAAATAATTAAATATAAAAAAATCACAATATTAACAGGAAACAGGTAGACGATTTTGCTTAACGCAATAATATTGATGACGAAGAAATGGGAGATACTCGTAGATGCATCCTATGCTTCGTGATAAATTTATTAGCATAAGCAGCCCACTATACGTTCCCACTGCTGGGACTCGGGGCCTTCTCTCACGAGGAGAGAGATATAGGCTATAGATATAGGCTATAATCGTACAAGAGCGGGTTGTCGCATGACACTCGTTTTCGGATATTGCGGTCCTCAAACATGCCGGTTTCCTCACGATGTTTTCCTTCGCCGTAATGCGAGTGCAAATTCACACATAACTTGAAAAACAAGTCATTGGTGTAGGGGCGGGTTCGAACCAGGTGCCGTCTGATTGAAAAGCAGACGTTATTACCACAGAGCCACACTCGTTTATGATAAAGTTATTAAAACCTGAAAAATTTGATCTAAAAACATGAAATACGTGTATGAAACTGAATATTGATAGAAGAATAAAACTTTAAAACAAAAAGACGGAGAATTTCTTTTCCGGCACAAAAATATTTCTTTCAGCCTGGGTACGTGTCAATGTAGGTATTGACAAACCAAATCATCGTCCAATGTCGAAGACATGCTGTTTCCAACAGCCCTCAGAAAGGTCGAGAAAAAACGTCTCTGAAACCTGAACCATGCCGAACCCGACAAAAAGGCCGATCGACGCCCTCTCGTCTTTTCTACCATTTTAACAAACATTTTCGATGATTTATGATACAAATTAACGAGTACATATCCTCATTCCTCGGCATCATTTCCTGGTAGAGCAAACTTGCGGCAACCCTGAAGGAATTCGGAAAAAAACGAGCAAAAATGCTAAATGAACTTAGCTTGCGTAGTCACTATTGAATTATCTGTGGCGAAGACTTTTTTGCTGCGTTAGATTTTTGTACATGTGTCTTGGAACTGGGCTAATAAGCAGGTGGTTTTGCCTTGGTAGTATTTCTGTTGATAGTTTTGTATGGATTATAGTTACACATACTATATAGTATTTTTTATTTGTAATAGATATATTATAATTAATTTAGCAAAATCTATAATTACAATTACATGTCAAATTATTCATGTCAAAAACATTTAAAGTTAGGAAAACCCGCCCATGCTCGGACCTGGTGCAAAGGTGCCCATAACACTGGCTGCGTTTCCACGCTGAATAGCAATGGCTATCCTCTGCACCAAGTACGATCGAGAACGGGGATCCCCCGTCCTATTGACTAGTCTTCGCCCGAGTTCATCTACTATATAGTTACTATATATGTATATTTTAGAAATGTAGGCATAAGTATTCAAATACTATGAAATCAAGAATCGTTGCAAACAATAACAATATTAGAAATAAAACTCAATGAAAGTTTAAGTTTTATTTGAACTTTGATATTTCTGTTGTACACGAATTATGAGTTTATTATTAAGCGTGCAAAATTTAAAATAGCCATAGAAAAAGTATGAAAATAACGATGACATCATAACTTCCAATTTTATTCACTAAATTACCAATCAGTGTGGTGTTTTATCTATATCTTCTTATATATAAAATATCCATTTCACAATGTTAGTTACCGTACTCCTCCGAAACAGCTTGACCGATTTTGTACCAAATTTTATATGCGTATTCAGTGTGTCTGAGAATCGGCTACTAACTATTTTGCATACCCCTAAGTGAGGCAAAATAACGTTTGCCGGGTCAGCTGGTATATTACGTTTTTAAAGTTTTTGTTTCACTTTTGTAAAAAAATACATTTAAAATATTTACATATCTCAAAGTGACACTGCGGGAGTTCTAAACATCCGCATATCATAAGGCTCGTGTTACACTCTGCTTTTTACAATACTATAAAAAACGCGGTAAAAAGTTGGCTACATTCGAAACAAGTGCAGTGCTGCAAGGTTCCTTATCCTATTATTATTTAGAAGAATTATCTTTTGAAGTTAACGTATATGGTAATTACATCCTGTTCATATGAAAAACTAACTTTCGTAGCGCATCTAAAGCTATATATTTCCATACGAAATTTAATGCTAATTAGTTCTTCCCAATAAAAATGCCAATAAACTATACATTTTTGACATTCAATAATATTGTTATGGTATAAAAAAGACATAAAAAACTTTTTCACTCAAATTAAAGGATTTTCATATATTTGTTTATTTTAAAAATGTAGGCATACGTTTTCAAAAACTATGAAATCTAGAATCGTTGCAAACAATACCAATATTGGAAA
This sequence comes from Mellilla xanthometata, assembly GCA_035578125.1. NCBI lineage: Eukaryota > Metazoa > Arthropoda > Insecta > Lepidoptera > Geometridae > Mellilla > Mellilla xanthometata. The sequence continues at coordinate 4,738,991 of JAPUBQ010000020.1, forward strand.
TAAAACTTAATGAAAGTTTAAGTTTTATTTGAACTTTGATATTTCTGTTGTTAATTTTCATTTTTAAATAACTAAAATAATTACATACGTAAAAGTTCTGTTGCGTTTATATTTTTTTATTGAACTATTAACTAACGCTCATTCTCCTCCTTACTCAATTTAAAAATTTTATGCTCAATTGTACGTATCATAGTCATTCGTCGTCCATCTTCATTCAGTATGCCCGAGGTCGGTATTTCACTGCATGGGCCTTAGGCAGCGGTCCCACCGGTGACGATAAACGAGAAACGAGTTGAACTAGAAACTATAAACGTGTTGGCGATGAGCGGGAAGCGAGTGAAGTTTCGATAGTTTTGTCGCCGGGCTATAAGCGAGTGTGTAAGTGCGACGAGCGATTACTCGCGCTACTTGCTCAGTCCTGTGTAAATGCCGCACTGTATAGAAATGATGAAGCGGGCGAGTATCGCTGAACGAGTATTGCTGAGCGAGTTTTTTTTTGAAAGCTCGTCGCTTAAGCGATAAAACTATAATATAACTATATAACTATAACCTTACTGTCTTCAAGGCGAGAGTGAATCGGTTTCTTCTAGGCAAGCGCGCTCCACCCTAGATCGCAACATCACTTAACATCAGGTGAGTTTCGATCAAGCGCTTGCCTATCCATCATAAAAAAAAAAAAAAAAACTAAGTAAGTAAAGCGAGTCGTCGCCGGCAGTGTGAACAGTCAGCGATCAACTATTTGTATGTACATCTCTTTTATTTACACGGAATTTTATATCTATTGAACGTTTCTTGAGCGAGAAAATAGTCGATAGTCGATACTAGTCGATAATAGTCGATACGTTTACTCGCCGTTGGTGACCACTGCCTTAACAAAATTATACCAAATACTGAGTACGAAAGTCACGACAACTGACGTTTAAGTTTATTCAATCTAATTATTCTTAAGTTATGTTTCAATTTATTTTAATAATTTGGTTTTAAGTTATAAATTTGTATATAAATACTTCAGTAAAAAAGAGAAAAAATCTAATTAATATCACTAAAACATTTTGGTTAACAGCGGAAGTACTAAATATTTCAGATTTTCTTCCATTCACAATGTTTTTTTTTTCTTTTACTCTGAATAGGTTAGCGCTTGACCACAATTCACCCGATGGTAAGTGATATTGAGGTCTACGATGGATCGCGCTTACCTAGTTAGCTTACCTAGGAACCGGTTCACTCTCGCCTTGAAAATCGCTAGATTGTAGTCATTTGGGAACAGAGGATTCGGCAAGGAATTCCAAAGTAAAGCTTGATTCAAGAGGTTATTTTGGTTAAAAATTATTTTTTCGATTTCCATGCTGTTTTTTTTAAGTACAATTTAGAAAACTCGTACAAGTAGAAAACATGCACTTAGGTACACTCTGAAATAAATCCTTTGATAAAATCGCATATCTTTTCGGTAAATTTTACGAATTACATAAGCTGTTGAGTTCTTGACCGTTGTTAACGATATACTCTCTACTCGTATCTATAAGACAACTAGACACCACGTGGTAAAAATGTGAAACTTAAAGTTCGCGTACAAACTACAGTGAAATTGTTCCAAAAATCGACAGTGGCGCTCTCAATAATTTACCCGATAAGTTGGTCGATCTGTAATCCACACTCTGACCGGACAAAGAAACGCTTCAGCTGTACGCTATTAACCGAAAACGGGGGACATTCGGGACACATCTTTTTACAAAAGCCCCCAAAATGACCAGAAAAAATCGCACTCTTTTTACTCACAATAGCTTCGTGATGTGAGGGTGGACGATCAATAATCGGGCAAACAAAAAACGGCCTAAAATAATTGTAAGTTCTTAGAGATTTATGCACGCAGTAGTCATTGTGGCTGACTGTTATCGTCTTGCAGTGTCCGGTTGCAGATGCTTAGCGATAAAAAAATCAAGCTATTGTTGTCCAACTAGCGCCAATTTTGGTCCAGCGGTTTCTTCGAGCTTACATTTTTTTTGCGGATGTTTTTTAGGATTTAGAAACTCTTTTGTGCAAGTTGTGGTGATGCATTGTACCTGACTATTTTTTAGTTTGAATATTTCCTTTGCGTTTGTTGTAAGTATACATCTATGCTAATCAGTACATAAATTTATTTGATTAATTTGGGGCTGATTTGACGTTTCACGACCTAAGCTCCAAAAAAGATAACCTATGACTTAGGCGTAATCCATTGTAGGTGGAAGAAAATCTGAAATTTTAGAGTACTTTTACTGTGATCTGAAACCAATTTGATATAAGCCATAAAACATCAAAGGCTTTTTTCACGTTGGATACACACACCAATTTAAAAAATGTTGTGTGTATCTAACCTGAAAAAAGAAATAAATAAAAAATTGCAGAATGTTTATTATATTAATGAGTATTAAAATGTTTTGTGTTTAATTAAAGCTACACAAGTATCAAACAAAACATATATATAGACAGAACTTACATTAACAAGTACTTCCTCAAAAAAGATTTTTTTTTACTTCTAGGGTGGTCCAGTGTCCAATGGTCAGTAAATAAAATAGCTGCTTCTTAAAGTTTCTACGGAATTCATAGGTGGCAAGGTTGAGAGATAAGATCATTGTCAGCTTTGTAGCAAATTAACCTATTGCTTTGACAGATGAAGATTAATTTACACTAAAAACAATATATTCTATTTTGCGGTTTTCTGTTTCGGTAAAGTTTTGAGTCCAAGCCTGGCAATACATAGGATTTATTACACTTATTTTTTAATGTTTGTTTTTATAAGTCTGAGTTTAATCCATGGTCATAAAATAAATTTAAAAAAATTACACTTATTTTGTTCATGAATATTCTTGCTTAGACTGACATCAAAGCAGAGAATAAAAACATAAAACATTTTTTACGAATGCAGTGGTGAAAGTTTTATGAAAAAAAAATATCTTAAAGTTCTAAAAGTTAATTGTAACATATGAAAATTTTGTACAATGATGCTTTGCATCATTCGACTGTCATTTTCATAAAATCAAGCGTTCTTTTGCATAAACCCGTTCCCTTTATTGATATTTCGTTTATGGTGCTTATAATTTAGTTTTTATATTTGTGCAATGAAAATAGATGAATGTTATCATCCCCTGATTTTCGACAATTAATGTGGTATTTCTTTGTCTACATTTTTTCTCTCGTTTTTAAAATCAGAATAAAAGCACTGCGCTATACAGTGTGCCTTTAAAACGTAGATAGATTTTTTCTTTTGTCTATGCTTTAAAAGTACAACTGACAGGTGTGAACAGAAGAGAAACGTATTTTTTTTCACCAACCACATGTCACCAGCCAATACGGCACATTCGAAATTCAAACGGCAGCTGAGAGCGTTCGAACTTCGAATAAATAAAGCGCGCGCCACGCGCCGTTCCCTCCTTTTATAATTATTACATTTTATTTTTAAATTGTTTTTTCTACTGGCAATGTTCCCCCTATGTTCTACGATGGAAAACAATGTGCCCCTCGTACCTAATGGCTCCATTCGGTCGTGCGTTGTTTTAAATTGGATACGGGTCCATAATAATAAATTGTCAGGCTCAAATGTGGAGAGCGTGTGAGCTAATGGCAATTAGATTGATCTTTATTTTTAATCTATTTGGATATTGTATACTGAGAGAGACGTAGATAGATATGACGTGATAATGTAATTTTTAATTGAAACTATTTCATCTATAAAAGAGAATCTATGGAATCTATAATATCGAAACTAGATCAGAGTGTATCGTAGCCAAAGTGATGACGTAAAAAAATATGAGACTACGTTTTATCTCGTTTTGTCTCGCAAGTTTTTAGAGAGACTTCCGGAAGCCGCAACCGGAGAAGAGGCATCGTCAGGTAAACATTACAATGTCTAGAAACTTGATATCGAACGTTAGGGCAGGGCGAGCACGCGTCTGCCCAAAATAGCGGCCACAGAATGCCATATTGACAAATCTTACGGCCTCACTGAACCAACACACGCTGTGTATTATTAAAATCCCAAGTAACTCCGGCAATATATCAAGCCGTCACTCCCCCAAATCGGAAGGGAGAAAATTCTATTTTTAAAATACTTCCCTAACGTTCATTTTATATTTTTTCCGTTCTCGCTTATTTTTACTCGAGCCAACCACTGCGCGGAGACTCTTGATTCGAATTAAAATATGCGGTGCTACAGTCTTTTGTTAAATGGTGACATTTTAATAATAAGTGGCAGCCGCGCTCCGTATGCTACATACGGTAGCGCGTGCGTTCCTTATTTGAATTTGAATGGAGAACGCGTGCTGGCTGCGCACGCGTCTTTAGCTTTTTTACTGGGGGAAGCGCGGCCAATCGTAGAGCTTTTTATTTTGATAAAAAAGATAGGGGAGTTTTTTATACCACATACGCGGAGTATGTGAGTTTTTTAGAAGGAGGCGTGATCCTTTGGGGCGGTAACAAAAAAGCAATATAACGTCGTACATAGATTATGGTTTACAATTGAACACATAGACAATGTCTTTTTCTACTTTTGCTTAGCCTCATTTAATTTTTGTAGAAATGACTTCCATTATTTCAGCTAAGAATAAAACAATTCCAATCAATTATGACAAATAACAAAAGTATTGCCATATATCAAGTAGCAACACAGCTAATCCCGTAATGTTCTTCCTAGCAATACTTCTTATGGATAATTGATTTCCAAATATTAAGTTACGGCGAAACGGTCCTTGTTTGCACGAATCCTCGAAAACGATATATTTCTTGTTTGAGATATATTAAGCATGTTTAGTTAACTAATATTCTGTTGTCTAGATATATTATATATTATATAAACTATACTAACTGCGCCCCTCGGTGTAACCTGCGCTAATCCGGTACAAAAATAAGTTAATCCGGTATGAAAGTAGCCTATGTGTTAATCCAAGGTTTAAGTTATCTTCATAGTTAATCTCATAAAAATCGACCCAGCCGTTGGAGTGTGAAGGAGTAACATAATTTTTTAAATTATTTGCGTACATATCCCACGGGAACCACAATTGTTTTCGGAATAAAATGTAGCCTATGTGTTTCATCAAATTCGGTTCAGCCGTTTGAGCGTGTAGAAGTAACAAACATACACACACAAACTTACGCATTTATAATATAAGTAGGATTATTTTTCACCAGAATAGTCTGGTTTGGACATTTAACAAAACTTATTTTGTGAACAATTTTCCTCGTAAACGCAATATAATCAAATACATATCAACATTATGGGCATGTACTAGCGCCACAGAAGCTAATAGTACATTAAATCGTAAAACTCGTAATCCAAGTTTTGTCAACTAACGGCCTCTACGCGACCGACGCGAGTACCAAACATTTTATGTATGTCTCTTTTTCCTGAGAAGTTCAATTTCGGGGTATTCAAATCTAGAATTAATAGATTCCTTCTAAGCAAGCGTGTTACTTCCTAGACCACAGTAAAGCTTAATATTAGGCAAGCTGCGGTCAAACGTGAGCCTATTCATAATTAAAAAACAAATGTAGACATACAATCAAATGGATACATTAAAGAAAAGTTAAGATAAGCCAACATTTCTTCTAAGCGGTTACGACAGGGACTATTGCAGGAAAAAGGTTTTTAGTAATACTATACGAGTAGTTTAAAAAAAGTTACTAAAAACGTTTATGTAGTTAAATTATAAGTCTTAAATTACATATTTATTCTAAAACCAGACATTACTTTTCATATATGTACATACCTGTAATACGATACAAGTACATTAAAGTCATAAGCCAACATTTCTTCTTACTATTATTGCAGGAAAAAGCTTTATATTCGTAGTAATAATATAATTTAAAAAAGTTACTAAAAACTTGTATGTACTTAAATTCATTCATTCAATATTTAAGAGCTAGGCTCTTGTCTGTGGAGTTTTTTCCAGGTAGTTCTGACTTCGGCCAAATCCTTGACCTCCCTATACGACATGACTTTCGCCTTCTCCTTAATTTGGTCTAAATATGATCTTCTAGGTCTTCCTTCCTTTCCTGGCTTCTATCTTTCCTTCTACGATATTTTTAATGAAATTGTCATGTCGTATAAGGTGGCCAACCATCTTTCCTCTTCTGTTGTCTATTGTATTTATTATGGTACTTAAATTATAAGTCTTAAATTAAATACTTATTCTAATACCAGACGATACTTTTCTTAAACCCGTAATACCGTATCACACACAATTTGCAAAATGCTCCGCAAAACTGGGGAAAAAAACATGGCAGGAAATCTTTCACGTCCCATAAAAATATTGATGCAGCTTTTAGCCAAGTCCAGTGAGGGTCCCTCCCCGCGTTGCCATGACAACGCGCCCTCCGTGGGGGGAAAAAACGGGTAAAAACTGCGGGAGCCGTCGGACGGTGATTTTTTATGGCGCCGTACATTTTTTCCGTTGGAGCGCCGCGACCGTGTGTTAGTGTGAGTGGTCGACTCGCTATACAGGATGCTCGATTTTATTCATTCATTAAAATATAAACAATACACATAAACTAACAGCATTTAGGCAAACCGTCTATGTTTGTTATACTTCTAACAAAATTGCTAGATATTTAAGAAATAGTAAATTCTTTGTAAACTGTTATCGTAAGGCATATTATATATTTACGCTCGTAATGCGTCGAAACCCGTTGGACGTATATTCAACGTTTTATAAGTAAGTGTGACCGTTTGTTTCGTGTAAATAGTAAATACTATTGAAACCTAGTTTGGCAACTTTTACTTATTACAATAAATTATAACGTTATAATAAAAAATTATTAAAAAATAAAACAAAACCAAAAAATATATATACTCTTTCATCTTTCACCTTTCAACCACTTACAAACTGTTATTTTTTTCTGTATAATTTAGGTAGTTTTTTTTCTCTCTTCCACTCGTCGGTAAAGAGGTCGATGATCAACAAGTGAGACTATTGTATAGTAGTTTGAGCGAATATTTTTAGGACTGTGATGTTATCTTCAGTAGATATATGAAAGAGAATGTCTAGGAAATAAAAAAGTGTGTGATAATTTGAAAAAGTTCAATGGTAAGGATGTACATTTGTTTTTTTAAGACACATTTCACCCACGGCTGGTTAACCCCATACTGAACCATTTCTAGTTCGTATCATGGTTGCTAACACAACTGATATACTACATATACATACATATTTTATATAGATACATATTTAACACCCAGACCGACAGCCAACAAATTTAGTTCAGCACAAAGATTTTGGCCGTGCCGGGAATCGAACCCGGAACCTTCTGATTGGCAGGCTGGCATGGTGACCATTACGCCAACAGGGTCGTCAAGCACATAATTGATATGTAACGGCAATACGAATAAAATCGATACCTAAATAGGTAATATTATCACACTACAAAAATTCACCATGCAAAATATTGTCAAAACTAGACTAACTCAAAACTCTATATCTTATATGTTCTTAGACTCCAATTAGCATGACAGAAAAAAAAAACTTTACGCCCATGTAACGGTAGCCTTTGCACTAAACTATGTACGTTATATATAAATATATATATTTAATATGGATATGTATTTATAAGTATAATTATTATAGTTTAATATAATGTTATTAACTTAAGTATATAGTCCTCCATCATAATTATAAGTATTAATATTCTTTATAGTGCAACCCCCCTTTTTCTCGTCCTTTCAACTCCTTTCCATCCAAAGGTTGCCTGGAAGAGATCGCTGTTAGCGCCGCCGGCCGTGGCACATTGTAAATAATATTTTGTGGTTATTTTTTATTTTCACTTGTACCTATAATCTGCCCAATAAAGAGTTAATCTATCTATCTAAGCTTGCCTTTTTAGCGGGACAGGACATAGTTCCCCCAATCTAATACTAATTCTAACTTGAATTGGGGGTGATGGGACCTGCACTGACATCCCGCTAGGAGCGTGATCGTTCCCCCAAATCTTATAACTTTAAGAATAGAACCAACAAATATAGAAAAAAAGAAATACCGTTTAGAATTTCAAACAGCCTGTACCTAGTCGGAAAGTCTCCTAGGAGTGGTAAATCTTGGTATCAGTGTGTGAGTGTCGAGAGTGGAGGCTGCAAATATTATAAGTATGGATTTTATCCCCTCCCCCGCCGGCAACCCGCCCACCCCGCCGCGGGAACATCGAGGGAAAGTCGCCATTTCTTTTTAGAAAGATGAGACTTTTTGACTGCTTCTTTGACGACTTATTTTGATTTTAGAATGGTCATATGTATTTTCTTTCTTCTTGTGTTATGTGTATTAGCCATCCTAATAAAAAAAGTTCTATATTTGATTCTGATAAAGATGCCATTTGGCAATAAAAACACCATTTCGACCTAAAACGTCACTTGCCGGGAATCTTAAGAAAAAGGAATGGAATTTTTTTTTATTCAGCGAGTACGTAGATCATTTAATAAATAATAACACTGGCAAAGTTATTTTACACTCTCCAACTTCTTCCAATATTAGTAATGAAATAAATTACAAACTAGTTTATATTCGTGACTATAAAAACGTAAATAGCTCTAATCCAATATTATTTTTCCATATTTTGATACTCTACTTGATGTCTTTCTATTTTCAGCCAATAATAAGTATAATCAACCAACTAAAGCAGAAACATGTTTCTTCCGGTCTTATTAATTTCTGTACTAAAGAGTATTTACTCATTGGACCCAAAAATAGTTGGCACCATGGCAACCCCAACGGGGAAATCTAAAATTATGAGCGGCAACTTCCCCGCTATATGAAAGGAAAACTGAAGTCATATCGCGTCATAAATCTCCCGATATGCCTTTCTGATACGATTGTTTACGCAGCAAAACAGTCGTTTGTTTGGCAAAATAGTCGTTTATTTAGCAAAATAGTCGTTAGGTAAGCGAAATAGTCGCTAACTACGACTTTCACTTTCTTTTTGCTGTAATATAATGTACATATATTATGAGTTTGGTTGACAAATTATGACTTATTATCTCTATTTACTGGGATTTTGGGACCTTAGCATTTTGCTACTACAACGATTTTTTTTTACATAGCACAGCTAGGTATATGACTAGCAGGGCGCTTAGCACACGAGTTACCAACACTCTGGCTCGAGGAAGCATGCCTAGTCTTGAAAAACTGGCTCGCAAGGGGCTTCCCGGAACACACCTTCAATTGTTATAGGGAGTGGTCGTTAAATGGAGAGAATGTATCCTTGTATGGAATGACATTTTTGTTGCAAGCTAAACCAATTAAAGCCTATGATGTCGGCGCTTTAGAGAGTTTGTCGTTAAATCGAGTGACGTTACATGGATTTTAAATTTTTGTTATATTTTATTCTCTTACTAGTTTTTAATTACCTCTTATCAGTATTTTTTTCAAAAATATTAAATGTATAGATACTATATTAAAACTAATTTACAATAAATTATAAAATATAAAACTAAACCACTTACAAAACTAAAAGTATAGGTATCTAATAAACTAAAAATTGTTTTAAAAAACAAAGAACCGACTTCAAAACACAACTAAAAAGGGAAAAATAATTTTAAGCCTACATCAAATCAAGAATAGTTATATAAGTAGAATCGAAGAGTTTATTTCATGTACTTATAAAAAACTATTTTAAATTTTTATGAATCCTGTATTCTTGGAGTCGGTGCCAGCAAAGAAAGACAATTGAAAATAGTTTTTTTAACAAACATTAAATTGTTCTTCTTAGATGGCACCGACTTCAAGAAAACAGGATTAATAAAAATTTAAAATAGTTTTTTATAAGTACATGAAATAAACTCTTCGATTCTACTTATATAACTATTCTTGATTTGATGTAGGCTTAAAATTATTTTTCCCTTTTTAGTTGTGTTTTGAAGTCGGTTCTTTGTTTTTTAAAACAATTTTATTTTTAAATTTTTAGTGGTTAGTCATGATATTTTTTAAGTTTTAGCTATAGAGAGCCAAATAAACTTCACGATCAAAAAACCTCTGGCGTATACCAGGCAGGCAACCAATTGCGAGCAAATTGAGCTGTATGCTAGCGAAGCGAGCGCGAAAATATTCACCGTATTTGTTCGAACCGTTTGAGCATAAAGAAGTCCAAAGCAGCACAAATTACATAATGTTTGTTGTGTCAAAACGTAATAGAACCAATTGCGAGCGAAGCGAGCCGGATGCGAGCGAAGTGAGCTATGCGCGAGCGAAGCGAGCGCGAAAATTTTCACCGTATTTGTTCGAACCGTTTGAGCATAAAGAAGTCCAAAGCAGCACAAATTACATAATGTTTGTTGTGTCAAAACGTAATAGAACCAATTGCGAGCGAAGCGAGCCGGATGCGAGCGAAGCGAGCTATGCGCGAGCGAAGCGAGCGCGAAAATTTTCACCGTATTTGTTCGATCCGTTTGAGCATAAAGAAGTCCAAAGCAGCACAAATTACAAAATGTTTGTTACGTCAAAACGTAATAGAACCAATTGCGAGCAAAGCGAGCCGGATGCGAGCGTAGCGAGCGCGAAAATTTTCACCGTATTTGTTCGAACCGTTTGAGTATAAAGAAGTCCAAAGCAGCACAAATTACATAATGTTTGTTGTGTCAAAACGTAGAAAAACTAATTGCGAGCGAAGCGAGCTATGCGCGAGCGAAGCGAGCGCGAAAATTTTCACTGTATTTGTTCGAACCGCTTGAGCTTGAAGAAGTCCAAAGCAGCACAAATTACATAATGTTTGTTGTGTCAAAACTTACTAGAACCAACAACGAGCGAAGCGAGCCGGATGCGAGCGATCCGAACTATGCGCGAGCGAAGCGAGCGCGAAAATTTTCACCGTATTTCTTTAAACCGTTTGAGCATAAAGAAGTCCAAAGCACAAATAACATAATGTTTGTTGTGTCAAAACGTACTAGGACCAAGGGCGAGCGAAGCGAGCTGGATGCGAGCGTATCGGGCAATGCGCGAGCGAAGCGAGCGCGAAAATTTTCACCGTATTTGTTCAAACCATTTGAGCATAAAGAAGTCCAAAGCAGCACAAATTATATAATATTTGGAGTGTCATAAGCCCAAAACATCCTGGGGGAAAGTCGAACGAAGTGGGATAACTCCTAGCGAAGCGAGCCCGTAAATATTATTTTAATCCGTTCGAGTGTCTAGTCTATTAATATATTATCAAATTTTACATGAGTGAAATCTGTATTGCCGTATGAGCGCGAAGAAGTGAAATAGGTTATCGAGTTATTTGGGTATCCCAAGAGAATAGCAATGACTTTTAAGATAAAAAGTAACCTTCGTGTTATACAAGGTCTAGTCTACCCCCATATCAAATTTAAGCGAAATCAGTGTGTCATGTGTTATTTGGTGCATCCCACGGGAACAGTTATTATTTTCGGGATAAAAAGTAGCCAATGTGTTAACACATAGTCTAACCTATCTTCATCTCAAATTTCATCAACATCAGTACAGCCGTTCGGGCGTGAAGAAGTTATAAAGATTTATGTGTTATTTGGTGCATCCCACGGGAACAGTAATTATTTTCGGGATAAAAAGTAGCCTATGTGTTAACACATAGTCTTACCTATTTTCATCTTAAATTTCAAGAATATCAGTACAGCCGAACGAGCGTGAATCTCTCTTCGGGCGTAAACATAACCTAACTTTTTAAGTTTTCCTTCGATTTCCCTAGGAATCCATCATCAGATCCTATTTTGGTGACAATGGGACCAATTCAGAACCATACTCTTTCAATTAAAAAAAGAATTTTGAGAATCGATCCACAAATGGCTGAGAAATCGGTGAACATACATAAAAAAAAAAAATACATACACGTCGAATATATAACCTCCTCCTTTTTGAAGTCGGTTAAAAAGACTAGTGTCAGTGGGAAGAGTACCTAAAATGCCAGCCGAGTTGCCTCATTGTATAGCAACGCTAATTCGCTGTGCAAAGTACAGGCCGGCATTTTGGTCACGAGTAGCGTCGACCAAGCGCTTCTTTAAATCATTGAATAAAGATTTAGCTCCCGGTCCCCACGGCCCCAAAGTTTCTACCCCGAAAGGGGTAGAAACTTTGGGGCCGTAAATAAATAACGGGGAAATAAATAACCACTATTCAGGTTACTATATTTGCGCCTTTTGAGATTCTCTGCAGATTCTGCCGCTGCACCAGCCCTAACTCGAGATGCCGGAAGATGAGACGGCGCAAGGGTGTCGACGCATGTTGCGTCCCACACCAAAGGCCGACAATAGATACTTGATTTTTACTGTTTCATTATATGTAAGTACTGAATATGTAAACTTATGAGTAGGGTTGTACCTAAGCGACCATTTGAAATACAATCCGGACCAATCTATACTATAAGACTCTTTGTCCTGACTTATTCATTCATTCATTCATTCATTCATCTATAGACAACGCATAGCCCAAACGGCTGGTCCTAGGGTTGTGAAATTTGGAGGGTGTATTTGTTGTAGTATGTAGACGCGTACTAAGAACGGATTTTTGGAAATTCCACCCCTAAGGGGATGAAAGGGGGTAAAACAGTTTGTATGAAACTTCTTTGTTTTTGAACTTATAGCAATGAAATTTGGAATATGTGTAGTTTATGTAAAATTAAAAATAATGGTATCAAGTTTTTTTGCCAGGGGTGAACTAAGGGTTTGTAATGGGGGGTGAAAGTTTGTATGGAAAATTCTTTATTTATCAAGTTAAAGTCTTGAAAGTTGTTACAGTAGTAGTTTATTAAATGGTCAAATTAAAATTTAAAAAACTTTTGCCAGGGGTGCATTAAGAGGGATGCAATGGGGGTTTAAAGTTAAAAATGAAAGTTTTGTGTTTTTGAACTTAGAGGTGCAAAATTTGGAGTGTGTATATATTTTAGTACTTAAACGTGTACTAAGAATAGATTTTTGGAAATGCTACCCTTAAGGGGGTGAAAGAGGGTAAAATAGTTTGTATGAAACTTCTTTGTTTTTGAACTTACAGCAATGAAATTTGGAGTGTGTATAGTTTATGTAAAATAAAAAATAATGGTATCAAGTTTTTTTTGCCAGGGGTGAACTAAGGTTTTGTAGAAGGCGGGGGGAGGGTGAAAGTTTGTTTGAAAATTCTTAATTTTTCAAGTTAAAGTCTTGAAAGTTGTTATGGTTGTAGTTTATATGATGGTTTAAATAAATTTGTAAAAATATTTGCCAGGAGTGCATTAAGGTATGCCATTGGGATTTAAAGTTCAAAGGGTTTGTGTATTTGAAATTAAATACTTCTGAATTGGAATTTAAGTAGTTCACTTAGTGGTATGGTTCGCGTATTCTAATTATTTAAATTAAAATATTTGCTTGGAGAAAACGGTCTAATTTGTCGCATCGTCACAAAAGTAGCTAAAAACAGATGTTAACTAGATCTCAGGAATCGAATGCGGAAAGACAGATGCGACTCATTTTGATATCGTAGCAATGTAATGTTTTATAAAATTGGCATGGGAATAGGATACAATAGAATTTGTCCACAGGTTACGCGAAAAGCGACCTACACGCGGGCGGAGCCGCGGGCAACCTCTAGTCTTATACTATAAGACTCTTTGTCCTGACCTATTCATTCATTCATCTATAGACAATGCAGAGCCCAAACGGCTGGTCCTAGGGTTGTGAAATTTGGAGGGTGTATTTGTTTTGGTATGTAGACGCGTACTAAGAACGGATTTTTGGAAATTCCACCCCTAAGGGGGTGAAAGGGGGTAAAACAGTTTGTATGAAACTTCTTTGTTTTTGAACTTATAGCAATGAAATTTGGAATATGTAAAGTTGATATAAAATTAAAAATAATGGTATCAAGTTTTTTTACTAGGGGTGAACTAAGGGTTTGTTATGGGGGGTGAAAGTTTGTATGAAAAAATCTTTATTTATCAAGTTAAAGTCTTGAAAGTTGTTATGGTAGTAGTTTATTGGATCGTTAAATTAAAATTATAAAAACTTTTGCCAGGGGTGCATTAAGGGGGATGCCATTGGGGTTGAAAGTTAAAAATGAAAGTTTTGTGTTTTTGAACTTAAATGTGTAAAGTTTGGAGTGTGTATATAGTTTAGTACTTAGACGTGTACTAAGAATAGATTTTTGAAATTCTACCCTTAAGGGGGGTGAAAGGGGGTAAAACAGTTTGTATGAAACTTCTTTGTTTTTAAACTTCCAGCAATGAAATTTGGAATATGTATAGTTTATGTAAAATTAAAAATAATGGTATCAAGTATTTTTGCCAGGGGTGAACTAAGGATTTGTAATGGGGGGTGAAAGTTTGTATGGAAAATTCTTTATTTATCACATTAAATTCTTGAAAGTTGTCATGGTAATAGATTATTAAATGGTTAAATTAAAATTATTATTTTTTTGCCAGGGGTGCATTAAGGGGGATGCCATTGGGGTTGAAAGTTAAAAATGAAAGTTTTGTGTTTTTGAACTTAGAGGTGTAAAATTTGGAGTGTGTATATATTTTAGTATTTAAACGTGTACTAAGAACGGATTTTTGGAAATTCCACCCCTAAGGGGGTGAAAGGGGGTAAAACAGTTTGTATGAAACTTCTATGTTTTTGAACTTCTAGCAATGAAATTTGGAATATGTTTAGTTTATGTAAAATCAAAAGTTTTTTTGCCAGGGGTTAAATAAGGGTTTATAGGGGGGAGGGGGGTGAAAGTTTGTTTTTTTTTTTTATTTATCAATTTAACAGTCTTGAACGTTGTTTTGGTTGTAGTATATATGGTGGTTAAAATAAATTTGTAATGATATTTGCTAGGAGTGAATTAATGTATGCCATTGGGGTTTAAAGTTCAAAGGGAAAGTTTGTGTGTTTGAAATTAAATACTTATGAATTGGAATTTAAGTATGTGGTTTACTTAGTGGTATGATTCACGTATTCTTATTATTTATATTAAAATAATGGCTTGGAGAAAACGATCTAATCTGTAGCATCACCACCAAAATAGCTAAAACAGAGGTTAACTAGATCTCAGCAATCGAATGAGGAAAGACAGATGCGGCTTATTTTGATATCGTAGCAATGCAGCTTATATAAAATTGGCACGGGAATAGGATACAATAGATTTTTTCCACAGGTTACGCAAAAAGCGACCTACACGCGGGCGGAGCCGCGGGCAACCTCTAGTGTAGAAATATAATACTTTTCCCTCTCAAAAATCTTTCCATTCACACGCTATAATAACGAGCTGACAATAAAGGGTTCTATTCACATATCTATTGTGTTCCTACCCCATACTCACCCCTTTAATCTCAATCAGAATGAGTGCATGATAGATTTAAAAATTGTATATAAATGTTGCTTATGTATATTAATCTAAATATTACTTATGGGCGAAGGTTAGGGCAAAATCTTAAATTTACAGTTTTTTTGCTATAAATAGTAAAGCGAGTGTGGCTCGGCGGTAATAACGTCTGTTTTTCAATGAGACGGCCCTTAGTTCAATCCCAGCCCTACACCAATGACTTGTTTTTTTTTTTAATTTTTAGTACGTAGTTTCATATGGGTAATGTTATTTTACCTAAAATAAAGATTATTATTATTATATGAATATTAAAGTAACAGCTAAGTAATATATAAAAACAATATACGTGAAACGTAACTCTACCAACGATAATATTCCGCGCACAGCTTTGCGAGACAGCTAGATTGACACATCTCAATAGAGACGCCCAAAATCTGCAGTCGTGTTGACTTTCCCAGCTTTCGAAGCGAAAAAAATCGATCACCACCCTACCCCTTCTCGAGTCGGCTATCGCAAAAAACCTTAGGGTGAGTTTATGAAAGGGGTAAGTGCACCCCTCCCCCATCAGACGGATCCGCTATATGTTTTATTCAACGTGCGTCGACGCCCGTATCTCGATCAAATCTTTTTGTTACTCACTCTTTTATGTTTGCTCGCCTGATTGGAAGATGCTCGTGTTAAAGGCGTATCAACATTGGCATTCGATCAGAATAAAGATTCAAGTTTCTAGTTTTATTCGGAAAATTTGTATTAAGTTTACTTATTTAATAAATAAATAATAAATAAATAAATATTAGGACACATTCACACACGGCTAGTTAGCCCCATACTGAACCATTTCTAGCTCGTATTATGGTTGCTAACACAACTGATATACTACATATACATACATACATATTATATATAAATACATATTTAACACCCAGACCCACAGCCAACAAATTTAGTTAAGCACAAAGATTTTGACCGGGCCGGGAATCGAACCCGGAACCTTCTTATTAGCAGTCCGGCATGGTAACCTTTACGCAAACGAGTCGTCGAAAATTATATATATTTAAAATTCAATAAATTGAAATTATAATTAATTATAATTGAAAAAAAAATGAAATTATATATTCAAACACAAGGTGCGCTATGAAAGGTCACCAAGCCTATGCGTTAATCTAGAGTTGACGAACTCGTTGGAGCAATGGGTACCATGCCGGACTGCTAATCAGAAGGTTCCGGGTTTGATACCCGGCCCGGCCAATATCTGGGGTTAACCACCCGTGTATGAAATGAGTCAAAGAAGAAAAAAAAGAAAAAAGAGTTTAAACTTCTTCTTCTTGTTTTCGTATGAGCTAAGTGGACAAGCTTTAGTGTCTAGAGTTTTCAAGCTGCCTGAAGGCCTCTGACTTGGCTTAACGACTGCTTCTACTAAGACAAACAGCCGGGACCTACAATTTAACGTGTCATCCGACCCACGGTAGCGCCCAGATGAAAATTCAACTTGAAAAACGACAGTCTTTCTGTAACTGACAGACTGTAAAAGAATTGGTTTCACATTAAAATCGGTAAGAGCAACAGCCAAATTTAAATTCTTTATTAGTAAATTACAACGAATTATGAAAGTAAATGTAAGTTTAATATGTTAATTAAATCTTCCTTATATTTATCCGGTAAATTGAATCGAAATTGCATACTTTACGTTACCCACTAGATAAAAAATGCAATATACATATTGCATTATTACCAACAAGCTTATTTTTTCCAAATATTTCGCAGGTGTGACTCTAGCACATCCATCAAACGTGTCATTTAGCACCCATAAGATGTACTTTCTAACAATAAAAAGCACAAAATGGACATTCCTAATCTTCTCCTTTAAAAAGCACAAAAGGCGGTCTAAAAAAACACTCCTACAAAAATTCTACGAAACGAAAATCATATTACTCTTTGCAAGTAAACCTTTTTGAACTTTATTATTATTAAAATAGAGTCTTTTTCATTTTACATCGTATATTCAAATGAAATTGGTAAAAAAATAGTCATCGATCTTGCGTATTTGTAAGACGAAAATTCGTTACCCAAAGTTAATAATAATGTGCTTACCTGTTCACTTACTTTACTTATATTTTTGTCCTAGTTTTTAAAATATAAATTAATTTGATTACTCTTTAGTTTTGCCATTAAATTATAATATTGATACAATTTGTAGCATACAGACAAAAGGATTACAATTTAAAATATATTATAAAATTCAAAACTAATAACAAAACAACTAAAAAATCTAATTGTTAATATACTTCAAATTATTTATTTTCTAAGTTTCACATTATACATAATGTACCTATGTGTATTATTGCCTAGAAGTAAGACACCAGTCCCAAATAAAAGTTCCTGGGATATTATATGTTTTTGAGAAAACAGACACAAGAGAAATGAGTGTATGGACATTCAATGTAACGGTCACATTCTGAAATATATCATCAACACTTCACTAGTCCAGCCCTCCTTTTAAACTTATGAGAACGGATCTGCTCCATAAAATCATCAAAGTTGACCAACATACTCTGACACTGGCCATTTATAAAACGAACTCCAAACGTATGATAATGCCACAGCTTAAACAACAGTCTGTATGTACCTTAAGAGGTCTTTGTAAAATGGTAATTGTAAATCGAAAGATTTCAAGGGGTATTTTGCCATTTTTAATTTATCTGCCCTTTGGCCATTATTTTTGGCGAGGGGTCAACTTGGACAATGCATGGAGGCCATTTTGGACGAGTATCGAATGCATTTTATAGTTTTGGTTTTAAATGGGGGCTCAATAACATACATACATAGGTAAAATTTATATGAATAGAAGCGTTTAAATGGTTGAACTAGAAAAAACTAGTCTAAGCGATACGTTTAAGGTATACTAACCAACTTTATTACAGCTTACATTTCAAAATACGACTAGTGAACATAGAGAATTTTAAAATTTGGATCAATCAAAACTCATAAATTGTTCATAGAAAATCTAAGAAATATGGCGTTATTCACTTAATATCGAATGTATTAACAAATAATTTATTTAAAAAATATGAAACAATATAGGTCTGTACAAAATACTCTATTAAGGATGAGGAAAAACGAATCACTCTGAATATTACGTTTTCAAACGACGACCAATTTTTTTTCATCGGCACATATTATGTACATGTATGTATGTGCCGCTGAAAAAAATGGTCGACATAAGAGCCGAAGGCGCTCAAGCTGATCGACGAAGCGGTCGCAAATTGCCGCTAAGCCGTGGGGTCACACACAATACGCCGGTCACACATATTGACACCCCGACAAAACCAGGGGTCATTTTTATTTGTTGCAGAAACTTAATTTATAATCTTTTCACACACGCCATTAAGAAGATTACTAAAATCTACCCTTTTTCCTTGATAACAATTGTACATTGTTACATTTTTGGTGAAATAAAATAAAATTGTTGCAAACTTTTGTCCGGCGGACATTGGACCGTTGCGTTCGATTTTTGACACATTTTCAAATGTCGAACTGTTGTGTTAGATGCATTGATTTATGTTGGAATTGGTTTTGAAATTGGAATCCTTAGGGATGGGAAAGATGTTTGGGTTACGGGTCAATGGTTGGATTGTATTGAGACATGAATAGGTAACGGTCGAAAGGTCGCACACTTCTTAAGGTGAGCTGAGGTTAACGGTCACAGGCCAGAAGAAAACGTAGGGATAACATTACTCTTTTGTACATAAATATGTCTGTGTTAATTCATATTCAAATGTAGGTATATTGAACTAAATAAGAATAGATATATGATCCCAAACCAAATACACGAAGAACTTACTATGCCATTATTGGTATTTTAAATGCTGTTACGTTGTTTTTCTGAGATTCAAAAAGGATATTTGGCTTTTTATATTAATGCATTTTTATACTGAAAGTCAATAGCTACGAAATCTCAAATTAGATATTTACTAAACGACATTAATTTACTATTGTCATTGTAATAAACCTATTCTAGATTTGCGAGAAAATGTAGACCGTATTATAAAATGAATGCAACTAAAAGTAGTGTCACACCACATATGTCAAAATTGGCAATTTGAACAACAATGACACGGGTGAAATTTTTCAGAAAATACAATAAAGTGACCCTCGACCATTCTGACCCCACATTGCTCCAAACAATGATGGAAGCGTCTTAGGGCGGCTGACCCGTAGTAATAACTTTCAATTACAATGCTTATTGAGATACCATAAATTATAAATTACTAACTGTTAACAAAAGATCCGCACAAAGGTCACCATTAAAATAATTTATTTGTACGAAACCTTCCAAATTGACAAATGTCCCAATTCCAAATTCGAACGTCCCGATCTCGATTTAAAAATCTCAACGGAAAAAAAATCAACGACATTCTGCAAAATAATAAAACAGTCAATAAAAAACGAGTGATAAATCATATCGAATAACAATAAAGTATCGAATAAAAAGTAACACGCGTAAACATCCCCCTAATCAAGTGGAATTAACACTATTCGAATAAAAAGCGGTTTAAAAAACGTGAGAGAGATCGGTATCTCGACAAAAACTAACCTGTAGTAAGCAGGGAGGGTAAAAAAGACCCCACGGTATCCGCGAACGACCTTTTTACCAAAAACCTGCCGCGTTTTTTATTAACCTGCAACTTCGATCCCTCCACACGTATAAAAGCATTAGACATTTTTGTGAGAGACACATTTTTATCACCATTTTTTGGTAGCCAAGTATCAATATAAGTACCAATATAATAAATGCGAAAGTTTGTGTGTGTGTGTGTGTGTGTGTGTTGGTTACTTTTTCATGCTCCAACGGCTAGACCGATTTTAATGAGATTTGCTATGAACAAGTTTCAGTTAGACCTTGGATTAACCTTGGCTACTTTTTATCCTGGATTAACTTCTTTTTGACCCAATTTAACTCGGGTAACACCATGGAGCATAGCTAGTGTATTAATCAAATATTTACTTGTAAACAGATATGACGACATTTTAAATACAGTGTAAACTCTATATAACGACACTGAAGGGACTATGCCTTTTATGGCGTTATAAAGAATGGTCTTTAAATGGAGAGAATGTATCATTGTATGGAATCAGGAATATAAGCTAAATCCAATTGATTTCGACGTTTTTGAGAGTTTGTAGTTAAATCGATTGACGTTACATGGAGTTTACACTGTATTTGCAAAAAAACCTTTCTGTTTCATTTTGTTGAAAATAAAAGTTATTAGCACAAAGGCATTCAGTGTTTTCACTTTCCTTTATTCTCCTTGCTTTTGTTTTGTGCAAAGTCCTTCCGAGAATGTAGGCAAATCTGCTACCGGGCTTAGCTTGTAACGTTATTATTCTAAACAATGAACCTATCTTTATGACTTTGTGCCAAAAAAGCTACCGATTTTTTTGACCGACCAACGGATTTGCAATTTTGTGCCTCTGTTATTTTTTTTATGTATTGTCTCAGAATAAGACTTATATTCTATATCATTTAAATTTTATTTTATTTTCTAATTTAAATTTCTAATAATATTTAATATTGAATTTCTAGTTCAATAGACTTATTTATTTATAAGACGTAAATGAAGTCGGTTAAAAAGGCATAGGTATTAGTATAATATAAATAAATTAAATCTATTATAAATTACTTAATCCTAAATAAATAACCCGTCCCTAATAGTTCCCGGTGCAAAGAAGATACCTATCAGACTAGCAGCGTTCCCGCGCTGAATGACAATCGCTATCCTAGGAAGGATCCGGAGCGGGAGTCACTGTTGATTTGTTAGTTAAATTAAATAAATAAAAAACATTTTATATTTTACAAAACTTATATACATTAAGGAAATTTTTAGACGAATCAGAAAATAAAGTAAGTAGATACATTAGGTTTCGCCTTCTCCGATTTCGATTCCAGTGGCGACAGCATCCCGAACGTTTTGGTTTTCTTTTTAATTTTTTTGTCTCCACACTCGGAAGAGGAAGCACGGCAGCTGCGCGCACCTCGTGCCGCCGACGTGCGCCGCGCAACTTTTTGCGAGATCAACTGCCTAACATTTTTTTTTAAAGAGAAACTTTTTGTTTTCTGCTTTGTAACTACTTTTTGTGATTCATATGTTCCGAAAATTATTGTGCTGTAAATAGTTTAGATAGGCTTAGTAATCCTTTGATCCGCCAACCCTCACTTGGCCAGCACGGTTGATTATGGCCTATATCTCTCTCCTCGTGAGAGAAGGCACAATGTACCAGCAGTGGGAACGCATAGTGGGCTGCTTATTTTTTTTTTAGGGAATGCCTGATTTTAACTCTTAATTAAATTATAATCTAGCCTACTAAGCTAATAAATAGCTAATTATACTAGTATTACTTTAACATAAACTACTAAGTCTCTAAGAATGTTCTCATTAGCACATTTCTTAAGTTATGTTTAAATTTATTTTTATAATTTCTCCTTGTTTTGTCTAGAAATACATGTTTTAAGTAACTAATTGTAAGTTACAAGTAAATTAGAAGAGACAAGTCCTATGTAGTGAACTAAAGTATTATTACTTTACGTACTTAAACTTTGCAAAATCAATGTACCATAAATGTAAAATCCCGCAGTTTCAACTTAATGAACCAACAGTTGTAATTTATGGCATTGGCAGCTGAACAGCGGCGTTTCGCAAATTTTAACAAAAAAAGTCAAAACGCGCGTTCCCTTTCATAGGTCAGTTTGCATTCCGTATACAGCGTGATACAATAAAGTGGCTTCGAAAATACAAAACCTAGCGAAAAAAAATAAAACATAATACGTCAATAATGTATGTGTAGGCAACAAATGGTGACGGAGATTTTATACAAGTGTTATTATACAGTTGTATAATAATGTGTGTTAAATGATAAAAGTTTTAATTACACATACGAGTATAAATAGAAAATGAGAGAAAATTAGCCTGAACAAAACTAGATTAGTTATATAAATTGTGTGTTTTATGTAATGTAATCTATAGCAATATTATAAAGAGGAAAAGTTAGATTGTTTGTTTGTTTGTTTGACGCAAATAGGCTCGGAAACTACTAGACCAATTTGAAAAATTATTTCACCGTTTGGAAGCTACATTATCCCTGAGTAACATAGGCTATATTTTGTTTCTCTTTAAATTTTTTTATTATATAGCCCATGCGAACCCGGGACGATCTGTAACTCATTGATAAGAAAACCGCCCTGTACATGAAGAGTAATGCAAAAGGCTACCTTCCACTAACAATAGATAGCCAGGATGCTTCGCAAAACGTGGCAAATCAGTGTCAAAAAGGCCCCGTTGTACTTGCAAAACAATAACCTTCATTGGCATGTGTAATAAATTATTTCGTTTTAGCAGAAAACGCTTTTATGGCCACTCTCGCTTTTTGCTACCGGTTTTTGCGGCAGAAAAAGCGAAAAGTCGACACGTGGACCCTGTTACCCGCCTGTTTTACGGCGACGCAAAAACTGGAGCGTCACGGGTTACAAGCAGGAATTAACATTATTTCCTGAATGCTCAAGTGTTTTGGCGTCTCGTTTTATATCATTACTACTTTTTAAATACAGTAATACCCGGACTTACGCGATAGGTGGGACCGAGCACTATCCGCGTAAGTCGAATTCGCGTAAGTCGGGGTACAATTTTGCATATACATACCTATAAAGTCATACAAAGTATGTTTAATTGGGACCGGAGACTATAATTTAGGAAATATAAAACAATAATTTAGGAAATAAATTTTAAATTAATTCTATATAATATGACAAACTATATTAATAAAATGTATAAACACAATCTGAAGTGCGCGGCTTTCAAACAAAAAACGTTAAAATAGACGAGAAAATTAAATCGCGTAACTTCGAATTCGCGTAAGTCGAGGTAGCGTAAGTCGGGGTATTACTGTATTTGTTACGTTACGAGAAACCTTTTTTATTTATAAGTGACGATGATACGAGCTTACAAAGTTACTATTAAAATATTTTCATAAACTGTACACATGATTAAAAAAGAGCACAAATAATTTTATCAAAGACTTAACACTCGTCCATTACGAGTATATCGACGTGCGGCAGCGTTCTCAGGAATGTTGGCAGCATTCAAATTTATTAATTTGTTTATGACACTAAAAATTGAATTACCTATAAAGTAATTCAATTTTTAAGGTAAGTTCCAAAACCATTTTTTAAATCTTATTTGACAAAAATAAAATATATAAAATCATATCTAGATTATAGAGGTTCAAGAACATATTTTAAAGCTTGCCGAAGTAATTTTTTAAACAAACATAAGCAACTAATTAGTTGAATTTGAATTAACTTGACAAAGTTACTCTGGAAAAATTCACAGAGCTTTAAGAAATGTATGTGTCCATATTACTCGTACCATTGAGCAGTCTTAAATATATTTTACCATTTAAATTAATTTTGACATATTGTAAAATTCAGAAATTTTCAAATTAAATCTTTGGTATTCAATGGTGTAGAATATTTAACGAAATAATTTCACCATGATGACATTATTAAGCGTCTCTTTGCCCTGTTGCTATAAATATAATTCTGATCAAATTTATGTAAAGCAAATAAGTAGATAAAAGACAAAATATTATACTTATTTACACACATGGCTTTGATGTTTCAAACTTTTAAATTTAGTTTATTTTTTTACATAAATTTTTATACTCTGTCTCAGTAACGTGCGTAGTAGGTGTTTAAATAAATATATCATGAATCAGTTTACACAAGTGGTATCTTGGGCCTAAATTTGGATTTTTGGATGTATTTTTATTGGCACTTGAAACCCTGTGGTTTTAGAAAATATTATGTAGTTATAAAATATTTTGAAAAGCCATTTTTATATTGACATAGGAAGAAAGAGATATAAAACTTCTGATTTTGAATCAATCTTTGAAAATAATTCCATATTAAATTATGTATAACGAATATATAAACCAGAAAGTCGTCTAACTAAGTCACGTGGCTTCTCGCGTGTGTTATTTTCTTGACACATACATAATAATTTGGTAAATTAATTGCATATTAAAATCCAGTTCGGTACTTTTTGACGACCTCGTTGGCGTAAAGGTTAACCATGCCGGTCTGCTAATCAGAAGGTTCCGGGTTCGATTCCCGGCCCGGTCAACATCTTTGTGCTTAACCAAATTTGTTGGCTGTGGGTCTGGGTGTTAAATATGTATTTATATATTGTATATATTGTATGTATGTATATGTAGTATATCAGTTGTGTTAGCAACCATAATACGAGCTAGAAATGGTTCAGTATGGGGCTAACCAGCCGTGTGTGAATGTGTCCTAATTAATAAATTAATGTAGTAATGAATACAATATTGTAAAGAGGAAAAGTTTGATTATTTGTTTGTTTGACGCAAATAGAAACTACTGGACCGATTAAAAAAAAAATCACCGTTGGGAAGCTACATCAGCTACTGATCCGAGTAACATAGGCTATATTTTATTATTCTCTTTACTACTCAGATTATTTTAGAGCACGTGCGAAGCCAGGACGGGATGCTAGTAATGAATATTCTAAGTAGTAGTAGGTAGTAATTTTTATCTAGGTTGTGTCTCACAAAAAACTCTCTGTAGCAAATGTTCCCCTAGTATTCTAAAATGTAGGTATTGAGTGACATTTAAAGTAATTTCAACTGAGTCAAAGTGACAACTGTCAAAGTGAAAAATCAACCAAAACTTTCCAAATGTAAAAAAAAAACAAACCCCGCCTTAAAAGATGTGGAGATAAGTCCAAGTCATTCATATAAGTACAGTAGGGGAGAGTGGGGGAGGGCGGCCCTCGGGATAGATTTGAAGGTACAATCATTTTTTATGCGAGGGGGAGGGTCTGAGGGTAAAGGTGGGATATACTGAGAGGGTTCAAATATTTTATTTTTAAACCGTTTGTACTTATGTTAAATAAATTAGTTGTGCCGTAAAAGGTATTTTTTATTTTACGTAACGTTTTACTTATATTTACTTTTTTAACGGTTCTCTGTATCGTTCTCGACTTATTCTGCAACTGTTTCTCTAGAGCTACTAACTAGCATTATACTGCAATTATACGTTTCATGACTTTTTAATTTAAATTCAAGACTTCACAATCGAATTAATGTCTGGCAAATTTATTTTAAGTTTTTCTTATCTTTAAATAACATAATATTAAAATTACAGACATTATAAAATACTTTGAATATATATTATAAAATACGTTTATAAAAAAAAACACGTGTGGCACATAGTTAGCATTGTCAAAAATATCTGGCAATAAAAAAGTATGTCAGGTAGACTTATTTAAAAACAAAATATCAAAAATTAGGGCTTCTAAAATGTTTTTAAAATCCAGGATTATACCTGGACAGGTAGGATGCGCGCTAATGAACGCAACCGCTACCGCCAGCCAGATGGCCCACACTCTAACCGAAAGTGCAAGAAGGACTACATATAGAAGGACTAGCGAAGAGACATACGTATACAGTCGAAATCCCTAAGTTTCGCACAAGCCGTTTCGATTCTTCCTTTCTTGTGAGGACTGCAAAACTTTGGAATTCTCTTCCTGAGTCTCTTTTTCCTGAGAAGTACCACCTGGGGGTCTTCAAATCTAGAGTTAATAGGTATTTTCTTGGTAAGCGTGCAACATCGTAGGCCATAGTATTGTTTAACACCAGGCAAGCTGTGGTCCAACGCAAACCTATAAGTTATATAAAAAAAAAAACACACACACACAAAATCACAAAATCAGCTGACGTAAATTCCTTACTTTTTGAACGTTGCTAGCTCCCGTACTATAAAGAAGAAAGTGAGGAGACCAGCCACGCGGAGTGACACTTTGTTGTGTTAGGAGGGTAGATTAAAGATTAGTTTGACTGGTGTGAGTTGTAGTGGAGGTGTGGTGGTCGGTCGGAGGAACGCACCAATTTTTTTTTTATTATTATTTTTTTTTTCCTTTGCTTATCTTAATTTGGTATCAGATCACAGCGGAAGTACGCTAAATATTTAATTTTGTCTTCTAGCTTTGTCCTCTCGGTGTCCACGCACCTCGCGCCGATCGTCCGAACCCTCCGTAATAAAGAGCGTGTCTCGAAACTGCCATAAAAGCTGGACGCATTACTTTTTACTCGCGATAAGGGCGTTTTCCTTCAGGGCTCTAACGGCTCGGCATATTTCTGCGCATGTAAAGGTACTGCCACACTGAAACCTAAGAAAAGGCTATATATGTTATATATGCTCTAGCTCTAGCTCTAGTTCTAGCAGTAGGAACGAATAGTAGGTTGCTTAATATGCATTGTATAATTTATTAGTATTGTTTAATAACTCAGTAACTTGTATATATATATATATTAGATTAGATATTTTATGAATGTACTCGTAAATTTAGACGTAACAAATATGTAAACGTAAACTTTGTGAGAGGAATCTGGTCTCGTACCACAGTCTAACGACTAGCACGAGACCAGAAGCATTGTTATTATTATTGTGTATTTGTCTTACGTCAATAAATATTTATTGTATATTTTTGTATTTTGTAACATATAGCCCTTTCTAAGTTAAGTTAACTTTCTTTCTAAGTATAATAATATGCTATGTAGCATAGCTATATAGCATACAAAATACAAAAACATTTATTGACAGTAAGACAGTAAGACAGATACACAATAATAATAACGAAGCTTCTGGTCTCGTGCTAGTCGTTAGACTGTGGTACGATAGTCGTTAGACTGTGGTACGATAGTCGTTAGACTGTGGTACGCGATAGTCGTTAGACTGTGGTACGAGACCAGATTCCTCTCACAAAGTTTAAGTTTACATATTTGTTACGTCTAAATTTACGAGTACATTCATACATATCTAATCTAATATATATATATACAAGTTACTAAGTTATTAAACAACACTAATATATTATACAATGCATATTATACTTAGCATAAGCAACCTACTATTCGTTCTCACTGCTAGAACTTGGAGCCTTCTCTGACGAGGAGAGAGATATAGGCTATAATCCACCACGCTGGCTTAGTGCAGGTTGGCGGATGACATATGTCTTCAAATGTTTTGGTCCTGAGGAAATTTCCCCTACGATGTTTTCCTTTACGTAAAGCGAGTGCAAATCCACACAACTTGAAAAACAAGGCATTGGTAGGTTTGGAATCGAACCAAGAGCCGTCAGATTGGAAAGCAGACGTTTACCCGCACTCGCTTTATAGTTAGCTACTAGCATTTTACTTAGCTAGCTTTATTTATTATTTACCTGTCTTTGTAAGAGATTATTGATTAAATGTTTGAAATATTATGAACATGAAAGTTAGATCACATAATTAAATTCTGTCGCCTTCGAACTAAGAACCAGTTATTCCAGAGGCATGCATGCATCTTAGTCTAGAATGTATCTGACTACTGAATATATGTATTGAAATCACTCACAGCCAATACTTTATAGTGTTTTTAATAAATTATTTATCATGAATTTCATACTAGCTTAAACCAGAAACTCTACTTCGTAGTTACAGAAATCAATTAATTAAAAAAAACTTTAGAGGTGTCAAGGAACACCCGGATGGACGAAGTTTCTTCACTGTCAGGATTCTTTATTATTATTATTTGTTATTTATAAAAAAACCTATATACACTCAACAAAAATAATCGTCGTGACACCACACTATTCAATGCGAAATAGAAATGAAAATAT
Source organism: Mellilla xanthometata (assembly GCA_035578125.1). NCBI lineage: Eukaryota > Metazoa > Arthropoda > Insecta > Lepidoptera > Geometridae > Mellilla > Mellilla xanthometata. Next base: position 4,766,979 of record JAPUBQ010000020.1, read on the forward strand.
CTGGCTTGCTTTCTATAAGAGAGAGAGAGACAGACAGACAGAGAAACATGCGCACGCCGCACAGCTTAACTATAGCAAAAAGTGTCGTGACAACTTTTCGTAAGATTTTTTTCCATCTAGCCCCCTTTCACAACGCGCGATAAGGAACTTCGTTCCAATGACAGAAATCAATTAATGTAATAATAATCTTTAAATTACCGTACTAGTATAAACGACTCAATAAATTTGTATCAAAATACCATAAACATGTTTACCTACATAATTAGAGACAGGCTTATTATTTCAAAAATGTGGGTGTGGCGACCTTTTGGAATAATAATTGTGGACCTGGTTTTGAAGTAATCGATGATAGAGTAGAAATAACATTTTGAATTAAGGCGAAGATAAGGTTGATTGGACCAAATTAGTAATGGCGCCATTTTGGATTTTGAAATTTGCCACGGCACATATGTATATGTGTTCTAGGTTTATTAGTTGTGATAAATATGTCATTCACCATTTTGTGTATGAAGATGTAGATGCCATCTTGTATTTGAAATTGATCTTAGTGTATGTCTAATAGTTAATTATGACGCGTACGTTGTATACGGGCCTCGTGAGAGGAAATGTGGTTAAATATACATACATTAAATTTGACGACCTCGTTGGCGTAAAGGTTACCATGCCAGACTGCCAATACGAAGGTTCCAGGTTCAATTCCTAGCCCAGCCAACATCTTTGTGCTTAACTAAATTTGTTGGCTGTAGGTCTGGGTGTTAAATATGTATCTATGTAAAATATGTATGTATATATGTAGTATATCAGTTGTGTCAGCTGCCATAATACGAACTAGAAATGGTTCAGTATGGGGCTAACCAGCCGTGTCAAATTCAAATTTTAAAATATCTTTATTAATATGTAGATTACAGTACAATAAACACGTAACCGCACTATACTAGTGTACATTTATTTAACCAGCCGTGTGTGAAAGGTGTAACTTTTTTTTTTAAAGCTTCGTAGGCAGAAGGTACGGTAGGAAGGTACGGTAGGTTTAAAGCTACGTAGGAAGGTGGTATTTAGTAGCATAGCGTAGCACGTCCTGCGCTACGACTCAGCTACGAGGCAGCATATTTCTACGCGCGAGCACTGGTCAGGGGCAAATGGACATTTCCTCGTGAAAGGTCTGAGCGATATCGGACATCGGTTTGGACACTTCGGCACGCTGGATAGCCGAATATCGTGTGTATTCGTGACGTCGGGATGTCATAGTTTGGCAAGTCTTTGGGTGCGTCGTTCTGTATGACGACCTCGTTAGCGTAAAGGTTACCATGCCCGACTGCTAAACAGAAGGTTCCGGGTTCGATTCCCGGCCCGGTCAACATCTTTGTGCCTAACTTAATTTGTTGGCTGTGGGTCTGGGTGTTAAATATGTATGTATTTATATATAATATGTATGTATGTATATGTAGTATATCAGTTGTGTTAGCAACCATAATACGAGCTAGAATGGTTCAGTGTGGGGCTAACCAGCCGTGTGTGATATGTGTCCTAATATTTATATTTATTTATATTTATATTTATATTTATATGTCTGTTTATCCGAACATATTGTCAGACCTGTGTAGTCGTATTATTAATAAAAATCAAATCAGTTGATCTGATTTATGTTTTGGTTGAAAGATCAAATCAACTGATTTGATTTTTGTTTTGTTTGAAAGATTTTGTGTTAGCTTTGTCTAATGAAAATCGGTCCAAGATAGATGCTGCCATAAAATGGCTAATGACATACTACACAAGTATTACAGTATTATTATAGATACAGGTCTGACAATATGGATATCAAATGAAAGAATACTAGTAGAGGACCTACATATGATGATACATTTCAAATGTAAGGTGACCGCCATTTTGATTTGGTGATCGCTAAGTATATGGGCAGCAATTTTGAAACAAAACAGACTAATAAATAAAAAAAAACCTATTCAAAAAATGTAATAAAATGTAAAAAAAGAGGGCGAACAATCTAACTTGATAATCATTTATTTCATTTGATTCGCAATAAGACAGTTATCGAAATCAAAATACGACCAAATATTTTATAATTATTATTATTATTTGTTGAAGTGTACTAAGAAAAATTTTCAACTACAAAATATACCGGAACTGTCAGTAATTAAATTTTCGAATATCTGCCAATTATAAAATAATTAAATACCAATCACTTACCAATAACGCTTAAGTCCAAGAATGTTACATAAACAAAATAAGATAAAAATGCATTCAAAAAACTCATTAGCTAAGTAAAATTTCAACTATATTGTGAACTAGTTTTGAGGTATTTTAATTATTATCAAAATATATTTTCTTTACCAATTTATTTTGATGGAGGTCATTAAAAAACATTAGGAAGGCGCCAGCCACGAGTGTTGTGACGAATTGTTGACGAATGTTTATATACAAATATTTTGTTTATCTATTGTCTAAATATGAGTATTGGAACAATGTTCTATGTCACGTACGCATATGTACAGAAAAATAAATTAATACTGACACATTTACTTGCAGTAATTTTCCTGTGTTTGTTTTTTTACACTTTTTATAGGTACACGGCTAGTTAGCCCCATACTAAACCATTTCTAGTTTGTTACTAACTCAGCTGATATACTACATATACATACATAAACACTTGATATAGATACATATTTAACATTCAGACCGACAGCCAACAAATTTAGTTCATCACAAAGATGTTGCTCGTGCCGAGAATCGAACCCAGGGCCCTCTGGTTGGCAATCCGGCAAGGCAATTACGCCAACGAGGTCGTGAAATTATAATATCTAGCGAATGTCTCAATTTCTAGGTTTAAAGTTATAAGCATTATATAACGTGTAAAAATTTGCTTCCACTTAGAACTAAGTAGGTACTTGCATATCGATAATGCTGAAAAAATATCGAGTCTAACTAGTATGTTCATATTTATAAATAACTAGCTGACCCGGCAAACGTTGCTTTGCCTTAAAAAATAAATGGTAGCCGCTTCTCAGACCTACTAAATACGCATAAGAAATTTGGTAAAAATCGTTCGAGCCGTTTCGGAGGAGTACGGTAACTAACTTTGTGACATGGAAATTATATACCTATTTGATAACTAAATTTTGATAAAGCTTGTTATCTGACACCTAAACCGAATAATAAATAACTTAACCCCTTTTTAAATTGACATTCCATATTAGGGACAGTAAACAAGAAAAATAATTTATTTGTGCAAGATATGAGCGGCGTCGTTAAGTAAACCTTGTTATGTAAACTAACCAACACTACTTCAAAACAAAGACTTATATTACACTAGTTGTACCACAATATATTATATATACTTATACTAGCAGATCGTCCCACTTTCGCACGGGCTATGAAATAATCTAAGTTGCAAAAAGAAACAAAATAAGCCTATGTTACCCCGGGATAATGTAGCTTACCAACGGTAAAATAATTAATCAAATCGATCCAATGGTTTCGGAGCCTATTTACGTCAAACAAACAAAAAATCAACTTTTTCGTCTTTATACTGATTTTAGTAATGTTAGTTTAAATGTACAGATATACAGTTTTACAAATCATTTACACTTTCTTAATTATGATTCTAGAGCCTTAATATTAACAAAGCCCTATTTTTTTTAATATATATTATTTAATATATTTAAATGGAAGAAAAGATTCAGTATTTAGTGTACTTCCACTGTGATCTGAAAACAAATAAAGATAAGCGAAAGAAATGTCAAAATATTTAACGAAATTTATATACGAGTATATACATTTTTCAATTTTAACATTACTAGTTTTTATTATGGTTGCTAACACAACTGATGTGCTACATATACATACATAAATACTTTATATCGATACAGATTTTACACCCAGACCGACAGTCAATAAATTTAGTTCATCACAAAGATATTGGCCGTGCCGCGAAACGAATCTGGGACTGTCTAGTTGACAGTCTGGCGTGGTAACCATCACACCATTGAGTTCGTCGATTCTTTAGGAACATTGTTTTTTTACCCCTTATTAAATACTGAGGCATTATTCATGTATTTAAAATAAGTTTATATTGATTCAAACGTTCTTACTAATTATTCTTGTACGTTAAAAAATTTGCTGCATAAACCGCGAATGACTTTGGTTTTCCAATTGTCATTTCACACCTTGACCTCAGGGTCAAAATTTAAATAACTGAGCATAATTTCTATTATGCAGCTTTTTTGTGTACCTACTAGTACATACTATAGTGCTAAATACTTAAACATGGCACGTGTATCGATACTTAATCATTACTTATATAATAATTTTGATAAGATATCGTGGTTTTGTGGTAACATTGATATTCATAAACAAAATATATTATTAATTATTATAAAACGAGGAAGTTCTCAATTCAAACACTCGTTTGACCATTTATGGTTTTTTAATGTAGGTAATCGACTTAACTTTTTGATTCGAAGTTTCCTTAAACGCATTTCTAACCAGTAAAAAAACATTTAAAAAACCCGCGACAGAAATTTTTTTGGTGTCATCTTGGATTTGAAATATACTTATCATAATGTATATATTATACTACTCAAGCCCTTTCATTTCATACCAATATTGAGGGAATTGAGAAAAAAAATATTATTCCGCCATTTTCCGTCAGCAGAAAGAAGTCCGTGACCGTTTTTCATCAAACATTTTAACCGACTAACAAACTTTTTAAATAATTGAAACTAAATTCAAACGTTAGGAACGTTTGAACTCGTTCGATATTTACAAAACCTCAAACCGAAAAACACAGACGCGTCCAACTATAACACTCCACCATTTTAACTTCAGGGTCAAAAAGAAACAAGAATAATTTTTAAAAGAACCTGTTAAAACACAATTACTCAAAAGAGCGCTATATCAAGAAAGAGTATTTAATCCCCTATTTATTTATTGCACCCGTCCGCCTCGGATTAACGAAATAGGGATGGAAATAATCCCTGACAATCGCACAAACAAACAACTTCTCATTTTATTAGCGGTACCGAAGACAATTGAAGATCTAACGGTTATCACGAAGGTTGGTATTCCGATATTTAATCCCATTTAACAGATGCACCGAAAATAGTTCGGTTAGCTTTCTAGTTCTCGAAAATAATTTCAGTTAAAATGCGAGCCGTCTTTTAATCCTCTTAGGAGGATCATTTTCGTTTTTTATTATTTTTTTCATTTTTAGGCAGCTTATTTTTTAGTTAGTTACATAGGTAAACAAAGGTAAAATACCTACGTTTATATTTCAAGGTAAAACACCGACAACATATACATCGATTTGTCAGTAGAAACTGTTTACAAAAACAAAATTTTGATAAGAGAGGTTCAAAATAACGACCTAGGCCTTCTAGCATAGGGCTAGAATCAACATCCAAATATAGGTAAATTCAGAAAAACAAAAGCAAATTTTGCTTTTGTATATTCACCATACTAGATATATAACCTACATATATATTTCAAGGTAAAACATCGACAAAATATACATAAATCAATTTGACAGTAGAACTTGGTACAAAGTTTTGATAAGACAGGTTCAAAATAACGGCCTCTACGCTGGAATCAACATCCAAATATAGGTAAATTCAGAAAGACAAAAACAAATTTTGCTTTTGTATATTCATCATACTGCGCTCGCTCGTTTAATTACAATATAACTAACTAAATAATTACAAATCTAAGGAAGCGTTTCATGAGAAAAATGTAAAATACTGGTCATGTTAAAATGCCTACTGTCAAACAGTTTATTGCGAAATATATAATTCGCTATGCTAATACTTATCTGTCGTGGTAGCAATTTTGCATAAAATTAATAGGTTTAGCTCTTACCGTAGCTAACTTTCTAAAATAATAGTATTCTATTGGTAGTCAAGTGTCTTTTAAAAAAACTGCCATTTAAAAGGAATTTACATTCCTTTTTTAAACGGTGACTTGTGATTGGCTGAAACGGACGCGTAAAAAGCTCAACGCCCCTTTTATTTTTAGGTAGGGTGTTTTTTACTAGGGAACTTTTTTATACGTGAATTTCACGAAGCTAAACGAAACTTTAGGGGTTTTTTTACATAGAGAAGCGTTATATATACAGTTACTATGTGAACTAAAATACGATTTAGGGTGAGATAAGATAGATGTATTTAATTTATGAACATAAATAGTTTTTTTTCTGATTTACTTATGAGTTCTTAAGTACAATTACGAACTGAGATAAACAAATTACTTTCAAACTTTAAGAGAAATAAAGAATTTATCTTGAAAGGTCATTAAATAAAACAAACACACATTCAAAATCGTTTGCGATACACAAAAACAACCACATTCTCCATTGTGTTCTCATTTTATTATCTTTTAATAACCAATTTTGTGACGCCTATGCGTTATTACAATAACAACGGGCAAAGCAGGGAGGGCTGCTTATTTTTTATTATTAATATCGCATAAACAATAACTTAATAACTGATCTCCACCCACAGAAGCCGGCTTCGTATTGGTCGCGATAAAAATAGGCTGTGAATGTGTAAGCGAGACGCACATATCCGGCTGTGTTCGCGTCTCGCTCCCGCCTGAAGTCGTCGCCTCAAATGTAGAATACATTTTATCGATGTTCGGAGCATAAAAATTGACAGATTTTTTTCAGTTCATTGTGAAAGGTTGAGGAGGAAGGACGTCAGTTTACTTTCGCTCTTCGCACCGAAGGGTTGTACCCAAAAAACGTTTGAAAATATTTTCGTGCTTTCTACAAAGTTCTTTGTTTAGTGTTTTGGACTTTCGAACTTTATGTTTATTCGTAGTGTTGTGCTTTTGAAAAACTTTTAACCATCAATTGGGGTACAAAAGGTACGTACTTATTTATTAAATTGTTTAATAAATATTTTAAAAATATAATATATTTACATATGCTTCAATTTTTCAACTTAAGAATCTGTATTAAAGTGTATTTTTAATTTTATAAAGCATATTTTATACAATAAGTAGATACTTTTACAATCTTTAGAATTTTCAATTGTTTTTAAGTACTTTATATATAATTATATATGTACATATATATGAAGGTTGTTTGAATAAGACATCTATGTTTAACCTAATTGTTTATTAGTTAAGTAAAACTTTATATACATATACCTATATGTATGTTTAATATATGGGAAAACTCACACGTAGGATACATGTCTACATATTTTTATATGAGCCCAGCGACTAAGCTCTAATGTCGAGAGATTTCATGCCGCCACAAAGTCCCGATAATACCTACTAAGAGTGAGGGAAAGTGAAAAAGGAAGTGCCGATTTTCTTGAATTCCTCAAAAAGTTTCTTATGTTTCCTTATTTTCAAAAGTATTTTATAATAAACTAATTTTTAAGGCATATGTCACACACGGCTAGTTAGCACTACTAAACCATTTCTAATTTGTATTATATTAACACAACTGATATACTACATATACAGAAATACATACTTTATATACATACATATTTGACACCCACACTTACAGCTAACAAGTTCAGTTCATCACAAAGATGATGTCCGTGCGAGGAATCGAACCCGGGACCCTCTGGTTGGCAATCCGGCATTGTAACCATTACGCCTACAAGGTCGAACGTAGACGTACATACGTGTACTTAGGTATCATTGTATCCTACTATTATTATAAATAATTATGATGCTTTTTTTTCTTGACCGATTTCGGAAATATAGTTTGGAGACAGTTTAGACCCTGGATTGATATAAAAAAGGCTTAACCCGAATGAGCGCGGGTAAAAGCGCAGCTAATTTTATAATTAGAGGAAAGTGACCAAATATGGAATAGTATCCTAATATGGAATTCCTTAATTTCTCTAAGACTATAAGTAAAGGATCCCAACACTCGACATCTTCTGCTTCATTCGGTGTACTAACTATCGTACTCACACCATCGAGTCAGTTGCGCGAACGCTTTACGTGTGGCACCGGGGTTTAGTTTTGTTGTCGTGCAGAAAATTATTAAGGTGAGTAATAAATGAGTATTACTAGCTGTTATATGTTTACATACAAAAGTGTTATACTATTTAGTATATCGGTATTATATTTATTTCACCATTTTGTGATCTTTTGTCATTAAAATACTGTTACTTGAAAAAATATTTAGAAGAGTTTGAACTAGTATAAAAATCCAAATATGGACAGTCGTCGGTGTCTAATTATGGAATATTCCATAATTAGGTCTTAATAATTCATATGATAGATACTTGCTATAATTTCTTTAAAAATATATGTAGATAATGTTTGTTTTTAGAATGTCCGGTTCATAATCAATCAAACGAAAAACCTGGGATGAAGAAAAATGGCACAAACTATAATAATCGTCCGGGAAAAGAAAATAGGGTATTTGAAAGCGGCACAGCATTTTCAAGTGCCAAGGACAACTAAAACAAAATATAAAGAGACAAGGAAAAGAAAATAAACTAATAAAGACAAAAAATGTGAAAAAAAAACTGCGAAAAGAAAGAAACAAACAAAGAAAAATAAGGATGATAGTGAAGAAGAAGACTCTGAGGAACTAGACGTTACCCAGTTTAGTGAGGGCAGTGAACATGATGAGCTGATGGACCAAGTACCTCCTGACTCTGCTGATGTAGAATGTATGTTCTGTTCAAGACTTTTTTCCATGGATAAAATTGGAGAAAGCTAGATTAAATGCTTGATGTATGTGCTCAGGGCAAATTATGATTGCCCTGGTCCAGAGTTTGATAGGCACTTGGGTTTGTGACTTTTGCAAGTAATTATGTAACTTCTTTCATTTATCACAACGTTATATTCACTAAATTGATCTCGAAGATATTTATAATCATTTTTGTTATTGTTGTGTTGATTTATGCTTATATTCCATATATGGGTACCTATTCCATATTTGGTTACTTATTTGCGATTTTGTTTTTTGTGTTAGATTTTAATTTAATAATTAATATATTTGATAAAAGGCTGTTAATTACTACTTATAAATATATAACTGATTAGTAAAAACATTAAACTGATGTAATTTATATAAAGATTTTTTTTTATAACCGAAAAACAAAATGGTATTCCATATTTGGTTACTTTCCTCTACCCCTACTTATTTTTTCTATACCTACCTACACTTATAATGAATTATTCAAAAACGATATCCAAACCCCAATCATTGACATTTAGAACACTGCTAAATATACACAAATAATAAAAGGCAATCAGCAAAAACAATTGTAATGGTTTCCACATAATTTCTATAATTGTAATATAATAATTTTGATGTATTATTATTATTTATCAATTTCTCTAATAGTTTAAATGAAGACGTTTGACTATTGCCAAACCGCGTTAAAAAGTTGATAAGTAATATCTGCAGTAAACGCATACGGAAAAATATGTAACTTACCCATGCTAATTAGCTAGAGTCGACCATATTTGTTCAACTATTTGGATATATTTTACTCATTATAATATCTAATTGCTAAACCGCGTTAAAAAGTTGATAATCTGCAGTAAACGCATACGGAAAAATATGTAACTTATCCATGCTAATTAGCAGGAGTTGACCATATTTGTTCAACTATTTGGATATATTTTACTCATTATTATATCTAATACACACTTTAAATGATTTCAAATTGTATTAGAAGGATAAAATTTTAACCAGTTTAACATTATTTATTATTTAATCCCATTTATTCTCTTGGTAACATTGCCGTTTCGGAATAATTTACGTTTATGGTGTTGATAAACCATCGTTGTTATTAATTATTTCAAATGCTAGCTTCTTGCTTCGCATTCCATTAGCATTACATTTAGGACTTTAGGAAGGTTTAGTCAATTATTTATGTATGTTATACCTATAGCAACCGTCACTATGTAGGTATATATTTGCACATATATACCTAGTCTATATATAGACGTAGCTATGGCACCTTGAAAAACGTTGTCATTTTACCCATTTTGTAATTGTTATTATTAATAGCATAGCATAAGCAGCCCATTACATGGTCCCACTGCTGGGCCTCGGGGTCTTTTCTCACTAAGAGAAAGATAAAGGCCAAAACCCACCACGCTGGCCAAGTGCGGGTTGACGGATGACATATGTCTTCGGATATTGTGGTTCTCAAACATGTCGGTTTCCTCATAATGTTTTCCTTCACCGTAAAGCGAGTGCAAATCCACACATAACTTAAAAGCAAGTCATTGTTGTAGGGCTGGGATCGAACCAGGGGCCGTCTGATTGAAAAGCAGACGTTTTTACCACCGCGCCACACGCTTCTATTGTTAATAATCCATCATAATTTCAACAATCAATGTAGATATACCTATTGATAACACTTAAATAACTACTCACTTTTAATTGTAGTCCTAATTTGCGGTTCTGTAATTACATAGCGGTTTCTGTGTTTAAACAACACTCTAATTGTGTCAACAATCATTATTTTCTCCTAATAACATATTTAGTACGTGACTCAAAGATTCCGCATTTTTTACCAAGTCCGATGTTTTGCTGATTCTGCGGATATAATTAGGCTTAATTATGCATTTTGTTACTCATCATATTTGGTAATAGCACAATGTCACGCATCGATTGCGTGATTATTGAGAAAAAGCGAGTAAATAAAAGAAAGGCGCATAGCAACATATGTGTATATAATATTAAGTACTTTTAACCTAAAAAATGACCAACTAAAAAGTCTATTAAGAAAATCAATATCTAACAAATAAAGTTATAAACTGTGACTGGTTTTGTCTTTAAGAACGATGCGTATATATAAGAAATAACTATTAAAACAAGTTTTTAGTCTTGGAAAACGAACAATTATTAATGTAGATAAAGGTAAAGAGTATGCATAAACTACGAATCGCTTATTGCTTATTTTATACTAGCATCCTGTCCCGGCTTTGCACGGGCTCTAAAATAATCTAAGTTGCAAAGAGAAACAAATTATACCCTATGTTACTCGAGGAAAATTTAGCTTCCCAACGGTGTAATTTTTTTTCAAATAGGGTAGTTACAGAGCCTATTTGCGTCAAACAAACAAACTTTTTCTCTTTATAATATTGGTATGATGACATTTGAAACAATTAGGTAACTGTTAAAACATCATTACATTTTAAAAGCCTTATACGTATTTTAAGTAATTTTATTTGAATGTTTTAAAAAATGCAGACCAAGTAGTTAAACATTATGTTTCTTTTATCAGCAGGTATGTTGAGCTGCGCCGCCCCCGCCGGGATGCCGCCCGCACCCCACGCCACGCACCCCCAGTCATGGGGAACCTTGCTTCAAGCTCCCACCGTTGTAAGTGTTACCAATAGTTGCTATAGTCATGTCCTTGAATCAAGACTCTCTCTTTAATTATGAGTATATTCATTTTACCTTCAAAGTATCAATTTAAATAATGTAAGTGAAAGCCGAATTAAAAAATGGGTTCATCAACGCTTATCATTGCCCGTTCAATATTTCATGTTGTAGACAATATTTAGAACAATGTTTTCCTTTACAGAAATCCGAGCCAATGGATGATACGAGTTTCTCAAAGGAGCAAGCCAGCGGTTTCTACTCCGAAGGTTTCCACAGCGCATCACCTTCCTCTTCGAGTAAAGATTCAAATGGACATTCACCGCGCAGTGTTGGAAGCTCCGGTGAGCCTTCACCATTCTACGACAACATGCCGCTCAAAGCTAAAGCTAACCTCGGGATGCATTTAGATGCCTTCCGCAACAACCTGCCATACAGCCTCCTCACGCCGCCCGGGTTTGAGCCTCGAGCCAACGACGGACGTGAATCATCTCCCGGCTACGAAAGATATTCACCTAGGAACCTTTTACCTCCCCCACATGTATCCACTCCTCTCGCGCGCGCAGATGCTACTCCGCCAAAATCTCCTAGAACACCTTCCTCGCCACATAGCGATCACGACAGACGGTCTTTCGAGCGATTCCACGACTCAGGATTCGACGGAGTCGGACAAAAGCCTGATGACGACGGCCGCGATGGTTCTGGATTGGATGAAGACTTTGACGATGAACCCGGTCTACGTGTGCCTGCGGTCAACTCACACGGTAAAGTCAAAACGTTCAAATGCAAACAGTGCGACTTTGTCGCCGTCACAAAACTTAGCTTCTGGGAGCACAGCAAAGAACATATCAAGCCAGAGAAAATGTTGTGTTGTCGCAAATGTCCCTTCGTGACCGAATACAAACACCACCTTGAGTACCACATGAGGAACCACATGGGCTCGAAACCGTTCCAATGCAGTCAGTGCTCTTATTCTTGCGTCAACAAGTCGATGCTCAACTCTCATCTGAAATCCCATTCGAACGTTTATCAGTACCGATGCGCTGATTGTAACTATGCGACCAAATATTGCCACTCTCTAAAGTTACACCTCCGCAAGTATCAACACAATCCGGCTATGGTTCTTAACATTGATGGAACACCCAATCCTTTGCCTATCATCGATGTGTACGGCACTCGTCGTGGTCCGAAACAGAAACCGCTATCTAAGATGTTCGAACAACAGACACCCATGAACAACAACGGTCCGATGACTCAGACTCAGCCGCCGCCGCCCACGCATCCTCTATTCGGTGGCCATTTTCCTGTAAACCTTCCTTATTTGCCCCCACTTCTACCGCACTCTTTCTTATTCCCGCCAAATAACAACTATGAACAAAGAACACCTCCAAAAGTTCCTGAAATCTCTATGGAAAAAGCTCAAACGCTATCACCGCCGCCCTCATTGTTACATCAACGCCTGTCGTACGGGGAGCACCCTTCGGAAACTGGTGCAACAACTCCGCCGGCTAAATCCCCTGTCGATGTACCGACCACTCCGACCGCGCACAGAGCTACGCCTCCCGCGCAGCTAACCGATGCTCTAGATCTCACGAGCTCCAAGACTAGTGAAACTGGATCACCGCCTCCGAGTGCAGACCGCGTCGCTCCCGTCACGCCAACCACAGCCTTGAAAAACCGACGGAAAGGTCGCGCCTTCAAACTGCAGCCGGCTGCTTTACGGCTCCAGCACGAGGATGACAAACAAGACGGAGAAGTTTCCGAATCCGAATCTGAAAGATCGGTAGAGGCGATGCCATCTGCCGCATCGAACACTTATACCTGTCAGTTCTGCGACATCACCTTTGGAGACCTGACCATGCACACCATCCACATGGGTTTCCACGGATATAACGACCCATTTATGTGTAACAAATGTGGAGAGCGCAGCGCTGATCGTGTGGCTTTCTTCATTCACTTAGGGCGCGCGCAACACGCTTAGTACTATAGTAATCTCTTAGTATTTACATAACCTTATTTTATCCCTAGTCAAGCTAGTTTGCTTATATGCGTGAGTGCTATATAATATTGTTAGTTTGTAAGCTCTATAAATAAATGGTGATAATGTAACGCTATTATCTTAGCCAAAGACTTTTCTTGATGCTATATCGATTAGTAAAATGAATATTGACCTGGAACCTAAAATGTAAACGTTTTATTTCGCTTGTGTATTAATTAGGTATATTCAAAATTGTTTTAGAGTGTTGTAATAATGAGATCCTATAAGCCAAACTTACAATTGTAAATAGTTATGTAGTGATCGTGTCTTTGCATAAGAATGTAAAATAACGTATAATTAGAGTAAATTAAGTACAAATATTTCCAAATGTATGTACTTTTAAGTGAATTAAATTCTAAAGATGTGAAATAGAATAGATAAGAAAAGTTTTGAGAATCAAATGTTTGAGTATACAATAGTATTAATTCCAATTTCCACCTATTTTTCAGTTACAGCTGTGACATTAAACAAACTGCTATTTGACAAAATTCTTGTAACCATGTCGTGTAAAACGGAAATTATGAATTTTGAGTCTGTAAATTACGAATATGCGTACGACCAATGCCCATATAAGACTGTAATTCTTGATTAAGTACAAACTGTACAGTTTCCTTCAAACTAAAAGCGTTTTAGTTTAACTTTAGTATTAGTAATCATGTACATTTTGCGAAACGGTGATGTTACCTATTAGTCATAGGAACATTATAATTATATCATTGTGTCAAACATTTTAAAATAAAGCTTTACTGGAAAGCGCTATCGGCTTCGGATCATAGAGTCTGTTTTGTCTTTTTTTTTCATTATGATCATTAGTCATTTGCAAATTATACATATGTGTATCTCGTGTGTACATAAAACACAAAAACTTATTTTGGAAACGAATTCAAAAAGTAATTCTGTTTCGCATTTGGGTACCAAATACGGCTTTTGACACCAAAATACTATTCTAAACTATGACATCTCTGTTAAGGAATTGCTTTCAAAATATATGAAAAGTGTTTGATTAAGACTTTAATCAACATTAGTGTATCGGATTATTATAGTAGTCTTCATCCCCATTTGAAATGACAAAGTAAAAAAGAAACAAAACACACTCAATCACGTTATTACGTAATAGCGTATGGTCCTTAGTTATAAGTGTAATAAAATTAGTTATAGTGATTCAGAATGTATCTATTTATTCGAGATGATTATATTATTTAATTTATTTCTCTATTGTATTGTAGTCGTATTAAATTTTATTTTAATGTAATACGTTCAAATCATTTTAATTCAAAGTTTATAGTTTCATTTATAATAAACAACGTCATATTGTTTATTCTGAACTTATTACAAAATACTCTTAAATGTGTAATTTAACATTATCATCTGTATTTATTATTTGTGTGTTGACTGAAACATGTCGTGCGACTCGAAATAAATAATAGTTTTACTAATTCCTCGCTTTTTATTTTTTATTCCATTTTTGCATAAGTTTCGTCGAAGCCAGCTTGAAAACAAAGAAGATTACCTACAAAGAGCTGTGTCATTTTAACCTTTTGGGTAGCTCTGACATCTTACGAGATTGACGGGCATATTTACTCACAAAAAAGTTGCCAGTGAAACTAAAATACTTTACAAAAAACTGACTATGTATTGTTTTAAATATAATTAGGCAGCAGTTCTCTCTTCAAACTACGCAAAAATATGAAACATGTATGTTTTTGATTGTATAAAAAAATGCCCAGTGATAGTTAGATTTAAAAGACACCATAAATAGTTCTCTTTTGTTTTTGTTAGTTTTTGGACATCATACTTTTGAAATGTACTGGTAAAGATAAAAGGTTTACATTTTTTAGTTTACATTAAAAACATGTTTTTACCATACATAACTTCTTCTTCGTCATCTTTATCTTTACCTTTATTCCACTATGTGGGGTCGGCACAGCCTGTTTTTCGCTTCCACGCCACTCTATCAGCCGTCATCTCCACATTCACTCCCTTCTCATTCATATCCTCCTTCACACAATTCATCCGCGTCTTCTTTGGTCTACCTCTCATATTTTACCATACATACAACTGTAGTAACAAAAACTAAGTTGAAAAAATATACCTAAATCACAAATAACTTCAGAGTACATCCCTAAGAAGTTTTTACGGCGCATTTGTATTTAATATTTCGAAACTTTTCTACACAACAACAACGCATTCTAAAAATAACATATGCCATTGTAAATATGCTAATTGTTATAAATGAAGCTTTTTTTTTTTAACAAGACAATACTATTTTTATAGCGCCTTTGCGGCTAAAATATCTAGTAGGTATGAATATGTTTAACTCATTATGTACGCTTACTTATCTATTGAAATGTCTAAAAATGTTCAATTTGGTCGAAGTAGGTACCTCAATACTCTAAAAATAAATTGGTTAAGGAGTTTAAGTGTAGCCTATACAATAGATTGTAATGGTAAATTAAATTTAACATATGTACATAACTTATGTCATGTCTGTTACCATGTGAACAACTCAGTTCTAATATTCAAAATAATATTTAAAAGAGTTATTCGTAAAATAAGTAATTTAATGTGAATAAACAGGTAAAAACTCCTTCTATTCGGGATTCTAATCTATAATATATGGTGACCTTATTTTACGATTAAAACTATAACAATTATTCAATTAATAAAACCGACCGCAATTTATATTTTCATGAGCTTAGGATTTTTGCTATCCACCTTCAGCTCAACATAATGAAAGGTTGCCTGGAAGAGATCACTTCAATTGATAAAACCAATTATGGAACACTTATTAGTAAGCCTTTTCTTTTTCTTTCTTAATTTTCATGTTTGTGTCCAATAAAGACTTTTCTATCTATCTATACTTTACAAAATAAACATAACTATAACATTAAGGGTTGCCTTCGAATTTTCTGGAATCTCTTTTGTGATTTTTCAAAAATTCTTCTTTTTCTTTGTATGACCAAGCTCTGGTGTCGAGAGTTTTTCAAGCCGCCTGAAGTCCTGTGACTTGACTTATCGACTGCTTGTACTAAGACTAACAGCCGGGACCTATAATTTAACGTGTCATCCGAACCACGGTAGCGCCCAGAAGAAAATGCCACTTTATAAACGACAGTCTTGTGCATGGTCACCCATCCAAACACTGTCCGCATCGATCATTGCTTAAGCAAGTTGTAAAGCAATTCGATGATTGCGTCCGATTACCTTAGCTAACCGAGTTACAGACCCTACTCAATAATAAACCATACAAATTGAGAATAGGGTTTCTTTATTCGTAAGTTTGCATGGTGATTCGTATATTTACATTTTTAATGCTCCGCTGACTAGGAACCATCCGTAAATTATATCTATAAATTAGAACTCTGTTTCTAAAGCCCCTAAAGTGTATTCCAGCAGCCTTCTTGAGAGCCAGTTGTCCCAGACTAGGCATATTCCACCTGAACCGGAGTGTCGTTAACTGGTATAGTAACGCGCCTGGTCAAATCACAAGCGTTAAAGAGATAAAAAAGTAGGGTAATTTTAACCAGCCTACATTTAGCAACGGAATGGAAAATTTTGTACCAGGTGTGACCTCGAAAGCAGTTTGTCTTTGCTGCGTAACTACGGTTTTTTCTTTAGTCTCGCCTTTTTAAACAACTATTGAAATACCGAGCCTCAAAGAGTTTTCGTATGTGTGTATGATTTAGAAATAATGAAATATTATTGAAGGTAAGCTATATTGATCCTAGTGAGCCTAGTGATCGTTATTAACTCAAAAATGTTTAATAGATACTTAGTTAGATTAATTAGTTATTGAACTTAGCGATTTTCAAGGCGAGAGTGAACCGGTTCCTTCTAGGTAAGCGCGATCCACCGTAGACCTCAATATCACTTACCATCAGGTGAATTGTGGTCAAGCGCTGACCTATTCAGAGTAAAAAAAAAACCTAGAGGCCATCAATTTATAAAATGATATTGAATAAATAAATAAATAGTTAATTATTAGAGGCTTAAGGAAGGCACTGAATCCCACAACACAGGATTTACCTCGTGTGGGGTTCAGGGAGCAACTTGGTGTACATATTCATAATTTTAAGCCTAGTACTTATTTAGTCATAGTTTACGTGTCGATATACAAGATAGTAAAAAGGTCGCCATTTGTAAAATTAGGTAAAAGTATTTTCCTTTGTTATTCTATTGTCTTTTATCTGTACTGCAATAAAGAATGTATAGATACGAGTATCTACCTACAGTGGACTTCGTTAGAATTTGTAATGTAAATAAATAAATACTAGGACACATTTCACACACGGCTGGTTAGCCCCATACTGAACCATTTCTAGTTCGTATGGTTGCTAACACAACTGATACCTCATATACATATATACATACTTATCATAGATATATATTTAACAGCCAGACCGACAGCCAACAAATTTAGTTCAGCAAAAAGATGTTGGCCGTGCCGGGAATCGTACCCGGAATCTTCTGATTGGCAGTCCGGCATGGTAACTATTATGCCAACGAGGTCGTCAAACAAGCTGGTATGAAAAAAATTTAGTTAATTAGTGTTTAGAGCTAAAATTATTTGTTTGGGCAAGACTGAGTGCTGCAACACAGCTCTCGCTAAAGTATGCAGTCTCTACGTAGGTATATATTTTAAACATATGTACAAAATGTTTGTTAAAAAAAACACTATTCAATTGTCTTACTTTGCTGGCACCGACTCCAAGAATACAGGATTAATAAAAATTTAAAATACTTTTTCATAAGTAAGTGCATGAAATTAGCTCTTCGATTCTACTTATATATTCTTTGATTTGATGTAGGCATAAAATTATTTTTCCCTTTTTAGTTTTGGTTTTGAAGTCGGTTGTTTGTTTTTTAAAACAATTTTAATTTTGTGTAATTTTTGTATTTTGTATTATTTCTATAAATCATTCGTCTTTTCTTTACATATTACAGCAACTAGAGAATTATTTCCTGGAAGCGACTAACAAGTGACAATAATGCCACATTTCGCGGTAATTCGTAAATATTTCAACCACTAGCACCAGTGATCGACTGCACCGATTGTCGCCTGACCCAAATCCGACGGATGCAGTACGCTAGTGTGTAGACAAAAAACTGTATTAAAAAGAATTCGGCTTAACTCCATACACTTAACAGAACAGAAACGGTGCAGAGAGGCTATTGCGTATCTTAGCTAGCATAAAACATATAATATGTAAATGTATGTAGTGTAAGTAATTCATCTAATTAACTTAAAATAGCGAACTGTATATCTATAAGGATCTGTATTATAAGTGGCCGTAGTAAATTACAAGTAAATTTTACTTCCATTTTGTGCTTATTCAAAAGTTTAAATATTTGTTTACATTCGCGTATTTATTGTTTCCCAAAGTTAGTTACCTACTTTATTTTAGTTAGGGTGCATCTTTTGTACTTTTGGTCACTCCTTTTACTGAAATCACCAAATTTATTTCGACCTAATACAAACTAGATATGCTTTAGTATAATTATTATTTTATATTAGTTTTAGTTAGTATTGTTTGATACGAGTATTATGTTAATTGTAAATAGAATTTTATTTAATTTTTATTTTTCATTCATTTTTATTTACCAGACGTGAATGAAACGTATCCTAATATTAATTTATTTAATGCAAATAATTGATTCGGACAAACTGCACAGATTTCTTGTTCTCATGAGTACAGCATCTACTAAGCTATGAATCGCTGTATTGAATAGACAGCTTTTTTGCCAGGTTCGTGCCTCCGCAGGTGTCTTGCAGGCTGCCTCTAAAAAAACCAAGAGACCTGCATAAAACATGCAGTTTTCATTCACAATAACCTTTTCATGCGTTCGTGATTTCGAATCGATACTTTTGGTAAGTTAAAGGTGGAATAATAAATTATGGGTACCTAACTATTTTAAGAGCTCTATTTTTAGAGTTGTACTTCAAATACTAGCTTAGAGATACATAGTAGCACATATCCATATAATGCTGGAAAAAAGTAGGAGTGTTAATTAAAAGTATAAACTTCTTGCGAACTATAGCATAAACAGCCCACTATACGTTCCCATTGCTGGGACTCGTGGCCTTTCCACACGAGGAGAGAGACATAGGCCATAATCTACCATGCTGGCCAAGTGCGGGTTGACGGATGACATACGTTTTCGGATATTGTGGTCCTCAAATATGCCGGTTTCCTTACGATGTTTTCCTTCACCGTAAAGCGAGTGCAAATCCACACGTTACTTGAAATCAAGTCATTGGTGTAGGGCCGGGATCAAACCAGGGGCCGCCTGATAGAAAAGCAGACATTTTTACCACCGAGACACACTCGCCTTTTTCCACACTTGCTTTGCGTACTATGATTCATCCAAATCCTAAACAGGTAATAATTTGAAACGTTAAAAAGTTTAAGAGAGAAAACTAACTTGTGTAACGTTCTTAATTAAGAATGTTTCTTACTCTTTGATGTTTCTCCCTCTTTTTTGTCTCTAGAATTTATCTTATCATCCCTTATTTTTTGTCAATATAATTTATTCTTAGTATTCTAGCAGCTCACCTATTGCAAATACAGTCAAAATTACAAAGTTTATCCAAAAGAGATTTGTTAAACAGGTATATTATTCTTTATAATCGTAACATAAATGAAATATTTTGTTTTTATTACAAAAACCTCCTACTCATTTTTTTAAAAGGCTGCGTTAAAAATGCAAAACCTTTTTGTAGCTTCTTTTCACTGCTAATTTGTGATTCTTCACACACACCTCTCAATTAACAAAATTGCAATGTTCTGATTGATTAATGGCATTAAATGTGTTAGAATTTTGGCAAGATTTATTTCGGTTCCTTACTAGTTTTGGGGTTGCAATGATAAATGTTTTTTTTTTTATTTCTTTCGACTTGGTTACTGTAAGATGAACTGATGTACCTATAATCCATAACTGATTTAATAAAACTTCTAACATGAATAACGTAATTTTTAATTTGTTGGCTGTGGGTCTGGGTGTTAAATATGTATCTATATATAATATGTATGTATGTATATGTAGTATCAGTTGTTTTAGAAACCATAATACGAACTAGAAATGGTTTAGTATGGGGTTAACCAGCCGTGTGTGAAATGTGTCATAATATTTATTATTTATTAATTTGGAAAACTATCGCAGGCATATTAGTTCATTGTGCATGCGAAAGTTTATGTTTGAGTATGTATGTTTGTTACATCGTCGCGCTCAAAATGTAGAACAGATTTCGATCAAATGTGGTATGAAGATAGTATTATGCGGGTAAAACTACGGAGCAAAGCTAGTTTTAATATAAGTCAAAAACAATAACTTTTAATCAATCAAAATTGAAACCATATGGCTAACTGGCCACATACGGGCTACCCAGACCAACCCACAGTCCTTCCGCGTATCGAATTAAAAAAATAAAAACTTGAAATTATAGTTTTTAGTGCAAAGAGGCGGGCAAGGCGGCACGCTCCGTAACCTCATACGCTTCTCTTTTTTTTCTTTGCAATTTTTTTTCTTTTTCTTGGTCAGAGAAAAAATGCCAGCTGTTATTTGATGACCACTCTGCTGTCCATTTTTTTCAAACCTGAAAACGTTAAGTGATATTTTTATAGAATTATAGTAGGTAGGTACATAAAGAACCAGATGTTTTACACTGCTCTTAGAAGGCGAGTAGCGAAACCCAATAGGTAATAAAATAAAATACCCGCATAAGTATGTATGTGTAAAAGTAAACTTAAAATAATCATTTATTTTTAGACATCCATTCTCGTCCCACAGTTGTTAACAAAAATAAACTACATAAAACACTTATAGACAATACATTTGTTCAAACAGACGTATTAAAGTTAATACAAATATATTTGCAAGAAAAAATACATAAGCTAAATCGTAAACTGAACATCTGCATCACAAAGTCTCTTTTATTTATCCCCAATCTTAGCTAAATCCGCGCACATTTTTTCATAAAAAGTTTTTAATCCTCAAAACAAGCGAACGCGGTGGATTATTGTTTTTTTTTTATTTTTTGTCATCAAGGTTTGGCGTGTTCGAGGAAGTCAATGCAACACTTGCTTAATCTACCATCGCGACACATGCCTTTCTATTATTTCATGCGGTGACACGTGTTCTTGATTTTGAACTCGCTTCGTTATTTAAATCGAGATAATAGGTATCTTCTAGGTAAGCGTGCTACACCGTAGACTGCAGCGCAGCTTAACATTAGGCTAGTTGTAGTCAAACGCAAACCTATCACGGAAAAAAAAATCTTACACATCTTTTTGTGACGTCTTAATTATAAGTAATGTACTATAGTATCTATTATCTAATCTTCTTCTAATATATAAAATGTCCATGTCACAATGTTAGTTACCCTACTCCACCGAAACGGCTTGACCGATTTTTACCAAATTTTAAATGCGTTTTTAGTTCATTAGGTCTGAGAATCGGCTACTATCTATTTTCCATATCCTTAAAATAATGTATGTGTAAGACAAAAAACGTTTGCCGGGTCAGCTAGTATGTATGTATGTATATTTGAAAAAATAATATACTATTTATATAATATTTGAGTATACTATTCCTTTTGAAGTTCAGGCTATTACAGAATCTACGTTTAGATACCTGTTACCAGCTATTACAACTTTGTGTTAAAACTTATCAAAAGCAATCGACACCTGATCAACTATAACAAAACCCTCTAGAAGATTAAAATTATGGAATTATCCCATTTCAGACGTCACCAAACACTGCAGTGAATAAAATGATGATATAAACGATAACGAAGCTGATCGACTTTGACAACAATGACCACATCGTTCGCTTTTTTATGGAAGTTAAAATATGAAAAATACTTACATGAAAAACATAAGTAAAAAAACTCAGTTAAACTCAGATATAATTATGTATTTTATGTAAGTACTCGTATCTACTATACACTAAACTCAATGTAACCTAGATTTAAGTTCCTGTGGCAAATAAATCATTCATTATTTACTACATAAAACTAATTAGTACTTACATAATAATAATAACACTTTTGTATTTTATGTATTAATCATTAATATTCTAGACTTGAACTCTTTAGTCAGCTTATATGCAACATATTTATTGAGATATTCAATGGGATACCAAATATTTTTCGTCCATTAAGCACCCAGTAATATCTTATTACTTACTTCTTGGCACATACATTCAGTAATTGTAATTAGCGTCCTTTGCAATAGTACACGTATAAACAGAACAGCAAAAGCAAGAATTCCATGTTCGTTCTTTTATTTATTTTCGTGGTGATGTATGTAAGGCGTTATTTCACCCTCGGAGCTCGGCGGGAGCTTTAATAAATGCACTGATTGGAAATTCAGATGAGGCTGCCCGAATTTATGGCTACTCACCCTCTATGCTAAACCACCCTCCGAACCTAAACCTTCACTTGATTTCGTATATATCGAGCTCCTATCAGCTCATTTTCTAAGTTTATTTTGAGATGTATATTATGTATTTTTGACTTAACTTTGGTATTATCAATGAATGATTTGTATTTGAGACTAGCTACGCTTACGTGTTAATCCAAGGTCTAACCTACCTTCACAGTAAATTTCATCAAAATCGGTACAGCCGTTGGAGCGTGAAGGAGTAAAATAGATTTTG
The DNA here is from genome assembly GCA_035578125.1 of Mellilla xanthometata. Taxonomy (NCBI): domain Eukaryota; kingdom Metazoa; phylum Arthropoda; class Insecta; order Lepidoptera; family Geometridae; genus Mellilla; species Mellilla xanthometata. Next base: position 4,790,003 of record JAPUBQ010000020.1, read on the forward strand.
AAGTTATTTGCATATCCTCATTTTTTCGAAATAAAAAGAAGCCTATGTTTTAAAACAAGATTCACTCCAAATTTCATTAAGATCGGTTCAGCCGTTTGAGCGTGAAGAAGTAACAAACAAACATTCTCACACACAAACTTCCACATTTATTATAATATGTAAGTATGTATACTTTTTTTTATTTTTTGGCAAAGTAACGAAACGCTTGGCAATTATTATTTTAAGCTGAATCCCTGTCATGCGATGTCGGGATTATTTATTTAAAAGAAAGTTTTTATTGTAAAAAGCATGGAAAGGAAATGCAAAAACGCGAGTACCTGCCGATACTGTCCCTTTACAGCCACATGCACATTCCATTTTTAAATGTTATTCCAGTGATTGCCATATTACAAAAATATCTTTCACAGATACATCTTTCTGGAAAAAAAAACGATTGTCATAATAGCTATTTCATTGTTAAAAGCCAAGAGGAAGGGATCGCAAAAATCTGTAGCAAATTATTATCCTTTTATGCTACGCATGGTCTAACTATATTTTGTAAATTATATTACAAGAATTATAAATGGATACTACAGTTATAAATGGAAAACATTAGAAGGCTGTAGAAAATAGAACCAACCCAAAAACTGGTACAAACCACATTTTTTTAAATTACCGAAACAGAACAGCTTAACAAGTCTCCAAACTCATTCCTAGACAAAAGCTGTTTTCTATTGATTTGCATTTTATTATTTTGACTCATTGTCGCCTAAGAACGTGAACGAAATAAAATTTGTTAACCCGTCAATAGTAAAATGGGTATGAAATGCAAATCTTCATGTTTGAATATGCAAATATATTGCTTTAGTGACGGCAACAAAGGCGACACCCGGCGTGGCTAGCCCGTCGTAAAAAGTTTAGAAAAGTAACAAAAGACGGTGTTCTAAATATGACCAAAGGTAACGGTAAAGTAGACCGACAGTGAACAAAAAAGGGTTAAAACCATCAAAAACATGTCGGACTTCAAAAGACCGAACTTTTTGCAGGGCGAAATCCTTTTACCTTGATTGATAGACAAAAGAATTAATTTTAAGTAATTTTTTGCCTGTGTACATTGAAATAACGGTGACTTTGTAGACATTTATGAAGTTTCCGTTTTCTAAAATGCCCAACATTGTTACGCTTTACGAATGAGATTATAATTTAATTCCAATTACGTGCTTTTGGTACTTCTATAAAATAAATCATAGATTTGTCACAAAACATCTGACCATACAGACATATGTACTTCCCATGTAAATTTACGACCAATGCTCGATCTGTAATACTTAGGTATACCAATTACAAAGTATACTTATGTAAAAAGTATTAAATTCTGTTTTTGTATAAAATTTTTGCCTTTTCTACACATGATCATAACATTTATAGGTCAATACTGTGGACAAGAATAGACAAAATAAGGAATGAGTATATTAGAGGAAGTTTGAAAGTAGCACCAGTGAGTGAGAAACTAAAGAGTGGGAGGTTAGCGTGGTATGGGCATGTGATGCGTAGAGAGGAGATGCATGTTAGCAGGAGATGTATGGAAATGGAAGTGCAAGGAAGAAGGGCAAGAGGCCGACCGAAGAAGACATGGATGGAGTGTGTGAATGAGGACATGAGAGTGAAAGGAGTGAGTGTAGAGACGACGGCTGATAGAGGAGAGTGGAAGAGGAAAATTTGCTGTGCCGACCCCACCTAGTGGGATAAGGCAAGGAAGTAGACTGTGCGTCATTAAATTATTGTAAAACATACGTACATATACCACTTCAAATTACTTAACTCATATATAGGTACATTTGTAACAGTATTTCTAGTTTGTTTTATGACATGTTTACGTACATCTAGAATGATAAGAGAAATACAAAGAACAGATATCGTTTAATGTGGGAACTTAAACAAATCATTAGGAAGCATCTTGTCGTGTATTGATTGTAGCATTGGTATACTTTGTTCCAAGTTATTTGCCTGTATAGATTATCTTTAGAATGGAGTAACAGGCCGATCGAGATGTACAGGTAGATGAAGAGTGTAAATACTGATTCATGTCAATATTCTTCTCTTTCATAAAAGAAAGGAGTGGGTGTAGAGATGACGGTTTATAGAAGATAGTCAAAGAAGAAAATATTCCGAAAGTCGAAAACCAGTCTTACTTTGGGATTTCATATTCGGATACCATATGTTTGATAAGTTGAATTGTGTTTAGTTTCTTATAAAATAGAAAACCTTTTTTCTTTTCAAGTACAACCACTTTCTGTTGTGTCCTTAGTTAGACAAAGAAGCTGCTAAATATAATATTTTGCCTTAATTACATACCTAAAACTTCTCCTTCTTTCAGAAAGCTGGAGTCGACATTTTATATAACAATGTTTTAAGAACCAATGAAAGATTTTTTTTCGTGAGAGCATTTTTGTTATAAAAAGTTGAATGTAATTTTTTAATCATATTAATTATTTTCTATAGTATACAGATATATAGATAGATAAACATTATTAAAACACTCACAAAAAAATAAAATAAATTACAGAAATAATGAAAGTACTTAAAAGCTAGTGCCTTAACTGGCGACCTTATCGTTAAAAGCGATCTTTTCCAGGCAACCAATTCCAAAAACTGCACAAAGAAAGAATTTAAAGACGAGGAGTAATAAAACATATATGATTTCGAATAAATACATAATCTTCTTCTTCTTCATAATATATTAACAAAATAAATTAATTATTCATAGACTTATACTTTTTTCTAGCACAATACATTTTCAAATATAAGAAACGTATTCAAAAGCTCAGCTTGCGTGAACTAAGAAGGGGAAGCACAATACCGGAAGCTTGACATTTGCCCGCCTCGAGGTAAAACGCACGCGCGCATCAAAAAACGCAAATCATTTATTTATAGTTTTTTAAATCTCCCCTGTTATTGCTCCCCGTTTTTTGCGGGTTTTTTTACGTAAAAAGCGTGTAATTTGATTGCGTTAACAAGTTGTGTCGCGTGATAGGTTAATTTTTATTTAGGGCGCTTTTTATAACTTTGAGACCACAAGTCATTGCGTTATTAAATATTTTGATATAGTTCGCTTGATGGTAAGTGGTAAGCAGTAAATTTTCATAAGTTCAATAGATATGTTTGAGAGTTTACGTAGCTTAGAGAAGACATCAAAAGGAACTTTAGAAAAAAGCTTTCTATTCTCTCCCATGACAAATTTTTTACTTATATCACGTAAGATTTAGTCATAGATTTACCTTTTTACATTATATCTCTAACAGTATTAATATTCAGAGCAAAGCGTTTGATAACTAACTAAAACCATTTTCAAATAAATGTTACCAGAAATGTATGATACAATTACAGATACACATTTTAAATGCTTTTTGCGGTCACCCACGAAGTATTTCAAAACGATAAACATAAAAAACCCCCATGTTTTAACACCTCAGTTCATACTTCCGTCAACAATATTCAACAAAAAACTGCTTTCATCTAAATTGGGGGGCAATTTCAGATAGGGCGGGTGCTTAAAAAACCTCAGGGAACGTTTACTACAGTTTTTTGTGGACAAGTGTGTAAAACGATTATTTGGTGTGATTGTTTTAGACAAAAAGCTTTTTGTTATGTTTAATAGCATGTTACGAGGGTAGACTTTATGGGTACCTAGAGAGAACAAGAGATTGGATTTCATTTATTAGTTTACTTAAAATCTAAGCGAGTGATGTAGTGTAGCGCCTGTAGCTCGGCTAGCTAAGGTTATCTGACGCGATCATCGAAGCTAAGCAACGGTCGATGCGGATGGTGTTCGGATGGGTCACCATGCACAAGACTGTCGTTTTTAAAGTGGCATTTTCATCTGGGTGATACCGTGGGTCGGATGAGACGTTAAATTGTTGGCCCCGGCTGTTAGTCTTAGTACAAGCCAGTCGTTTAGTCAATTCAGAGGCCTTCGTGCGGCTTAAAAACTCTCGACACCAGAGCTTGGCCACTTAGCTCATACGAAGAAAAAGATGTATAGGTTAGATAAATTGTATACCTAGCTATCTATTAGCATGCTATCTTTCTGTGATAACTTCCTTGAAGACAACAAAAAATAGGTTGCACATTATGCAGTAATAATAAAGCTTAGGAACCTTATTGAATAAAAATAATAAAATTAACTGCAGTTAAATAGTAACATAATTTTAGAGTAATTTTGAAATACGAAATATGAATTTAATAATGAAATTATTTTAATATTTTGTCTATATTATAGGTAAGTAAACTTACAAAGAATCATAAGAAGTATATAATGTGCCTATCTAAAATGTTATTAAAAGATATTTATAAAATCAGTTTCTATTACGGAATTTCAGTATTATATTACGGAAACCTAAAATAGAATGGAAAATTATTGAGGTAGGTGAGAATTCAATAACACCTTACTAAAACACTTGAACAAACTAAATTAGCCATTTGAAATGACTAACAATTCATACATTTTAGAACAATTGAGTCAACACTCAATCCGTTCAAACGCACGAAACATCTTTTGACTGTATTAAAATTTATGTTTTTTACATACTAAAGACGTCACGTAGGCTTTCCTTTGTTACAAATTTGAGGAAAACATACTTTAAAACCTTCTAGAAACGTAATTACATATTCTTTTGCTTAAGCGGTACCAGCAATAACATTAACCTAGGTATGGTGACGTGTCACGCGACAACCGAAAACAATACTCATGTAAATAGCAGAAATACGTAAGCAAGAGCAAATTTTTCATAACAACTTCATCGGACAAAACATCTGCGCATGTGCGTATTGGCCACGCGTTCGTAGAAAAAATAACTAACCAATTGAACGTACGCGTAGGCGATTCGGTCTTTCTTCTGCACCAAATTACCAACCCGCCTTATTGTTGCTCAATAAAACTGCGTTTTAAATCTCAAGCAAAACGAAACCCAATTTCACGTGCCGTCAATGCTGAAATCTTGATTACGCGATCTTATCTGAAGCTGCGTCAGTCGATTTTCTGGCTCTCAAGCCCCTCGATAATCAAGATATGTAATCGATACTCCTCAATTTATACATACCGTAATCCGCCCGTTACTTTATCCGCACAAAAAGTCATGAAAGGTACAGCACACTCCGAACATCGGTCAGTCAACAGGCCTTTAGCCTTTTGTTCAGTTTTTCGACTCCTGCGCACAATGGGCGAATAATCTCCAAAAAGTGACCCCAAAGAGTGTTCGGGATTGTGTGAGCGGCCCGTGCAAGAGGACAGAACGGCAGCGGCTCAAAAATCTTTTTAATCGCGCATTTGTTGGAATTTTTATGTGTGTAATGTACAGGGTGTGCATTATGATTCGTTTAATTCATGGCCAAATTACGTACATCACTTTAAGTATTTTTGTTTTATTACCTATGTTGATTGAGAGAAATTGAACCTCAATTTTGTTACTTTCATTTACACGGTGCATTTTTTTTAGTATAATTATATCAGATAGGTACCAACTTTCCTGGAGATAATAACCTTAATTTCACTGAAGTTAAACATTTAACAACTTATTAAAAGAGATATAGGCACTCGTTTATATGTCCATACGTAGTATGTATAAATTAACATACATGTATATATAAGTAGAGTTAATGACGTTTCAGGGTCTATTTTTACATTCAATTATGTATTTGCTTCTTCGATATATTTTTAGACGCGATTGTAGTAGTGTTTGTCACATGTTGAAATTGTATGAATATTTTTACATTTGCATGTTAGGTATTATTTATTCAGAGCGACGGTGCGGGGAGCGTAAAAAGCGGGTAACATTACGCATATTGAAACTTATTTGCCATACAGGTTTATTGAGAACATTTTTGTATTTTACTCCGGGATATTTTATACTACTTTAACATATTTATAAATTTTAAAAGCCTTTTACATCTTTGAAGAATTTTGTACGAATAAAATAATATTTTTATAACATTACTAGCTGACCCGGCAAACGTTGTTTTGTCTTAATAATTATAATTATTTCTAAATATACAGTAGCCGATTCTCAGACCTACTGAATACGCATATAAAATTTGGTAAAGATCAGTCAAGCCGTTTCGGACTTACGGTAACAAACACTGTGACACGGAAATTTTATATGTAAGATTTTACTATTAAAATGACTATTTATTTGACATTGTTAATTTCAATGAACATTTTATATGACATTTATTTTCGATTATATTACTTTATTACATGTAAACATGTAATTTTACCGCATGGTTATTTATATTTAATTGGCGTTATGCTTTTGACATTTTGTTAATCTGTTTATCAGAATATTTAGAAAGGTACTGTGTACGAATACGAAATCTAGATAACATACAGGTTAGTATTAAAATATACTTTTTTATAGTATTGTAATGACGCGTATATCATCTATGTATACAAATAAATAAGTATTATGAGTATTATTATTATAGTAGACCTAAAGTTTTTCGATCTGTTTTACACGTCTTAATAACTTTTTTTTTTTGTATTATATTATTATCTGTGTCATATAACCCTTTAAATTCCATATTGAAATAATCTGTCTAATGTACGAGACCGTGTAAAATGTTACGGAAGGCTAAAACTGTGGTTATAATGCTGAAAATAATTTAAATGTTGTTACCATGTGACTGTAAAACTTTTTGTTTGATATATTTAGTAAATATATTAAATATTTTTCTGCCACTAGCATTAAGTATATAACAGTACGAAATATTTTTTTTAAGTAATACAGAAGTATAACTAAAGAAATTTTAAATAAAAACTTCCATTCTATAAATATATTTAATACTCATATATAGATATAACAAGAATATGAGGCACTTGCGAGGCTCCACTGTAAAGAAGGGACCATGAGACAATGGGACAAAATAGAAAAGTGTCTGAAAGTGGAACTGACCCTGGAGCACCCCAAGGGATCTCCGAAAGTATTACAGATAGGACGGTGGTGCTTGAACAAATATTGATAGGCATCTAAGCCTTATTGGTGATCTGATGAAAAATGTATGGGTCACGAGAAAAAAAAACGCCTCCATACAAAACTCCATACAATTGGTACGCAGGATCCGAGCAAGTGCCAAGGCGAGGCCGAAGGCCGAGACTTGGCACTTGCGAGGCAAGGGCGAGGGTGGTGCGAGGCCGAAGGCCGAGCTCCACACTCGCACTCCCAAAATCATCATCATCATCATCATCAAACTCCATACATTTACAAGAATATGAAAATATTCAGTAGGTCTGAGAATCGGCTACTGGTGGCGATTCAGCGGCACACACGACTAAACTAAATTTAAAGAAGCCCCGTCTCTTTTCTTCTTAGGTGGCCAGAAAGAGACGGCACGTTCTGAACCACAGACAAAATAGCTAAAATCACGTCAAATATGGAATGTGCAGGCAGTTTTAGAGGTGATACAAATGGGTGCGGACTAAAGTCACCTATATTTTCTACATTTGACGTGATTTTTGTTGGTTTGACTATGGTGCACAACGTGCCGTCTCTTTCTGACCACCTAAGATGAAAAGAGAAAGGGGCTTCTTTAAATTTAGTTTAGTCGAGTGTGCCGCTGAATCGCCACCACTATCTATTTTTCATACCCCTAAGTGAGGCAAAACAACGTTTGCCGGGTCAGTTTCATAAATAAATATAACAAATGAATGAATAAGAAAGCTACACCCCGTATAGTATTATTATGCAACAAGGCTGCCCACTCCAGCATTGCAGCTTGTCCCTACTATCACCTATTCTATATGTAGAAGGGATGGACACAAACCCCGTGTCACACCTGCGGGGGAAAAAATGTCATCTATATGGCAAGGAGCAGTATGGTTTTGTTTTGTTGGTATTGGAGACAGATTTTTTTTTTGTCGCTTATTACTGATACATAACTAAAAACTAGGAATTATAAAAAAATAACAATATTCTTTTAAAAATATTATATTTAAAGGAAGGCATGACTGGTTCCTATATGGCAAGGAGCAGTATGGTTTTGTTTTGTTGGTATTGGAGACAGATTTTTTTTTTGTAGCTTATTACTGATACCTAATTAAAAACTAGGAATTATAAAAAAAAATACAAAATTCATTTAAAAATATTATAAACTGGTACATGAAACTGGTACTTAGTTTATTAAACGTTTAAGAGTAAGGTATATTAGGTAAGTTGCTTAAATATTATCAAAGTCATTGGTTATGCGTTAGTAATAGATTTAGTATGTAGATTTTTTCGAATAAACAAATTTTAATTTGAATGTTCCTTCGTAATGGAAATTTTGCTTCCTTTGCTCGTAGCTAAAATTTGTGTTTAAATTCGACTTTATTTAATTTAATGTGTAAATGTAAAATTTGATGAATGGTACTCGTATTATTGAAAAATATCTGTTTTTTTTGTAATGTAATAAACGACAATTGTGGGAAACTATTTTTATAATTTAAGAGTATTAATATTTATTCATGTAATTGGACTGTGTACCGTTTTAATTAAATTCAAAAAATAAATAAATGAATGTAAGATATGCAAGTTTAACAAATATAGCAGACTCGTATTCAGATATTTGACCAGAATGACGCGTGACCAAACTAATAAAAATAATACATTAAATGAACCTACATGAAAATAAATATTGAACAGTAGTCTATCGTCAGCATCTTTTTATTAATCAGTACTTATACCATAACTATTTAGTAATCTGTACTTATTCTTATGTACTTTAAGCAGAGCACACGATTCAGTAACAATTTGGCCCAAGGTAGAGCATGCCTGGTCTGGAATAAATTCCTCTCAAAGAGGCTACAAAACAATCCTAAGAATTCTACACCCACAGACCAAACCAAACAGCTGAGCACTTACAAGCACAGCTCTGAAAATGAACGTGAAAATATCAAAGCATTCGCCGGCCGTCTTAGAGACGAAAGAAAATATCAGAAATATAATGGCACCTCCCCCGGATCGATACGGGCCGGCGTTTCATCACGTCGATGGGAAAAACGAGGAAAAAAATACATAACTTTTTAGGGGCCGTCCCCAGCCACCCCAAATCTCCCCTATACGGGGGAGAACACACGCGCGCGCCAAAAAAATACTAAAATGTCTACTTGTAGGTGTGCCTGTATTTTATTCTTATGTAGCTTTGCTCTACTCGGCTTTTCTTCAATTTTCTTCTTTGAAACATGACGAGTTTACTTCGTATTCCTAATTTGGTGCATAAGCTCTTATGAACACGTAGAAGGTGATCTTAATCAAACTAATTATATATAGTTTTTCCTAAGGTAAACTTCTCACTTTTCTTACTCATCTAATGAGAATAGCAGAAACCATAACCAGAAAATCCAGCGTGATCTTGCCAACACAAATACGGGGCATATACTCAGCAACAGGGTGGTACAATGGATATTTTATGAACTGTTAAAAATTAAATTTCAACTCAGTGTGATATAGGCACATCAGCATATTGCTGCTCGCCTATAAATCAAATAAATAAGTAATATTTTGCATGGTGATAAAATTTTCGCGTAGCTAGGCAAGCAGTAGAAAATTTTAGAAAACCACACTTAAGTTGAAAAATCTGTCCAAGCACCTAGTGGTTTCTTCCGGCAGACGCATTGAGGGCCAGTTAACTCCTAATTAAGCATGCTCCACCTTAAGCCAAATTGTCACTGAACCGTGTACTCTGCTTCCTATAAAAGTATATAAGAATAAACACAGATTACTTAATAACAATGAATCAAAAATCAAAATCAAAAACGTTTATACTACTTTTATTCATATTAGTAACCTTAGCAACCTTCGCCCAACAAAGTTATACATAATCTGAATAAAAGTATAGGTATCCAAAGGCTCCCAAAGTAGTTTTAAAAACTGTGTTATGGGAGCCAATAGTTATGGTATAAGTACTATAAATACTGGTTAATAAAAAAGACGTTGACGATAAACTACTGTCCAATATTTATTTTCAGGTAGGTAATTTAATATATGTACATTATTTATTAACATAATATTAAATATAATAAGATAATGTGCATGTTAAAGAAGTAAGTAATCATAATGTAATGCAGATGAATAAAGGCTTTTTTACTTTTACTTACATTATTTATATTATATTGGAGATTTTTCAAGAAAATTTTCCTCAAAGATATGCGAGTCTAAATATGACCGTCATATAAATAAATATCTGCATAACTGTCCAAAACTCTGACATAAACCTAACGACATTCACATACGCAGCAAAAAATAATATAAAAATATTCGGCGAGAATCTCGCGCGTGCCACAATGGCTGCCTTCTATAAAATATAGTATCAAATTTATATAATGGGAAGTGCTTTTGTTGGCACGGCTGAAGGAGCAAAAAACCTTTTCGATTCGAATCGTGCATGAATAAGCATGAAGGGATGTTTTGATGGAATTTAGAACTCGAGTGCGGTATTCGGTATTTTGTCTACAATTAGCGGTAGTTTTTTTTTTTATATTAGGACACTTTCACACACGGCTGGTTAGCCCCATACTGAACCATTTCTAGCTCGTATTATGATTGCTAATACAACTGACATACTACACATACATACATACATATTTTTATATAGATACATATTTAACACCCAGACCAACAGCCAACAAATTTAGTTAAGCACAAAGATGTTGGCCGGGCCGGGAATCGAACCCGGAACCTTCTAAATAGCAGACCGGCATGGTAACCTTTACGCCAACGAGGTCGTCAACTTCAACAAGATAACGTCTCTCCTGTGTTTTTTATTCATATGCAGTCTGCAGGGAAGAGAGTTATGTGATAAATATACTAGCTTATGTGTCTGTGTGTGTTTTTTTTTAATATACAGCAAACCATTTACCCAGCGAGGCGACACAATGGCATGTTCTCTAGCATGCCTCGTCTGGATATTAATGTATTAATTGCAGCGTATTTGGGACATAAAAGGTAAGTTTCACCAAATTTTGTTAAAAAATAAATTGTAAGATAAAAAAAAACTGTGGTTTTTTGAATTTTTGCAAAAACATGCACACATAAACTATAGTTTCTAAAATGTTAGTTTGATGGAACTGAAGATATTTTTCGTGTGGTCCCGATATTTTTTTGATCTAAGTCGGTTCAGTATTATTTGTAATTAATTCGGTTTTCCAGTTTGTAATCATCTATGACCTACCTCTATTTACTGTTTAATTATAATCATTTATTCAGCTTAACATGTACAAGTAAAAGAAATACATACCATATGCATTACCCTTTAAGTAAGAGTACCTATATATATAAAATTGGGGTGCTGCTAATCTTCTAAACTGAACTACCTAAAAACAGCGATCTAGATTTCGCTGCCTTCAAAACTATATAAGTAGGTATGGTATATATGAGTACATATAAATATAGTTCAGGGTAAGTAAGTACTACGGGTACAGAGCTTTGATCGGAAGCCAAATAAAGTAAGCTTTGATATTTTCTTTCAGTGCAACGGAACGAATTAAAAGCAAAGGGCAAAGGCGAATTAATACACCCAATAATAAAAGTCAATGAATATATACTAACTTACGTATTAATCATTCCTTACTAGTTTACGTTAAAGGTATTTTAAATGTGTGCCTTAATTTATCAATAAGTAATAATTAAACTTATGGTTTTAAAAAAAGAAGAAGAACAATATTTAATAAAGAAATGTAAACAAATGTTAATTTTTTGACTGTAATTTTTCAAGAGGCATTTCACGCCTCGACATTTAGGCATTTCACGAAATAAAAAATTACATTTAAAATAGAAAATTAACTTCTTTGGAATTAATAACTACATTCTTCTTCTTCGTGTGAGTCAAGCTATGCTCTGGTGTCGAGAGTTTTCAAGCCGCCCAAAGGCCTGACTTGTGTAATAAGACTAACAACCGGCACCTACAATTTAACGTCATCCGACCCATGGTAGCGCCCAGACAAAAATGCCACATGAAAAACGTCAGTCTTGTGCATGGTCACCCATCCAAACACCGTCCGCATTTACCATTGCTTAGCTTCGATGATCGTGTCACATCACCTTAAATTTTTTAACGTAGATTTATTTAAGTTCTCTATCATAATTAAAACTATTAATATTTTTTATTGTGCAACCCCTCTTTTTCTCGTCCTTTTCAACTCCTTTCCGCCCAAAGGTTGCCTGGAAGAGATCGCTGTTAGCGATAAGGCCGCTGTTTGTGGCATACTTTTCTGTTGTTACTTTTTATTTTGTACTTTTTATTTTAATTGTACCTTTAATTTGCACAATAAATAGTTTATCTATCTATCTTAGCTAGCCGACTTACAGGCGCTACGCTAAACTTAAACTTACTTAGACTTACTAACTAAACTAAAACAATAAATATGAATTTATGAGCATTTTAGACACCTTACCCGCGGACACTGACTTAGATTTAATCTACTATTTGTAAGGTTTTTATGTGTGTGTTTTTATTTATATAATTAGTTTAAGTATATTTGTTAAGCACATAAAATTAAATAAAATTAAGCTATAAAAAATAAATATAAATTTATGAGTTGTAAACCTATTTCCAAAATAATTCAATCATTATCCTTGCAAACGAAGCACAGGGTGCACATTTTCTATATATTTGTGTTGCTAATAAAGACATATTGAATTTGAATTTGAAATCGCATCAAATATCCGCTAAGCAGGCAGCAGTCTCCAGCCAGCCGTGCCGTGTCAGCCACGGTAGCATCCAACGGACACGAGAGATCCATTGATGTATCCAACTTGAAATACATTGTAATGGTGGAAAAAATATCAACATCTGGCCATTGTCTCGGCGCGCGGCGCGGGGGCGACCGACGGCTCTAACATACAGGGAGATTCAACATGCAGTATTAATCTACTGACGTGTCGATTTTATCAAACTCAAATATTTTTTTGTATAATTACTAGCTGACCCGGCAATCGTTGTTTTGCCTTAAGTACAATTAAAAACATTATAAACAGGCACATCCACTTCATGCCCATTAATATAGGCTTTATTGGAAAGTATCTGTTATAGCTTTTATATTATAGTATTTTATATTATAGATTGACCTGGTTTTTTAATATGACATTTTCTAAAAATGATTCCTAGTTAGATCGATTAATAGCCCCCGAAACCCCCTATATACCTACTAAATTTCACGAAAATCGTTGGAGCCGATTCCGAGATTCAAATTATATACAAGAATTGCTCATTTAAAGAGATAAGATATACACATATATATACATATGTCATTGTATTCTTATTCCTATAATAGTTCCAGGTCCAATTTCTCATTAGGATAGACAGGATAGGCGATGTTGATACACAGTTAGATGCAATAGATGATGGTATAGTTAAGCATAAGCAGCCGTACGTTCCCACTGCCGAGACTCACGAGAGAGATATAGGCCATACTCCACCACGCTGGCCAAGAGCAGGTTGGCGGATGACACACATCTTCGGATGTTGTGGTCCTCAAATAATCCACACATAACTTGAAAAACATGTCATTGGCGTAGGGCTTGGATCGAACCAGGGGCCGTCTGATGGAAAAACAGACGTTATTACCACCGAGCCACACTCGCTTGTCATTGTGTACCTAATTTACGTCAATAAATGTTTAATTTTATAATTTTTATTTATTGAGGACGCTATTTTTATCGGGTGACTTTTCTATTTACCATGAGTCATTATTATGGAATAATCAGTGCTAAAATTCTACAGTAGATATGGGTAGATACGGGTGACTTTTCTATTTACCATGAGTCATTATTATGGAATAATGACTCATGGTAAATAGAAAAGTCACCCGTATCTACCCATATCTACTGTAGAATTTTAGCACTGACCGAGTTTTCATGTTTATAGGTAATGAAATCAAACCCCCTGTATAGTGAGCGATACTTGGTCCGTATAGAATAAATAAATAGGTAACAAAACGTAGTTACCGCACGCGTCATTATTCAAGTGCGATTGACAGCCACTTCCCGGGCCCGCAGCGGAGCCCTGCGCCGGCGACCGCGCTCCCGACCCTGTCAATAATACGCCTACTTATTGCACGCGAGCAATCTCAGGGCTTGCCAAGTAGGTTTGATACTCTGACCCACGGCAAAGGTTTAATGTAAATATAATGTAACCTCATTGGACATATCATACGACGATGGTAGAAGATTTATTTTTAGAAAGATTAAGAAGGTATTGCCCGTTTTATAAATAACTACACAAAGTATGTTTTTAAAGTAGTTCTTTTTTTTGTGATAGGTTTGATCGTAGCTGTCCTGAGGTAAAGTAATGTTGTGGTCTAGGTTGGAGCGAGAGAACAGGGATTCCGGCAGTTATCGATATTTTATTAAAAATAAATATTAAAGTTAAAGAAAGCGGTAAGTACTATGTGCTTAATTAATTGTATTAAGAAGATATATTAACAAGAAAAAGTTATATTGGTGACAGTTTCAACTGAATTAATAAATACCTAGAACTTATCTTATTTGATGATTGAAATATGAATATAGGAAAAACAATGTTATTTAAACAATAATCGAGAGAAAAGCTCTAATATTAGACAGCAAACAATCAAGATTATTTAAGCGACACCTAAACATGTATCAAAACCTTTTTTACATTTTTTCCAAGACGTGTGCCATTCGGCAGCGAACAACGGTGGCGAATCGCACAATTCATGAATAAATATAAATTCGTTATTGAGATTCAATGAAAACGTCGAATAAAAAGGCGATTTATCATTTATACGTCGCGCTCATTCAATGGCGATGGTCTTTTATAACTTTTAAATAAACATCGTTTTTGGGATGACGTACAAAATGCGCGGAAAGATTTTTTTCAATGGATGCGTTTTTGGTGGGACAAGGGCAGCTAATGAGTGGAGGACACCCACGCGAACGGTGACTTTGCGTTTCCTTTGTCCTGTGCAGTTGTTTGCACTGTCCTTAGATTAATGCTATTGCTGAATATCTTCTAGTAAACTTCCACCTCCGAAAGCTTTAGGATCAAAAAAGCATATTTCGAAAAAAATTATATTAGTAGTCTTGCGTAAATGATAGGACTGCGGTATACCTATTCAGATTAATTTATTAATTAAGTGTAAGGAATCGTAAGAATTTCCAAAAGACTCGTTTTTTTTTTAAACAACACGCATTAAAAGTTTACAACGTTGTGCTTCTGAAAGTAAGAATTAAATTGAAACAAATCTTACTTGTTTAGTAGGCATAATATTATCTAGAATCGTCTAACGTTTCTATAATTTCAATATTGTTAATTGTTGATTTTATATGTGTTTATTTTGTGACAAATCTACTGCCGCGCGTCAAGCGCTTCGCTCAAATATGTATGGCGCGGCTGAACTCGGTACAACAGTCCGCCGTCCAGCCAAATATATTTTATGTTTCGTTTTAGAGAAGATATTATATAATATGTCTGTTTGATGAAGATTTCTCAGAGCGAACTAACATGTATTATATCTATTTCTTATGAAGTGTCTGAGTTTTGGATCATTTAAATTTCCACTCTTGTGTTAATATTCAACGCATTTGAAGCTGTACATATGTACAATATTTAAATACAAACTGTATGCTTTATATGACTGGCTTAATTTGTCTGACGCCAAAAGTATATATTTAGTCTATGAAAGATTATGTTCATGACACAGAAAAAAAACTCTAAGATCTATGAATGTATGACAGTGGCAAATGCTGAAAATACGTGCTATCTGACATCTGGCATTACAGTTTACCGGAATTTGTCGTGACTTTCAAAAAATCGTTTACATTTATTTTAGTGAATTAATCGCATTTTACTTGATACAGCTGTAAGTAATTCTTGAAATTATGAGCTTTCTGTACTATCTACATAGTTATTCAATACAAACAGTGAAATAACAATGTTTTCTAACCCTATAGGGATGACGCTACAAGATCACAACAAATTGCTCTTTTCTTTTTACATGTAAATTTGATGCTCTTAACTTGCAAACTACGCCAATATAGCTCTCTGTAATGTATGCAGTTTGTTATATCCTCATAGTCGTCCAACAGACTCAATTCCTGTCACATTCAGCCCAACTTGTTCTATTGACAAATTTTTCTCCTAAGTCTATGCTCGCTAAATACTTGCAATCGCCTGTGCAATTGGGCTATAAGTATCTTATTTTTTATTTTACAGTAAAAATGGCAACCTCAGTGGTCAACGCATACTCTGACCCGAGCATGCCAGAGTGGATGAGCGCCCCACACAGCACGGGTACTTCAATCATGGCGTGTGAGTTCAAGGACGGTGTCATCATCGGCGCTGACTCGCGCACAACCACTGGTGCCTACATCGCTAATCGAGTTACGGATAAACTGACCAAGATTACTGACCACATCTACTGCTGTCGATCGGGTTCCGCTGCCGATACGCAAGCTATTGCTGATATTGTAACTTATCATCTGAGTAAGTACACTAGTTAACCCTTTTATATACTTTGAACATATGTACTTCTAATGCCTTATTTTATGTAAATTATTCATGAGAATTTCATTATTTTACTGGAACATCATTTGAAACCGTCTTTTTACTGTTTGTATAAGCATACAAAAATATTATAATATATCACCGTGCATGTCCTGCTGATGGGACATATTGAGTTGCTCATCTTATGTGGATGATTCACAGGCATAAATTTCTATGTATAAATTGTTTAGTTCTGCTATTTATTATTTGAAATTTAATTGGTACATGCAATAGACAAGTCCATATTGTTGCTAGTTATTATAAATTATTTCAATGTAGTGTAATAGTTATGCATCATTATTATAATAAATTATATTGCATTCTATGTTGATTGGAAGACCATTGCCCAGGACAGACAAAAGTAGAGGGACGGTAGGGACCTTTACCCTGCATTGGGCTGATTTATAGGCTTAGAATAGATAGATTCTACATTGGTGGTTAATAAGTACTAACTTCTATAACATTGCATTATGTTTAACAGATTTCCACAAGATGGAGTTAGGAGAGGACCCGCATGTAGAGACTGCAGCATCTATATTCCGTGAGCTGTGCTACAACTACCGAGACCAGCTGATGGCTGGTATCTTGGTAGCTGGTTGGGATAAGAAGAAAGGAGGTAAAATATTTCTAAAATGGATTAGATTGAATCAGATAAAGAGTACATTCAATTGCAAGCCTGCAAAGTTTCTTAGGACTTAGGTATAGAAAACAACACTTTTTTACAATGAATTATTGCAAATAGAACTTAGGTACAGACAAATGTAAATTTAATATTTAGAAATCCCTCAACTGAACTGTGTGGTGATAGCCAGCTTGGATTTAAAATTGATCACATTGTGTATGTACTCTTCTAATCAAAACCTTTTATTTGATGCACTTTTTGTAGCGGTGGCTATCTTTATCCGCTTTTCATCAAACATAGCTAAGAGCTGTCTCACTAAACACCTTGCAAACAATAAAATACAGAATTTAAGTCAGTCCATCAATTTGGGAGCTATGGTGCTACAGACAGGCACACAAACACACACCAACATCAAAGTTGTAACATCCCATTTTTCATCAGGGGATTAAAAACAAAACTAAATGTGCATACATATTAATTTTAAATTCTTTTTCAGGTCAAATCTACTGTGTTCCCATTGGAGGAATGGTCCAACGTCAGGCTGTGTCCATTGGAGGTTCAGGCTCAACCTATGTATATGGTTATGTTGATGCCAACTTCAAGCCTAATATGACTAAGGATGAAGCCGTCAAGTTTGTCACCAACACCCTGACTTTAGCCATGTTGAGAGATGGATCCTCCGGCGGTGTAGTGAGACTGGGTGTCATTACAGAGGCAGGTGTAGAGCGCTCAGTCATCCTCGGTGACAAACTGCCCAAGTTCTATGAAGATTGATTCCTCTGTATTTCGTTTTTAAGATATTTGGTAATAAATATATAAATTAACCTGTTGTTTTTGTGTAACATTTTTTACATAAGCTTCTTCTCTTCTTCTTTACCTTATCCCATTTAGGTGGGGTCGGCACAGCAAACCTTCTTCCACTCTCCTCTATCAGATGTCATCTCCATAATAAGCTGAAGCCTAATAAATAAATATTAGGACACATTTCACACAAGGCTGGTAAGCCCCATACTCAATCATTACTAGTCTGTATTGTGGGTGCTGGCACAACTGATATACTACATAATTATACATACATACATACTTTACATACAAGTTCGTCACAAAGATGTTAGCTGTGCCGGGAATCAAACCCAGGACCCTCTGGTTGGCAGTCTGGTGTGGAAACCCTTATAGCAGAGAGGTCGTCAAATGAGGTTTACATTTGGTATTTATTAATAAAAAAGGATAAATCAATTCATATTCATGTATTCGCATAATAACTATAGTGATATCTCTTATTTTCTAGATTTCGGAACATACACTTATACAATATTAGCAAAACACAAAATGCTTTATATAGAGTAAAGCACATATACATAGTTTTAAAGGTTCACTACTGTTAATTAAAATAACTTTGCTGAATAAATCAAGTCCTTAAAATTGTCTGCAATTAACAAATATGATGCAGCATTACACAAATAGATAGGACAGTTGAAAACCAGAATGAATACATATAACATCTCTTATATACTAGTTTTAACAGGGACTTGTTGAAAGATGTTATGTAATTTTGTTTAGAGACGAAGTTTAACATTATGTTATAACCCCAAGCTCCTCCATGGTATCAAGGTCCCGCATAAGCATCTGTATAGTTTGTTTGGTCTTCGGATAGAACTCTGCTGTTTCATAGTGTTCACCAAACGATGGATCTTGAGATTCCAATTCTAGAAAAAAATAAAATTTGAAATTATCTACAAATTTTTGTTTGTGTAAAGAAATTGTTATAAACATTGTAAACTGTTCATGTAAGGCATCTTAATATTTCCGCGTAGAAAACGGTCGCACTTACATTAATATTAAAAAAAGGAATGAGTACAACAGTTGTGGTGCTTTCCAAGCACCATCTTCAGGGGCGAGTGTTACCGGACCGTCGCCGACGAGATCCGCGCACGCACCGAAACTGGACTCATTCCAACTTTTAATAATAATGTAAGTGTAACCGTTTTCTTCGCGGAAATTGTGATAAAGCCAATTTTATGCTGAAAATATTATAACTAAATAATGAAACTGAACTTGGTCCATGAAGAAATCCAATAAAACATTTCAAGCAACTAAGTGAAGTCTTATCTTCCAATTAATTGAGTAATATGCCTTTTGTTTCAATAATTCTTAAAGATATTTCTTAAAAAACATTTACTGAATTTAAAATTTTTCATTCATTCAATATTTAAGAGCTGGGGATCTTGTCTGTGGAGTTGTTTCCAGGTAGTTCTATCTTCTGCCAAATCCTTGACCTCCCTAAACGACATGACTTTCGCCTTCTCCTTAATTTGGTCTAAATATGATCTTCTAGGTCTTCCTCTTTCTCTCCTGGCTTCTATCTTTCCTTCTATGATATTTTTAATGAAATTGTCATGTTGTATAAGATGGCCTACCATCTTTCCTCTTCTGTTGTCTATTGTATAGAATAGAATAGAATATCTTTATTATCATATTGTTAAATATTTATTGCATTATATAAACATAATCATAACTATCATCAATATGGACTCGTCAGTGGTTTTTTCAATATGGTTCTTGTACTAGGCAGAGTACCTCTTCATTCGTTTTCTTTTCTTCCCAACTTATCCTTTCCATTCTTCTCCAACACCACATTTCAAATGCCTCTACTCTCTGCCTATCTCTTTGGGTTAAAATGTTCAGATAAAGTATAGTTACCTGCGACCTGCGCCTCGATGGAGTCAAGGCGGGTGTCTATGAGCGCATGACAGCGCTGGATGTGCTGCATTAAGCGCTCGCGGCACGCGCTGTTCTCTATGGCCGCTTCTGGCTGTGGGGCGGACATGCGCTGCCAGTCCGCTGACTCTGCAAATTAAACAATAAGTCAATAACAATGTCTCATTGTCAATGTCATCTGCGGGTCTTTAAAAGTAGAGTTAATAATAGGTAATGTGGCGTCTCTGTCGCACTTCTTCTCCCGCTACCAATCAGAGCGCTTGTCCTGAATCGCGCAAACGGTATTTACAGCGCGCGTACGACAGGTTCAAGCTACAAGCATGACCGTCGGACGGCCGTCTCCGGACACAACATCTGAACGGGGAGAAATCCATTTGCTAAATGGAGGCAGACCGTCGTCGCTCCATAGTAACTTCTAGGTAAGCATGCCACATAGTAGACTACAGCGTTACATCAGGCAAGCTGTAGCAACGCAAACCCATTAAGGGGAAAAAAGTGACAATAATTGTTACCTTGCCGGATTGCCAACCAGAGGATACAAGGTTCGATTCCCGAAATAGCCAACATCTTTGTGATGAACTATATTTGTTGGCTGTCTAGTGACAGATGGAAGTAAAGAGTCTTAGTAAAAGAATCTCTTACCCTCGGCACCATTTGGGTACGGAACCATAGAAACAGGATATTTTGAATAGACATACCTTGCACGGATTTGGCGAGTCGTTCGAGCTCAGAAGTGGTGATGGGCAGGTCCAGAGAAGCGCCGCCTGGACTCGACAGCAGCCCGCTTAGTAGAGCCTGCGAGCCCAGCTGGATCTCACGGTGGGATGACCTACAAACATAAAACAAAACAAGTTAAATCATGGTCCTTAGAAAAAAGTTGTTGGATGTATATGGTGGTAAGGTGGTACACAATTGAAATAAGTTGCCTGAGGAAGTAGTCAGTGCTACATCAGTGAACAGCTTTAAAAACCGGCTTGATAGCTGGTTGCAGAAAACAAAAAAAAACTCTTGCTAATCTGTGATCAGTGCACGAGTGAAATTTAAACATTGACATTAAACAGTGGACATTTTGTGAACTATAAATGAATAATGAAGAATGAATAAATTTTCAATTCAGTGTGAGTATGCGCACATAAGCAAAATGCTGCTTGCCTATTAATGAAAAAAAATATAGAAACGAAAACTTATATTTAAAAAACGTTATAAGTATATTTTTTTTGTATAGTACACATTTCACACTGGGCTGGTTAGCCCCGTACTAAATCTTTTCTAATATGTGTTATGGTTTCTACACAACTGATATACTACATATACATACATAAATACTTTATATTGATAGATATTTAACACCCAGACCAACAGCTTACAAATTTAATTCAACACAAAGGATGCTGGCTATGAGGGGGGGAAACGAAAAGATGATGATGCTGTTAAACAAACCTATCAGACTCGGGGTCATCAGAGGGTGGAGTCCTAAGATCCATGGCATCCTCCGCCACAGGGTGGTTCTCCTTGTCCATGCCGTTGATCATGATGTTCAGATCGCTGTAGTCAGAGTTCAGCTTCTCCTGAGTGTATGTGATCTCAGCTTGCTCCCAGTCCTTGGCCCACAGATATAGTTTTGGATGGTCCTTTTTGCTGTAAATTTATAAATGGTCAAATTATTTTTAGTTCAAAGAAGAAGAGGGTGAAAAGAACACAGATACTTGATATCTATACCAATATATAAAGAGGAAAAGTTAGATTGTTTGTTTGTTTGTTTGACGCGAATAGACTCCGAAACTACTGGACCGATTTGAAAAATAGTTTCACTGTTGGGAAGATACATTATCCCTGAGTAAAATAGGCTATATTTTATTTCTCTTTACAACTTAGTTTATTTTATCGCCCGCGCGAAGCCGAGGGACGACTACGCTAGTTCTTCAATAA
Organism: Mellilla xanthometata; assembly: GCA_035578125.1. Lineage (NCBI taxonomy): Eukaryota > Metazoa > Arthropoda > Insecta > Lepidoptera > Geometridae > Mellilla > Mellilla xanthometata. The sequence goes on from JAPUBQ010000020.1 coordinate 4,811,784, forward strand.
CACTAGAAGTAAACAAGATAATGAACCCACGTAGCAACATAGAACTTGACTCGAAGAGCGTGCAGAGAATCCTCTATCCTGAGCAAGTTGCCGGTCAGCTCGTGCGAGCGGCGCAGCGAGTCGCAAGGCTTCGCACCCGGTAGCAAGCCCTCGTACATGCGGTCCTGGTCGTGTAGGAAGCGCTTCGAGCGCCGCCCGCGCCGGGGGTTCAGGCAAATACTGCAAGTGTACTTCTCTGGTACCTGGAAGTGTAAACAATTTCAGCCTTTATTACAATTATAGCCTTTTTTCGTGAGGTAAATGCATTTTCGCATCCCCGCCACAGCCCTGGGGGGTTCGCCCAGGCTACCTGGGCGAACCCGCCTCAGGAAGGGGAATGATAGCCTGTGTTATCTTGTGGAACAAATTAATCAACTAACTACACATCAAACTAGAAATCTTCATCGTATGAGCTATGTGGCCAAGCTCGCAACGAGAGTTTTCAAGCCATTAATGCCACGATGCCTCTGACTTGGCTTAACGACTGCTTGTACTAAGGCTAGCAGCCAGTACCCAAAATTTAACGTGCCATCTGACGCACTGTAACACAGTGACAGTTGATGATGATGATTTTGTCATCTATTTACAATGGATTTCCGCAAAGTAACGCCTGAGTCAATAAGATGATGATGATGATGATGATGAGTCAAGTGATGAGTTACCTCGCACTCGCGCTGTATGTTGTGGCAGAGCGCGTGCTGCCAGCACAGACACAGCTCGCACTGCACCATGAGCCCGTCCTCCTCGCGCACGCCGCAGTGACAGTTGATGATCTCCTCACGCTTCATGTGCACTATCTTGACGCGCTCGCCCGCTGGAGTGGAAAAAATATTCCAAGTCAAGTAACTGCTTCTCATAATTATAGGCAGCGTTTCCTTTCCCATTTACAGATTTTGACCTCTATAATATCGCGCCATTAGCTAAATTTATTGCGACTAGATAAAGATATCACTTATTACCAACTCTAGCAATATCTTATGAGCAACTATGAATTTAATCTATACTGATGTAATCTGCGGCTAGGTGCAAAATCAAGTTGTAGGCAATTTGTGGCAAGACAATGTCAGAATAACCGAAGCTAGTCTCTAATACACTTACGAAATATGCTGAGACATTATCTTTATTGAACACTGTCAAAATTCTTGACAGAAACACAGAAGGGCTAGTACATGTTTTTACGAATGTGAAATACTACAATATACTCTCCGTTTGTTAGTCCATAGATAAACGGTATAAGTCAATCTAATTAGTTCTGCCCAATATTTTACATGATGAAATCATTTGTTTACGTACAGACACTAAAACAAAACGAATATAATATGTAGTTTTACACATATGAAAAAAATATGGTAGCCTTACTAATTCTAATTCTATGGTGGTCAGACATACATGCACTGACAACCCGCCCGTTTAGTGCATTTCCCCTATCATCCTACCCAAGCCATCTGCTCTACTGTTAAGTACTTCTCTCTTACTTGACACACCAAATTGACTTACTTTCAGTATAAGTGTACAAATTGGCATCCTTCTGATCATCCGACCCTGACGACATTGGAGGCAACTTGCTATCCGCCAACTTCGTATCCGGACTTCCCGAGCGAGGGAAACTCGACCTTGTGTCCAACTCATCAGAGTTCATCGCAAACCATTCTTCGTCTTCACTTATAGTCTTCGAAAACGATGCAAATGACTTCTTCTTATCGCCCTTCTTTTTCTTTTCCACGGGCTTCGTAACAGTGTGAGTAGATATCGCAGTTTCAAAGTCTAACGGCTGTTGCAGTGCAGGTATTTCTACTACAGGCTCCAACTTTTCATCAAACGCCTCGTCGTTTATGGCGTCAGAAATTCTTTGGTCGGTGTCCAATCTTCTTACAGGCAAGAGAACCTTGGGTCGTTTCACAGGCTTGTGGATCAAAGCTTGGCGGAGCTTCGGCGAGTCTTGACTTCTGGGTATCTTGGGCATAACATTCTCCTCGCTTCTTCCCGGTGTTGCTGGTTTCTCCATGGGCATTTCAAAATCGATTGCAGCCCTAGGTTCTTCTCGCTTCGGTGGCTTATTTATTTTGACTTTGATGCCTTTTTTATCAAGTTGTGGTTCCATTTCGTTAGGCAGAACTCGTTGTCTGGCGTAGGCCAAGTCTAGCACTTTAGGCGTGGCGCCCATCTTCGCTGTGAGCTCTCTGTGGTAGTGCTTTATGTGCATTTGTAGAAGGGTCTTGGTTCGAAAGTTTTTGTAACAACCTTCTGCTGGGCAGCGAAGCAGGTTCTCGATGATTTGAACTTTTAGGGAGCCCACATATACTGAAAAAAAAAGAAACATTTTAGTAAGTCTATATGGGTAGGACAAAAAATTGTAGGCCTAACACTGGTTAACACCCAAAGCAGGTTCATTGACGTTATGATTTTATTGAGTGGAGTTAAGTAAAAATGAGGAATTATCGTACCATATCCATCCTCAAGTGGCATCAAAGGTGCTTCAAATGTGCCTTCAGTTTCTCCTTGACCTTCAGCTGATCCTTCGCCTACAAGCTGCGCTTTGTACTGAAAAGATATAAATATATTTTACACTACACTCTAAGCTAAATTAATTATTTTGAAGCGATGACGGGCGTAGTCAAGCTTGCGGCCGCCTCACGTCCCGAAGGTCGAGAGTTGGATCCCCGCCACTCAAGCTTTCGCCGAAGGAAATTATCGTGAGTTAACTTGTCATTAAACCAGTGAACATTTAAAAATGAGAAACAGACTCCTTATGTAAATAGAGAACACTCACAGTATGCAATCCTTTTTGCAACTTCAGCTTGATAGGCCTCCGGTTCTTGTCTTTCCGCATCTTGAGAACACGTTTCTTCTCTTTGAGCATTCTCTTCTTGTCGGAGCTGTAGTTCTTCCTCTTGATGAGCGGGGAGAAGGTGCACGATGTGTCAGCGGGGAGGATCGTCTCCGGACCCTCCGCGATGCCGTCTGACAAAATATTGTATTTTTTATTATTATTAGGACACATTTCAGAAGGAGGTTAAAAATACTGCACAAAAATACCTAAAAAGAATTCGCTTCTGGAGATCCAAGAGCTGGCAGCTATTTCTTACAAAGACTAAGTTTAGCTGTTCAACGGGGTAATGCTGCCAGCATCTTGGGAACTCTGCCCCGCAGCGACAGCCTGGATGGTGAGCTTACTCTAATTTAAATTGTATTGTTTAAGTTTGTAAATAATATTTTAATTGATAATTTCTGTAAAAGAATCCTACAACATCCAAATGAAGAGTTTAAAGAACTGACCAGAAGAGGGTTTCCGGGGAGACTAAAAAGGAAGATGTCACAAGACTTACTGAATAATAAGAAGGATGCGTCGCTGGGCACATACCTCAACAGTCAATAATGCCACAAATGAAGCTTATTGTCTCTATGGACAGATTGCTCATAGCGAAGGATAACAAAAAAAAAAGACACATTTCACACACAGCTCGTTAACCCCACACCGAACCATTTCTAGTTTGTTTTATGGTTGCTAACACAACTGATATACTACATATATGTACATACATATTTTATATAAATACACATTCAACACCCAGACCCACAGCCAACAAATTTTGTTAAGCACAAAGATGTTGGCCGTGCTGGGAATCGAACCCGAAACCTTCTGATTGGCAGACAGGCATGGCAACCACTACGCCAACGAGGTCGTCAGACTTTGCAAGGTTACTAAGACTTAAAAGTTTTCATTTATAAAAGGGTTAAGTTCTTAATGCTAACTTGTGAGTATAGCAGTGTACGAGAGCCGTGGGTAAGGACTGGGGTTTAAAACCCAAATTAAGTCACTGGCTGTACACTGTAATAGTGAGACCAATTCTAACGTATGGTAGCATAGTGTGGTGGCCCAGAACGAATCTTATAACCACCATCACTAAACTACAGAAGCTCCAGAGGCTGGCGTGCTCCATGATAACAGGATGCAATAAATCAACACCCTCAGCCGCCCTGGATATGATACTCGGATTGACGCCTCTGCATTTGCACATACAGCAAGAAGCAATGGCCGCAGCCCTAAGAATTAAATCAACAAACCAATGGAAAGGCGTGGGATCTTGTAAAAACCACAGCAGAATTCTAGAAAAAGCAATATCGATAGTTCCTAACTCTGTTCGAGAAACCGACAAGATAGCTAAAACATACTTGGATGGCAAAAGATACTCTCTACAGATGGAGGAGATAAAGCTTCAGAACGCAACGGCGACTGCTGTCGCTGTTGACGAGGTTTACATTGTCTTTTGTAACGGTGCAAAAAACAACAATGGAGCAGGTTGTGGATATTACTCACCAGAATTAGGGATTGAGGATTCCATGTCACTGCCCAAAACGACAACAGCATTTCAAACTGAAGCAATGGGTTTACTATTAGCGGCGAGAACAGTGCTGCTAAGAAATTCTGTTGAACATTTGAGTAAAAATATCAAGCTAAATTTCATAACTGACAGTGCTGCAACGATCTACGCACTCAAAAAACCGATAACCAGATCACAAGTCATAAAAGAATGTCATTTGACTCTACAAAAACTGGCAGAGATCTATGACGTTACAGTAACTTGGACCAAGAGTCATAGCACTTGTCAAGGTGACAGTAAAGCAGATCTGCTTGCAAAAGAAGGAGCAAAGAAACAAACGATATGCGCTGACATAGCTGATCTCTGCAAGCCGACAGCTATGGAAGCTAGAAATACACTACGAGCACACGCAGAGCGAGAACATCAAAATCTACGGAACAAAAGAACTGATTGTAAAAACTCAAGACTCTTCTTACCCAAATTAAACAAAAAAGTAACAAATAATTTACTAAAACTCACAAGAGGCGATCTGCGTATAATGGTCGGCATCATTACCGGCCACTGTGATCTTAACTACCACCAACATAAAATAGGGGCGACGGACAGCCCTCTATGTCGAGGCTGTCTGGAGGAAAATGAAACGGTAGAACACGTGCTACTGCATTGTAAGGCAACCAAACAAACCAGAGGGAGTTACGGCCTGATGATAGCAGCTCAAGATGAAAGTTCGCCTCCCAGTGCTAATCTTCAGACAAACAGACCATCTGACGCAACAGTGGTGGAACAGGTATGCCAGCGACCCAGGGCTGTGCTCCGTTACTTCAAGGAGCTCGGTTGGCTTGGGTAGGCTGGTAAGGGGGGAATGCACAATACGCCCCTAGCGGGATGTCAGTGCAGGTCTCATCACCCCCACTTCAAATTAGAATTAGAATTAGAATTGTGAGTATATTACTTTTCTTATACATGTACCTATGCACGCTTTAGTAATAGCAGTGCAACTACTGACTTAAAGATTAGATAACATAAGAGCTTTGCGTACCTGGCGTATTAACAATCCAGCCCATTCGCCTTGAAATCTTGAGATGCACGCCGAAGTCCATAAGCGCGTGTTCATAATCCCTCTTGAAGGCCTGGTCGGTGACAGACTCCAGATAATGACGCATGTCCGTCTTCGTATGAAAGCGCTTGTTACCCATTGTGTCCGGCCTGCAAAAGAAAGGAAACCGACACGTTTGAGGACCACAATATCAGAAGACGTGTGTCATCGGCTAACCCGCACTTGACCAGCATGGTGGATTATGACTTATATCTCTCTCCTCGTGAGAGAAGGCCCCCAAGTCCCAGCAGCGGGCTGCTTACGCTATTATTCTATACTATACAATCTATCTATTATGCTTTTCTATACTATCATTATATGCCCACGCTGTATGTCAATGTGAAGTTTTGTGTAGGTATAATTTATCTTTATTAAGTATTTATAAAGGTTACTTCTTTTGTTTATTTAATATTTGTTTTTTTTTTAAGTTTGCACACCAATGATTAAATCCATCCAAAGGTTGCCTGGCAGAAATCGCCTTAGGCGATAAGGCCGCCTAATGTACTAACTCTGTTTTTTTTCTTGTTATGTAACTATTTTTTTTTATTTGGTGTGCAATAAAGTCATATTGTATTGTATAGTAAATAACTAATAAATAAATATTAGGTCACATTTCACACACGGCTGGTTAACCCCATACTGAACAATTCTAGTTCGTATTATGGTTGCTAACACAACTGATATACTACATATACATACATACATACATATTTTATATAGATACATATTTAACACCCAGACCCACAGCCAACGAAATTAGGTTAAGTACAAAGATGTTGGCCGGGCCAGGAATGAAACCCGGAACCTTCTGACTTGGCAGTCCAGCATGGTAACCATTACGCCAACGAGGTCGTTTTAGTATACATATAGTATACGTATTGTATACATACCCGACAAGCACCACATCCCACTTGCCAGCAGAGTTGCCTCCGCTCCGACGCACCATGTGCTTCGTCCAGCCAGCCGGCAGCCGCTTGTCTTCCACCTACAACCACATAGTTATCTAGATACCAATGCCTGTTAGGATTTAGAAAAGGTGTCCATAAAACTTCACAAAAAATTATGACGCCTATAAGATTTTTAAATAGAAGACAAAATTAAATATTTAGTGTACTTCCGTTGTGATAATCACAGCAGATTATCACAGCGGAAGTACACTAAATATTTAATTTTGTCTTCTATTTACAATGGATTTCCGCAAAGTAACGCCTGAGTCAATAAGTTATAAGATTTTTGTTCCCAGGCAGAAATTAAATGTTTTCATGAACATTAATTAATATTTGGCCAGAGGGAATATTGTTTCACCGTTTTATTGAATTTGACAGATATACTACAAAATTAGTTTAAAAGTGCTTTTTTTTTGTTTTCATATTAATTTAAATGTGGGTGATATTTATTTTGAGCATCAACATTTTCATAAGTATTTTTTATTTTTATTTGTTTTATTAATACTACGGTCATTTCTAATTTTTGTTTATATTATATGGACATTTGAAGGTCTGAAATAAATTATTTGATTTGATTTGATTAGAGTAATTAAAAGTTTTAGTTAATTATTTTAGATTGTATAGCACTGCAAGTACAATCTCTTGTTTTATTTCCATTGACAAATTGCAATAGTATCAGTTTTATTATCAGAGTCAGTTATTCCAGACAAGTCATGCTCCACCTTTGGCCAGAGCATCACAAACTTATGTAACTATGCGCGCTGCTGGTCAAATACCTAGGGCTGAACTGTGTAAAATAATCATTAAGATAACTGTGAGATCTCTTGATTTATCGACAAGTAATTAGCGTAAATTTAAACAGGGATGGATACGAGATGCCTAGGATAGGGTCGCGTGGCGTTCCTTGGGGGCAGGCGCGCAGACGGGCTAATGATGATAATGATGATAGAGATGGCAGCCACAGGCTGTGTGTTCACCATCCAGTGAGATGTCATGTGATACCTCCACGGGCGGTGTGTTCACCACTCAGTGAGATGTCATGTGATACCTCCACGGACTGAGTGTTCACCATCCAGTGAGATGTCATGTGATACCTCCACGGGCTGTGTGTTCACCATCCAGTGAGATGTCATGTGATACCTCCACGGGCGGTGTGTTCACCACTCAGTGAGATGTCATGTGATACCTCCACGGACTGAGTGTTCACCATCCAGTGAGATGTCATGTGATACCTCCACGGACTGAGTGTTCACCATCCAGTGAGATGTCATGTGATACCTCCACGGAATGAGTGTTCACCATCCAGTGAGATGTCATGTGATACCTCCACGGGCTGTGTGTTCACCACTCAGTGAGATGTCATGTGATACCTCCACGGACTGAGTGTTCACCATCCAGTGAGATGTCATGTGATACCTCCACGGACTGAGTGTTCACCATCCAGTGAGATGTCATGTGATACCTCCACGGGCTGTGTGTTCACCATCCAGTGAGATGTCATGTGATACCTCCACGGGCTGTGTGTTCACCATCCAGTGAGATGTCATGTGATACCTCCACGGGCTGTGTGTTCACCACTCAGTGAGATGTCATGTGATACCTCCACGGGCTGTGTGTTCACCACTCAGTGAGATGTCATGTGATACCTCCACGGGCTGTGTGTTCACCACTCAGTGAGATGTCATGTGATACCTCCACGGGCTGTGTGTTCACCACTCAGTGAGATGTCATGTGATACCTCCACGGGCTGTGTGTTCACCACTCAGTGAGATGTCATGTGATACCTCCACAGGCTGTGTGTTCACCATCCAGTGAGATGTCATGTGATACCTCCACGGGCTGTGTGTTCACCACTCAGTGAGATGTCATGTGATACCTCCACGGGCTGTGTGTTCACCACTCAGTGAGATGTCATGTGATACCTCCACGGGCTGTGTGTTCACCACTCAGTGAGATGTCATGTGATACCTCCACGGGCTGTGTGTTCACCACTCAGTGAGATGTCATGTGATACCTCCACGGGCTGTGTGTTCACCACTCAGTGAGATGTCATGTGATACCTCCACGGGCTGTGTGTTCACCACTCAGTGAGATGTCATGTGATACCTCCACGGGCTGTGTGTTCACCACTCAGTGAGATGTCATGTGATACCTCCACGGGCTGTGTGTTCACCACTCAGTGAGATGTCATGTGATACCTCCACGGGCTGTGTGTTCACCATCCAGTGAGATGTCATGTGATACCTCCACGGGCGGTGTGTTCACCACTCAGTGAGATGTCATGTGATACCTCCACGGGCGGTGTGTTCACCACTCAGTGAGATGTCATGTGATACCTCCACGGGCTGTGTGTTCACCACTCAGTGAGATGTCATGTGATACTTCCACGGGCTGTGTGTTCACCACTCAGTGAGATGTCATGTGATACCTCCACGGGCTGTGTGTTCACCACTCAGTGAGATGTCATGTGATACCTCCACGGGCTGTGTGTTCACCACTCAGTGAGATGTCATGTGATACCTCCACGGGCTGTGTGTTCACCACTCAGTGAGATGTCATGTGATACCTCCACGGGCTGTGTGTTCACCACTCAGTGAGATGTCATGTGATACCTCCACGGGCTGTGTGTTCACCACTCAGTGAGATGTCATGTGATACCTCCACAGGCTGTGTGTTCACCATCCAGTGAGATGTCATGTGATACCTCCACGGGCTGTGTGTTCACCACTCAGTGAGATGTCATGTGATACCTCCACGGGCTGTGTGTTCACCACTCAGTGAGATGTCATGTGATACCTCCACGGGCTGTGTGTTCACCACTCAGTGAGATGTCATGTGATACCTCCACGGGCTGTGTGTTCACCACTCAGTGAGATGTCATGTGATACCTCCACGGGCTGTGTGTTCACCACTCAGTGAGATGTCATGTGATACCTCCACGGGCTGTGTGTTCACCACTCAGTGAGATGTCATGTGATACCTCCACGGGCTGTGTGTTCACCACTCAGTGAGATGTCATGTGATACCTCCACGGGCTGTGTGTTCACCACTCAGTGAGATGTCATGTGATACCTCCACGGGCTGTGTGTTCACCATCCAGTGAGATGTCATGTGATACCTCCACGGGCGGTGTGTTCACCACTCAGTGAGATGTCATGTGATACCTCCACGGGCGGTGTGTTCACCACTCAGTGAGATGTCATGTGATACCTCCACGGGCTGTGTGTTCACCACTCAGTGAGATGTCATGTGATACTTCCACGGGCTGTGTGTTCACCACTCAGTGAGATGTCATGTGATACCTCCACGGGCTGTGTGTTCACCACTCAGTGAGATGTCATGTGATACCTCCACGGGCTGTGTGTTCACCACTCAGTGAGATGTCATGTGATACCTCCACGGGCTGTGTGTTCACCATCCAGTGAGATGTCATGTGATACCTCCACGGGCGGTGTGTTCACCACTCAGTGAGATGTCATGTGATACCTCCACGGGCGGTGTGTTCACCACTTAGTGAGATGTCATGTGATACCTCCACGGGCTGTGTGTTCACCACTCAGTGAGATGTCATGTGATACCTCCACGGGCTGTGTGTTCACCACTCAGTGAGATGTCATGTGATACCTCCACGGGCTGTGTGTTCACCACTCAGTGAGATGTCATGTGATACCTCCACAGGCTGTGTGTTCACCATCCAGTGAGATGTCATGTGATACCTCCACGGGCTGTGTGTTCACCACTCAGTGAGATGTCATGTGATACCTCCACGGGCTGTGTGTTCACCACTCAGTGAGATGTCATGTGATACCTCCACGGGCTGTGTGTTCACCACTCAGTGAGATGTCATGTGATACCTCCACGGGCTGTGTGTTCACCACTCAGTGAGATGTCATGTGATACCTCCACGGGCTGTGTGTTCACCACTCAGTGAGATGTCATGTGATACCTCCACGGGCTGTGTGTTCACCACTCAGTGAGATGTCATGTGATACCTCCACGGAATGAGTGTTCACCATCCAGTGAGATGTCATGTGATACCTCCACGGGCTGTGTGTTAACCACTCAGTGAGATGTCATGTGATACCTCCACGGGCTGTGTGTTCACCATCCAGTGAGATGTCATGTGATACCTCCACGGGCGGTGTGTTCACCACTCAGTGAGATGTCATGTGATACCTCCACGGGCGGTGTGTTCACCACTCAGTGAGATGTCATGTGATACCTCCACGGGCTGTGTGTTCACCACTCAGTGAGATGTCATGTGATACCTCCACGGGCTGTGTGTTCATCACTCAGTGAGATGTCATGTGATACCTCCACGGGCTGTGTGTTCACCACTCAGTGAGATGTCATGTGATACCTCCACGGGCTGTGTGTTCACCACTCAGTGAGATGTCATGTGATACCTCCACGGGCTGTGTGTTCACCATCCAGTGAGATGTCATGTGATACCTCCACGGGCGGTGTGTTCACCACTCAGTGAGATGTCATGTGATACCTCCACGGGCGGTGTGTTCACCACTCAGTGAGATGTCATGTGATACCTCCACGGGCTGTGTGTTCACCATCCAGTGAGATGTCATGTGATACCTCCACGGGCGGTGTGTTCACCACTCAGTGAGATGTCATGTGATACCTCCACGGGCGGTGTGTTCACCACTCAGTGAGATGTCATGTGATACCTCCACGGGCTGTGTGTTCACCACTCAGTGAGATGTCATGTGATACCTCCACGGGCTGTGTGTTCACCACTCAGTGAGATGTCATGTGATACCTCCACGGGCTGTGTGTTCACCACTCAGTGAGATGTCATGTGATACCTCCACGGGCTGTGTGTTCACCATCCAGTGAGATGTCATGTGATACTTCCACTGACTGTGTGTTCACTATTCAGTGAGATATCATGTGTTACCTGCACGCTCCGCCGAGGCAGCGTAGGCTTGCCGTCGTGTGGGTGCGGCTCGCCCTGCAGCTCGCTGACTCGTCCCACGGGCTGCCCGTTCACCCAGCGGCAACACCACTCGCCGGCGAACAGGAAGCTCTCGGGTAGAGGAGCGCTCTCCGCGCTCTGCAATAGAGAGGGTAGAATGGGAGTGAATAAATGGGTATATTAGCTAGAAGGCAAAAGCAAAATCATAAGGACAGATAAGAAGACTGAGTTTAGTGGAAACTTTCCAGTTGCATTTTTCCAAACTTCCGTTTTTACTTAGCCTAGAAGATATTGTTATACCATAACACCATGACATGTACATACATATTAAGGCGATGATAAGGGAAAAATCTTGTATGAACAGTATTTTCGATATAAATCGTAAGTGGTAAAAAATTTCGTAAAAATAGCTTAAAGGCCGTCTAAAGAACCACTTTAAAAATATTAATACTTACTTTGGTACCAATCAAACTTATGAATAAGAAATAAAACTATAATATTATAAGGACTGGCATGGACAGTTAACTGTGAGTTGTCGCAGAGTTAACTCCGAGCGCTAGTCCGAGCGAAAAGTGCGATTAGAGTCTACGAGTGTAAACCTCTGGCGAGAAACAAAGACTTTTCGACGACTTGGAAAACCAGTCCCGTGCCAGCGTGGAGATTCCGTTGTAAATAAAGTGAAGTTATCCATGTAACATTTTAGTCATATAACCAAACCTTTATCCCAGTGTGCCCCATCCAGCTTGTAATAATATGCATAAACAGAAATAAAGAATGTAATTAAGTATAATTATAAGCATATGCAAAAGCAGCCCACTATACATTCCCACTGCTGGGACTCGGGCCTTCTCTCACTAAGAGAGATATAGGCCATAATCCAACACGCTGGCCAAGTGCGGGTTGGTGGAGTATATAATGTAGCTAATCTAAATTTCTTAATTTTTGGCGTTAGCTACCTGGTTGAATTCAACTGCATCTGATCAATAGGAACTTGTCAGTGTGAATGTTACAAACTGTGTCATACCTGCGCGAACTCCTGCGACATCATATGCTGGCGCATCGCTTCGAACTGTTTCTTCATTTCCTCCAACTCACTCTTCACTTTCTCCACCTGTTTCTTCACCTTTTTCTCCTGTAAAAGTCTTAATTTTTTACCCTTCTTTACTTTGGAAGGATCTTTCTTTGATTTGTGCTCTTTATTTTCCGATTTAGGTATTTTAGCAGGTATTGTCTCAGAACTGGGTTCTCCAATGTTCATAGATGCTGCCACTTCAGCTAAAGTATTCTTTAAATCTTCCGGTTCAACTTCCAGTTTCAATTTTGGACTGTTTAAGTCTTTAGGTGTTTCTACATCATTAATTGGTGTTGACATCCTTTCCACTTTCGGACTCTTTAATTTCTCTACATCTATGATACCACCTTCTAGTTTTATGATAACTTCTTTTATTTTATCTATAACTTCTTCATGTTGGTTTGAGTCTGGTTTTTCAAAGTTTTCCAATGTTACCTCTTCATCCAAAACCTATATTTTTACAAATTTTATATGTATAAGAAAAAATACTGTACTAAAAGTACTTAAACTACATTATTCTAGTAAAAGCAACATATTACTACAGATACTGCAAGGAAACAAGTTAACAACTGAATTCATTTTAGAAGAAATACAGAGAAGTAACTATATTGAGTAAGTAAGTAAGTACCTACTACTACTTAAGTTTCGACTACTTCATATACTATACATGGTAACAAAATAGTGTAGTCAAGTTATTCAGCACTTGTATTCTATATATGGATTTACATACCTACATATTTTTTACACTGTTATATCCATTTATCTATTCACCTAATGAATACCTAAGCTTTACAGCTAAATTCAAAGTATTTTACTGGAACTTACTGGATCACTTTCAGATTTTGGTTCCTCGGTTTCGTCATCATCCATTGTAGCATCAGTAGGATCAACGATACATCCCTCAGGGTCAACAACTACCTCCATATCATAATCATCTTTGCCTTCCTGTTTAATACCATCGCTTGAGATTGTTTCCTCGCTTGTTTGTTTAGGTGTCTCAGAATCGCTGTATATCTCGAGTTTCATATTTACCATTTGTTTAGGACTCCCAATTATTGATGCTACCGCATCTGCAAATCGTTTAAAAGAAATTGTTATAACCATGGTTTGTTTCCATAACACTAGTTGACTAATACCTACTTCTCCAAACGGTAGAATTCGCGAAAACATTTTGTTGGAAAATTGTTCGACCTAACACTAAACTTTACAACTCCATATCTGAGACCTGAAGTGGCAAATAATGTTCCATACTAACTAACATAAACCATGTCAAAATCAAGAATGTAATAATTTGATCATTACCAAAATCGAATGCATAATAAAAGTAAATAAATTACTAGATATGGGCCGACTACAATTTTGCCCCACAAGCTGATTCTAAAACTCTGATGGATCATAGTAATTTTTCATTAAATATTTATGATACAGTATAAGCTGGTAAACTAGTCAGACCAGACGGCTTTACCGAGTAGTTGCGAAATGTCGCCACTTATCAGTATATTACAATAGTGTACCAACCTGGAATTTCAGATTTGAAATCTTTCTTGACCACTTTAGCTTTCGGAGTAACATTCTTTCGCAAAATCTTCGGCCTTTTAGCGGATGGTGGTCTAGGTGATACAGATTTCGTGTTCACTGATGGTTTCGGGGTACCTAATGGTTTTGGGGTACCTAATAGTTTCGGAGTAGTCTTTGGGGTACCTAATGGTTTCGGAGTAGTCTTCGGGGTAGCCGTTTGTTTTGGAGTAGTGACTGGTTTTGAGGTAGTCACTGCTTTTGGAGTAGATACTGGTTTTGGAGTTGCAATTGGCTTTGGGGTAGCCACTGCTTTTGGAGTACCCATTGGTTTTGGGGTTGCCTCAGATTTGGGGGTAACCACAGGTTTAAGACTACCTTCACCTTCAGGTTTCTTCTTCATTTTCTTTTGACCAATGTTAAATATTTCTTTAATGTTTAGTTTACGTTTTCTTTCACGGCGTTCGCTTTTTGAGCCGAGGTAGTCTCGAGTGGGGTCAAACAGGTGCTTGTGGAAAGGTGGCAAGGCTGGGGGTACGGCATCTGGACTACCTATAAAACAATAAAATATTGCAATTAATAAATACAGATATATTACATAGTATACGCAGCCCACTATACATGTCCACTGTTGGGACTCGGAGTCCTCCCCCACCAGGATAGTCATAGGCTACAACCCACCACTACCTAGGTGTGTGTTAGTGGATAAAGAAAAATTAAAAAGTAAATGTCCTCTTGCTTGTATAACCTTTTTTTTACGTGATGAAATGCATTTACGCATCTCCCGCAGCAAGCCTAGGGGAGGTGGGCGGGGTATGTTGGGCTCGAGAGCCAGAGCGGCCATCACTATTGACTAAAACCTCATGGTTACCCACAGCCAAGGCCACTGTCCGCAGTCCGAGCGGACCCACCTCAATGCTTGCAATTTTCAAATGTTTTGTTTATTAAATCGAGTTATACATAGAATAGAAAGTAAACGTTGTTGAGACAATAAAATATTACACTAGCTGGTAAAAACAAATTATGTTAAAAACCATTAAAAACATCAGAAACATATCAAGATTCTGATGTGAATCATATAGCAGTTCCATTAGCAGTAACTGGTCCCATAAAAAGTATAGCACCAGAAATATAAGATACACTTTGTCAATAACCCTTTTGAATAAATTATTTCTTTCTCATTCACATCCACCTTCTGTGGTGGAATTGAATGTGCTAGATTTTATATGTTAAACCATGCATCAGTGAAAGAATACCACAAATCCCACATAATCTGGTTTACCCTTTGTAATCAGATATTTTGCTGAAGATTATTAAATAAATAAAGTTATTTCATAACACTAAATACCCTCTAATAGTGTAGTTTCTAAACACCAATTCAAGGAGAAATAAATGTATATAGGAATGAAATAAATTGTAATTATATTAGAAGCCAAGGATGTAAAGCCACTAAAAATAAGGTACAAGAGTATTAAACAATATAAATAAATATTAATTAATTACTAAATACAAGGACATGTTTCACACACAGCTGGTTTAGACCCATACTTAGAACATTTCTAGTTTTTATTATAGTTGTTTACACAACTGATATACTACATATACATACATAAATACTTTATTACATAGGTATTTAAAATCCAGACTGAATGCCAAAAAATTTAGTTCATTACAAAGATGTTGGGCGTACCATGAATCAAACCCGGGGCCTTCTAGTTAGCAATCTGTCATGGTAACCATAAAGCCAATGAGGTGGTCTAAGAAATAAGTTATACCTGTAACTGCAGGCGAAGGAGATGGTGACCCAGCTGTTGCTTGCAATGAGGTGTCCACTGTCAAATCTGATTTCATCTTGTGGAGCCGAACCAATGAGCATGTCCAATGAAAGCCATCATCAAATATCACTTCAAAGTTACCTGTAAACAAGTAATGCACATATTGTTTATTCATTTGAGTACAAATACAAATCATTTATTGATAACACCAAAGTTACAAGTCAAAATAAAGCATAAACATCTCTTGGCTTCAAAACCTAGAGCACCGACGCAAGGTTGCTAGTTTGTCAGTCTTTTATCAGATACATTTCGGGAAGTATGCTCTGGAACTTCATAATTTGATTCCACCATCTCCGTTCTACTACAGAACAAGCAGAGAGTCAGTGAATAGACACAGTTACAGAGTTGAGATTCCAAACTTTCGTACAAAACGCTTTGCATCGACATTTATTGTGAGGACTGCGAAGCTTTGGAACTCACTTCCTGAGTCTCTGTTTCCTGAGAGGTATCTTCCGGTGGTCTCCAAAAGTAGAGTTAATATGTATCTTCTAGATAAGCGTGCAGCACAACTTAACATCAGGCTATATGTAGTCAAATGCAAACCTATCAAGGATAAAAAAGAACACTGTAGACTGCAGCACAACTTAACATCAGGCTATATGTAGTCAAATGCAAACCTATCAAGGATAAAAAAAAAGTGCTGGTGTCACTCAGAACCTTTATCACAAAGAGAGTGAGATATAGACCATAGCAATGACAAACATCTTCAGATTATGTTGACTATGGAGCATGTGGGTTCTAATTCTAATTTGAAGTGGGTTCAGAACTGCACTGACATCCCGATAGGGGCATATTGAGCACATTTTCTCCTTTTTCACAATTTCCTCCTTTCACAATATAGTAAAAATGCAACAAGGTTTTGAAAAACAGTTAAAGATTACTTAATTTACATAACAAAAAAAAACACAATAAACTCACCATCACCTAAATCCTTATGAATAGTTGCACAGAACCGTCTATTATCTCGCCAACGGGCCAAGCACCTCTCCCCGACCTCAAATGTCATCTTTGGTTTTTCCTCCACTTTCACAACCACTTCCTCTAATGGTACTTCCTTGATCTCCTTTACCACAGGTATCGAAGTCAATTTAACTATGGCAACTGGCAGTTGTTTCTCCAAGGTTTCTTTAACGGGGGTGTTCTCTAGAGAAGAATCATCTTCCTTGTCTGAAGGTGCTGGTCCTGTGGAGTTACCAGTGTAAGGACGGAGCCTGGAACTGCTCACGCTTACCCATTCGTCCGTTCTGAAAATTACGAAAAAGTGTTTCATATAAGAGGTTATCAGTTATAAAAATAATAATAAAATTAAATAAGATTCCCTGTTCAGTTCAGAGGATATCTTTAGTTAGAATAATAATTGAATAACAAAAAGTAAATGTTAAGACTAGATGGCCCAAGGCCAAACACAATTTCTTTTATGGTTATGTTTTTTGGGTTTGGTTTTAGAGAGAAAAATCGGTAAGAGTTGTTTGTACATGTTTATTTTACAGTACACTGTAGTAAACTAGTTAGAAAGTACAAACTCTAAGTTTTAGAGAGTGTAAATACTGCATTTTAGGTACAGAGTTAGATTTCTTTGTAAATTACAAATTCTTTAAATTTATAAGATAAAAGATTTACGAAAGAGAAGTTACCTTGATATTTCTTTATTACCGCTACTTCTTTTCGAATTCAAACGTGTAGAGTATTGATGCGACATCATGAAATTAATATTTGTGTAAAAAAAGAATTCGAATATTTTCACAAGTCCGCCGGTTTGGAAAAACTTCTGTCAATTTGAATTTGACAATCATAATTTTGAAAATAGAATGCTATATTTTTTTAAATATTAGATTTCAAAATTATTGGTATTGTTAGCATTTATTTATTTATTTATCATAATTAGCACCGCATACACGAATTACACTAATGATATACACATATAAAAATAAAGATACAAAACAAGGAGCAAAAAATTGACGAATTCTATTACAAAACACGAAGGGGTGGTAAATAGTATTAGTGATATTTTAAAATTTAAACTTTGTTCTATTATTTTAGCACGATTGTACAAATGAAAAGTTTTTATTTACATGTTGCCATGGGGTGATCAATGATGCATAACAAGTGGGGTTGTTTGCAATCCCCTCTAAGGGGCACATAACTTAGGCATGTTTGGTATACTTATTTTAAACAAAACTTACTTCTTCAAATCAGTTTCATATTTAACCAACACTTCCATTTCATCATAATCAACCTCAGCAACCTCTGCAGCATGCCAGTCTCCTTCAAAACTTTTCACCTCTACTTTACAACCTACTGACAAAGATGTTGTGCCTGAAATACAAATATAGACAAAGCAATAACTAAATATTGACACCATCAAATTATAATAAGCAAAGTTTTCTTTGTGATACTTTTACAAGCTCACCTTTATCAGGACTTAGCATTTTCTGTGCAGCTGCTGTATCTTTGGTATCCTGTTTCGGCAACACTGCGATGCTTTGCCCAATTTTCTGTGTATTTCCAGATTCTTCTGACAGAATCATGTCCATCACACTTGACTCAAATTGTACATTACCATGATTATCATTTAACTCATTTGATGTGTCATTTGATTTTAATACTTTTTCATCATTTAGATTGTTATTTGTAAATGTATTTTGTTGAATACACTCCTGTGATATATTACTAAACACCTCAAAATATTTCTTTTCATTTCCATGATTATTTGATTCTTTATTATTTACAGATAATATTTTTTGTAATATACTTTTATTTTCATTTTCTTGTTTTTTAGCATTTTGAAGTTTTAATTCACGTTTCTTCTTCTCTTCAAGTTCTGACTGTTGTATTTCTTTTTCCTGTTCTTCTATGAATTTTTTGATTGCATCTAAGTTTTCGGTTTCCGATGATTTTGTACCGGTGATGTTTTTTAGATCACTTTCCGTTACGAAAGAGCTCAATGGCTCTTCTTGATCTTGGTCCTGGGACATCGAAGTATCGGAACTGTCCATTGTAAACTGGTCTATTGTCCAAGGAAATATTGATGGTACTGCATCTAAAATTATTTTCACAGATAAATTGAAGTTTTGTGGATCTATAGACACTGAGTGTAAAAGAGAGAAGACACTCAGAAGTGAAAAGGCACAGGATTCTAAAAGAGATCTTTATTTTTTCAGAACATGAGATGTAAATTAGACAATTTCAATAATCTTTCTCAGGAAATTTTTCAATTTCATTTTTTTTAAATGTTATCTCTAAGATTCAGGATCAAACCAACCTCATAATAACCAATTGCAATATGAATAGGTACATATACTTAATGTATAACTAGCCTATGTTCATCTGAAGCTAAAAAATGGCTTAATTTTAAAAGTATGCTAGCACCTTCCTGCACCTTATTCATGCAATATTTTAGAACTAGCTACAGATTTTTCTATTTACTTATTAAAATATTTATTCAGTATTTCTATACAACAACAACAATAGAAGACAGACACAACTACAAGGCACTACAAAATATAGGTAAATAATATGGAATATATTTTGAACTAAATATACAACTAAATGGTCATGTTGCAAAATATAATAGCAGTACAATAAAATAATAAAATGTTTAGAAAAAAACAACAACTACACATAAGCAAAAATAAATCAAGGTTCATTCCAAATAAAAATGCTTGCTCATCTTCAGGTTGAGTACCTGTCTTTAGCATATATTTGGAGTCTTCGTTCTTTTGAAAGTCTGCTTTACAGAAGTGTCTCGAACACACATATGAAGTCAAATCTTTGTCTGTGTCTGTGTATTGTGTGGCATGTATCCATTCATTTAGATATCTTGTAATTTTGGGAAATTTATGAAAAGTGACACCTTTATCTTCTTTCCTTGATGTGCAGGACTTGCAGTTTTCAATACAACACTTTTTTACAGCCATCCTAGTAGTTTATCTATACCAATATGTAAAGAAGAATAGTTTGATTTTTTGTTTGTTTGATGCAAATAGGCTCCAAAACTTCTGGACCGAATTGCAAAATTCTGTCACCGTTGTGAAGCTACATTATATCTGAGTAATTTTTTGTTTGTTTGACGCAAATAGGCTCCAAAACTTCTGGACCGAATTGCAAAATTCTTTCACCGTTGTCAAGCTACATTATATCTGAGTAACACAGGCTTTATTTTGTTTCTCTTTGCAACTTAGATTATTTTATAGCCTGTGTGAAGCCGGGACAATCTGCTAGTCGTAAATACAATTCCAAATGAGGTTTCAATATAAAAAGGTAAATAGGACAGATTGGATACACAAGAATTACAACACGAACTTTGAAAGTCGAGGATGAACTTAATTGCTGATAGTCATCCTAGACTTTCAGCTGTCTAAATTAGTGGTCTAATTTCTAAAAATGAATGACTCTTTAATAGTAGAAGAAGGTAAATTGTTTTTAAGTCTATTATGTTTCTCAAACATTTAATTTTATTAGAGCAAGAGACCTTCAAATGGTATGGTTAAGCATAACTTATGTAACAACACAGATATTGTGTCTTCTCTCTTTAGATATAACAACAAGTCCGTCTGTACATATTATTATGTGTTGCAATGAGAATACTGAGTTGATACATAATAATCTGTAGTGGATTCTTATAATATAAAATAGAAACACAGGTAGGTAATGCTTAACTTAAGAATGTTTGAGGTACCTATACATATTGTGTTGCATGTTGCATACCATAGGTATGTAGTGTGTAGATAACATGTACTAAATGTGGTTATAATGGTGAAAATAATGAATCTACCAAGAACAGGATCACATGCGTATCGTGATCCTATAGCAAGAATTTCATAGAAGCTAGAACCAAAGGCGAGCTAGCACTCATGTTAATCTTTGTGCACATATTTCACATGATTGCAGTCATAAATTATTAAATTACAATCAAGCGTGTTTCTCAATTCATGGAATATGTTTCTTATCGTCTTTACTTGCGTATACTACGCTGTGAAGAAGATATATAATGGTTTAAGAGCAACAATAATATATTTACGAGTATCGTACCTGTTTGATATAAAAGTCTTGATTATTGATTCGGTCTAGGCTGATACCATTAATGTAATATCGAGATGTAAATCAACGGTCGCTTCTTCAATATCAAAAGTAACATAAAAATAAACAAAACTACAAATACAAAATTCCTTGCATAGAAGTTGAAGCCATATTTTCGTAGACGGAGAAAACAATTTTGATTTGATCACTGTTTCAGATTTGTTTGATCATTGTTCATCAATGACTTTAATTGATAAAAATGAACAGAATAAAGTTTCTGTCTATGAGAAAAAGGATAGAGCGAGTGCAAATGCTGAAGATAAAAAGAGATCACATTTAGACTTAACGCTTTAGATATAATTTGATCAATGGAACATTTCTAACCACAGACAAAACCTCTAAAAAATGCCATATACATAAAATTTCCACAAATTTATGCATAATATAATTTTAGTAATCTAGTTTCTTATTGAACACATTCGTGTGTATGAAAGCGAAATTAAACTTTAACAATCCTATTTAATATTTAAACGTATGTTGTATGTTCTCTGCTCTTGCCCAAATACATTTTCTTGAACGGTTACTTATTTTTAATCTGCTAGTAGCTTCATTCGGTAGTTCTAGTTCTTTAAATACAACCATTCAATTCAATCTTTCATTTTGACATACTTGCGTGACCTTTTATAAAACAAAATCAATAACTTTATAGAAAGTAACTATTCTTACATTATTTATCATAATTGAGTGTTAAAAGTATGGATTTAGCGAAATCATTATTTAGTTCACGAGATCATGTTGGATATGTGGGTCGAGAAGACCACGAACGTAAAATAAGTGCCGCGTTAGCAGATGACGATCCTGAAGACCTCGATGCAATACGCGGCCTCAATATTGCTGATGAACTTTTACCAGCTCCTGGAGGACCATTTTCGGCACTCACTCCTAGTATGGTACCACAAGATATTATGGCAAAACTGGCTCAACCAGAGTCTGAAGGCCATGGAGGTCTACCAGATTATCGGTTTGATGAGTTTGGGTTTTGTGTCGATGATGAAGAAAGTATTGATCAAAATTCTGATAAATTATCCGTCAACGCTTTCATAGAAGACGACCAGCATCGTCTCCAGTGGGAGTTTTACAGTAAGGAAATCAATTTCTCTGAATGTGAGGGAAAACTTGAAAAAACAGATAAGTTGCAAAAAATGGTAAAAGATGGTGTACCACATTCACTCCGTCCCCAAGTTTGGATGCATTTATGTGGTGCAAATAAAAAAAGAGCATCTACAGAAATTACATATCATGAGATTGTTAGAGCTTCCAGTGATGATGGCCTTGTTACGAGTAAGCAAATTGAAAAAGATCTTGTCCAGATTTTACCAAATAATGTTTGTTTTTCACATCCAACTAGCACGGGAGTTCCGAGATTACGTAGAATTTTGCGAGCATTGGCCTGGCTTTATCCTGATATTGGTTACTGTCAGGGAACAGGTATGATTGCAGCTTCTTTATTACTTTTGATGGAAGAAGAAGATGCATTTTGGATAATGTGTACCACTGTAGAAGACCTGTTGCCAGCTTCTTATTATTCATCAACGTTAATTGGAATACAAGCTGATCAAAAAGTTCTAAGAAGCTTGATCTCAACTTATCTTCCAGGTATTGATCAAGTTCTGAATGCCCATGATATTGAGCTTTCTTTGATAACAATGCATTGGTTTTTAACATTGTATGCCAATGTAGTAAACATGAAGATTTTATTACGAATCTGGGATTTATTCTTTTTAGATGGTTCTCTAGTACTATTCAAAGTTACTTTAGCTATGCTTAAAATAAGAGAAAATAGATTTACTGAGATATCCAATTCAGCACAAATTTTTAATGCCCTGTCTGATATACCAGGGGAAATCGATGATGTTGATCTTCTTATTAAAACCATTGATGAAGTTTGTGGTGATACTTTGAGTCCCACATTGATAGACACTCATAGAAGAAGACATTTGGCTTATCTTATGGCTGACCAAGGAGCATTAGTTGGTAACCCTGGTGCTGTTCCAAACCTGCCAAAACAGCAACTTCAAAGACGTCAAATCAAAAAGAACAAATCAGTAATACAAACTATTCTCTTTGGAGAAGACAGTAATAACGAGGATTCAGTTTCTAAAAACGTAAAACAAACTGAAATTCTTGTTGACTTACGGGAAGCTATTTTGCAAGTTGCGCGACATTTTTTAGCATTGGAGCCTCAGTTGGCATCAGAAATTCAATTAACTGCAGATTATACCATGCAAAGCCATGCTGCAGACAGAGAGAGGTATGTCAATGTATCTAGAAGTAAAAGAAGACGAGCGAAGGCTCTGCTTGACTTTGAAAGAAGAGATGGTGATGAATTGGGTTTCAGAAAAAATGATGTCATAGAAGTTATTAGCTCAAGAGATGAGCACTGTTGGATTGGTGAGCTAAATGGACTCCGAGGCTGGTTTCCTGCTCGTTTCGTTAAATTATTGGATGAAAAAGGAGTTAAATACAGCAGAGCTGGAGATGACTCTGTAACTGAAAAGGCAGCTCATCTTGTAAGAGGAGTCTTAGCACCAGCATTTAAACGAGTGCTACTACATGGCATTAAAAGACCCAGTTTTCTCGATGGACCATGCCATCCATGGCTGTTTATAGAAGAAGCATCATCAAGAGAAGTTGAGAAAGACTTCAATTCTGTATATAGTCGTTTGGTTTTATGCAAAACATATCGTTTGGATGAAGATGGCAAAGTTCTCACACCTGAAGAATTACTGTACAGATGCGTTCAGGCTATTAATTTATCACATGATAATGCACACGCACAAATGGATGTAAAATTACGGACACTCATATGTATGGGCTTAAATGAAGAAGCATTACATTTATGGTTAGAAGTTCTTTGTTCTTGTGTAGATGTAGTTCAGAAGTGGTATCATCCTTGGTCTTTTATTAATTCACCTGGCTGGGTTCAGATTAAATGTGAGTTGCGAATTTTGTCACAGTTTGGTTTCAACCTGAATCCAGAATGGGAATTGCCTGTGAAAAAAGACACACAAAATCAACCCCTTAAAGAAGGAGTCCGAGACATGCTTGTAAAACACCATTTATTTTCATGGGATTTATAAAAATATATATATATAAACCACACAGTATTCAGTGCAGCTTAAAACCAATCGCCACTATCTTGTAGATTATTTACTTGGATGAAATTGTAAATATAATTATTGAATTCATGTATATAACTTGTTAAACATCAAAAAGCTTCTTAAATTATATGATAGCAATATTAAAATATTACATACTTTATATCTACTATCAGAAGATAAATATGATCTCACATAATTACTGTATGTATGTGTATAATGTAATTATAATTATTTTAGCCGAAAATTAAGTATGTTTATTATTTTAAATATAACTCCACTTAATTTATAAGCTTCAAAATCAATGTAATTTAACTACGATAAAATGCACATTTTTCCTAAATAATATGTAGTTTAAATGTGAAACCTTTAATCTTTGTTAGAACCTTGCTAGATTTAGGTATTGGTATAGCAACAGAAAGTTAAGTTCAGTTGCGAATAATCATTATCAAAATTTTGGTAAATATAAATTCCAGATCTAAAACTCAAACTGAAATACAATATCTACTTCTGGTAACTTTTTTATCAATATCATGTAACACTGAACAAACCGTAGACAGAGTTTCTTTGTCTATGGAACAAACCAATCTTCAACTAATCTGTAAAAAAACTCTACGCCATTCGTTCTTAGAAAGAGACAAAGTTATGCCTAATCAATGATGTGTGAGAGTGATGCAGCCGTATCATGCTAAATAATCATGATTACCAACATGGAACAAAAAGCGGTGTTAATCTGTCAAAGTTGACAGTAAACCTAACCTCTTCAATTCTCTTTAATTTGAGAAGTCAGACGTGCTTGTTCTCTTCGAGCTAAGGCCTATCGGCAACTTGCACGTAATTTATTAAAAATGGTATCAAAAGCTGAATTAGCTTGTGTTTACTCCGCTCTCATCCTCGTTGATGATGATGTAGCCGTTACCGTAAGTTTTCTCAACTTTTCGTGGTACCTAACTATGAAACTAATGAATGTGTCCCCATGTCGTTTCATTTTAATCCTTCTTAATCCAGTGAAAAACTGCTACAAATATCACATAAATCCAGATTTACGTTGTGTTTTCCTCAGAGAAGTGATATTTGGTAGTATTTTAGTGTTAAAGCAATGGCGCGAATAGCGTTGTTTACGTTTGTGTTGGTGTTCAGGGTGAGAAGATCTCCACCATCCTGAAGGCTGCTAACGTGGACGTGGAGCCGTACTGGCCCGGTCTGTTCGCGAAGGCTCTGGAGGGCGTGAACGTGCGCGAGCTGATCACCAACATCGGATCTGGAGTCGGTGCTGCGCCGGCCGGTGGCGCCGCACCTTCTGCCGCCGCCTCCGCCGCGCCTGCTGAGGCTGCCAAGGAGGAGAAGAAGAAGGAGGAAGAACCTGAGGAATCTGATGATGACATGGGCTTCGGTAATCGTGCATTTTGGTCATTTCATCATACAAATTCAAATGTCTTTACAAACTTCGTGCAGATATTATTGAGTTACCCTTAATAAACCAGTACTTTTACTAAATGTTCGACGAAATTATGCCGTAATAAGTGGTGATACCAGATTGGCCATATCACTAAATTATTTTTCATTTTTACTTTTAGTCTATGTTACTAAAGCTTACATAAAAAAACTAAATCCTAAGTGGTTATTTTGAATAAGTTCAATACTCAATACTCTTTATCAAAATTTTAATTCTCAATAGTTCAATACTCTTTTCAGTTTAATGACACATTAGGACAATATTTTTCAATTTAGGGTCAAAAAATAATTTGTATATTCTGACTGTAGTTTTAACATTTTGAAGCATTGCCTAGTAGTTTTAGAAACAATACTCTACCATGATGATACCTTATATTTTGCATGTATTAGCTTCTGAAAACATGTGATTGATACATTTATATTCTGAAACTCAATATGAAAGCCATTACATATAGAAGCAATTTCAATATTTCTTTACTAATTCTGAATTTCTTTGTTTCAGGTCTGTTTGATTAAAAAGCTTTATGATAAAGCGGTGGTATTCCATATAGGTTTAAGGCAAATGACTTTTTATTAAAGTTACAAAACTTATTTGGTCTTTATTTTTACCTGACTTCTCATATCATTAGGTATATTGTATTAAGTTAAGAGCATAGCTATTTTTGGTTGAATTTTGATTAAACAAAATCTGATATCTTTATATAGGCCTCCCGATCATGACAATGTATTGCATACTCTCTGATATCTAAATTACATTTTTAACATTTAAGTCAATATCTCAAAAAAACTGCCAAATGATTCATTTTGTTATAAGTAATTTTGATTTGTATTCATTTAATTAACATTATACTAATACATTCTCATGCCAATAATTGTAATGTTTTATGGAGGGATAAGAAGTAGGTATGCCCTTTGTCTTTTTTTTATGGGTAATAGTGCCTAATTAAATTATGGTGATTGAGATTTCTTTTAGTAGATAAGAGAGTAAATCTCCTCAAATATATTTGGTTTTTATTAATTGGAACTAGGAGAAAATGAGGGATTGATTGCAAATTCTATTCTATATATCATTTTAAGGATTCTGTACCTGAAAAGTAAAAATGAGACCCTTTTACTGAGACTCTGCTGTCTGTCTGTCTCCAGGTTGTATTTCAGCTGAAACTTATAACAGATACTAAAATAAAAATTTCAAGGGGGGTTCCCACACAGTAAACATGTTTTTTTTCGTATATATCAATAACAGTAGCTGCTGACGCAAAAAAAATTCACAAAATATTAAAATAAATATTTAAGGTGGGCTCCTATACAAGAATGGTATGAAACCCTTCATACACTAACCAACTCACACTTATTAGAAGGTATAGTAAGATATAATGGATTATATTTTAACTACTAGACTAAGACTTGAATACAAACAAGAGCTTCTGATAATACAGTATATTTTATACATCTACATAATATATTTAAAATAAAATTTAAAAAAAAGATTAACTGTATCCCCACATGGCTCTCTGTACACCAGAGATCCTATTGTGATCTGCAAGATCTCTCCAGACTATACGACTAAGACGCCATTCAGGAACAACACCACGAGGCCTGCAAGCAACAAAAAAGTAGTGTTTCAATAATTGAATATACTATTCATTATACAGGTGATAATTACTCACAGATAAAAAAACCAGTATCATTTTTCATGGCCCCATGAATATCCCCCATACTAAACCATTTCTAGTTTGCATTATGATTGCTAACGCAACTGATATACTTTATATCAATATATGTATATTTAACACCCAGACTGACAGCCAACAAGTTTAGTTCATCACAAAGATATTGGCTATGCCAGAAATCAAATCCGGGACCTTTATGTTAGCAATCTGGCATGGCATTATGCCATTAAGGTTGTCAAAGCAATTAGATAATACTGCTCTATAGCAGGCAGATTAGAGAGGGATTGCAGTAATATGTTGATAAAAATGCTTGTAAGTAAAATTTGCGTTTACAACATAATTCTGGTGACCTACATGTCCCAATATAAGAGTTCATGAATCAAGTCCATAGATGGCTTGATTAATTTAAGTAATTTTGTCTTCAATATTTGCTAATTATTACTATTATTTTATTTTATGATATTTAATATTTGTTTGTCTGTGATTGTTTTGATTATGAAATGTTTTTATTTTAGTTTTTATCGTATGGACCTTGTCTGAAATAAATGATAATTTAATTTAATTTTGAAACATCAATAATTATAAAATGAGCCATTTGGTCACATGATAGTATTGTTTGTGCCACATATATAGTGGTCAGTTAACTTACCTTGAGGTAACAGCACATCTGTTGTTTATTCTTAATGGAATACAGTTCATCTCGAACTTGTTAATATCTTTGTCCGCAAGCTCCCTGATTTCAATGGGCAGAATATCATTCTTCCTCATGGCATTAATTCTGGTTCTCTCTAAGTAATTTTCAGCACTCATTCGGCGACGCTTCACATCCCTAATCATAAGAGCGTTTGCCCATTTGTGACGTACTTGCTGAAACTAAAAAAAATTAAGGTTAGTAGTTCATTTGTTTTTAAGGTTAGTAGTTCATTAGACACAATACCAGGAGATTTGTGTGTGCCTCAGCCTGTTTGTATAAAAAATTTAGTAAAGCCGTATAAGCACTGATAAGTCTAGAATAACAACTGAAATGCGGCGGAAAATATATATATTTAAACTAATATATATAATATTTTCTTATAAATTACCCCAATACCAGCTGATATATTTAATTTCGTAATAGCTCTAGGAACCCTTGAAATGTTTAAATTCATGTTTTTATAAAGATTTTATGGAGAGTCCGTGATTTAAAAAGGTGGTAGTAATAATTATGAAACTGCACTGAACTGACTGAGCACAGCTGTTTTCTCTTGACTTGACATTGATATTTGATTTAATATGAAAGTGACATTTATAAAATTTAAAACTCGATGAGGCCTCATTCACACCGCATAATTTTTATGGAATGGACAAAGTTCCGCGGTAATCGATTATTTTTACAAGAATCGACTACATACGTATTAATGCTTTCTCGTTCTCGACAATTCAAATTTGGCAACGACAAACGAATTCATTGCAAAACGAAAAATCAAAACAAACAACCAGAAAAGCAGTAACGCCGACGGAAAGCTGATAAAGCTCTTCAGTTCATAAATGAGAATGAAAAGAACACAAATAGAAAGTTCCGGCCGGCTTAATAAAACCCCGGCGAAGAAGTCGAGAGCCGTCGATTTTAACAATTATTTCCACAAAACACTACAAGAAAGTGCTTTATTCCTAAAACATCCTCCAGACAAATGTGAAACTAATGAAGAAACTGTTCTTGTAATTCGCAACATAAAGAAGAACTTAGAAAAACATTTCGAGTACCCCAGCAACGTATCCGAATTCGTTTCGAACCTGGAAAAAGAATGTCAAGATATGGATGTGTTCAAACATTATTTATTCCCAAACATCG
Source organism: Mellilla xanthometata (assembly GCA_035578125.1). Classification (NCBI taxonomy): domain Eukaryota; kingdom Metazoa; phylum Arthropoda; class Insecta; order Lepidoptera; family Geometridae; genus Mellilla; species Mellilla xanthometata. The sequence goes on from JAPUBQ010000020.1 coordinate 4,840,673, forward strand.
TATCAAAAGATAAGTCAGACGAGTATCGAATAAACGATAGTGTGTTCAAAATATTGATAAGTGTCCCAATATTGCAAAACAAACTAATTGAATACATTTTCGAGAAAGCTATAGACTTAGCCGCGCAAAGTAAATGCGAACCCTGGATACAAATGATTTTAAAATGCTTTTCTGCGCTAGATAGCATCATTGACACTGAGAAGATAGCATCCAATCTTCTAAATTTACTTGATGTCGCTTCTGAGAAAATGGTACGGTTGGAAATTATCACTGCTATCCCAGATATCATAGGTGATCAAGAACACGATAATGTTTCCACTGAACTGAGCAGGATCCTGAGTGAAGACCATGACCTGATTCCGGCTATTTTGGAATGTCTGTCTGATCTCTGTTTGTCAGATGACCAATATGATAAATTGCAGAAAAAAACTCTGAACATACTCTTGAGTTTGCCGAAATGTGCCTATTTTCCTAATTTTGTGAAGTTTTTACTAATGGCAAATAAAATGAGTGATGGAGCATACCTAGAAACAGTTAATGGGCTAAGGAATGCTCTCGGTTGGTCGTCCTCAATGGCTAAATCTCAAGAAATTGCAAATAGTCAAGTACTGACAGCTACAGCAATCAGAAACTCTATGGTCTCTTCTAAAGTTATTGCGAATGCTTGGCTCAAAGTTGTATCGAACTGCAAAGTGAACACAGATCATAAATCAATAGATATTGTCATTCTGTTAATACTTTTTTCAACATCAGAAGAGAAGCAGAAACAAGTTGAAAATATCATCAGAAAACTTATTAAATTTGATACACTAAAAGAAGATTTGCTAGATGATGTATTCGAGAAATTTATGCCAATATTAAAAAGCCACTTGAAGCATTTGGTGGAGCTTACAAATTCATTGCTAAAAACAAATGCAGACCCTGTTGTGGAATCATTTGCATCACACATGTACTCATTGATGATATCAAAACTTGATGATTGTTGTCAAACTATTGTGGCTGAACTTCTTCAATTAGGATTGGATTATAAACAATGTGTAATGAGCATCCTTCAAATACTTAACACAGTAGCAGTAAAAAACATGCATCTATTAAAACCACAAAGTATGCAAATGCTCATTCTATTAGATAGAATGGATGACATGAGCTTGGATGAAGTGCGGGCTGTAATGAATTTACTATGTGGGCTTGCTTACAGCTATGAAAATTCTGCGATAAGAGATGATCTCCACATGATAATAAATAAGGAACTTTCCAGCTCAAATCCAAAAATTAAAATACAGGGTGTATTGGCTGGAATCCATGCTGTCAAATTTTTAATGACAGTACATGATGATGATGAAACAAGAGAAATGCCAGATGATATAAGCTACAGTTCTGCATGTCATCTGCCTGAAGGAGACCTGCGAGAAGCTGCTCAAATTATAGAAATGATTAGCACAAGTACTAAGCAATTCCCTGATATTACAGCATTCTTCTATGATGAGCTGTCTAAAATAATTTCAAATGCCGCATTCATAAACAAGCACTTTATATCATGGCTAACAGATGCAGTCACAAATGATTTGCAACAAAACTTCATTGTGGATTCATTACCATTTAATGAGATGAGTGAAATTAAGCTCATTTTGAACCTTTGCCTGAATGCTGATAGTGAGGTGGACGAGGTGATAGCTATCAACATTGCAGGTCTTACACTGGAGCCTAAGAATGAAGTACGTATCGGAATCCTCTCTCCGCTTTTCCAACTGGTTCAAACTCTTCATTGCAAACAACATGATAGTGATTTATCTAGCATTGATGCATTATTGGGATGTGCTATAGTCATGCCAAAATATGATATTGACTACATAGAAGATATGGATTCTGCACAAATAACCAATATTTTAGATTGTCTAGTTCACTGTGTCAATTGGTTCAGAGAACTCTTAAATGCCTTTGCTTCTCAAGAAGACGACATTTTTAAAGGAAAGATTCTGAAAAGACTTTTACAAGTTGAAGATCTAGAAAAAGTGATCAGTACAATTCTCATAAGAAGTAACATAACATATAAACCTCCTGTAAGTACTTTTAACATCTCCAAATATACTGGAGAACACAATGCAAAGAAACCTGTTAAAGTACAGACTACTAAACCAAAACTGCAAAAGAAAAATGCTAATGAAGACTCTATTTTACCTGAAACATCTAAATCACAAGCCACACAACCTAACAACTCAATGAAGAATAAACTAGAAACAATCCATAACATGAATTATAGACAACTGAATTTAAATCTGCTGCACCTGTTCAACCTGAGTATGACAAATGAAAAAGATTCAGACTCACAACTGACTGTGAAAATGCTGAAGTTCATTCTGGAGTGTGTTAATGAAAATATTGAGAACATACTTGTATCAAAAATCAAAAGAAAAACATTCCTATCAAAGCAAGAAGTAACTTTCTATGACCCTAAAAGAGCAGACACTTGTGCTAAGGCTATATGCGAAATATTACCTAAACTGGTTGATCACATGGAGTTTGTGACATCATATTTAGACAGTCATATTGCCAGGGATACTGAAGATGAAGATAATTTAAACAACAACGAAATAATGGAGCACTTATCATGTTTGGAAAATATGTACAACATGCTTACAATATTGTTCAAATGGATCGGTTTTAGAAACCATAACAATGCGCTTCTCAAAAGTTCATTAAGAACAGTAGCAAATTCTGACACTGCCATAATTTCTTTGAAAGACTTGCTGAAAGCTGTAGCTGAAAAGTTTGAAAGGCACGAAAATTATTGTTTGCAGCTCTCCACTGCAATATCTCTCATAGAACTTATGAAAGCAATTCAAGGGTATACAGACTCTAAGCATATTTTAATAATATTAAGGAACATGGCACAGAATTTTCTATCACAACAGTGGAAGTCTCCTGATGGTGCCTTAGAAAAGGGACTACTATTCAACCAACGAGTAGATAGATTGGCGTCAATATACTTCTTCAACAAAGAGATATTAGCATTGAAAACATTAACTCAGCAGCTAACACAAGAAATCCAGTATTTAAAAACACGAAACGATACTTTAAACACTCTTAAATGTATTAACAAAGGAAATTTCCCAGTTTTATACAGGAACCTAGGGACATCAGTTTATGAAGCTGCCAAAAACTGCATAAATAAAGGAATGACTAATTCAGAACATCTGGTCCTCTGGAAAGATGTTGCAATAATACTGCAACACATGACAGAGATAGCCAAAGCTATTGAAAACCGAAACAACTTATCAGCATTTTTCAAAAAGTCTCTTCCCATACTTAAGCTTTTCATATCTCAAGGGATACCTATTCTTGAACTGCAATTTAAAAATGAAACACAAGAAGTGATAGATATACTAAAGATTCTCCAGCAATCCACAAGATTTCTACAGACCTTATGTTGTCATTCACGGTTAAAAAAGGATACAGCACTGATGAGCAAAGTACCATTTATGAGACAGTTACTGGAAACTTTAATTTACAAGGTAAAGGCAGCTTTGGCAGCAAATAAATGTTCGCAAGCATTTTGGATGGGTAACTTGAAGAATAAGGATATTCATGGTGAAATTATATCATCACAGCAAAGTGTAGAAAGTGAGGAGTCAGTTGAAGATTGTGATGACCAACTGCCGGAAGATGAAGCCAGTGGAGAAAGTGATGATGAGATGCTCAACCCTGATTCCAAAAGTATAAGTGATATTGTCTAAAACCTAAGCTTACGAATATCATTCAGATTTTTTGTAATATATGTTAAGTTTCCAATTTTTATTAAATAAATCTTGTTGAGTATAAAGTTTTTTATTTCAATATAACCTTATTCAGGCTCACTTGAAATTGCCTTTAAACCACCCTTCATCTCAGGCTGGCTGAGTCTAAAAAACGTCATTCGCAATTTACACCTTATATAATAAGATTGATATTTTGGTATCAGTTAATAAGACTTAGAATAGATGTCATTCTTAGTATAAATGGCATCCATTGCGAATGGCTTTTTTTTCAGACTCAGCCAGGTAATTTCACTTAGTTCAATTTAGTACCTTTGATTATTTACTTGTCTAAATAATCAAAGTTTAGTACCAACTTCGTCCCAGGCTCTAAGGAGATGAATTACTTTGTACTAAATAGGCCAATCACTTTTTCATGAAATTTTGCATTCAATATCTTCACATAATTCCTAATCATAAACCTCAAGGCCTTTGATGTAAGATTCAATGTTTCTCAGGAATCCAACAGCAGTTCAGGTCTTCATGTACATTATTATTAAAAACATGTCATGCGACCCACAGTAGCACCCAGATGATAATGCCACTGTTAATATCACAATATTTTGCTTGGACATAAATCTACACCGGCTTACAGGCGCTACAATATCAGACACTTGGGTATAAATATAAATACACTTCTAGCAAATATTGTAAGGCGTGTTATCTACTTAGGTTATAAATGCAGACATTCCATACAGGGTTTATTTACCCCTTACTAAACCATCTGTAGTTAGTATTATACTCATCTGATATACTACATAAATACCTACTTCAATACATAAATTACATGCAGACCGACAGTCAACAAATTTAGGGCAAAGATATTGGCCGAGCCACGAATCGAACCCGAGACCCTCTGGTTGGCTGTCTTGCATGGTAACCATTTCGCCAACGAGGTCGTCAATGAAGAGGTATACAAATGAAAACCAATAATAAGTTTTAAGTCAATATATTTGTAAGCTTAGTACAATCTCTGGGGAGGTCCCATGGTGGACTTCATGTGAAGTGACCTCACGTTCTGCCAGTGTTTCTTGAGCAGGGACACGAGGAAGTTGATGGAAAGGTGAACATTCTGGGCCAGCTCATCAGGGGTCATGCCTACGTGACCTACAGCCACAGACAGGCACAGTACCTGAAAAAAGAAAAAAAATATTATAGAGACTTCATAATATTATAGACAGTAGGCCCTCAGTTATCTGGATTCGCGATTATCCAGATTCGAACTACAGATATTAATCTGTAGTCTGAATAGTTGTATTTTTGCAAACATTGCCTGAAAAGTTGTATTTTTGCAAACATAAATGTGTCGGACGGAACTGGCATCACCCCACCCATTGCATACTCATTGCAAAATATAAAAATAACCAGTGATCCATACTTTCGATTATCTGAATGTCTAACAACCGGTTAAGCGAGTTTTTACTGTATATTATTTTTGGACACAATACAAGAGTGAGAAATAGCCTTAAACAATTGGCACAGACGGCGCCGCCGGTCGCATAAGAAACTAATGCTATCGCAAATTATCTCTGCATTTCCATCCTACTTTAATTCTTTAGAGCAACAGAAGAAATGGTTCATTTGCAATCCTCTATTCTATATTACAATATATGAATACCTTCTTCATCTGGAATTTGATGGTGGCCTTGACCTCATCAATCTTCTGCGTCATTGATTCCTGGTGGGAGAGCAGACCAGGGAACTTGCCAGCCTTGTTCAGACCGGGTCCGAGGAGACGCGGGATCTGCTTGATGAGCGACTCTGAGGCCAGGAAGGCATCGTATCTGGAGTATGATGAAGTGAATGATTAGTCTTAACATATTGGTATACATAAAGATGTCTTTAAGGGTTGTGATGCAAGTAGAGATGCTAGTTTTTTTTACTCTTAATGGGCTCGCGCTTGACCGCAATTCACCTGATGGTAAGCGATATTGCGATCTAAGGTGGAGCGCGCTTGCCCAAAAGGAACCGGTTCACTATTGCCTTGAAAACCGCTAGATTATAGTTATCAGGGATCAGGGAATTTGGCAAAGAATTCCACACCTTGGCGGTACCGAAGTATAAGTTATTATTCTGTGGCGGTACGCACAATAGATGTGGACGCAAAATTTTGTACGCGACTTAGGCCACGGTATAACGATGCCGCCTTGGTGTTTCCCTACTCGTCCAATGGTGGCTAGTTATTACATCCGCAGTAATAATTTCAACTAGACCATCAAACATGTCTAGAGCTAAGTGTCTAAGCTCTGGTGTTGAGTTAAGAGTCTAAGACTTGGCGCAACAAAAGCTAATAGTAAAACTAACAGCCAGGATCTACAATTTAACATGTCATCCAACCCACAGTAGCATCCTTAGCATCAATAGGTTAAAAATAGCATTAACTTGAACTATTTTTGTTGTATTATATTAATACATAACAAAAAAAAAACATGTAGCTTAACAGCAGGCAAGCTGCGATCAAAAGTGAGCCTATTCATCATAAAAATAAAGAAAAAAAAAACCTAAAAAGAAGTTAGTTAAAATTTAGTTTGAAAACCTAAGAACACATTGATACTCACTTCTTAGCCAGCTTTTTGACAAGCTTCTTGTTCTTGTTCAGCTTCTTCAGAGCTTCAGCATCCATACAGGGCACTTCCAGGGACTTGGCCTCGTCACAGTGCTGCTGATCTCCGAGAACACATACTTGCATCTTGGGACGAGGAATGTACTTTAGCCTGGAATGTATATAAAGAATTAGTCTCATGTTGAGTTTACAAGAAAATGAGATGTTGTCTAGCTAGAATCAGTAAAAAGTTTGTCATCAATATCAACAGATAATACATGCAATTTTTAACATCACTTGAGATTTATACATTTTGTAATAAACTTGGGCACAATATTATATTTTAATTATGTAAAATTATCGAATATTTGATTTCTGTTCACAAAAGTACCAGTGTAAGTAGAGTATGTATTTAGATCACACATGTGGATACAAAAACCAACTAACACTATTGACATGGAAGCATACCTCGATGTTAAGTTTCCCAGCTTATATTAATCGGTAGGCCTAAGCCTACCTACCCGATATTTAAAGACTCTGGGTCGAGTCCCGTCAGACATAGTCCGACTCCCTGTCCAGTCACATTTTGGTGAGATTCAGATAAAAATGACTTGACAACATTATTTATCCCACAAAAATGCGCTTTTCAGGTAAACATACTTGACGGTGCCGGAGAAACGCTTGTCCTTCTGGGGGTCATAGTTCTTCAGACCGATTTGGATTTCCACGGTCTCCAAGAAGTTACGTTTCTTTTCTTTGGACTGTTCGAGAACAGCGTTAACACACTCGTAGAGTGTATCACGGGATACTTTGGACCTGTAAGATACAAATGCATACTAGAATACAGCGTCGAGTGGCACCGTGTGCAGGTTACAAACTAGCAATAATACCGCAAGTCCAAAAATAACACCACACACGCTTAGTTTAAATATTAGAAATACACAAAGGAAAACATAATAACGTAACAACAACAGATTATTGAAATAAACTTGGATAAAACTTACGACATTTTCGTCGAAAGGACTTCCTCTCACTTCAATGTCTGTTACTAAAAGACAGAATTAGAGTCAAACGTCAAAATGACAGTTTGACATTTTATTACTTTTTTTTTCTTGGCCAAACCTAATGTGCCAAAGAAAATACTAATGACGTGTTTCAGAGTAAATATTATGATTATGGTACTGAACACTGAATTCTCCAGAAGGTTCTAGTAGATATTAGAAATCTATACATTTGAAAAATAAACGCACAAAAAGGGTTGTGATCAATATCGATAGAAAATAATCGAGTAATTCCCTAGCCATAATATATGCACGGAAGATAAAAAACTGTTTTATCTCTTCCGTGAATATATGCATGCATTCCATAGCTATTATATATGGGCATAACCGGCATAAAACACAACGTTAAGTGGTCAAGCCACCCAAGGGCTCCTGACTTAGCTCGGTTGGTTTCATCATAGCCTATCTATAGGCCATCATGATTATTAGCTGCGCTTTCAGAGATGCTATATTTTATTTTAGAGTGTAAGCTATTTCTATACCAAACATAATTCCAATCGTTTCAGCCGTTAAGGCATAAAGAATAACACGCTTCCGTATTATTTAGGGTTTCGTATCTAAAAGGTAAAAACGGACTCTATTATTAAGCTTCCGATGCTCTCCGTCTGTTTGTCTGTCTGTGTCAACAGGCTGTATCTCAGAATCCGTGATATTTAGGAAGCTGAAATTTTTACACGTTTTTATTGCATTGTTGATTTTTTGACGCATTCGGCGCGATCGATTTCGGATAATATCCGCCCACCTTGATCAATGATGGTGAAGAGGAGACATAAGCTCCTTCGTTGAATTTACGTTATTTACACAAAAAAGCACATGTTTGTGGGTTCAAATATAAATTTATATATTTACGTAAGAAAATATAATATTCAGAATTTACATAAGTATGTATATTTTAAGTTCGAGGTGTTAAAAAAATATTAGAACAATGTGGCATACTTATTATTCTTTCTAACAATATCTAATATTCTTGAGTTTGGAGAGCTCGGTTGAGGATATCTAGGACATGTGACGTACCAATCTTTATTTAACAAATCTGGATCATGTTGCCACCATCCGTACTGAAATTAATAAGACTTATTTTAGATAAGAAAAACCTTTTGCAAACGCATCTAAAGTTTTTTAATCGCCGAATAAAGTCCTCCTAGAGTAGAAAAGGCATAACAGATTCGTTTTTTTCCTATCCTTGATAGGTTTGCATTTGACTACAGCTAGCCTGATGCTAGCTAGCTGCGCTGGAGTCTACGGTGGCACGCTTACCTAGAAGATACCTATTTAGTCTACTTTTGAAGATTCCCGGATGATACCTCTCAGGAAACAGAGATTCAGGTAGTGAGTTCCAAAGCTTCGTAATCCTCACAATAAAGGTCGACGCAAAGCGTTTTGTACGAAAGATAAGAAACAAAATTAAAATAATTCGTCTTACTTTAGACGAAAACTTGTAATATAGTGCTGCGCCCTGCTGAGTTAACAAAGTTAATCCGATATAAATCGTAGGTATATTATGTTATAATCCAAGGTATAACCAATCTACGCACGAAATTTCATATATATATTGGTCTAGCTTTTAGTGCTTAAAAAGTTACAAACAACCACGAAAACGCCCAAACGTTTTCATTTTTATTATATTAGCTGAGCCCCGCGGTTTTATAAACGTTAATTTAGAAAAAAATATCTAATATGTAAAAGTATCTAATCCAAGGTCAAAGCTGTTTTCCTACCAAATTTCTTCAAAATTAGACCATGCTGTTGAACGTGAAAAAGTAAGAAACATACACACACTTCAGTCATGCAGGAACCTTATGGAGCGACGACGGTCTGCCTCCATCTAGCAAAGGGATATTCCCCCGGACAGATATTGTGTCCGGAGACGGTCGTCCGACGGTCGTACGCGCGTTGAAAATACCGGGTAGCGGGCGATGAAGTGCGACAGAGACACAACCTTATTTATATTAGCGGTATCTTTAATTGAATTCAATATGTACCTCGATAGATGTGACAAGTGGAATCCTGTACATATCGCAAGGACCAACAGGCTTTACAATTCCTTTGCGTTTCATCTTATTAAATCTTACAATAGAACCATACGCAAATCCATTCACTCTTCCAATATAACAATCAATTTGTCTAATAACAGCAACATCTGGTCTGGTAATCTGTGGAAAATAAAGTTCTGCGATAAAAAAAGTAAAACATGAGGGTTCGTTCATATGGTCCGTAAGTAAGCTGGAAAATTGAAGAGGCTCTCAATGTTTTCTTCGTAGGGTTTTATCCATAGTTATTTTATTATTATATTTCTTCACATATTTGGAGAATCTAGCCTTGCCAAGCTAAGTTGGCAAGCCTAAGTTGGTAGCCTAATTGGGGAAGCCCTAAGCTGCACATAGGGTAATGATAACAAGAAATCTAATTAAATTTAAATATTCTTTATTCTATATTTTATGTTTACGTAACTTTGAAGAAGAGTGACAACTGTCTGTCAAATTTTAGGGACACACTACCTACTAATGGGACAAATATTTGAGTCTCCAACTAATAGTATTAAGAATATTTAAGAATAAGGGTGTTTCGTATAGATATAAGTGAAAGTAACGCAGGAAAGTAGGTACCTTCGATGGAAGTGTCGATGTTTCTTGAATTCTTTTCAAGAGGGGATCCACCTCTTCTTTTTTTAATGGTTCTTCATATCCTTCTTTTAGACTATCTTTTATGTAATTCTGCGGCCCGTAGTGAGTCAAACCGAAGAACTCCATTATAGTAGGTATTATTTAAGTACTTGATAAAAAATTATAAGTGAATTATTTTACCTTTTTGTGAAGTGCTATTTTGACAACGTTGAACCGAATTTATGGGTGATAGTTTTTGTTCGAAATTCGAGTTTTTATAGTACCTACGTAGACAGAGAAAGAGTACCTATGTCATCTTTTTTCATCGTAATATGTAGAAAGAGAAACTCTGTGGTATTATAATATACGTTGAAAAAGACTCTGTGGATATATATGTCATTCACGTCTTCATGAGTGAAATTTCTGTTTTCTGTGGAGATTTCTTTATGGAGTATATTTTCTATGGTAGTAAGAGATACTTTGCTCTGTGACCACTGGTTTCTAGGATTTCGCCGGACTGGACTGGACAAAAAATAGAATAAAGTGTAATTCATTTGAAAAGTAGAAAATCACATAATATTTATCTTTTGCTAAAAACCTAACACTTTTAATAATTCCCATAACTATAGTTGTGCGTGCGCAAATTTAGCTTTTGTTCTGCCAAAGGTGCATTCTCATTCATTTGAATAAAAACAGCTTTGGTTACAGCATGGATATGGTAAGGCAGAAACCTATGTGTGTTACTTACCTTACTTTTAATCATATTGACTGCATGTTTACTTCGCATGTTTTGTATAATAAGCTTACAAAAGTTATTTAGAAAATGATCTCATACTTTGAGTCATCAGATAGCAGCATTAGTACGACAAATCAACGAAGTTTGTTTTAATTCCAGCTTAGTGAAACGGACAGTAAACGACAAGTACCACCAATGTTGAAGAAACTACTCCAGTATGATGTTCAGATCACGAAGAAAGTTGTTGATACTGCACTCAAAATTACTCCATTGAGGTCCTTGCGCAACCATGCCCAATTCCTAGAGGTGAGGGTTTTCTCTTAACTTGACTCAAAAATAAACTAATATAAATAAATAAATATTAGGACACATTACACACCTGGCTGATTAGCCCCATACTAATCAATTTCTAGTTTGTACTATGGTTGTTAACACATCTGATTTACTACATAATTAAATACTTTATATCAATACATATTTAACACCCAGACCAACAGCCACCTAATTTAGTTCATCACAAAGATGTTGGCCGCACCAGGAATGGAAACCGGAAACCTGGTTGGTAGTCTAACATCTAATTGTTATGCCAGTGAAGTTGTCAGTATCTGATCAATCACGGTTTCCAATCCTGTAACTTATGAGGTTGTCAATATCTAATCAATCACCGTTTCCAATCCTGTAACTTGAAGACTATAAGCACTAGAGTGTTTTGTATTTAATTTTATTATATTTTGTTTACTTAGTTCTGCTATTATGTGGATATATTTCTAACACCAGCTTTGTCAAAGATGATGTGCATAGATAGTGTGATTGGTGAATATTGCCTATGAGCATCATTCTTATGTAAGCACAAAGCATTTGTCTCTATATTTGCTGAAAATGGTAAGTCAACTATAGATTTCACAATTTTTAGTTAGATTTATGTGTTCCAGGTGTCGTGCCATGGCATAGTATGGCTGGCTGGATGGCTCAGTTTTATATGGTTGTTCAATAACAAAGAGCTATATCAATTACAAGTCAACATGCTGATAGGTAAGCACAAGGATAAAATAGAAATATCTTATAAATACAATAGAATTGAAAAAAAATATGAGGATGGTAGCAAATGTAGATATATTTTTTGGATTTACTTAGTTCTTGTTACATATAGATCCACAATGCTTTAGAAATAATGAAATAATTAGCTAAATGTACACTTCAAGCCACATTAACTAGGTTTAAAATTGTACACTAACTTAGTTCTCTTAACTACAAAAGACTTCTTATCATAACAATATGGTATAAGTATGTATTGTTTAAAAACGTCTCATACAATAAATCCATATTATCATATTGTAAATACAGATAACAGATAATGTAGTGCAAGTCTATATTACATATACTTATATATATTTTTTACAGTCTAAGTATCCTGTTTCATTGTTTCAGCTCTCATCTTGGACATTGTAGTCTGTGCAATGCTCAAAGCTATAGTGAGAAGAAGACGTCCAGTTCCAATGAACAAACTTCTAGAAATTGGTCCGGACAAGTTTTCGTTCCCATCTGGCCATGCAAGCAGAGCTGTCATGATTGCATTTATTCTGACTTACGTAGATCCAGTATCTATATTTTTATACCCACCAATTCTGGCATGGGCATATACAGTGTCCATTTCAAGGGTTCTTGTAGAACGCCATTACATTTTGGATGTGGTTGCTGGTGCTTTTATTGGAATATTGCAAGGCCTTTTCATGAGTCTTATCTGGTTATCTCAAAGTACTTCCGCTAGCATTTTATCTTCACTATCTGATGAGAAATTGGATGGTGGAGAATATCATGTCTAATTTTTACTTTTGATGTTGTGTGATTAAAGATTTATGTTATATTTTGTGTGATTAAAAATGTATGTCATATATTGTGTGATAGTTTTTTGTATTTATTAGTGTTTACTAACCAATTTACGTTAAATATTAAAAGTTGTAAAATGTAAATAACAAATTTATTACCTACATAGTATGTATAAAACGAAATCTACTTATAAATTTAAATAAATATTGAAAATTATGATGAGTTTGTATAATATGATACACATTTTATTCATTTATTAGTAGTATTAACCTGTATTATATGTATAACTCAGGAGTATATTGAATTGATTATTTATTGATTGATTTTATATAAACCCCTAGATAAATAACCATTTGTCTTAAACGAAAAAGTAATAGGAAGTAACTTGAGATTTAGTTGATCATTCTACTCTATATTGTAGTCAACATAAATCATCAGGCAGCGCCCCGCGTAAATCAGGGGCACAAGAACTTAATCAAGAATAAAAATGTGTCTTATGTGTTAATCCAAGGCCTAACCTATCTTCATAGTAAAATCTCATTGAAAACGGAGCCAGATGTTGGAATGTGAAGGGATAACATAGATTTTGAAGATATTTGCGTACCACAATTATTTTCGGGATTTAAAACTGGCCTTTGTGGTAACCCAACCTAACCTATCTTCGTAGTAAATCTCATTAAAATCGGTCTAGCCGGTGGAGCGTGAAAGAGTAACAAAGATTTTGAAATTATTTTTGAGTACCCCACGGGAACCACAATTGTTTTCGGTAAATGTTGTTATCTATGTGTTAATCCAAGGTCTAACTTATATTCACACCATATTTCATCAAAACCAGTTCAGCCGTTCGAGCGTGAAGAAGTAACAAACATACACAAACTTTCGCAAAAAAAGAATTTGTATATACTTTGTCGAATTCAGTAAACCGATTAGCTTCAGACAGGTCCAACGACATTTATTTAGGTATTATAAATGTCGTTGGATAGATCAGCTTAGCTTGGTAAGCATGGTTAAAACTGCAGGCATTGAATGTTTAGCCCTTTTTCTGTTGCGAAATATACTAACACGAGAATATGAGGAAGACTAGATAATGGTGATATATTTTATTTAATAAATTAGCCTATGAACCTAGAAAAAAATATATCGGAAACCAATGAGATTTATATGTCAATTTTGAAAACATGTCTACTGTCAAGACGACAAACGTCAATTTCCTAAAAGAAATGATATAAAAATTAACTAAGTTGCCATATAGAGAAGAATATAGCTATGTCTTGTAAATCGTAAATAGCTAAAGGCTTTTGAATTTATATGAAAATCCGCGTATATATATTACAGTGCTATTCAACTACTACTACTATGAAACTCCACAAATTTCCCGCATCACAGAAATACAATTCATAACAGAGAACAGATACTATAACTGATATCATAAATCGGTCTTATCTTTTATGCTAGCAGGGCAACCTGGCAGCAATCGGCTTGTTGTGTTGTCACTTGATTGGAAAGTTGTTTTTCTTTCAGCAATATTATTTAATTTCAAACTAAAATTGAATACAAATTAGAATTTTCTGAGCAAACAGGTGATTTGTTAAAGGTAATCATATGCTTTTATTATACATTTCAAAGAACATAAATTTATATCACAAGTGTTAAAAGTTTAAATTGTTCTACTTTCTTACGTGGCAAGCGAATTAAGTGGTTTTCAACTTGTTCCAGAAACATTAAAATGAGAAAACTTAAAGGAGCAGTTAAAGAAACAGCACGGCAAAAGCGTGAAAGAAAGCAGGAATTTGCGAAAATGCGCCAACAAATACAGACAGTAGTTTTGCCTACTTTCGCTGTTATATTTCTGCTGATATGTTTCTATGTTTATCTGAAAACAAGGCCTAATACTATGCAGTATGCGTAACGAAGTACTTTGAGGGTTTTCCAGGGAATAGATAATATATACCAATTGCAGCCTAACGATTTAAACAAATAAGAAAGATGAACATTTACTTTGGCAAAAATATTATAAAAGAAAATAATCTTTCACTTGATAAACCATGAAGCATTAGATATAAGAATTTTGTAGTGTAGTAATTTATGTGAAATTTTTACGAACTTAGGTATTTACAGTTCCAAAAAGATATGTTCTTGTGAGCATTGTTTTGTTATAGAATATTTATTTTTATTATTACAATAATTGTGGCCATCAAAATTATTATATCTAAATATCTATATTTTGGGTGACGGGGATTTTTGCCATGGTAAAGAAAGAATTATAGTTATATATTTATATTCAAGTTAAGATGAACTCTGATTATTCTATGGATATTATTTGTATCTAATTTTTATAATGAAAGAAATCAGAATGTTGTTTAAAGCTGATGTTCTTCTAATGTTGGTGTAAATTAAGCTAGAAAAAATGTGCAATAAATAAAATAAACCACACTGAACCAATAATGTGATTTATGATCATGAACATTCCATATTAACATATCATAAATTATTTAAATAATTATTATAAATTTGTAAATAAATGGTTGCTCAGATATACCTATATAAGAAATTTTATATCAATGCAGTTAGCTATTTCAACTCATTGAATAAAAAACTAAGTGTTAAAATTGTCTTTTATTTCATATTTAATCCTACAACTGGTAAATTGAGGTTCACAGTTGTATGCAGTAAAAGTTGTGCGCCTGCACAAAAATGCCGGAAGCATATAGGTACTTAATTTAAGTACAAATCTGAATATTACTTTCAAAGCATGTATTACTATAAATAATTATTGCAACAACATAAATACATGAGCAGATGAGTGGCCAAGTTCTGAGGTAGAGTTTTCAAGCCATCTGAAGGCCTCTGACTTGGCGTAACAACTGCTTGTACTAAGACTAACGGGACTTTCTGTTTACATTAAATTACAGACAACTACAAAAATAATGAGCACTTTGCTTAAGCATAACAGCTGGGATATATTGTTTATCCGTTCGTATGTTGAATGAAATTAACCCATTTTGTATTATCTGTTGAAAAAAAGTCAAGTTCCAAATTTTAGTTTTACCCACACCAGCTCCCGGTATGTCAACATTGTGGCGAAAATGTGTTTATACCGGGAGCTGGTGTTTGAACATACAAGTGGTTATATTATCAGTTATAATGTTTCTAGACCTGAGTCAATAAAATCAATATAGTATGTGGGTCGGCTAACACATTAAATTGTAGGCCCCAGTTTTAGTACAAACAGCTGTTACACCAAGTCAGAGGCCTGCAGGTGGCTTGAAAACTCTACACTTATCTCATATAGAAAATAAAAATATAGTCAAAATTCATACACAACAATTGTTAGTGCAGTCAAAAAAGGGCTGCTTGTTTAATACACTGGATAACACTGAAAATTTTTAACAATATACAGTCTGATACAAAGCATTGCTGTGGTTCATGATAGAACTAACTAAATTATTTTCATTAATCACAAACTAGATTAAATTCTATTGCACTAATTCTCACTGCCAATGTGCTAAAACTAAAATAAGATCTATCTTAATTGAATTACAGTGTAAACTCCATGTAATGTCACTCGATTTAACGACAAACTCTAAAGCGTTGACATCAATTGGCTTTAGTTGGTTTAGCTTGTATTCTATACAATGATACATTATCTTCATTTAACGACCACTCTCTATAACGCTATAGAATGCAGTCCCTTCAGTGTCGTTATGTAGAGTTTACACTGTATTTTCATGATTTACAAACTAAGTTAAGTTCTATTGCACCAATTCTCACTGTCACTGCTAAAACTAAAACCAGACCATCATATGGTAAGAAATCCCTATTCACCATTAAAAATATGCCTTGGGCATATGTATATATATTTGCATTTCACAAGTATAATGGCAGGAACACACATGCCTGCACACTTGCATCTAGCAAGTGCATGTGAATAAGCTAACTGGCATTGCTTATCCAAGCATTTAACTTGTATACTTGATACTGTTCCGTTTTACAGGCATATGTAGTGTAAACCCAGTCTAATCTAATATATACAATTTCCGTGTCACCATGTTAGTTACCGTACTCCTCCGAAACAGCTTGACCGATTTTGACCTAATTTTATATGCATATTCAGTAGGTCTGAGAATCGGCTACTATCTATTTTTCATACCCCTAAGTGGAGCAAAACAACGTTTGCCAGGTCAGCTAGTATGTTTATATTTTCACACTTATAGCTACACACTTAGAAAATCTCATTCGGTATTCTACTTAAAACTCTTTACAGTTTTTTAGAAATTTACCAGTAGTGCAGTAGCTACGCGACTTAGCGACACTCCGGCTTAAGCTCCATGCCTAGTCTGGAATAACAGGCTGCCGTAATACACAGTTTGGTGGTTGGCAACCAATTTTTCAATTTGTGGTTGGCTGATAGCCAGGCGAACCAGAAAATGCGCTACAATTGATGGTAGGGCATTTTTCAAATTTTGAATTCTTTATTCTAAAATCTGTCACGCCACGGGAATTGAATCCGGACCTTGCTTTGCGGTCTAGTTTCACAGATCACTACGCCAACGATGCCAGTTATAGCAGCCTATGCATCAGTACTTATTTTATTCTAAAGAAAGGCTTCTTCTTATAAAGAATACCTATAGCCTTATAGTAGGGTCCGTCACGATATTTCGAAAATCATATGTACGATGTACGTAAGATCTATAACAAGCCAAAACTAATTTGCTTGAATGATATACATCTGAAAATGAAACGAATAGCCATCTCATCATTATCGCCTATTTACCGTACCTAAAAGGTAAATACGGGTCTCTAATTCTTTTTTGCTAATTTTCCCTTTTAAAAGTATAGTATGTACTTGATGCTCATTACTCTTAAAACAAACGAATCCAAAACTAAGCCCTGCTTTTTCCAGCATTTACTTTCATCCTACACATCCGCACCAACCATCCAGTACCCCAGCCAAGAGCTAATAGAAGAAACAGTACGCTTATCACATAGTACTGACTGGTTATAGATAAACCTAATGTTTGTATCAGGATCAAAGTAAGGATGGATTGAAGTCCGGTGCCAACGAGTGTGTTGATACCAAATATCAGGCCGAAACAGCTGTCGTCGTGAATTTCAGCTGCTATTTTTGCACTGGAATTAAGATAAAAATATATAATTATTATTTATTTATTCAATAAAATAGCTATGACAGCTTTTACACCAAAGCGCTAACTATTTTAGACTTATAAACTACATTCCTGAATGCACACACAATGCAAGTGACGGCACTACAGAAGACATCAATTTATTGCATTTCAGATAAAGCGTTAAGGTAAGATATAGCACGTCGCGTAGGAGCCGATTTAGAATATTCCGTGCGAGAATGAGGGACACTGAACAACTTATGCCATCGCCGGCCACACGAGCGAGCGATTTGTTTATTTTCTGTATAAATTGTCTGCTGGGCAGAGGCCTCTCTTCCTTGTTTCCAGACAGGTCTTCGACCTTGGTGGGTTAGTTTAAACACGTTTGCCTAGATCATGATACCACCTTTGTCTGGGTCGGCCCGAGATCGTCTCGCATTTGGTCCCAGGTTGTAGGGACCTTCGCCCAGCAGTCAATAATTATTAGTAGGAAAAATATTAGTTGTACTTGTATAACATTATTTCCTAAAAATTGCCCAATAGCATAGCTAACTAACGTTATTCAAGGGATTTTGGCTATTATAAACATATATTGGTTAATCACCCAATGGGTAAAAGTATCAAATGGGTTAGATGACTTTTTAATGATGACTAATGCAAGGTAGATTTTTTTAGCAATTACTAATATTTATATTGTACATAAAATACTTATGAATTAATGTGATTTTAATACATACAATTTATTTTAAATATTAGTTTTGATTTTAAACGAAATTTAATAAAATAGAGTCTACAATTTTTTGGTTTGACATTTGACCAGCAGGGCGCATTAACACACGGGTTAGCGACACTGGTCTATGGTGGAGTAAGCCTAGTCTGGTATAACTGGTTCTCAAGAAGGCTACCGGAACTTACTGTTAGATGCTAAGCGATTTTTATTTTACT
This sequence comes from Mellilla xanthometata, assembly GCA_035578125.1. Lineage (NCBI taxonomy): Eukaryota > Metazoa > Arthropoda > Insecta > Lepidoptera > Geometridae > Mellilla > Mellilla xanthometata. Next base: position 4,859,301 of record JAPUBQ010000020.1, read on the forward strand.
TGTAAACGCCCTACCTCTATTGTATGGTTTCCTCACCATGTATTCCTTCACTGATAGCTTGAGCTCATTAGCGGGGATCAGGCCTAGACTTTCAGGACGTGAGGCAGCCGCAAGTCCGACTGAGCTGTCATAGCTTCAAAATAATAGCCTTTATTGTAAATTGTATGTGTCTCAGTCAAGTCTTTAAGCTATGGATACCAGAGATGCCTTTTAAAACAATATAAAATAATTTAACCATTATCAATTTAACTTCGATTCCAAACAAAGATCGAAGAAGAAGAGTACCTAGATGTAGCTCGGAAAGTCGGAATGCTGAAGTGGGACTGGGCCGGGCACGTCGCCCGCATGCCGGATACATTTTGGGCAAAAACCACCACCGAATGGAGCCCACCAAATAGACGGCGTCCCGGCCGCCCCGAGATGAGCTGGCGGTACGACCTCGACACACACAACCCACACTGGAAGACCGTTGCCCAGGACAGACAAAAGTGGAGGGGCGGTAGGGAGGCCTTTGCCCAGCAGTGGGCTGATTTATAGGCTTAGATAGATAGATTATCAATTTACCTGGCCAAAGTAATGGTGAAGTGAAACAGCATCCCCATGGCGATGTTTGCCCAGCAGTGGGCTGATTTATAGGCTTAGATAGATAGATAAATAGATTATCAATTTACCTGGCCAAAGTGATGGTGAAGTGAAACAGCATCCCCATGGCGATGTAGCCCGCGTAGGAAACAAGCACGTCAGGTATGTGGGTGGCAAAGAACACAGCCAACCCCTGCACAGCGGCCACCGGTGCCGGAAGAACTGACTTAGCAAGAAAAGACGCGACGTAAGCGCCGCCCGCGCCGAGCAGTGTCTGGGCTGCTTCTACTGCACCGTTGTATGACACCTGGAAGAAATTAGGGAAAGATCTCAAACAAACATGACGACCTCGTTGGCGTAAAGGTTACCATGCCGGTCTGCTAATCAGAAGGTTCCGGGTTCGATTCCCGGCCCGGTCAACATCTTTGTGTTGGCTGTGGGTCTGGGTGTTAAATATGTATTTATATATAATATGTATGTATGTATATGTAGTATATCAGCTGTGTTAGCAACCGTAATACGAGCTAGAAATGGTTCAGTATGGGGCTAACCAGCCGTGTGTGAATGTGTCAAAAAAAAAAAGTATAAATTAAAAATATTGAAAAATCCAGTCTCTTCATTTTTTGGTTGCATACAAAAAAAAGCATATGTACTTATGTATTAGATACGTATCTCTACCATTTCATCACACCATGCTTTTGTATGTTTGAAAAAATCACATACAGAATAGTAATTTATTTTAATTCCTTTCCTGTAAAAAAAAAATCTCATACTGTTTCTGATTTTTACAAAGAAACAAAAGCATGGCTTGTTTTGATTTGTTTATGTGATTTGTTATATAACTGGAAATAGTAGTATTTAATTTTGTCATGGGGTATGAGACTTTTTACTCTTGTAAAAATTCATGTATGTTTCTTATGAAATCAGGATTTTTAGTGTCTTATAACTTTTTCATTCATGTATTCCTAAGCAAATTAATGAATTAAATATGATACTCCTTTGTAAATAAATATGTCATCTACCATTTTGTGGCGCCGGCCATCTTGGATCTATTTTCATTAAACATAGCTTTCAAGCAAAAAACTAAATATTTATACAGTACAGTACAGCCCTATTTATACTTTACTATTTGTACATTCAACGTACTATTTATTCTGCGTGAGACATTAAAAAAACATTTGCACAGTCATCCACAAACAAGTCTCACTCAAGTCTAATTTGTTCTGTCTGCTTGCTAAATGTAGATTAAGATAATAAATGATAAGATCTTTTATTATAATCAGCTTATCTTATGCCCATATTTTACTACTGCAAACACATAAGACTTTATAATGTGTAGTGAGAAAATGTTGATTTTTATCCTATTGTTCTTTTTTAGGGTTGTGTACCTAAAAGGTTCAACGGGACCCTATTACTAAGACTCCGCTGTCTGTCTGTTCCAAACTGTACCTCAGTAACCGAAGAAGCTAAAACATTCACAAGATAATATGTATTTCCCATGCCGCTATAACAACAAACGTGTTTTTTTGCTATATATCAATAACGGTAGCTGCTAGACACTTAAAATTTTCTCAAAACATATAAATGTATATTACCTATCACAATAAATTATAACATTTAATAAAAATAAACATTTAAGGGGGGCTCCCATACAACAATGGTACGGACCCTTCATGAACGAGCCCAACTCGCATTTGGCCAATTATTACTAGTTTACATGAAGAGCATTGGTAGAGATTTCTAGTGCTCGCCTTGCTATCAACTACCCTCAGTTTGAAAATTTCGCCAAGCGCCTAACAGTGTGGTCCGGCAACCTTCTTGAGAGACAATTATACCAGACTAGACATGTTCCGCCTCAAGCTACTATCCCTAACTTGTGTAGTTACGCGCATGTGCACGCAATGCATGTAAGTTTGCGCTTACACAAAAAGTGTCAAAGCTTAAGCGTAACGTCACCACGCTTACATGCACAATTTAATTCCCGCTTCTCCATTCCACTACAGAACGAGCAGGAGTACAGCGAAGAGACACCGATTTACTGTCGAAGTTCTGAGAATTCGCACAAAGCGTTTTGCTTCGATCTTCATTGTGAGAACTATAAAAAAAACTGCGAAGCTTTGGAACTCTCTTCCTGAGTCTCTTTTTCCCGAGAAGTACAATTTGGGGGTCTTCAAACCTAGGCTAAAAAGGTTCCTTCTAGGCAAGCGTGATACATCTTAGACCGCAGTCAAGCTTAACATCAGGCAAGCTGCGGCCAAACGTAAGCCTATTTATCATTAAAAGAAAAAAAAATGGGGCCCAGTCGTAATTAAAGCGAACATAAGCGGCAAAAGCTATGTAGGCGTAATCGACGTCTTTTATAAAATTAAGCTTTTCGAGTAGGTTTTTCTTTAATATACTGACCTGGTTGTTACTCTGTCCCTGTATGTACATCCAGAGAAGTTGCACGTAAGTTTGCGTTTGCACGAAGAGTGCCAAAGCGCAAGCGTACAATGCTGACCACGCTACCACGCGGGGCCGCGAGTAGGCTGAACGGGCGTGTCGGGAGATAAGCGTTGATGCTTCCACTAGGTTGTGGCGGAATGTTTGCTGGAAATAAAAAAAAAGGATTATTTCTCATCCCTCTGCTATAGGTAGAGGACAATCTCTTCCCGAGCCTGCAATGGCACTTATATTGTTACAATTCTTTCTTTCTTTGTGTACTTTCTTAGAATTGAAGAAAAAAAAACATTTTTGATTTATTGAATTTAGAATAAAACTAAACTTAAACTTATACTTAACTAAATTAAATTGTAGCTTAACCTATTTGTCACCAACTAGTTATGTAGTTTTGTTTGATTCTTTGTTTCTTTCTAATACTTATATTTGTTCATGTTGTGTACACAAAGCTAAGAAAATAATCTAGTTTTGATCCTGGTTAAATTTTTTTTAGTTATAGTTTTGATTATTTTCTGTTTTGTGAACCATAATAAATAAATAAATAAATAAATAGAATTGGTTGCCTGGAAGAGATGCCGCTTTTAGCGATAGGGTCGCCAGTTACAGCACGAGCTTTTAAGTTGTTTTCTGTAATTTTGTTTTTGACATTGTTTTAATAAAGTGTTTTTTCATTGCATTGATAAGTAATAGTATCCTATTTTAGTGTCTGGTCTAGTGCATTAAAATTTACATTTCCTTTTTTGTTTGTAAATTCACGATAAGCGACGTAATTGACTATGATTATTTTAATATATATAAATCTCGTGTCACAATGTTTGTCCTCAATGGACTCCTAAACCACTTAACCGATTATAATAAAATTCGCACACCATGTGCAGTTCGATCCAACTTGAGAGATAGGATAGTTTATATCTCAAATTATAGTCGCAATTCTAATTTATTGCTAATTATTGTCTGTTATTATTTGACAGTCACAATTATCTGTTAACTGTTAAAATGATTCTAACAGATGTCGATACCCTTCGACTGGGTTGAGTAAGTAATCAATAGATGGCGCTGTACACCTAAGTGAGGCAAAACAACGTTTGCCGGGTCAGCTAGTATAGTACTATAGATAATATAAATTAGCTTGTTTTCAAGAGGTTTAACGTACGTAGCATATAATTAAGCGAAGGACAAAATAAGACCAAAATGTTAAAAGAATTATAACTCAATACGATAAAGAAAACATTTCAAAGTTTGCTCTCTCTCGCTCGCACTCATTTATACCAATATATAAAAAGAAAAAATATATTTTTGTTTGTTTGACGCAAATAGACTTCGAAACTACTGGACAGATTTGAAAAATTCTTTTACCACTGGGAAGCTACATTATCCCTGAGTAACACAGGCTATATTTTGTTTCTCTTTGCAATTTAGATTATTTTATAGCCCGTGCGAAGCCGGGTAGCTTGCTAGTATAGTATATAATATATAAGTAATTGAAAAACGAATTCTTTTTTTATTGTTATAGAAGTATGAGGACATTAATTTTTAAATATCTTCTTTATTGAAGCGACTTATAGATAAGTGCTTACTTTCTCGTCAACATTGGGTGGCTTATCAAAGGGCGCGCTGGCGGCGACGGTTCTCCGATGGAAGTATATCCCGTACTGCACTGGAGGCAGCCAGAGAGCCCAAAATGTCGCCACGATCTGAGCTGAAACATGTCACGCTTGATAGCTTGATAGGTGGTCAGTAGCAACTATTAACGTACATCCACAGCCGGTTCTCTCCCACTGCTGGGAATAGGCCTCTCTTTTAACAAGCCATTAATCTCGGTCCTGTGCCAATCGTGTCCAGATTCGACCTGCGACTGATATGATGTCGTCGACCCATCTTGCTGGCGGACGACCGACGCTCCGTCTACCTAACCTTGGCCTAGCCTACTATACCGTCAATTCGCCTAGCCTACTAATATAATAAATGCGAAAGTTTGTGTGTGTGTATGTTTGTTACTTCTTCACGCTAAAATCGCTGAACCGAGTTTGATGATATTTGGTGTGAAGATAGGTAAGACCTTGGATTACCGCATAGGCTACTTTTTATCCCGAAAACAATTGTGGTTCCCGTGGGATACGCAAATACCTTCAAAATCTATGTTACTTCTAGTATCTAGTTACTAGTCCTACTAGTATAATGAATGCGAAAGTTTGTGTGTGTGTATGTTTGTTACAACTTCACGCTCGAACGTCTGGACCGATTTTGATGAGATTGTGGCGTCTATGTCGCACTTCATCGCCCGCTACCAATCAGAGCGCTTGTCCTGAATCGCGCAAACGGTATTTACAGCGCGCGTACGACGGGTTCAAGCTACAATGCATGACCGTCGGACGGCCGTCTCCGGACACAACATCTGTCCGGGGGACCTATCCCTTTGCTAAATGGAGGCAGACCGTCGTCGCTCCATAAGATTTACTATGAAGATAGGTTAGACCTTGGATTAGCACATAGGCTACTTTTTATCCCGGATTAACTTCTTTTGTGACGGATTAACGCGGGTAATATCGCGGGGCGTAGTTAGTGATAAATAGTCACGTGAGGCTTTCATTAGCGTAGGTACGAGTATATTATTACGTAGCATATGTATGATGACGTCAATTTAGCACAGACATTTTTCTATTAGTCTTCATTTATATCAATTATATTATGTAAATCATGAGAAACGGCAGGAGTTGACTATCAAGATATTATATTACCATCAGTGAATAAGAAAATATTTTAAAATATCTAAGTATGTTGCATGATTGATATTTTATTTCCTGTATGCTTCTCAATTTTGGTCCGTGATTTTTAAAACATAAAAATCTACTAAAACTTTTTTATAAAAAAAGTTCAAGCAATTGAAAATGCAAATAAGGCAAAACGGGTATCTCACTAAAATTAGATTAAGTTCAAAAACCTGACAGGTAGCCATGATATTTCGATATTCTTTTTTTAAGCTGCAATGTTTAATTAAAAAAAAAATTTGGTAAATACCTAAACACTTTGCTTTGCAAATAGACTCATTGACGCTAAATCAGTTGTAACGATTTTTTGTTGGAGATAGTTAAGACATGGTTAAGACCCTAGAGTAACACAGGCTACACACTACATTCATTTTAATATTTCATTTACGAACCAGTTCCTTCATTTTATCCCTGGCGCAATAACGACGGGAATGTGTGTGTGTTTGTCTGTGGCATTATAGCTGCCGAACGGATGAACCGATTTTGGTTTAGTTTTTTTTTATAAATGTGTCTTAGTTTGGAGTGTTTGATTAAAATCATTCTAAGATGGCCGCTGCCAAAAATGGCGAAGTACACATTTCTTTTACGACTAGAATACACAAGATAATTTTCGAATCGAAAATAACCGCCACCACAGAACGCTATGTTGGTAGTTTTCTTTTCATTTGCTAGCTGCCTGTATGCTATACCATACCATACCACCATAACGGCTGGTTAATCCAGTTCGTATTATGGTTGCTAACACAACTGATATACTACATATATATTTTATATAGATACATACTTAACACCCAGACCTACAGCCAACAAATTTAGTAATGCACAAAGATATTGGCCGCACCGGGAATCGAACCCGGAACCTTTTGATTGGCAGGCCGGCATGATAACCTTTACGCCAACGAGGTCGTCGCTTGTAGGTACTGTACCACCATACAGTACCTACAAGCGAATTTCCTTATACTAGAAAAAAATATATGTTTATATTGACCTGTGAAGGTTATATAGTTGAGTTGGCGATAGTCCATGAACCCATAATGTGTGAGCAGCTGGGAACTCAGTCCAGAGAGGAACCGTCCGGCCAGCGCGGCGATGCGGGTACATGATGACACTGTGGGGTAGTGGGCCGGCTCTACCTGACCCATAAACACTTAAATATTACTAACATAGTCTCAAGAACCCTTTCACACGAGTGAGAGTGAGTTGAGAACACTCATTTTTATTTTGTTGTTTTCTTTGCTTATCTCTGTTTAGTTTCAATTCACAACAGACATACACTAAATATAGTGTAAACTCTATATAACATTTTATGGTGTTATAGAGAGTGGTCGTTAAATGGAAAGAATGTATCATTGTATGGAATACAAGCTAAACCAACTAAAAACACAAAATCGCTAGAACAAAGAGTAACTAAGTTTTAGTGCAATAATTAGTAAATAATAACAAGTTTAAACTTGTTATTATTTGCTATGTGTATATTAACTAAGCAATAAGAAATGTATTGTGTTTGTATGTGTAAGTATTCATTTATTTTGTGCACAATAAACATTGAAAGAAAGAAAAAAAATCTATCTCTCCTTCTTTCTAGTGACCAAAATTTGAAAAGAAAATTTTAGTATTCATATTAAACAATATATACCTATAATACCTAGTTTACATTAATTCCAGTCCAGAGATTGAATCTAGCGCTGGAATTCTTACTGGAACAATATGGACAGCAAAACAGCACTGGAATGCACAAAATCCAGTATGCATTCCAGCCCAGTAACTAGATTGGTGGTCCACTTTGGAAAGTGTGATGTAGACAGCCAATTTAGTGTAGACACAGTGAACACATATTGGTTGTTTTTGTACATTACTGCGGTGAAGAAAGGATTTTAATTTTTTTAAATAGTTGGTATTGTCTCAATTACTGAAACAATGTAGATGTCACTTATACTTTCTAGCACTGGACTGGATTCTCTCTGGATCACTGGACCGGAACAAACTGGCCATATAGTAGCTAATCTTACCTTAGCATAAATATAAGTTAAATATGCCACTTCTGTCGCCAAGTATGTGCCATAGAAGAACTGGGATGCTTGTATCCATTCCAAACTTTCAGTCCACAGGAGTATTGCATATACTACTATACCACTGATACCTAAAACAGTAAAACATTTATTAAAAACTTCATGTAATGGACTTTTGAACAATTTAAAAAAAAAAACTGAAAGTCAACTCAAGTAGTCTTGTTATTGATACTGTTATATTACAGAACTGAAAACTACAAAATATGAGCTTTCCATGAAGGAAACCAACATTTTCAGCTAGCAACCACCATGAAATTGGAATATCAGTCGTCAAGTACCAAATAGGGTGTTTCAAGCAGCTTCCTTGAGAGCCAGTAATTCTAAACTAGGTATGTTTCAAATTAGGCCAGTGTTAACTACTTGTATAACACACCATGCTGGACAAATGCCTATTTCTATCATGTAAAAAAATGTATAATGATATGAATATGATTGATTGGCATATTTAATCAAACAATCACTAATTTGTCTTGTTTACTTATTATTAAATAGTAGGTACTGATATGATGAACTATTTTAAAGCCTAGTTTCATTTATTTTTTAATTAGCACCCAACACTTTCTGAATACTAGTCATCAGGGCAAATATTAGTAGTACTTTGGTATCAGTGTAAATTGTAGACCAAATATGGTGTATGTATGTTAAATAAAAAATTGTATATTAACAAAAAAATTCAAACTGAAAGAAGACTTACCTGAGAGAATGATAACGGGTTTGAACCTCAGAAAATCCGTAATAAGGAATATAAGAACCAGCTGCGCTAAGTAAGAATAAGTTCCGATGGGGTACACGTCTCTCGTGAGTTGCTCTTCAGTTATATCACGCCATTTTCCAGTTAAAAACTCGGATACGAAAGGCTCTGACGGTCGAATCTCTCGCACCATGCCATAAGTACATAGTAACAAAGTGACTTTGATCCAGTCTTCCATATTTCGCGCGTTTCTCGTACGTTACGAAACACTGTCCTTGAAAACCGTTCCAGCAGTAACCAAATGATCACGCGCAGCGCTAGCTGCCGACTGCCGCGCGCGTGGCTCCGGCCTGCCTTCGCAATTTAGCGTGATCAACATTCTTGACGTAATCTGACGTTACCTCTTTGTAAATTACTGAAAAATCTTTCAACTCTACCAAGCTTCCTGTGATTTTACGTAGCAAAACTTGTATATTTGAAGCGACAGTGAATGTCTATTGTTTCAGATAAAATAATATCATAAGTAGAAAATGTTACATATTATATCTAATACAGCCGCTGATTTTATTCAAAACAAACAAAACAACTTATACATATACAATTACACTTTAACGTAATTCGAAAATTCACGGGAAAATTATAGACGAATTAAATTAATAACATTGATAATGACAATATCAACGAAGTTGAAAGTTATCGATTTAGGACTTATGTTGCCATATGAATATTATGTTCAACAACCTGTTGATTTTAACTTCAATATCAACGACAATTGACAATCAGCTGTTTTCCTTCAATCTCAATGTTATGGTGTTTTAAATTAAAATTCTCATGTGTTTCGATTTGTTGTAGCAGCAGCTAGAAGGTATTCTCTAATCAAAGTAAAACCATGCAATCAATAGAAGTAATGAAAATGTCGTACTAGTTATCAATATTTTTTTAAAACACTACGTATCACAAATTACTAGAACATAATATTATCTGTAATTCAAGTCAACTATTGCTGGTTTTAGAGTTATCAAGCAGTATCAGTGTGTAGTGAGATAAGCGCAGTGATAGTACGTAGATCTTCACATAAAAGAAACGTCCGCCAAATATGTCTGCCGAATCAGGTGAAGAAGACTATAATAGCAAAATGCAGGAGTGCAGTCATTGTTCCAAGACTTTTAGGTATAAAAGCGAAAGAATCCGCCATGAAATGAGTCACTCTGCTAGCTTTGAATGCGAAACCTGCAGTAAAAAGTTTAGTTTTATGTAAGTATTTTTTATGATTGTTTTTTTGTTGCTTGTGTTTTAATACTGGGAATGTTATTCAACTTTTGAAATTAAAGGCCTCATGAGTATATCTGTATATCATAGGTAACTATTTCTGTTTAGTTTGTTTGTTTTTTCTAGATTTCTGTTTCCATTATTGACCTATTTCATTTTAATTTATTATAATACCGAGTATATTTATCGGCAATTCAAAGTTTAGATTGTTATTTCTAGCAACTTATATTGTTTACACTCCATGCAAGTAAACTCGTTTAGTCAGTATGGAACTAATTTAAATTAATAAATTAATGAAATAACATACAGTGTAAACTCCATGTAACATCACTCGAATTAATGACAAACACATTGAAATCAATTGGATTTAGTTGGTTTTGTTTGTACTCCATACAATGATACATTCTCTCCATTTAACGACCACTCTCTATAACGCCATAAAATGCACAGTCCCATCAGTGTCTTTATATAGAGTTTACACTGTATTATCAATTGAAGAATTTGATAGTACATATTAAATATTTGTGGCACTCCTTTTCCAGATCAGCTCTGAGAAGACACGAGAAGCAGCATAAGAGGAAAGAGAGAGTGAAATGTGAAAAATGCAACAAGTGGTTCAGAGACAGAGAGCTTTTAAAGAGGCATATCAATTATTCCCACAAAGGTTGGTAGTCATTTTTCTGTTATTGTTTATACAGTTTTAAAATGTTAAAATATATCAATTTTAGGCAGCCCGATATTCCAGACTAGGCATTACTGTTACATGGTGTTAGGGTTAGTTCATGTGGCTAGCAACCACCTTCAAGTTAAAAATCTGTCGCATAACTCCTAACAGTGTGTTCCGGCTGCTTACTTGAGAGCTGCTATTCCAGACTAGGCATACTCCACCTTAAGCCGGGGCGTCGCTGACTTGTGTGGTCACATACCATGCTGGTCAAATACCTAGCTGTAAAAAGTAAAAAAAAAAAATATGTCTGTAGCATAAGCATAACCAGCCCACTATATGTTCCCACTGCTGGGACTCGGAGCCTTCTCTCACGAGGAGAGAGATGTAGGCCATAATCCACCGCGCTGGCCAAGTGCGGGTTGGCGGATGACACACATCTTCGGATATTGTGGTCCTGAAACATGCCGGTTTCCTCACAATGTTTTCCTTCACCGTATAGGAAGTGCAAATCCACACATAATTTGTAAAACACATCATTGGTGTAGGGCCGGGATCTAACCAGAGGCTGTCTGATTGAAAAGCAGACATTATTACCACCAAACCACATTCGCTTTTCAAAATGTCTGTAACAACCTTCTTATTCAGTTCTTGGTCAGCTTCTTTAGCACATTCAAACAAGACAGAAAACTTAAGTTTAAAATATTTATCTTAACCTTGCCAGTGAGCCTGCCATGTCCAGAATGCAGCACAGTATTCCACAGCGAGCAGGCTCTACAGACTCACCTGAAGATTCACAAGCCTATATCTGAACGGCGATATAGATGTACCTTTCCTGACTGCGGCAAGTCTTTCAACTTCTCTCACCATCTGAAGCATCATGTGTTGACGCATATAAACGCTAAGCAACATTACTGCGATATATGTTGGAAAGGTAAATAATATAACAATAATTATTAAGACAGTTTTTATCACTATAATCTTCTTATATATAAAATTTCCATGACACAATGTTAGTTATCGTACTCCTCCGAAACGTCTTGATCAATTTTTACTAAATTTTATATGCGTATTCAGTAGGTCTGAGAATCGGCTATTACTTATATATTTTTCATATCCCTAAGTTAAACAATGTTTGTCAGCTAGTAAGACAGTAAAAATAATGTGTCTGTATTTTTTTTAGTGTATTTTTGGAAAAAATCTATTAAGAACAATAACAAAAAAATCATATTTAGAATTTTAGTCTGTCTGTATGATATGTTATAAAAACGGATTTGAACGGGGCTTTCACAGGTGGATTACATATAATTAGGAGCGTCAAAACTTGTTTGTATCATCAAAATCGGTAAATGAAAAATAAATTATGGTTGGTTAAAAATTTACTTCAAGCACTGCTTCAAATCTTTTATATAGAGTTGAATGCGGTCTACATACAGCGACAGAATGATTTAACGCGTCTGTGTGTTTGTGTGTGTGTATGTATATGACTTCTTCACACTCAGATAGCTGAACTTATTTCAAGCAAATATGCTATGGACATAGTTTAGATTGTAGATTAACGCATATGCTTCTTTTGACCTCAGAGTAACGCAGTTGACATTGCAGGGCGCAGCTAGATCTAAATATGGCTGGCTATTATACCACGGCGCTTTCGTAATATCTATACTATAAGACTCTTTGTCCTGACCTATTCATTCATTCATTCATTCATCTATAGACAACGCAGAGCCCAAACGGCTGGTCCTAGGGTTGTGAAATTTGGAGGGTGTATTTGTTTTAGTATGTAGACGCGTACTAAGAACGGATTTTTGGAAATTCCACCCCTAAGGGGGTGAAAGGGGGTAAAACAGTTTGTATGAAACTTCTTTGTTTTTGAACTTATAGCAATGAAATTTGGAATATGTATAGTTTATGTAAAATTAAAAATAATGGTATCAAGTTTTTTTGCCAGAGGTGAACTAAGGGTTTGTAATGGGGGGTGAAAGTTAGTATGGACAATTCTTTATTTATTAAGTTTAAGACTTGAAATTTGTTATGTTAGTAGATTAATAAATGGTAAAATTAAAATTATATTTTTTTTGCCAGGGGTGCATTGAGGGGGATGCCATTGGGGTTGAAAGTTAAAAATGAAAGTTTTGTGTTTTTGAACTTAGGGGTGTAAAATTTGGAGTGTGTATATATTTTAGTACTTAAACGTGTACTAAGAACGGATTTTTGGAAATTCCACCCCTGAGGGGGTGAAAGGGGGTAAAACAGTTTGTATGAAACTTCTATGTTTTTGAACTTCCAGCAATGAAATTTGGAATATGTATAGTTTATGTAAAATTAAGTTTTTTTGCCAGGGGTTAAATAAGGGTTTATAGCGGGGAGGGGGGTGAAAGTTTGATTGGATTTTTTTTTATTTATCAATTTAACAGTCTTGAACGTTGTTTTGGTTGTAGTTTATTTGGTGGTTAAAATAAATTTGTAATGATATTTGCTAGGAGTGAATTAAGGTATGCCATTGGGGTTTAGAGTTCAAAGGGAAAGTTTTGTGTGTTTGAAATTAAATACTTATGAATTGGAATTTAAGTATGTGGTTTACTTAGTGGTATGATTCACGTATTCTTATTATTTATATTAAAATTGGCTTGGAGAAAACGATCTAATCTGTAGCATCACCACCAAAATAGCTAAAACAGAGGTTAACTAGATCTCAGGAATCGAATGCGGAAAGACAGATGCGGCTTATTTTGATATCGTAGCAATGTAGTGTTTATATAAAATTGGCACGGGAATAGGATACAATAGATTTTTTCCACAGGTTACGCAAAAGGCGACCTACACGCGGGCGGAGCCGCGGGCAACCTCTAGTGTTACATAATTATAATTTTAATCTCCGCTGTATGTCCTAGTATAGCAGTTAATCTTCTTCTTCTTCAACCTTTTCCCACTAGATGGGGTCGGCACACACAACAAGTTTTCCTCTTCCACACGATTCTGTCAGCTGTCATATCCACATTCACTCCCTTTTCTTTCATATCCTCATTTATAAATTCAGCCACATATAGCATACGTATATTAATGGCAGGTTAAAAACTCGAGAATGTGAAACAATTATTCAATAATTTCTTTTTTTTTTCAGGTTTCATCCAGTATCATCACCTGAAAGAGCATATGAAGAGCCATGATCAAGCTGAGTCTCTCAGATGTGACTTCCCAGGATGTGGCAAAACATACAGCACTGAATATGCAAGGAAAAGACATAGGCTTTCACACAGTAAGTTGTTTATGTACTTGATACTTGATGTGCAGGCTCCTTTCCGCAACTAGAAGTCCTCCGGCTTCCTCTGTGCGTAGGGCCCGACTGGCGGTCGCTAATCCAGCCAGCCGATCTCGCTGAAGAAGGCCAGCAGCTCGCGTACGCCGGTGCAGGTCTCATTTAATTTATTCTTCTTCTTCTTCTTCCTTGCCTTATCCCACTAGGTGGGGTCGGCACAGCAAATTTTCCTCTTCCACTCTCCTCTATCAGCCGTCGTCTCTACACTCACTCCTTTCACTCTCATGTCCTCATTCACACACTCCATCCACGTCTTCTTTGGTCGGCCTCTTGCCCTTCTTCCTTGCACTTCCATTTCCATACATCTCCTACTAACATGCATCTCCTCTCTACGCCTCATTTAATTTATTATTCAAGTACTAATTCTGGACTTATCTTTTGTATGGCTATTTTATTCGGATAATAAAAGTTTTTAGCCACCTTTTGTGGTAGTTACTTATTCACTGGCAATATACCATCCACTTAAATTTTGTATACAAAATATCCACTACTTTTATGCAGTATTTTTAATTATCTATCACATTTCACAGCAAAATAGTTTTGCTAAAATCACTTTTATAAATGTGTTTTTTTTTATAAAAAAAAAAGAAATAAAGCTTAATATTATGTATATCTAATGCATATTTTCCATTCATTTCAGAAATAAAACGTGATAGCGGCATTTCTTCTGATTCGAATTCTTGTGATGCTTCAACTTCACACAAAGAATATAGCAAAGGTACATTTGATTTTTTAACTAACTACTAAAAACTTAATGACACTTGTGCCATTTTTGGAATTGGATAATTTTCAATGTTTATTTTTTGTGTCGACACAACCTGAGACCTGCGTTTTTGGTTTTGCGTAGGTCACACTGGGATGAATAGCTATGTAACAGTAAAGTCGAAGCTAGTAACAAGTTTCAATCATATTGGTTAGTAGCCAAAAAAAAAAAACATAAATACTTAATATTATCCCCAAAATACAGGCATTTCGTATCAGTAATATTGGTATACAATGAAGCATATACATCTTTGTTTATTATTACAGATTACGTCTTATGTTCGACCTGCGGCGAAAACTTACCTCCATCCGATTTTCTGGAACATTCCAATTCATGCGGCGATCGTTTAACGTCTTCTGATAATAAGTTTTATGATATACCTAGTCTGAAGGAAGAAATTATTTTTGATGAAACTAAATTGAAGATTAGTGATTATGAGCCAGATTTAGATGGATGTAAATCAGCAATAGGAGCTTGTATAATGGGTGCCAATAGCTGTGTTTGTGATCAAATTCCTAAATCTAACCATGAAAGTTACGATCTCGCGCCTATTGATAATCAAAATAGTACAAATAACGTCTATGTAGATAGAAATAATCACATAAAATCCTCGAATAGTAACAAGAATGAAGATTTCATGGATAGATATCTTGATATTGTAACAAGTTTTATGGATAGTCAAGGAAATGATATAGTTTATAAAACAGAGTTAGATGATTTAGCCATGCCAAAGAAACCTATAAATATTAATAATAGTAGTAATATGTGTGAAAATTGCGCATGTGCCAGTATATGTAATATAAGGCAACCATTAAATTGTATCGGTAATAAAAATATTAGTAAAAATGATAACGTGCCTAATGTTGAGTATTCTATAGATGGTGTAGTTAAAATCAAAGATACATTTGATATTGATATAATTCCTATAAAAGTTGAAAATAAACATGAGATTATTGTAAATGATAAATCAGAGAAAATAGTACCGTTCGGGACTTGTAAAGATGTAATAGGTAATTGTATATCAGAAGAAGGCTGTCTTTGTGCAAGAATGATGATGGATGAACAACAAGAAATGGCTCAAGAAATAGATGATATTACACCTATACCTAAGACTGACTGTGTAACTTCTGTACCTATATAATAATGTACTTATAGTATTGTACTTATTAAATATATATTTATGACATATATAAATAAAATGTTACGAGATTAAAAGATCTTTTCAATGTGTAAATAATAACTCAAAAATAATTATTAACTTAAGATTTATTTACAACATATTTTTACAATATTCAACCATTTATACAAAATATTTAGTTAACAATATACTAAATTAATTATTTATCATACATCAGACCGCACTACTGCTTACACCTATTATTATAAGTATTTTACGGAATGTAGATACATATCACATTACGGCATGGCAGACAAACCTTTAATTAAGAATCCAAATAATAAAATAATTGTCTTATTGGAGATTGTCGTTACCGAGATTATCTTTAATAATTTCGATAAAGTAAATTAAAATATACATTTAGACATGGTAACAAATCAATAAAATAAAATCATTAATATTTAAGTAAGTACAAGAAACTTTCTGTGTAGCGTTTAAATCGCAAACTGTAGCTCAATTACACGTGCACTTAATGCAGCGTTTATAAAATTTCCTTTTAAAATGTATGACGCTATACAAATAGAGGAAAACCACATATCTATAAGAAAACGAATAACGCATCTACTCTTTGATTTGTGTTAGCGCGAGACAATTTTTATTGCGCAATTTCTATTCATAGATACAAAACAATAAATAAATCTATGCACTCATCAAAATGACTCTTTTCTAGTTTGACTAGTCTAATGGGAATCATGTGCTCGATGCATTAATAATAACATTTTAAGTACAATATTGTGCTCTTAGGAGATTCACCTTGATATATCAGTGTAGTAAAACAATGAATTCACGGTAATACGTCTGTTGGGTAAAATAATTTTGTTCGCTAGCCAACAGCATCACAGGATTTGTAGTAGTAAATATACACGAGTAAGCCTACGCTATAAGAACACACCGCTACGCCTCATTCTCATTTAATGAATCAAATTTGTTTTCATCTAATGTCCTTCGGTCACTCTTTTTTGGCGAATCACTTATGTCATTGAGTTCACTCCCGTAACTCTTTTTTAGAGATTCGTTTTCTTCTATCCTTTCTTCTTCGATTGGCACAACACTTAAATAGTCACTTTCATCATTCAGATCCAACGGAGATGGAGATGACGGAGTCATTGAGCCAGTTTCAAAATTATTTTCAACTATTGTAGTTTTATGCTCTGTTGTATGGTCGTTAACTAGGTCATCGGTATCCAGCAAGAATGTAGAAATAGGCGCCTTTGTTTCTGAAACTTCCATGCTTGTTCTTGGTGTAACATCATTTGAAAGAGATGTAGAATCTTCCGTCGCCACTGTAGCCTCCATTACTGTTGATTTTATTTCATCAGATTTTACGTCTGACTGATTGTTATTAATTTGCTTGGTTTCTGAGGTGTTATTAGAATGCTCTTCTACGTTCTCATTTTGTGTTTCGTTAAAGTTCGTTGGTTCAATATCGTGACCTTCTTGCAGTTTCTTTACGAGGCTTTTATTATTTTCAATTTCTGGTAAGAACGGATTCATTTCAGTTTCATGATCTTCAAACTCGTTAGAATGTTGATTTGTGACTGCATTATTACTGTTATGACTAGGTATTTCATAAATTGTTACATTTAAATTATTAGTCTTTGTTTGTGGCTCTGCATTACTTTCGCTGTTCGATACTTCTTCAGTTATTCTCATTGTAGTTGTGCCTGGAGTGCTTTCTGATACGGTTACGTCTGATTCAGTTATTTTTGTTGTTGGATTTTCTTTTACTTCTACTGGTTTCTCCAGTTCTTTAACTGACAAATCTTTGTCAGATTCAGAATCTTCCCACACTGGGGCTGGTTCGCTTTTCTCGGTTGTTGTTGTGGTTACATTTGACGCTATTTCTGGATTTGTGGTGGAAGAGACTTCAAGGGTATTCGCCTTTTCTGCGGTTTTGTAAATGTAATCAATGATGGTGGTTGTTTCAAGAGGAATCATAGTATGACTAGTTTCCTTGGGTTCGTTAATAGAAATAGGAGTTAAGTTTTCAGTCCCAGTTGCTTCATTTGACATACTTTCCGTACTAATTACTTTTTCTACGTTCACTCTCTTTACTCTAGGATCTTCACTGTCATAATCATGACTCATTCCGTACATAGGTAAGTCTTGTTTCATTTTGTTATTAGAACTCATGTTATTTAAGTAATCAGGCTCAAAATCATCTTTTGTAACGCCCGTATTTATTATATCATCAACTTTAGTATGGCTCGTTTCTGTCGTTACCTGTTTGCCTACTATGTGCATTGCTTCATTAAACTTTATTTCATTGACTGGTTCTGACAACCATTCGGAAGGTGTAGTTGTATCAATATTTTCTTCGGTTGTTACGGGGCTACTTTCATTTTTATTGTCGATTCCGTGAGATGATCTATTATAAAGCATGTTTATTCCCTCGAATGTTATATCCATGCCATCATCTACTATTATTTTGTTGGTAGTAGTTTCAGTTAGAGTTTTGTTTTTACTATCCAAAGCATCCATTAGATGTTCTTCTGCACCGCCAGTTGAGAAATGACCCATAAGGTTATGTTCCTTATCGGAGTCATTTATTTCAGCGCTTGTAGTGCTTTCAACAGAATCTAAAGATCTACCTTCATGCACCGCAACAGATATAAGTTGACTTTCATTCTTATCGTTTTGTGCTTCTTCAGCAGAGTCTGAACTGTTGTTATTTTTTGAAGATTCTAATATGGTGGCCCCGTTACTATGAATTATGACTTTAGATTCAGAATCAGAGCTTAAATTTGTTTCAATACCTTCGTTGCTATGACTGACAGGTGATGTAGTTACGTCACTATCGTGCTCATAATTATTAGATTCTGTATGTTTGTCCGGCATTATATTACCTAGTTGAACATGCTCATCAGATTTTTCAGTAGTGGAATCTTCTGCAAAAATATCTATAGATTTAAAAGATCTTGGTTCTGAGTCGTGGTTATTATTATCTGCTTTATTTTCTTGCTCATTTGATTTAGTGGTATCTTGTTCCGAATTACTTTGAAGCCATTCGCCATGTTCAGTGGCTTGTTCATAATTTTCTTCAGTTACAAATCTAGGTGAAGTTTCTTTTTTTTCGCTCAAAATTGATATTATCTCAGGCTTAGGTTCATAAGAGGGCTCGTTTATAATATGAGGTTCAGAAATGGATACCCTCAAAGTAGTACTCTCTGTTTCGTTTGCTGTCTTAGTGATGTGTTCGCTATGATTTTCCGGTTCATTTTTGACCGTTGTTGCTTGATTGTGACCATGCATAGTATTCATACCTGATTCATTCTCATGCTCTATTATTTGATCAAACTCAACAGAATCATTGGTTGTGGTAGTTTCTATAGGTGGTAATTTGGATTCGGTTGTAGTTGTGGGTTCGTTGGTCTTTGGTGGAATTCTTATGACTTCTAAATTAACTAAATCAGGGTCTCGCTCTGTAGAAGCCATGTAGACTAAAACGGATTTTGTGTCAGGTACCGATTCTGTAGATGTTTTTTCATTTTCAACATTAATTACATGTGTTTTTATCTCTTCAACATGGGATTTCAAATTAGTTTCTGACTCAGGTTTTCTTTCTTCTTTAGCATCTAACTCTGCCGTTGGTTCTGGCTCAGGTTTGGGTTCTTCAGTTGGTTTTAGCTCAGGTTTGGAATTTGCCGTTGGTTCGGGCTCGGGCTTGGGCTCTGCCGTCGGCTCTGGTTCAACAGTAGGTTCAGGTTCAGCTTTTGGCTCTGCAGTGGGTTCTGTATCAACTGCAAGTTCAGCGGACGGTTCTGGTTCTGCTTTTGTTTCAGAATCTTCTTCGTATTCAATTTTATGGGTTAAAGTTGGCTCAAAATGTGATTTTGTCTCTGCCGTTGGCTCGGGTTCTGGTTTTGGCTCAGCGGTTGGTTCAGGTTCTGCTTTGGGGTCAGCGGATGGTTCAGGTTCTGGTTTTGGCTCAGCGGTTGGTTCAGGTTCTGCTTTGGATTCAGCGTGTGATTCGGGTTCTGGTTTTGGCTCAGCACTTGGTTCCGGTTCAGAACTTGGTTCTGGTTCAGCACTTGGTTCCGGTTCAGCACTTGGTTCCGGTTCAGCTTTGGGCTCAGCGGTTGGTTCAGGTTCTGCTGTTGGCTCTCCGGTTGGTTCAGATTCCGCAGCAGGTTCCGGCATTTGTTTAGGAGCTGCTTCGGGCTCAACTGTAGGCTCGGGTTCTGGCTCCGGTTCAGCTGTTGGTTCTGGTGCAGGTACTTCTGTTTCATGTTCAGTTCCATGTCCGAATATATGTGAAAAGTTAACATCGGCCTCAGGGTGTGTAGTCGTTTCAGGAAGATCATGTTTCGATTCTTTCCAGTCGAATGTTCGATCGTTTTTGATTACTTGCACATACTCCGTGATCGGCTTCTCTTCTTCTGGTAATGATTTTGTTGTAATCGGGTTATCTTCTGTCTCAATAACTTTAACATCTTTGTTTTCAGTGTTCTGGCTTGGCTCAAACGGATACGTATTTTCCAAAATAGATATGCATTTCTTTTGATTTACCATATCTAAAATTTGCCCGTGAGGACATGTGCAGGTGAATTCTAATGTGGTTTCATCGAATTCGCATCCATACTCGCAATGATGGTTGTCTATTTGGCAGATGTCTAGGACAGGTTTGGAATACATGTTTCCTTCGAAGACGTGGTATACGTTGATCATCCTGTTGCTGTTGTCGAGATATTCATTGAGTTTCGTTTTCAAGGATTCTGCAGTCAGTAGGTCTGGGGTGGTCTCCGCGTTCGCCTTGGGTTTCCAGTGGATTCTGTAGGTAACGACGACTGAACCTTTTCTGTAAGTAAAATAAAACAGTAAGATAAATGCAAATTCTTCGTAGTACGAATCGTTTCTTCAAATGAGTTAATTAGTCAGGCTTTGGTGTTGGAAGTTTTCAAGATTTCTTGCTTGGCTTAAAGACTGCTCGTAACGAGCCACGGTAGTGCCCGCATGAAAAAGTTATACTCTATTTTCTTTGCATACGCCTGAACAACTTATAGATTATACTAATTGCACGCAAGAATAAAATAGAAGTATCTACAAACAATATTACAAATAAATGTTCACTCACCGTAGTTTGACAACTTCCACGCTGATATCGTTTTCGCCATTTTCCAGCGTGTTCCTATCAAATAGTGCCTTCTTCAAGCCATCAGTGAAGGTAGCCACGAACTCCCTATACTCCAAGCTTTCAGGGTCTTCTAGAGCGGGAGTGAACTCTTCATTATCGATGATCAGCTCACCTTCCAAAGTTCTTGGCACTGCAATCGACAAATACAAATCATTTATTGATAACACCAAAGTTAAAAGTTAAATAATATTATGATATCATTACAAAAGTATGATATGTATCAATGTCAATTTTCACTTCTAATTTTATTCTAGTAATATAACTATCATTACAATAGTATATTATTATGATATGAATCAAATTTCAATTTTAAATTCTAGATAATACATTATAAAAAGTTTTATCTAATAGCCAAACCCTGAGTCTAGTCTAAACGTTTACCTACTAAACTGCTTTGTGAGGAGAAATATGTCGCGATAGACAACACTAATATGCTGTACTTTATGTTTTATTTTTAATTTATTAATTCATAAGATCCAAATATCATTATTTTATATAGTTCATACATTTATGTAGATTTCTTAACTTGTATCTATATGCATACTGATTGTTTGATCTGGGTATTGTTTTGTCCTTACGAGATGTAAGTACAAAGTTCAAACTGAAATTCAAAACTGATATTCTTGTCCAAAATTTCTATAACAGGTACCGATGTCTTGTCCATATATCTCGTACTAAGCAATTACTAGTAATAGGGTCCCGTTTTTAGCTTTTGGGTACGAAGCCCTAAAAATATACCGTTTTTTTGATTCGATTCCCGGTCCGGCCAACATCTTTGTGTTTAACTAAATTTGTTGGCTGGGGTCTGGGTGTTAAATATGTATGTATATAAAATGTATATGTATATGTAGCATATCAGTTGTGTTAGCTACCATAATACGAACTAGAAATAGTTCAGTATGGGGTTAACCAGCCGTGTGTGAAATGTGTCCTAATATTTATTTTTATTTTATTTTAGTACAAAAATTACGTACCATACATTGACAAATCATTATCATCCGACACGTTGGGCAGAGGAGCGTCGTTTTGCGTGTCCGATCCGTGTTGCGTATGCGCAGCCTCCGTAGTAGTGACATCCATTTCATGACTGAGATCATGCTCGTGGTCACTATGATCATGCATGTGCTCACTATGATCATGGTCATATTGATCATGGTCATGGTCGTGTTGGCTGTGGTCGTGGTCGTGTTGGCTGTGGTCGTGGTCGTGTTGGCTGTGATCATGGTCGTGCGAGTGACCACCAATGCCGCCAAGAGCGCGCGCTGAGCTGATCGAAGTGTTGTATTGTTCAAGAGTTGTCGGTGAGCTTGAGAAGAGGATCCCGGCTGGAAAGTGAGAAAGTTATGTTAAGTATATTCGAGACATGATTGTTCCGAATCTAACCATATGGTTGAGTATGGCGTGTTTTTATCATTCATATTTTCGCACAAACGAATTTATTTTACAAAAAAATAACAAGTAAAACATAATTTCCGTTGCTATTCCGCTACATTTTTGGGTCACTTCATAGTTTATGGCGTCCGGAGTTAGCTGGAATTGTTATCGTTTTACTCAGTCCAAACTAACACGTTTTGAAATAATGTGTATTGGAGTTTATGCTAATGCATTATGCAGTTGCGAGGACTACGATACTGCTTCCACGCGGGTTCCTAAAAGTTATTCTACTACTCTGCTATAAAGTAACAAATTAAAATTTAAAACCCACGATGACGTATCCATGTATCCATCACAGATTTTAAAAAATCTTTTTAACTGAATCTTTTTTTATCCATTTGATATTTTTCTTGTATATTATAAAAACTTACACGTAAACTAAATAATTACTTACAAGACACTGATTGATACCTAATGTAAATTTAAAACAAAACCTGACTCAACATTTTGTGGTCAGCTTGGATTTAAAATTTATTAAATTATAAGTATTGTACTAAGTTTAACATATTTATTACATAATCAAGTCTCTTAGTTTATGAGAGTTTGTTCGTTAGATGAACTTATGGAGGCTTTCAACCATTCTTCATTATTTAAGGGTAAGGAGCGAGAGCTATCAGGCAGGGAGAGTGTTGGATAGGCTCTCTCCCTGTCTTAACTTAGTTCGGATCCAGCTCTGCACCATGGTAGAATGACTACCTTTACTAGGACAGCGTCGTGTTTATGGCATATACTTATAATATACTAGCTGACCCGGCAAACGTTGTTTTGCCTCACTTAAGGGTATGAAAAATAGATAGTGTAGCTTAATATGACGTATAATTGTAAAATTATCAATAAATGGTTTATCTTGTTTATCTTGTTTATGACACGTTCGTAGATTTACCATAGCAGCGCCATCTATTGATTACTTACTCAACCCAGTCGAAAGGTATCGACATCTGTTAGAATCATTTGGAGTTAACTGATAATTGTGACTGTCAAATAATAACAGACAATAATTAGCAATAAATTAAAATTGCGACTATAATTTGAAATTTAAACTATCCTATTACTCAAATTGGATCGAACTGCACATGGTGTGCGAATTTTATTATAATCGGTTTAGTGGTTTAGGAGTCCATTGAGGACAAACATTGTGACACGAGATTTATACATATTAAGTTATATCTATCCTTCTTATATCTATCCTTGCGAGAGAAAGGCCCCGAGCCCCAGCCGTAGGCCGCGTAGTTAGGTGGAGATTTGAAGCGAAGAAACAGGCCGTCGCACAATTATCTAGTTTCATCCAGCAGTGGACTAGCATACGCTAATGAAGAGATTGATAAAGGTGACTTACTAGCTGCCAGTACAATAAGAGCGACGATGGCAGCAACAACGAGCACTAGGAGGGTCCAGCAGAGTGGGCGCTTGCAGCCGCTCTTCTCACCTCGCTTGTCTGCTGTTACGTACAACTTCTCACCCCTGAAATAAGAGAAAATTACGAGATAAGTATAGATATAGGTTATATTGAGGCGTTGCAGTCCATTGAGCGGCGTGCCAAGAAGCCAAAGAAAAGAAGCAAAAGCCATTGGTCAACCTTGTCTCGCCAAATCTAGACTTCATAGTTTGGAGCACCGGCGTAAGGTTGCCAGTCTGTCGGTGTTTATAGAATACATTTCGGAGAGTGCGCAACGGAGTTGCATAATATTATACCACTATCTCCGTTCCATTACAGAACGAGCAGAAACTCAGCGAAGAGACAGGTATATAGTCGAAATCCCTAAGTTTTGCACAAGCCGATTCGCTTCTACCTTTTTTGTGAAGACTGCAAAACTTTGGAATTCTCTTCCTGAGTCTCTGTTTCCTGAGAAGTACCACCTGGGGGTCTTCAAATCTAGAGTTAATAGGTATTTTCTAGTTAAGCGTGTAACATCGTAGGCCATAGTATTGTTTTACACCAGGCAAGCTGTGGTCAAACGCAAACCTACCTATAAGTTATAAAAAAAAAATGTATTATTGTATAATTATGGTATATTATATTGTACACGTTCGCAAGGCCAGCCACGGCATCTGTGGAGGCGCGCCTTGCATACTTTCTTGCATTTAAGTTCTGTTTCAGATTTTTGTCCGTTTTGATTCACCTTGTATAGTTCCCTCTCTTAGATACCTATACTTATGTAGCGTATTGAGTAGACGAATTAAGAAAATTATTAGATTTTAGTATAATTAAAGGAATAATGTAAGGTACAATTTAATTTAAAGTGACCCAGGGTTAACACGCAAGCTTTATTCCAGATTAATGTGGGTTGGAGAAGCAACAAAGTAGTTTTATTTTCAAAGGACTACAAAAGACATATAAAAAGTGCCTAAGTAAAAATATTTAAATTCTAGTATAGCCTCTTTTAGTTACATTTTAATTTAAAAAAAACCAGTAAATGTTCTCAGAGTCCAATTAGTCTATTTAAGTACAATACGGCTATTGGTATAACTGCTCGGTTATCTCGAGATTCATAGAGTTATAGGGCCATGAGTTTGTATTCAACCTGGTATCGACTTTCGATAAGACTCTAGAATTAAAATATTTAATGTCATTTTACATTGGTACTTTAATTTACTAAATACTTATTTACTTACCTAATTATTAACCTTCCGTAAACTAAATTGCAAAATAAACATTACTAATTGAAAGGCTAGTTAAATTTGTAAAACTACGACTCAGAAAGAATCAGGTCATTGACCAACGCACGGCACTAAATAAGTAATGGCGGAAAGGCTTGGGCTCTCATTGCACGTGCAATGCAAAATCACGACTAATTTGCGGATGGAAAACTCCTTTCAAAAATGTTATTAGATTTATTTTATAATTAATAAAATAAAATACGCTTTATAAGATATACATAAATAACTTTGAAACGTTAAAAAAATAGGTAGGTGGTATCTTAAAACATAATACCATACATAACCTGTAGAAGTATTTGGATATTCCACACATAACTAAATATTTGTATTCACACTTTTCCTTTTATTAAAGAAATCAGTAATTAACTAGGTACGTACTTTTCAAAATCCTTCTTGCCATCACTATTAATTAATATATTTTGCCCCTCTGCTGGTTTCACTTCCATTATTTAGTTCTGCTGGCTAGCAACTGAAATGTGATCGAAAATTTCGCCAACGTAAGCTTAAAAATTGCTGACTACCTTCAAGTTTCGTGTCATACCATTTTGTTTGGCTGTCATAGATGAAATACAACGCGCAGTTTAATAAGAATTAAATTTCGATGACTGTAATTCGAAAACTGTTATGTGGACATATGTGTAATTATTATTATATATGAGGTTAAATTTAAATATGAAACTGTGCTGTGTTGTTGAATAGTCGTGTTTTTTTTTAGAAGTAATTGTTTTTATACAAATGGGTTAACTCGAAGTTTGAAGAAAATATACTATTTAACTTTTTACATTGCTTTGAAATATCTATCACTGAGTTATATCAAATTAAGAAATATTTTTTTTTTCTTACTCTGAACAGGTCAGCGCTTGACCACAATTCACCCGGTGGTAAGTGATATTGAGGTCTACGGTGGATCGCGCTTACCTAGAAGGAACCGGTTCACTCTCGCCTTCAAAATCGCTAGATTGTAGTCATTGGGGAACAGGGAATTCGGCAAGGAATTCCAAAGTTTGGATATCTATAATTAAAGATTGAATCTTCCAGCCTTGTGTAGAATGGTGTACCTTAGTAAAGCATGTAAGCTCTTAATGCACCTATGTAAATAAAGACAAAGTTATGCCAAGGCTAAAGCTGGAAGGCGCGGTAGTTGAATTCTTCATAAGCGTTATTGTTTGGTAAGGCGAGGCGAGGGGAGTGTGCGCCCGCGCATTTGTTCCAGATGCTTGCATTTACGCATTCATTTTCTGAGGATTTTTGTTATGTTTAACTTACGTGCCTGCGTAAGAGCAGTAACAATCTTTGCATAAGGTTTGCTGTGTGTAATTTTAATTTTACCTACTGGCCATACTAGTTATCTTTCTTTTACTTATACTTTGTTGAATTTCCGTTTACTTTTACCAAATTGCAGTTATTTATCTTATATCTTTAAATGAGCAATTCTTGTAAATATTATAATTGGAATTTCGGAATCAGCTCCAACGATTTTCATGAAATATAGGGAGTTTCGGGGGCGATAAATCGATCTAGCTAGGAATCATTTTTAGAAAATGTCATATAAAAAAAAAATACCGAGCAAAGCTGGGTCAACCAGGTACTTTTAATTTTAAATTACAATTGAGGGAGCAAGGTCTCTTAGTTCTAAGTGCCAATAGGTATGCTATGTATAGATCGTAATTCCCTCATCACGCCGGTAGTTCCCAGGTGGTCTAGTCTAGATGACCTCTGGCGCAGACCGCGACGGGCTGAGGTGAGCGCAGGCGCAGGGTCAACGACCTCTGCCCCCTCCTCGCCCCCTCATACCCCTTTCGTCCTCAATCGAACAATACCTTCGCTGCGCTCCTTGGCCCTTTGATGCAAGCCACATATTCAAACTATTTTGTTGTTTACGTCATAAATGTTTTTGAGTAAGAATTTAATAATTTTAAATATAATATTGAATACGCAGGTGACATTACTGGACAGTTTTAAATGTAAACGTGTTTTGGCCATTTTATCCATTTATTATATTAAAATACTGTTTTTGATTAAATATATGATTATCATTTATCTTGCATGTCATCATTAAAAAAAAGGAATTTATATTAAAGGCAAAAATCTACTTTTGAAAAGAATATTTTCTAGTAGTCTGGTATAAAGATTTATTTTACATATTTTTACACCCTTGGTGACTAAAATTAACAGCAATATTATCAACTTCTTCTACGTATAAATAAGTTGGCTGGTGTCAAGTGCTTTTAAACCGCCTAACGGCCTCTGACTTGGCTTTTTATTATCAACAAAACATATATAGAAATTTCATATAGTAGTTAAAATCAAACTATATCTAATCAATATAGGGAGAGCATGTAAATCATTATATTACGAAAATAAAACCAGCGATTATCTTTTGTTTCAGGAAGGTAAGAAAAGGTTCATAGTTAATATAGTCAACAAGTGCCTTTTTTCAGCAGTCTCCGAAAATTATGATTGAGGTGTCATGAGGTGTCGTGAGGAGGAAATTTCCTAAAAAAAGTTCTGACTCCCGGAATTGTAAGACTATTATTTATAATTTTCCCAGAGGGTTGAAAATACGCCCGAAAACGGGTACTCCGGCTTCATAATCCATTAATTAATTAACAATTTTTTTTAGCACGAACATTAACATTGCAAGTGCGATAATTGTTAAACTGCGAGTATTAATCTAGGAATGTTTTCCTTTCGTGGAGCTATTTTTCAAAGGTCTTAGAATAGATTCCCGTTGGAAAAATTAAAAAATTGAAAATTTTCATTTTGTAATTAACAATTTACTGAGTTGAATTTTTTTTAACCTCTTTTAATTATAATATCATTGCTAAGGGCGCACTTTTTATGTTATACTTTAATTGTGCTAATAAAGACATTTTGAATTTGAATAAGTTAAGCATATATTTAATATAATATGTAGTGCGGTTTTAATAAAGCTACATATTTTATGGATTTTATACGACATACTTTTTCCTCCAAAGTTCTTTTGTTTCTTTGGGCGTTCTTTTGTACTTCATATTTTTGTTTTGTTGATGATTCTGAATCCCCGGTCCGATTTAGGGGTAATCATCATCAGACCAGTTAGAATACTATTGTTTTACGTACCACGCTGACCTAGATATATCTGTGATGAATGGTTGACGGGCCATTGAGCAAGCCATTCAGAGCATCAATGGACCAAATATCACGGTGCCATTTCACTTGTGCAATACTCGCCCACTGTTGCACTATACCGTGCTGCTCGTGTCTACGTGGACACTTTATTTGTATGTATATATTAATCTATATTTAAGTATATATATTCACTAAATAAATGAAAATAAAAAAATAACGTTTATTATGGCTTTAAACCGTCCAAAAAACGATACTTTATTGCTGTTTTTTTACATACTCGCACTTGGTCAATTGTATTATTTATATTTAGTTAATGTTTATGTTTTTTTATTTATTTAGATAATCTTACTTATATGTGTTTATAGTTTTAAATTCTATCGATCTTCTTTATAGACGTATTAAAGTAATGTTATTGGATTGCAACTGCGAAATTTTGTTGTTTGTTACTTCTTCGCGCTGAAACGCCTGGACTGATTTTAATAAAATTTGGTATGGAGATAGTTCAAAACGTGGATTAACACATACGCTACTTTTTGTCCCGGATTAACGCGGTTAAAGCCGCGGACCGCGGCAAGTTTTTTATATAAAAGTAAGTAAGTACATATATAAAACATTGCATTAATTTATTTTTTTGCAAGTTACATTACATGCAAAAAATGTACAATAATTTATTAGAAATTATAGATATAATTTTGCTAGGTACCTAAAATACAATTAAATATTTTTTCGCAAATAGTGTTAAAACAAAGTAAGACATAAACACTGTAAGCTTTGATTTAATTGTTACTTAAATGGATATATTAAAAAAAGGTACTTCTCACGCGTAAGAAATAAAATTAGAATAACGACCTTTGGAAACGCGATCCAGTCGGTATTATGGACATTTTGGGATTTGAAAACAGGTTGTGTATTCTAAACGAATATAAATTGTGGTGTTTGGAGCTTTAAGCTACCTGTGTGAGGTCCCACATATGTAGGTACTTGTAATTCTTCGTAGGAACCATTTATTCCGCTTAACTTGAACCTATATAACATACTTTTCTTCAAGAAATAAAAGAAAATTTAGGAGATTTTCATTTAATTTACAACGTTATTTTCATATTGCGTGTAAACTCTATATAACGACATTGAAGGGACTGTGAATTTTATGGCGTTATAGAGAGTGGTCGTTAAATGTAGAGAATGTGTACAATGAATGGAATACAAGCTAAACCAATGACAGACGTCTTCGGATATTGTGATCCTCAAACATGCCGATTTCCTCGCGATGTTTTCCTTCGCCTTAAAGCGAGTGCAAATTCACACATAACTTGATAAAAAAGTCATAGGTACAGGCCGGGATCAAACTAGAGGCCGTCTTATGGAAAAGCAGACGTTATTACCTCCAAGTCACACTCGCTTTTTACAAGCAATGTCAATGTGTGTCTCTGCTTGAAAATGAAAATAGCTTTTATTACTATTATATTACTCACAAACATTACAGAGAATTATACATATGACATTATTATTCTTCATTTACCAAATTATTTGATTTGCTAATCTATGATGCTATTATCTTAATATGTATATAAATCTCGTGTCACAATGTTTGTCCTCAATGGACTCCTAAACCACTTAACCCATTATAATAAAATTCGCACACCATGTGCAATTCGATCCAACTTGAGAGATAGGATAGTTTAAATCTCAAATTATAGTCGCAATTTTAATTTATTGCTAATTATTGTCTGTTATTATTTGACAGTCTCAATTATCTGTTAACTCCAAATGATTCTAACAGATGTTGATAGGTACCTTTCGACTGGGTTGAGTAAGTAATCAATAGATAGGTAGCGCTGTACCCATAAGTGAGGCAAAACAACGTTTGCCGTGTCAGCTAGTTATTAATAATTTTCAATGTATATTTTACATTACATTATTTAATTATAATAATATTCTAGTAGAAACAATTTATGTAAGCAAGTATCAGTACTCAAGTACGTACCGAGTGTATCTAGTCGGCAAATCTTATTATTCTCTTAGAGAATTTAAAAATGATACGAGTACCGCATATGGTAATTAATTATATTTTTATATTAGTATCTTGACTTGTAAATATTTATTTATCAATAAATGTCTGTATTCTGTATTCTGCTTAGCGCAACAAAATTCTTTGAGCCGCATTGTGGGTTACCATTTGTCGCCGGCGTCTTTCATCCGATCTTCTAGCTGAATATGCAACAGCTTTCTAACAATATGTAGCTAACTATTTTTTGTTTTTGTGGTTGGACTGTTAAACTTTCTGCCGGACTCGCGTGAAACAATAGCAGGGTTGAGTAACCCGAAACTGTTATTTGTTGTTTGACCACGTAAATTGAAAGTCAAGGAAACAAAGCGCTTTGTAAGGAGCACTGAAATAATCTAAGTATTTGTTGGAATATTCCGTGTTAGTGTTTACACAATTTGAACAGTTTATTTGCCGGATTTGAAGTTTCGCTTATTAACTTACGTAGTTAAATACCTACTTTGTTCTATTCTTCTTCTTTTCATATGAGATAAGTGGCCAAGCTCTGGTCTCGAGAGTTTTCAAGCCGCTCGAAGGCCTCTGACTTGGCTTAACGACTGCTTGCGGGACCTACAATTTAACGTGTCATCTGACTCACGGCAGCATCCAGATGAAAATATAGTCTAATGCATGGTCACCCATCCAAACACAGTCCGCATCGACCGTTGCTTAGCTTTGATGATCGCGACAGATCACCTTAGCTAGCCGAGGTACAGGCGCTACATTTGTTCTATAACTTTATTGTGAAACGATTAGGTAACCGATATTTATTATTTCTTTCATTTATCATTCTTGTCAACTTACAAACAATGTATTAATCGAACTAGTTTTTGTAAAAATTGTTCTTTTTTTTTGCAATTTGTGCCAATTTTATTTTTATAAGTAGTTGTTTATTATATTGCAGTTAGTTGTGCACATCTTAGCTTTACCGTTAGAAAACACTCGTCGTGATGTGAACACAGTTTCCGGTATTTTGAAACCAACGTGGGATTAGCAGTTTCAATTTGGCATTCTTTGATAAGAGAAAGCTCTCGCAAAAGTGTTTTAATGAGCATAAAATTGACACTGTTCTGAAAAACGTGGTAACGCGATAATTTGGCAAGGAATTCCATTATTAGTTTGAAGTTGTTAACTTATTGTTTAGGTTTGTTGCAATTTCTGACTTAAGCTCAATAGTGAGGCTAGTTGTGTCGTATTGTTATGTTAAGTTAATAGTTATATGAAACAACTTAAGTAACCAAGCGATGTCTCTGCATTTTCTAGTCAATTTATCTTTCGTCTATGCGTATATACGGAGCAAGCTTGTATGTTGGATTTTGCGTGGAAGTCGTAATTTTGAACCAATCTGATGAAACTTGGTTTACAGTTACTACAATCTATCAGATTTTTTAGTCGATAGCGACTTTTGATTGGTGGATAGTTCCAGAGATTCATGGCAGCTTTATTTACAGGTAGATCTAAAATATATTTCCTAGAGAAATTAAATACTATATTCCTAAAAAAAGTATTAAAAATACTGGTCATGTTATTGTTGAGATATGAAGTTTTAAAAATTCCGCGAAAAAAATCTTATGTTTACAACATAAGATTTTTTTCGCGAAGTCTACTCTTCGGTTGTCTATTAGTTTATATTAATAAATAGATACAGTGAAAGAATCACTTCAAATTATGATAACTCATATAGGTAATAATTATAAATTTTAAAATAATATTCGATAGCTTATTTGTGATGTTGAATAATTACTTAGTGTATGTAACTGTTAAATACGCAGAAGTATGTACGCAAGTTTAGGTACGTGCATAAACGCATCCATGTTAAGTAATAAGCAAGTTAATTACACACTTGTATAGTAAGAAGACTTGTTTACTAAGTAATCTAGTTTGCGTGCGCTATCGAGTGTAATTATATTTACCCATCAGTCGTAAGCTATTACGGAAACCTAAATAATGATAGGTTCTTTCATGAATTTCAATCCATCTACTCACACAATTATACTGCTATCCCAACGAAACACATACACACACAAAGCTCGCACGCGATTGGTCACATCAAAGTCACGTCACCCATACTAGCCGCGCGGGTAACTGTTTTGCCCGCCCACCGCGGTATTTTACGCGTGGACGGTGGAACCATTTTAACGACCATGTTACTATTCTATTTATTCTAGTTCGCTGCCTACCACCATACAGTATTCAATTCAACGTCAACTCAAATATTTAAAAAATCTCACGTTCTGCGTTGGTCCTGCGAAGGTCCTATCCCCCTTATCCACAACAGATTATTTAAAGCCAAGATACCAAAAACCACAACAGATTTATTTGCCGCACGTTTCTGTCTCATTACTAATTCAAGAAAGAGCTTACTTACGTCGATGACTTGTAGGTGTTATTTAATTTGGTATTTAATAGTGGCCCAAGGTCGTCCGTTACTACTCGTATATGCTACTCAATTATGCGGGATATTATAAATTTGTCAACACGTGTGGGCTTTTAGACATAGAAATATTTACTTGACCGCTATTTCACCTCACTGGGTTGCGTTTGCACGGTGATTCAGTTATACAGTTCGGCAGTAAGTAGAATGCAGTATTATAA
The DNA here is from genome assembly GCA_035578125.1 of Mellilla xanthometata. Classification (NCBI taxonomy): domain Eukaryota; kingdom Metazoa; phylum Arthropoda; class Insecta; order Lepidoptera; family Geometridae; genus Mellilla; species Mellilla xanthometata. The sequence continues at coordinate 4,892,018 of JAPUBQ010000020.1, forward strand.
AAAATTTGCAGTACAAAAGCGAGTGTGGCTCGGTGGGAAAACAAACTTCTGCTTTTCAATGAGACGGCCCCTGGATCGATTCTAGCCTACACCAATGCCTTTGTGATGTTTTTCAATTTATGTGTGGATTTGCACCCGCTTTACGGTGAAGTATCCGAAGACGTGTGTCATCCGCTAACCCGCACTTGGCCATGGTGGAATATGGCTTGTAACTCTCTCCTAGTGAGAGAAGACCCTGAGTCCCAGCATTATAGTGGGCTTCTTATGCTAGCAGTACAATTGCAGGTGTTCTTATTCTGTATAATCGTTTGTCTTTGTCTTTTTGTAATGTAATATTCCTTTCCAAATTGCATATCTTCTAGATATTTGTTTTTATTGAGAATCGTTTTGGTGAGAAACGGATAAATCTTGAATTTCTTAAATGCGTGGTAGATGTTTACATTCTTGTACACACCTATAGAGTGCATACGGATGATTCTAAAAATATATAGAAGAAAAAACACCAAATATGTATAAATATCTTGTATTATGTACTTTTCTTTGCTACCTAAAACAAGATTTAGATTCAACTGAATCCTGTCTAATGAAATCGCTTTGTTATTTTGATGTGGAAAACTATATCCCATAGCCCACGGCTGTCACAAATATGCAAATTGCGTGACAAATCAGCTGCAATGGGTCCAGTGAAATAGTTCAGATTGAATGACGTCACAGTTCACTGGTTATGGTTGCATAACGAGCTGTTTCTGGATAATACCTACTCTAAATACCTCTTTTATTAGTAGGTACTTAGTGCTACCCATACACGATGCAACTACTTGGTCTACTACGAGTATATATAAGTTTGAGTTGTAGTTGCAATTTAACCCAATTTTGGTGTACCTTGTACAGTTACAGTTCGTAAAAACCAAGACGTTAAATCTCTTCGAAACATTTTCTATACATTTGATCGACATCTATTAACCATCAAGATAATTATGTAGTAGAAGTGGCAATTGTTTTTCTCACACATTATTATGATGTTTTCTCATTTTATTTAAGAACTTTGAAACAAGAAATAGATAATCAATTCTAATTGAAAAAGAAAAAGTGTGATTTATCCGTCATCTATTACTAATTACAAGAAAGAGACAAGATTTCGACGAGTACCTAATCGCAGGTCTTTGCCCTAAAACAAAGGTGTCAGTTTGCCTCGTCCTGTATTGTTCTATCTGCTAGTTAGGTACTCGTATTTTACGGGTTTCAATAAAGAGCAGAAAATTGCCAGTTTTAATTTCACAGTATTAACTAGAAGACTAAAAATGTCATTGACTCATAATAATTTCCATAGGCATTATTATTGAAAAAAATATGATTTAAGTTTAACTTTTTCATATTTCCGAAAAATGCTTGCATACCTGTCATATAGCGTACATATCTTTTTACGTACCTTAACATCGATCGAAGGACTCAAAAGTCCTTCTTAAACAACACGCAAATGATAATGAAACTTACCTGCGTTCTTTTTTTTAATTTGGCTAAAACTTTGGGCTGCGCTGCGTTAGTGCGGTGTTTTACGTTTAAAAGTGCCGCGCCTGTAGCGACTAATTAATGTGCTCTGACGCGATCATCGAGGCTAAGCATCGCTTGATTCGAACCGTCTTTGGATGGGTGACCAAGCACAAAAATGTATTTTAAAAAGTGTCTTCAATTTCATCTAGGCGCTATAGTGGGTCGGATGATACGTTAAACTTTAAGGTGCCGGCTTTTACTTAGTACAAGCAGTTGTTAAGTCAAGTCAGTGGTTTTCGGGCGGCTTGAAAACTCTCGACATCAGAGCTTGGCCACTTAGCTCATACGAAGAAAAAGAAGACCTTCAAAAGAGGACAATGCTTTGATCTATTAACAAGATTCTTTATCTATATGATTTAGTTTGTCCTTGAGGCTTCGAAGGTAAGCGGAAATACGGGCCGTGACTAATCCACTGATACGCTTCGGGGAACGTATTTTGACTGATTCACCATCGATTGTCTAAAATTAATTGGCTAAGAATAATTTTGTTACTTTAAGCTAGGCACTATTTTAACAGAGGATTTTCAAAAGATTAATTGGTAAGTACAGTATTCTTGGGTAATCTACACCTAACAATAGGAAAATAAAAACTGTAGATAATTATGACATTGAGCTACTTTGTAGATTGGCTGATTTCGATTTATGAGTTATTTACTGAAATAGAAGTGTGTAAAGGGCCCTACTATTGTTACAGTAATTTATTGGACATTTATCCGTATCTACATATATCTCATAACTTGTTTCTTCAAAGTGCTTTTTTAAAACTGATCCCAATTTAAAATCAAATCATCAAAATAGTAAACGAACGTAGGAATGTTTGTATATGCCTTCTAAAGTTAAACGCCTTTGCACCACGATTAGCCAAGGCTCTAATGAATCAGCAACGACTTGCCAACTACTATGCAAGGCCTTGAGGTCACAAACCGCGTCCCACACGACTTTATTCCAACTTAGAACCGATATTAAACGGTGTCTAAGAAAAACATTTATGGTATGTATAAGTACCATTGTTGTACGTACCATATGTACCGTTCTCAAAGGGTACCAAAAGAACCTTCTTTCTTAGACTTTTCTGTTTGTCTATCTCTTACCAGGTTGTTTCTCATGAACTGTGATGACAGTTGACATTTTCATAGAATATGATGGATTTCTGTTGCCGCTTTACCGACAAATACCAAAAATAGAATAAAATAAATATTTAAGTGGGTCTCCATACATCAAACTAGATTATTTGGCATTTTTTATAAATAATGGTACGGAACCGCGCAATTGACTAATTATTACGATTTATTTATTTATTAAAATACATTAGATCGTTACTCATTATGTACGAATGTAAATGTCTGACACTAATAGCGCAAAGTTTAAAGTAATAATGAAATAAATGCATTGCAGAGGTTATATACATACATTTAAACATTTTGCGAATTCCACAGAAACGAAAAAAATGTAAGTTAATTGAATAGATAAGTGTGTCTTACTCTCACGTACGAAAGCGCGTTGTACAGCTACTATCAATTTATTATACGATCCGTTTCAAACGCTATGCAACTTGAGCCTTTTTTATATTATTATTATCATGAAAAATTTAAAACGAAACATGTTACATTTCAGTGAATATTCTTGCAAATTGTACAACACGTTACTAGTGACGCAAGTCGCACGACATTTGAACAGCGTTATTAGGTAGTTTTTATATGCTAGAACTTTATATATAAAAAAGTACTCTGTGAACTTTATATACTATTTGGTGATACTAATCTGTTTTTATTACTTACTGCGTTATCTAATGTTCTAGTTTAAATTGACTAGCCGTAAAAGAAACATCCGAAAGAGTATAAGATGTACGAATCTAATGAGATTGTGGTTTGATACCGTTTGTTATGATCGATTACTTTGCTACCGTTATTTGAAAGTTATGATCAGACTCTACCGACAATGACCGTTCATTAATGTGTATTGTTTATGTTATTCTATTACTTTTATTTGGAGTAAGTGTTTCATCTTATATGTGTATGTGTGCGTATGTTTATTACTTCTTCACGTTCAATAGGCTGTAAATGGCTGCGATGACTGGATTGATTTTAATGAAATTCGATATGAAGATAGCGTTGACCCTGGATTAACACATGGGCTTATTTTATCCTGGATTAGCGGGTGACACAGCGGGGCATCATTTTATATACTAGTACTAGCTGACCCGGCAAACATTGTTTTGCCTTAATAAATAAAAAAATCTAAATATACAGTAGCCGATTCTCAGACCTACTGAATACGCATATAAAATTTGGAAAAAATCGGTCAAGCCGTTTCGGAGGAGTACGGTAACAAACACTGTGACACGGAAATTTTATATATAAGATATATGTATTATACACAATTAATTTACCATACTTTTGTCTTCTACTATCTATTCAAACTTGCTGATCTGTCGAAGATTTTTTCACATGCCCTTAGACTCGTATTAACTTGCTCTTGACATAAAAATAAATTCTAGTTTTTAGCCACCATGTTACCACATTAAAACCACATTGAGATTTTTGTAAACACCAGTGTGGTTCGGTGGAAAAACACATCTTCTTTTCAACCTGACAGCCCCTGGTTCGATCCCGACCCATCACCAGTCAATGGCCCAATGACTTGTTTATCAAGTAACGCGTATGTGTGGATTTGCACTCGCTTAACGGTGAAGGAAAACATCGAGAGGAAACCCACCGAGGGATAACCTAGGCAGCAATCTCGATGTTTTTACCCAAGGAAACTCCCCAATGAACATATTCTGATCGGGAGTGACGTCCCTCAATCATGAGGAATTCGACTAAGGAGACAAGTACTTAGTTTTGCAGTATTACTGACCTCATAAACTTCCTATGCTCGTTAACCGGCACGAAGTACTCGTCGTAAGGGTTGCTGGTGTTCATATCGACCTCCACATCCTTCTTCTTGGTGCCGTTCTTTGGCGTCAGATTTATCAACTCCAAGTTGACGGCTTCGGGTAGTTTCGTGTCGCCGTTCGGCTCTTTGCTGTGTCCATTTTGATGAGGTCCGTTGGAGTTGGGCACGTTGGAGGTGAAAGAGTCGTTGTGGTTGGGATCTGCGTCATCGTGCTGGTAGGCTCGGTTGTCGAAGGCACCGGGGGACGACGGTGGCGATGGCGGTCTGTGCTGCGGCCGCATCGGCTCCCGCGGTGACGCCGATCTACTGTGGCTATCCATTACTTTTGGAGCGGACTGACATCTGTGGACAAAGATTGGGCGCGGTTAGCATTGATGCTATTTGGTTCTTCTTATTAAAACCTCTCTAATCTTCTTCTTCTTGTATGAGCTAAGTAGCCAAATTCAGGTGTCGAGAGACACCCGAAGGCTCAAGTCACCCGAAGGCATCTGACTTGTCTTCACGGCTGTTTGTACTATAACTAACAGCTGGGACCAAAAGTAAAACGTCATCCGACATACTGTAACGCCCAGATGAAAATTGCACTTTTTAAAAGAATCTCTTCCATTAAGGTAACCTTCTAAAGACTGTCTGCATCGATCTCGATCATCGAAGAAATGTCAATACCTTCGTCAGATCATCATAGTTAGCTGAGCTACAGGTGCTACACCTCTGTAATTAGAAGTTTTGTCTATTCGACCATAAAATTAGATTTCTTAAAACGTGGTTAAAAGCACTTTTATGTTCAGGTTTTGTTGGTGTTAAGCTTTAGGTACCTAATACTGTTTTTCTTATATCATCTGCATTAGGGTATACATTTGTTTTGTTTTTTGGTGCCACTATGTTTTTCTTATTTATTTTTTTCTTATCTTTTTAGGTAGGTTAGCGACCTACCTAGAGAACAATGTAAGACACTAATAGTGATTGTTAGTGAAAATTCGTCAAAGGTATTTAGACCATGTGCATACTCAGTCACTTAGTTATGCATACTTTACTGTCTTTGTTAAATACCTTGCAAAGGAAGCGGTGTACCACTGATGAAGGTCAGTAGGTTAACGACAGCTTGACGACAATAGCACATGAGATTTTAAGCAAGTTCTGGTACTTTTCCGTTTATCACTTGTTTATCGGTAGCAAACTTAGTGCTCTTTATAAAAATGTATTAATTTTGTAATAAAAAAGCTGTTTTATGTATTTTTTTTCTATAAAATTGATAAACTGAGTTTCAGTAATAATTTGGCAAATTTTGGTAGACATGATAAAAAATCTAGTAGGTATTTGGTGTTAAATTAATAGATTAATTTAATATACATACATTTTTTTCCTTGATTTAGGTTTACTTTATCCTTTTTTGTTCATTCCGTAAACACTATTTTTATTTTATTTTTTCTTATAATTTGTTAAGTGGTGTACTTAACCCTTTTTATTACTCACTTCAAATCTCCAAATGCTGCCAAGAAGAAATCGCTACAGGTGGATAAGGCCGACTATTGTGCAACTTTTTTATCTCCTATTCATGTGTAGATTAATTATAACTATTATATATTTGTTTTTTTTTTTGTGTGCAATTAACAGTTTTTGTATTGTATTTTTCGTCAAATGTGTAACTTCCAAATTGTAGGCCGCTCGTTGGTTACAACGTAAAACATTTTAACACGTAATTATAATTTCCCAATCACCTGAATCAGTTCAGAATTACCATTAAATAACAATAATTACAAATAACAAGCATGCCACGAAATGTTCAGTCACGCTTGACAATGTTTCGCCAGAACAATTCTTAGTATCCAGACAGCTGTTAATGTTAGACAACAAAACACGAAAAATAGGTACTAAAAGCCAGCGAGCGTATTGTACAATGATCAGTTTCAATAATAATTGAAGAAATACTATTTAGTTAGGTATTTGGCTTAGCGTTTTAGTTGTAGAATGTACTCTACATAACAATACAAGGTATTCTTAAACCTCTAGTAAAACTGTTACGAAAATGTTTAAATACCATTGTTAAGCTTTAAATTTTGACTTGTTTTGTCATTAATAAGTTCTGCATGAATATTTTTCAAATCTATTTAGTGATAGAAAGAGATTTGACACTTCATGTCGTCGTATGATGATAGTTTAATGTTCAAATTATCTCTACTTCTGCCAATCTTAGAAGCCCATATTCGTATATGGAATTTTTAATTCCCATATAAGTCGTGTTTATTTCTTAAACAACCATTGTAAAAATATTATTATTTACTAGTAGTTGAGTTGCGGGACCCTAAGTAAGAAGTACGATCTATAATTTATTATAAAATGGAGCATACCTACATGATCAAATATGTACCTATGCTAAGTCTAAAAAGAATTTGTTTTAATTAACCTAGGCTTCAAGGCTCTTCATTTTCGTTCTATTCATATATCAACACTTGCCACATTTTCTGTTTTATAAATTAAGATAGACCCGTTTATTTTTTTCATGATAGATATGCTTGGGCGTGACCCCTACAAGCTAGATGTTTGCGGACTACGATTGAGTGCGTTTGCTTGTATTGATAAACTGCCTCTATTTACGCGTTGTGGAAGCATTCAAGAAAATTATTGTTTTGGTCCGGTACAGCATACTGATATTCATAATACTAAACATTGATCTGGGTACTGAGTACGGTTTACTCGCATGGATATTAATGTATACTTAATAAAGTATTATCTTTTTATCAATATTATATCTGTCGTGTATCCTAGCGATATGTGATGGATATTTTTGGCAATTCAGAGGCATATGCCAAAGAAAATTAGAGGGGTTTTATACATTTCAATCACGTCAGCATCTTTGTTTTCTTTACGAATTTTTTGTCTATGTTCTATATATTTTTCTACATACACACATGTGAATGCAAATCAGCAATATCTATTCGTCTTCTACTCTTTGTGACAATAGTTAATGTTTGTATTTTTCCACTTTCACGTTGAAAAATGTACCTCGGAAATAAAAAGTCTGAGTATTTGACAAATACAAATGAATCAATTTCTTAACCACATGTCGTTTTAATATGAATCAGTATATCTATAGCAGCTGTCCTTAATCCCAATGTGCTGAAGTGTCGTCGAGGTAAGCAACCTCTTACCGACTTGTATCGAATGCGTGATCATTGTCGACGACAGGGTCAAACGCCGAGCTTTGAGGCCGATACATACACCGGAGAATTCCATCTATGACACGGGTTCACACCTCCTTAATTTTTTAAGTATACAGCTAGGTATTTGACCAATAGGTCGCATAAACACACGAGTCAGCGTCAATCTGGTCTGGTCACAAAGTGGAGCACGCCTAGTTTGATATTACTGGCTCTCAGCCAAGTAGAAAACCTTTCGCTAAGCTCCTCACGGTATATTCTGGCAAACTGATATTACTGGCTGAGGCTGGTTAGTCTAGCACTTGTCTAGAAGTGTGCCAGTATATTCTGGCAGATTTCTAGACTTAGCGCTCACGCTAAGCACCTCAGTGCTTAGCGACAGATTTTCAAATTGACCTTGATGGATAATTAGGCGAGTACTAGAACATATTTTACAATCGTGCAAATGCATTGAGGTCAATAAGTACATTAGAGAATTCCAGCTGCGACTCGGGTGTATACCTACAACCTTATTAACTTTAAGCTCTTTACTTTATAGAGAGATTTCCACGCTAAAATAAAGAAATAATTGAAGCGTTTCTTCTGCAAATAAATAGAAATAAAAAGACAAGTAGGTAACTAGATTCATTTTTGCCTAGATAGACCATTCTAGCGATACAATTAAAACTCCACTGTGGGATGCAGTTATTCAAGTATGAATAAAGAGTTTTTTAAGTAGAAGCTTTTCTGCTGACAAGCCCTACTCTAGATTATTTATTATTTTATTTGTTTAAAGCACGCAATGTTATTTCAAATAAGACTAAAGATCGTGATTTAGCAAAAACACTGAACTTTTCCATGACAATTTAAAATATCAAATATAACATCGAAGCCTCGTTTGCCAGTCATGAATCCGCTAAGTACAAAATAACCTTTGGTTAAATTCCTCGTGAATGTTGAAACTTGAATGCGCATCTCAAAGTATGAAGATGCCCTTTGAGAGTCCATTGTACTGAGTATTGTTTTCCATGCTGCTTAGAAAATGTTATAATGTAGTTTAAAAGTTTTTTCTTGCGATATTGTCATAATGTGTACTTTGTATTAAGCCCTAGTTAGTATTACCCATCTAGAAAAGATGAAGTATGTTCATCCTTTTTGTTTTAATTTTCAGCTCGTGCTAATCGAATCGGCAATAATCGACATCAATCATACAGCAAGGAAAATCCATTGATCTATCATGTATGATCCAGATTCCTAACTATACATTAATTACGCGATGGGACGTTGTTCGATAATAAAAAAACGTTACTTGCTGAGACGTTATGATACGCTCTTCCTTCTGAATCTAAGAATTCCTTGCAGTAGTTTTCATGTCCTATCTTCTTCTTTTTCGTATGAGCTAAGTGGCCAAAGTTCTGGTGTCGAGAGTGTTTAAGCCGCCCGAAAGCCTCTGACTTGACTTAACGACTACTTGTGCTAAGACTAAAAGCCTACACTTTAACGTGCCACCCGACCCACGGCAGCGCCTCAGAAGAACCAGAAGCTTGATTTTTCATAAGTGCTTACCTCGTCCTGGTGCCAGGATGCGGTCGCCTCCTTACCGGCGGGTCTATCAGTGACCTGGTGTAGTAGTACCGAGCGTGAGCAGACCGTGGGGTCCGGGGACCCTTGCGGTACCGTTCATACCGCACCACGGTTCCTGGCATCCTTTCACATTCGACCCGCGACATCGACACATCTAATCAACGAACTTCAACTTTGAACATTTTGAATTACTTCCGCAAATTTTCTAATTACACAAAAACTCTGATCTTGAACTTGCCCTGGAAGTCATTTAGCAAAACGAGGTGATTTCTCGTAATTTTAGCCGGTGATTAGGTCGGCACAGGGTAGAGTACTGCGCGGTCGTGATGCTTATTCCACATTCATGTGACGAATCAAACAATCATGTAAACAATAATGTTGTTGTCTTCGACGTACGGGATGCTCTTTTGTGCGCTGAGGTTCTTACTGAATTCGTAAAACGTGGAGCGAATGAATTTTGGGCGCCACGGTACTTGGGTCCGAGTGAGAATGGGAAGAAACGGTAGTGAAGGTCCCGTATTTTGCGACTTACTTGTGAACACGCACTGTGTAATTTATGCGGATGAGACATAACGAGCTTTGCTTTGAGTCGGCGACGCCTTGAACTTTACTTTTTAAGACTAAACAGTCAAGTGTCAGAACAAACTCTCAGCAACAGAAAATTTGTGATTGCTTATTTTTTCCGCAAATATTATAATTTTCTTTTTGGGTAGACTAATCAGGCATATAGTCTGCAAAACAGAAAAATGAAATTGCCTACCTAATTATTGTATTTATATTGTCTATAATAATTTTGTTGCATTTATATTTAACAATCCATTCTCGGATTTTGTGTTGAAACAGAATAAGAACATCCTGTATTGCTATATTTGTATGAATGACTTCATGCTAAAAGAATAACGTCCGCACGCATTATGCTCTTTCAACGAAACGCAAAGGTGGAAAATACTCACAATGCTTATTTATTATAGGTAGAATATAAAAACCGCACCATATAATGATGACGTATTAAGTACAAATATTAGAGTATACTTAACTTGTAGGTAATAACATAATAATTTTTAATGATAAAATCTGATCTGACCGCAATAACACGAGTATTAGATAAGTATAATTTTATACATTTCCAATTGATCTTTGCACTAACAAAAGATGCAACAGGAGTTTTCAGTTCAATATGTTATCTAGTGTAGTTAATTCATGTAAATATCCTATAATAAGACGCGTGGCACGAACTGAACTCTTTGTTAACCGAGTGATTATAACATTTTTTTTCCTTTTGTTGTGTTGTTCTGCCAGTTCTCCCTTAACACTTAGTCAAGGATGTTGTTTGAGTTAAACAAATGCTTGCATATTCAATCATGTATATATTAAGATCAGTAAATTTAGTACCTATTACAAATACTTTGAATTCCGCCAATCCTTCAACTAAACCGTAGCTTTATGTATGGTTCTGGTATGCCAGTCACCCAGTTACGAGAGGCTAGGCTAGACTGGATAGACTGCATTGCGATTAGTAGATGTCTAGAAGCCTTGTGATGACATCTATTGAAGCATTGCTGACATTCTACTGAGATCAGTAAAAGAGGCTTAATCGTTTGGAGGTACTTCTGTGTAAAAACCATATTAGAACTCGCGTCAGTGCGGAAAATAACAAAATAGCCCAAATATGTATTTAATATTGATATCTACGTTCAAAGTTTGTTTTGCTTAAAAAAAGAACTCATAAATTAGTCATAAGCTACTCCATATTTAAATAAATTATAGTTGACATAAACACTAGATTTTATTTCTCTAAGTAGGTAAGCGCTTGCTCAGAACTCACCTAATGGTAAGTGATATTGATGTCTAGAGCAATTAAACTATTACACATTCTTTTAAAATTGTAGAATTACCTACTTATTTTTTTTTACTTTCCTTTCAATATATTAAACGATTAAATAATTAATGTGCAATATACAATGTTATGTTACTTACACGTAAATTTAATAATTACGAACACACACACACACACACAAAAACCTTACAAATAGTAAATTAAATCTAAGTCAGTGTCCGCGGGTAAGGTGCCTAAAATGCTGGCGGCATTACCTCGCTGAATCGCCAAACTTATTATATATCTACTTATTTTATATACCTACTTATTTAACACTTGTTTCGCTCTTGTACCGTTAGTCACTGTTAGCAAGTACTAAATTAGTATAGAACTAGTCTAGAATTTCACAAAGCCGCAGAGTTGCAACAAAACACCTAGACGAATCGGTTTCCAAGGCTGGCGCGTTTCGCTATTAATTCAATATTTTGACATAAGCAAAAACATATTATAGCCCTTATTATTACAATTATAAAGGCCAATTTCCTCCTACAATAATCATGATATGAAACTAGATAATTGTTATGACTAACGAGAACTAGTTTGCGTAAATTAGGCAATATTGATAATAGGTTAGATCCTAGAAAATACGCCTCTGTCGGAAATGTTGTACTTAAGTATATCGTAAATTTTAATTAATAGCTATCAGACATGTTTAAGTTATAAAGCAATAAGTAATAACAAAATGTTTGCTATTTTTTTTAGCTAAATCTATTATACAAAAATGTATAAATGTTTAAAACAGGCAGCACAAAGATATCAAAAGACTTACGAAAGGTGTTAGATTAGACCCGCCTTTTTTCTCATGCACAACTTTGTAGTTGGTATTCTGCGTTATCAATTAAATCATGTAAGATGTTATGCAAGTTATGATCGCATATTTAACCACAGGTTAAGGTTCTTTACATAGTTAAAAGGTCAATAGCGTAATCAGCATTCTTTGATACATTATTCTGCTTCTGACTGACGTTAATATGGAAGAACGATGTCTTTAGGAAACGATTACTACTCGTATTGTAACACCTGATGCTTCAGTAGATATGTATTTAAAATACCACTTAAAGTTCAATAACAATGTTGTTCAAATTGTGATTGACCGCAAACTATTTCGTGATGATGCACTTAATGCAAACGCGTTAATATCACGTTATCAACAAAAATACTTTTTGACTGCATTTTACCACAAACGATCTAAACCGCGATAAGTTATGCTTTTTTCATAGTTGAACAGAATAAATTAATGTACGATTATCTAACTGAGCGTTTACAGTCCAATAGCTAAGCATACATATAGTTTTTGTTATAAAACTTTTCGCAGAACCTTGATTTTATGTCAAATTGACGGCCCTACCACTGTTTTTCAAGTTATGTGTGGATTTTCACTCGCTTTGCGGTATAGGAAAACATGTGAGGAATTGTGAGAAAACCGATATACTATATTTAGGAATCATAAAATCTGAGGACATTTGTCTTCGGTCCGTGTAAGGAAGGACCTGGGCGCCCATGTCGATGCCCTTGCCCAGGAGAAATCCACCAATGAAATTCAGCATTCTGAGAAGGAGTTATATGACCTTCAATAATACGACTAAAGAGGACCCGAGCTGTGTTTTGTGCTGTTAGCGATGTAGCTTCTTGTAATCTAGTAGAGAAACTAACTAAATGTAGAAATATATTTTTTCAAATCTCAAAGTTTTGAGTGATTAAAACTTCCTTTAGTCGAAGCGAAACTAACCTTCAATAATTACTTTCAATAAAAGTACCTTCAATAATACGACTAAAGAGGTGCTGTGTTTTGTGCTGTGAGCGATGTAGCTTCTTGTAGTCTAGTAGAGAAGCTAACTAAATGAAGAAATATATATTTTTCAAATCTCGAAGTTTAAGAGTGGTTAAGGTCAATTTCCTATAGTCGAAGCGAAAGTAAAACGCTTCTTGTTTCTTCCTAAACAAAGTTCCGCAGCAACAATATGAGTATTGCAAACCGCACGCCGACCGGATAGTATGAAACTTCACATTGTACGCGATTATTGAACCGTGACCACTGTACCTGTACCGCCAGAATATACAGGGCTACCTTCATATTATGGTACCTTATTATTGAGGCGCCTACAGGAGAAAAAACTTGAATTTACAATTTTACCGTTATAAATAGTAAACGGTCACTTATTAAGAGAACGTATCGAAAAAGCTAATTAAGTCCAATTTTATATAAGTTTCTTGTGAATTGTATTTATAACGCTAACACTGTAAACGTAAAGTTTTGCCCTCTCTTTAGGCGTTATTCCCGTTAAGTAGTAAATCATATCATATATTTCAGACCCATCAGTGATTAATTGATATACTCCGTCTGTCATAAGTCTTCCTCCTTTTACCTCACCTCGTCACCTTTCTTTCTTTCGGGAGACTTCTGCCTTTATTTATTTTGATATTCATTGATGTTATATTTCAAGTAAAAAATCCTAACGAATTATTAGCTTAATCTACATAGCTCTCCCTCGTTACAAATTCTGGGCCTACGGGCTCGTAGTCATTACGGCAGTACTTACGAGTTTGAAAGAAAGAAAGAAAGAAAGAAAGAAAATACGTTTATTGGGCACAAAACAAAAAAAAAACTTACAATAAATGATGCGAGTAGATAATTAATTATAATTAAAACTAATAGTATGTGCACAATAGGAGCAAATTCAGCATAATGCTGAGAGCACTAAGTACTCCAGCGCTGAGTTTGTATATCACACTGGTTTTGCTCAGTACCCCTGTACGTATAGGTGTACCCATCCTCTCCGCTGCAATTGTTCCGATGCAGTGAAAGGCACTCAGAATGGTGGAGGTCAACCCACTTCTGAAGATGTACCCGTTTATTCGCTTTACGCCGGAAACGACACACACCAAGATGTTTTAGTGGTTCATGTAGATGTATAAATTGCATTTTTACTTCTTAGTTTGTAATCTTATGTTAGTTAATGGACACGGAATAGTTTTAATAGGACATTAGGAAACGATTATTATTTGTTATTATTATTATTAAGTGCGATGTTGTAGGTACAACGGAACTTTTCAAACATTCAATCTAAATTTACAAAGTAGTCATAAAATTATATTATGCGCTTCGTTTTGTTTTTATTTTTGTAAATATTTACGAAAATAAATGATCGATTGATTGAAACAGATGATTGAATACGAAAGCTAATTATCGTTTCGGAAAGATTTTTTGCATAATATTTACCTATACAATATTTTCATACTCAATAAAAACTTTGTTATTCGAATCTACTGGCAAAATCACCGTCAGCTACGCTAAGACGGCTAAAAGTAGTCAGGTATCAATAAATATTTGCCAACCTGTAAAAAGCAGAAGCGTGAGTTAAGCATCCGGGTTCAAAAGTTTCTTTAGTATTGACATCAGGTGGAACAAAAGCTAAACATTATACCTAAGTGAGAAATCAAGTCTACAGAGTTTTATAAATGAATCACGTTGATTCAAAACGTTATTTTTAAAGTCACTGAATGGACCAGTTAAAAATGATCTCGTAACTACACCTATTGTGCTCAGTTAGTGCTTCCGTAGTAGTTAATTTGTGTGTAATTAATTTTATGATTATTGAGCCACGGTTTTACAAGACACCGCTTACTTCTAGATCCTAACTTTTCAACTCTACTAGTATTATATACTTATTAATATTTTTCATTAAATAAAATACAAACAATACGTCATCAGCAACCCCGTGTATACTCATATCTTACCAAAGACCGTTGGCTGCTTCCTTATCATTGCTACGCTCAGTAAATATAAATTTCCCTTGACTAAATTTACGATGAAATCTCACATCAGTTTAGAATTATTGTGCCCACGAGCTAGCCTTGTGTTGAAAGGTTAATATCGGTAGGCTGACCTAGCCTTGCTTTATTAACATGCATGCTGTAGCTTTCACGGATATATACTGGAGAACCCTCAAGCCTTGACTGAGAACTGTGAAGATAATCTAGTGTTAAAGTGAGATTTATACACACTATTACAGTTTGAACGAAGTTTTTTGCATTCTAATTGTCTGTTAATTAGGTATAAGAAATAATAGAATCAAAACTATTTTATAGCGAAATTCTATTGTATTCTTAAAAACAGTAGAATACAATTTGTTAAATTTTATTTTATTTACTGTTTCACAGCATGTACGAAAAGATACGTTTTTATTAATATTGTTTTTCCAATATTTACATACATCGATACAACCATATATTTTTTTTACAAGAAATAGGTTTATACTTGACCATGTATCTGATTAATATTCACTTTTTACTCGTATCAAACATTATTATATTTAAACGTCATCCTATTAATTCATTCGTGTCGCTGTCATTCAATAACGCCGGAAAAACCAATTACCTCAACCACTGGAGAAGTTATGAACGTGATATAGCAAAGCGGAAGGCGCTAAGAAAACGTTTCGATTTATTTTTCCTGATCTTGACTGGTCTACTTGTTATTCAATTTATTCATACTCGTAGTTGTGCCTGTTATTGCATACAAATTATGTTTAAGTTAGTGCTGCAAGCATACGTAGGTATTGACATAGACTGCACAATGCGCTTAAGATAGCGATGACTTCGAAAATTGCATCTAATTGCAAAGTCGTAAAGGCGCTGTATAAGTTACAAGTTGTCACACATTGTAGCCATAACCACAATTTTCTAGATCTTTGCATGCATGATATTCATATTAAAAGTGCAACTGCGCATGTTCAACACCTGCAAAGAAATCTCAAAAGTGACGGACACCGCATCCGGTCTTTACGTTAAGCTTAAAATCCTTTTTTATAATTTAAAGCAACGTTTTGGGCTCTTTAAAGGATAATAAAACCATAATCTTTATTACTACTTTCAAATCTTTAACACATAACGAGATAAAGATTTCTTCTTCATAAACTCCGGTATTGCAATTGGAATTTTTATTAGGATATTACATTTTATTTTCTCTTCGTGTGGCATATTATCTTCAAGACTTTCAAATTATCTTAAACGATATTGGCGAGTCTGGATTTTTCAATTACAGATATCCTCTAGAACTTACGTGCGAAGGTGAAATGTCAAGTTGTATTTCAAATTTTCGACCATCTTTTGTAGATTCTGTTCTTGTTCCGTCAAGGCCGGAAGGTCTACATTAACATGTCTGGTTCTGCACCAACATACAAATGATCGTAAAGTGGAATCGATCACAGATTCACCACGACGCTTTGTCAGACGTAAGGCAATTCCGAGCATGCCAAAGGTTGGGAAATAGTCGAACGATTGGAATATCTGAATAGGTCTGTGGTTTGAATGAAGTTGAGGAAACCTTGAGTTGAATTCAAGTAAGATTCTAGAAGACTAAAATGCGCAGATTTCCTATGAATGGACCCCTTTGTATGAAATAATAAAATATATACCTATTATGTAAATGAGAAATTAAAAAAAAAGGAATTTCTTTATCAAAGCTTTTGACTTCCAGTTTCTTTCGTCCGGGATTTACTGGTAATTTCAACAATTAATTTAGCGATATATATAACACTGTTTATCTTGAATTATTAAAGTACGAACTTTAGCAACTCTAGGATGTCTAACATAAGCCTCTAACCTGAGTCTAAACTTTCTTACTATGCAGGATCGATGGGCATTATAAAAGTAGTTTCTGTTCAATTCTTTAAAATCAAGAACATTTCGGAGTTTCACATACATGCTTACGCATTTAATTTAAAATTAGTATCAATGATAATGCATTTTACGTTCGAACAACCAAATATTCATATCATTATTAGGTTCACTAAGCACATTTACTGCACTCACATTTTCTCACAGCTCAGTACGTGGGATCCATTGTTTAGTGCCTTCAATCACTGTGTGAAGCCTACACTTGCCCTTGTGAAGAGAATCCTTAGTTTCGAGCGAGGATTGTGTAACGCATACAAGGATTCAGTTGTGAATGTTTAGCAGCTTATAAAGATACTTGTTTATCTTTATTAGAAATGATTCATGCAATTTTGTAATTCGAGCTTTATGAGTAACAAAGTAGATTCCATCCAACATCTTAACCTCAGTGTACTGGATATAAAAATGCACAAAAGTGATCATGACTCGATAAAGATTTTTCCTTTCTCGAGGCAAAAAATAAAGGTGAATTTTTTAGTATGAGGTAAACTTTTCCATACAAAGGTTGCCTGGAAGAAATCGCTATAGGCCATAAGGCCGCCTATTGTGCAACATTTTGTATTTTTTAATTATTTATAAATTTATTATTACTGTGTGTGGTGTGCAATAAAGAGTTTTTGTATTGTATTGTAAACTATATAAAAACGTGAATCTGCATAAAAATATTATGGAATTCAAAATAAATAAAGAATAAGACTGTATAACTTATACTACGCAACTAGTTAAGACTGTATAGGATAAGTTTATCCTACACAAGTAGTTTTAGTAGAACTATCCTACGTCCTAGTTATTAGTAGCGGTGACAAATGTAGCTGTTCTTTAGTTTCCCGAATCCGATCATTGGTGGCGATTCAGCGGCACACACGACTAAACTAAATTTAAAGAAGCCCCGTCTCTTTTCATCTTAGGTGGCCAGAAAGAGACGGCACGTTCTGACCCACACACAAAAAAACTAAAATAACGTCAAATATGAAAAATGTAAGCGATTTTAGAGCGCACCCAATTGTATCAGCTCTAAATCTGACGTGTTTGACGTGATTTTAGATGCTTTGTCTATGGTTTACATCGTACCATCTCTTTTTGGTCATTTATGACGAAAAGAGACAGAGTTACTTTAAATTTAGTTTAGTCGTGTGTGCCGCTGAATCGCCACCATTTCGTAAAAATGTCAACGTCGTTCCAAGGAATGCGCCGGAGGCTGTCGAGTTAAATCGATAAGTGCCAGAGTGAATAAAGCGTGCACCAACTGGAAAAATTGTCTTTTAAACGTCGGTATTAATGTTAGTACTCTCTTTAGAGGTCGTAAACTTGGTATGCAGGTTCTGCCAACAAATTGAATTTTATATCGACGGGTATTTGCAACGACATTTTTGCTGGTCAATTTTCATAGTTTCATTATTCCGCATATTCGGTTATACATGAAAATGTAGTTAAAACAATGGTTAAAATATTGTTGTCATATGAGGATCTATTTACAGCATTATACACAATTTATATGTAAACTCTTAACTTGGATAAAATAAGAGAATGAAGATTATTTGGGTAAGCACACCGTCTGCGTTCTCTGCCTCACAGCGGATTATCACTGCGTGGCAGATAATCCAAGAAGCTGGCAGCTTTGCCCCGTTGTGTAGTTAAGTAGCTAAACTAGGTATTTGTAACAAATACGACCTCGTTGGCGTAATGGTTACCATGCCGGACTGCCAATCAGAAGGTACCCGGGTTCGATTCTCGGTACGGCCAACATCTTTGTGCTGAACTAAATTTGTTGGCTGTGGGTCTGGGTGTCAAATATGTATCTATATAAAATATGTATGTATATGTATATGTAGTATATCAGTTGTGTTAGCAACCATAATACAAACTGAAATGGTCCAGTATGGGATTAACCAGCCGTGTGTAAAAAAAAAACTGGTAGCCTTTGGATCTGCAGAAGCAAGCACTAACCGCAACCGTTTTCCAATACAAAACCGAGGTCATAAAGTTTTAGTAGGAACTTGGTAAGTTCAACAGAGAACGAGGTTTATTGCTCAGAGAACTAGTATAGGTAGTTGGTAGGTATTTCTGTAGTTAGGTGTTTCTCAACCCGCCCTCTCGTGTCGTGTCTGGCCTCGGCAACCAGCGCGTGCCGATTCAAATTGTCGCCACAAACAACCTACAAAGGATAATAAATTCTCTTGAACTAATTTCTACGACTAAGTCGCGGAAAACGCGTCTATTGTGTTCTCGTACTTTGCTTTCGTCGTTGGGTTATCCCTTGTCTTCGTCAATTAAAAACTAGCACCCATTGAGATGTTTCTGCTGAGGAATAGTAATTTCTATCACTGGAAGATTCTGACTTCGGACATTTTGGTTTGGTTGTAAACAAACACGTGACATTTGCGAAGTGGCTTACAGGAGATTACTCAATCACTAAGTTATTTTAAGCAATCACTAAGGAAATATTGTGTTATCAGTCTTCTTTACTCAGTAGTAGCTGGAGTAAGTGTTAATCAGGTAATGCTACCGTAAAAGGACTTATACTGTCTGAAAGATTAATGAAATAATTAAAATAATTTCATTAGTGAATTAATATTAATAAATAAATTATTCTTTATTTTGTAGACACCATAGGATAACCTTATTACAGCTGAACGCAAACTTCCGTAAGGCTTTAACTAAGCTTAGACCAAAGTGGGTCTCTTATTATGCAAGCTTAGCCCACAGGTTAGGTAATAGATTCTACGTAGCTACGACACAGCTTATGCTAATACTAAGTAGGCTTGTACCACGACAATTCACCAGTACAGCTTTAAAGCTTACTATCAAATCAAATCATAGGAATGGAATTTTCTTTTAGCTTTGAGTCTACACAGTAGTTTTAGTCACAGTCCTGTTATTCATTATTATTATTTTTAGCCGGTTCCGTCCCCCTGTTGGGCAAAGGCCTCTCTATCCTCTTTCTACTCATCACGGTTTTGAGCTTTTTGAGTCCAGTTTGTACAAAAGGAGTCTAGTTCGTCCCGTCATCTCCGTCTGGGCCTCGACGTCGGACGCTCTCCGGGGTCCACAGCACGGTGCGCTTGGCCCACAGCTCGTTCGATATCCGGCAGATGTGTCCAGCCCAATTGTATTTTAGTGCAGCAGCTTTACTGAATGTAATTCGGTAATGCTGCCAACAGGTTAGGCTCGCTGCCGTCTGGTATTGGGTTAGAGCCTTTATTTATTTATTTTGTTGTAAAACTAGTTCAATTTGCTTACTTTATTAGTTATTTATTTAGTTGGTAAAATTATTAATTACGGACCGTCGTCGTCCGTGTGCCACTCGTCCCTGACGAAGGTGCTCCGAAGGCACCGAAACTGTTGGACTCATTCCAGCTTTTAAAAATAATGTGAGACCGTTTTTTTCGTGAAAATATTTCAATTCTATTGCGACGCTATGAAAACTCACATTGGTGGATATGATATTATACTGATGAGGTAGTGGTACGGCCCTGGGTTGGCTTGCTAATTACTAGACCAAGCGGTAACGTCTCTCTGTCGCTTTGCCAAGTCAATATTAGTGCGATGATCACAGTAATTTTCCAAGATTATGTAATGTTGAAAACAGTACTACCTAGCACCTAGGTTTGCTAACACATACCACTTACTACTTACGGATTTGTACTTTTTCACAATTATTGACGCACCAATTTATTATTGACTCAGTCAAGAGTCAATAATAATTTGGTGCCTTTTTAAAGTTGCGATTTCTATTGCAAATCTAAATATTTAAAATGTACTATTGTCTACTATTATGTTGTTTTATTTGTTCTAATAAAATAACAGGGCAAGTGCGAGTCGTACTCGCACACGAATGGTTCTGTACAAATGTCTATTAAAACGGATAAAAATACATATTACGTATAGCGATGTTATGGACCGTTGAAACACTTTGGGTAGGCAACTCAAAAAAACTTGCAAATGAATTTTGTCATCAACATAATTTTATTGAAACAGACATTCGTATAACCATTTTGTAAGATTTTTAAAGTACATTCGTCAAAATAGAAACCGAAACGAAAATTAGCAAAAAACTAACCAATCTTCTCATTAAATCATCATTAGGTCACAATAATTTCGTTTCGTCAGTAAATTATGATTGATCGTGTTCATTAAACACAGTGTGCGGAAATGGCAAGACGTTTTGGCGCTGTAACTGTACTCGTAAATGCGCCATGGTCATTGACCATTACTTTAGACTTATACGGTGCAGTTAAACATACGAGTAGACCAGCATGCATAGTATGACCCCGGTCTTCAATAATTTTATCCTGTGAGAAAACAACAAGTTTAATTATGTAAATATATATTTATTTCTTACTTTTTATATATTAAAAAAAACATTCATCGCGGGAACGCTGCTAGTCTGATGGGCACCTTTGCACCGGGAACTATTAGGGGCGGGTTATTTATTTAGAAAAAAGTAATTTATAATAATTTTAATTTAATTTTGACATTTTAATTGTGTATTGTGACATGTTATTTAAAAAAAACATGTTATGTTAGTAAATATTTTAAACCTCATTAAAAATAAAACTAAAATTTTCATTTTAATTTATTAAAATGTATTTTTACAGAACAGTAAATTCAATCTACTCGTACTTTTATATTACAGTGGACTGTAACCTGGCATTTCTTTGTTATAACAATCCCTTTATGTATCTTAAAAGGAGATTACGGTCATATTTATTTATCTTATATGGTAAGAATAACTATAACGAGTATAATAAAGACAAAGACAGATTTGTAATTCAGGAAGTCATTGGACGAGATCAAAGTTTGTCACGAAATTCATCGATGTGGTATTTGTTGAATTACAAACAATTTATTTGTATTCCAATATAAATGTATTGAGTAAATAATGGTATAATAAAGCTAATATTTAAAATAATGGGGTGTTTGTTTTAAGATCTAATTAATTTATAGTAATTTAATCCAATAATATGTATTATTGTAGTGAAAATTGACATTTGATTAATATCATATACTATTGTAATGATATTATATTATTAGAATTAGAATTGAAAGTTAATATAAGTACTTTTGTATTGATATCATATTATTTGACTTGTTACTTTGGTGCTATCAATAAATGATTTGTATTTGTATTGGATTAAATTACTATACTACATACTATTCAAAGAGCTGATTGTGATTTGATTCAGTTAAAGTCAAAGTTTTCGCAAAATTATCGAAAGATTGGCAAAAATGTTTATTGTCTCAATGTAAAAAATGACTTTTAAATGTTGTGCTATAAATTCAAGTAACCAGCGTATTTCTTTCAATAATTTAACAGCCACTCAACAAAGTATCTCGGTGTACCATATTAGTCGTTATATAATAACGACAAATGCAATTGTAAAGGCAGCCGGAAAGCTTGACATTCTATGCCGACAAGGTCAAAAGGACCACGTTCCAATGTACTGACATACTACTTTTGTAATTTAGGCTGATAAAAGTATCTGTACATGCTTATCGTCAAAGTTACTCTCCTTTTCATGCATTGGTTGCCTGGAAGAGATTGTCTATTATCATAAATAAAGGATAGATATTTCTATCTATCCTTTTCAGATAAAATAATAAAACTGTATAGGAAGGTGTACCTAAATTGCAACGCTGAATTTCAAATAATCATATATTTGAAATAAATGATTCGCTTTTGCATATACTTTATACCCTTTTTCTCTCGTTCACTCAAATTTAAAGTACCTACTTCAACTTTGTTTAGGAAAAAATCCGTTACACGTATTTAGCCATAATTTTTTTAATTTCTTGTAGGATTCTTAAGGTGTGTGTCATGTAAGAGATCATAGTGTAACTCAAAAAATGTTCTCATATTTCTTCACCCATTCAACTCGATGTCGATACAGATCTGAGCCCTTTGTCAAGCTGACGAGATGTCTGTCACCGCGCAAGAATTTGGGCTTGTCTCGTGACCCCATAACACCATGTGGCCGAGTTCAGATAAGAATATATTTCACCCGGGTGAAGACTTTTTTTACTCTGACTTTTGAGGAGGAATTGCCACTTTATTTTAGAGATAGAAGAGTTTAAATATAATATTTATATAAGTATTCATGTTAATAACTAGAGATCTGACAAACCATAGATAAATTACTAATCAAACAGGTTTCTAGCCTAAAGACTAAAATTAAAAAAGACCGACATTTTCGTATGTTATCGTATTCGTGGTTAATTAAGAGCGCAAAGGATCTGGTTTCATCTAGATTCAATTATTCATTTCCAAACGCGCCCGATGGCATTCCTACTAATAACTAAATTATACTGAATGAATAACATTATGCTGATTATACAATCCGTTGCTCTGTGATTGTTCTCAGGGTATGCTGATGGTAATTGAGGTGACAGGTTCGAGGGTGGCGCAAATTGCTCAATAGTGAGTCAAAGAATGAAATGAAAGTTAGTCGTAAACTGAGTAATAGTTAGTACTCTGGCAATAGTTTTAACAACGCTTTCTTACCAAACATTTCTGTATTTTATTTTTTAATAAAAGAGAGGCTATAATGTAGCTACAAATTAAAGAAAATTCAATAGACTTAAAACTTTTAAAAACCGATATAGGTGCTCAATTTTGGTGATATTGAGAGCAGAGCTTTAATTAGTCAAAGCTAGTTCTTTGAATACAAACCCTGCAACAATTAAGTAGATTTAATCTGTGGTTAATTTTTTCCTAGCGTGGAGCTGTGAAAACGTGTGTTCTTTATTGTCCTTGTTGGAACTCTAAAACGATTAAATGGTCATCTGGAAATTTTAATCCTGTATCTGTGGCTGACTCAGCATCTTGGCATGTATGAGTAGGTATTGTAGGTACTGAAATGACTTTTCAACTTTTACTTGGCATTGAACCAGTGCCGGTCGGCCTCGGAAACTAAACGAATGAACTGAAGTATTAACGCATTATACTAATATATTGTGTGGGATTGTATGTTTAAAATTAGTCACGCTTTAATAACTTAACTTCGATATTACAACAGCGGCAGTTTTACTACTAAATAGATTGGTTACTTTTTCTGAGCGTTTTAACCAGCAAGTAAATATATATATGCTTTTTAATATGAGAGCAATTTGGATTAGTTTAAGACAAATAGCCAAATCTAGTCCAAAAGCTTGCCAATACGTTGGCAGCATTATCACGTTGAATGGTTATATGTTGAGTCTGGAATGTTCCAGCATTTTTGACACGCGTTATATACATGCGAGTAAATAAAAAAACTTCCAAATAAAATTAATTTGGTTTATTTTAGAGCAAACATGATGAACTATGCGTCATTCCTAAACGTTCCAAAAATTATCGGTTATCAGTTAAAACTGCATATTATTTCAATAATATATGTCATGAAATGAGTCAACAATGTTGTATTAAATTATTGTGCTACAGTATCACGTTTGTGATATTATTTTAGTCTGTAAACGACACTTAACTTTCACAAATGCAATATATACAAAAGCATTAATTTAATAAAGAAGGGCCAAATCAGTGTCGAAGCCACTGCCAGAAAACTACCAAAATTGTACAAATCTAAATGTAAAACTATCTTTAAATTAACTTTAATCCATGTGTGTGGTACAGCAGCCGTTAAACCTTAACAAAGATTTTTGTGGCGACTTAAAAACTTTCGACAAAATAATTGAACTTACGAAAAAAAAGTTGAATCTTTCAACATTTTTGAACCATTTCCAATATCTCTTGCATTCGATACGTTATCGACAGACGGGGAGGTATAGCGCACGCGACGTCCACCGTTACATCCGGCGCACGCGCAGCCGGATACAGCTAGCAGTGTGCTGACTTGGCGCAACCAAACACCCGGACATTTTTATACTTTTTGTTCAGTTCTGTCGCGTAATACCGGTGCCTTACTTTTGATGCAGGTGTTTCCTCTTTTAAGGCGACCAATGGTCTTGATAGTCACAATATTTTTACACGCTTTATATTAGGTTCACCTGTATGTTTGTTTGTTTGTAACCGACTTCTTTGGGCGCGATTTTGACCCACTTAAAACGGCCAGATAAGCGTGTTTGTTAGTTTTTTTAAACTACTATTATTATAATTAACAAGGATTAGGTGCTCAATGACGTGACACTTAACTATTTGAATCTATTTTACAACTCAAATAATTATATTCACTATGTAAATATGTATTTGAGATAAAACACACAGTTTTTTGTCATTCTTCTTCTTCGTATTAGCTAAGTGGCCAAGCTCTTGAGTCGAGTTTTTTCAAGCCGCTCGAATACCTCAGGTTTTACTTTTTTCTTTGTCATGAATGTGAGATAATGAAATCATTTTATCGTTCGCCTAAACATAGAGTTAGTACAAAGTACATACTTCAAATAAAAAAATCTTTAAAATCATACAATATCTTTATTCTATTCATACTCGTACTCTAGCACGCGTAATCGTCAGCGAAAGCAATGTTTTTGAATTAATAAAATAATTAAATTTTGCAAAAGGATATAATCGGTATTCCGTATTTGCGTTTTCGCAATCATGTATGTAATTAGCCCGAAAGTGAGTTTATTTACGAAACATATCGCGTTATTACTTGCAGCTTTCGTTTCATGTCGATATCGAATTATGAAGTTTACTGATACGAGTACATTTTAAGATTGTTCCTTCATTTTGGTGTAATAAATTGTATTTATTGGAATAAACGCAGAGGCTATTTTTTTGTTACAGCTTTATGGATTGTGTGGAAGTCCATCGTAAACATAACATAAAAAACATAAAAATAACTTTATTTAAACCAAGAATTTACAATATTAATAAGTAGGAACTAGACTTATTTACTAAATATCACTGCTTGTTAGAGCTGCTACCAAACCCGAACTGAGTAACAATACTCGTATATCGGGATTATGGTAGCTTCACAAACAAGCAGTATCAAAATAAGCTACTTTATTTTTGTTTATATTAGTTTTCAGGCGAAGCTCTTACAATTTTATGTTCCTACTTAAACAAGATGCGACTGTCGTATTACTCTTAGAGGCTCCGCATGTAATCCGTAATAAACCGGTGTTAAAATTTGAAAGTAGATGGAACTTTAATCATGCACTTTCAAGTACTGTTGGTAAATACCGAAAGATTTGTTGACTAATGATAATTTATATTGCTTAAGCTGCTTGAGAGCTTTCACAATAGTTCACAGCTTTTCCAACACTCTCTCCAAACCAAAGTAAGAGTTAAGAAAATCATGGTAGCTTGAGTATTGTAAATATAGCTATAGTTTCTGTCAGTTTTTAATGATTTAACAGTGATAATGATAATTATTTATTTATATATTACATTTCGGAGGTCATTACATATGTACTACTTTCTTATTACGTTTTTTAGTTAATTACACTATGGCATTTCGAACTTCAGTAATTTACCTTGTAGATTAATAAAAAACCTATATTTATTTCTAAATTGATTTATTATACCATTCTAATTATTCTGAGCAATCGCTTTGCTGGCAAAGCTCCTTGTGTGACATAAAAATTCTTATATGCAAAGTTAGTTCAAGAAGTACACACATACGAGTAACACAACGGAACAAGTCATTGGTCGAAATCTAAATGTACATATTAACATTTTAATGTTAGCGTTGCTGTAAATGAGGCAACTCGGCTAGCATGTAAGATACTCATCCTTACTACTCTTTTTTAGTTTTACTTTAGTTATTTTTTTTTCTTAACCTATATGTCCCACTGCTGGGCAAAGGTCTCCCCCAACTCCCTCCACGAATCCCGGTCGATAGCTTCCTCACGCCAGGCATTCGAAAACTGCCGCCGGGGAGGTTGAAGAGTACATACATGTTCCAGCCCCTTGGCTTTTAGGCGCAGCGAGGGAACACCGTGGATGTTTTAGTCAGTAGTGGTCGCCACTCTGGCATCGAGCCCGACATACCCCACCGCCTCCCCCGAAGATCGGCGGGCATGCGTAAATGCATTTCCTCCATGACAAAAAAAGGCATTCGAAAACTGGTCAAGATCGTCACGCCAGCGGGTCCTCGGTCTCCCTCTACTACGCTGACCTTGAGGTTCCACTGTGTGACGATCCCGGCCCAGCGTTCGGAATGTTACTATTAATGTTAAAACATATTTATTTAGATATTTCTCAAAGAAACATCTGAATAACTTGTTCAAATCTCCAATCAATCTTGCGCACATGTCAGTCAGTCACTTGCGTGTTGAAATCGAGAGTGCCGCAGGCAGCAGACGGCCCTGAGGCCGAGCCGCGGACACGCATGATGTGGAGCTTGGCGAAAAAAAAAAAGGTTCGTTGGTTCCGTATACCCACAAGAAAGAAATGTTATAATAATTAATAATAATGAATCTTTCTTTATTTAAAAACAATATAAATACTTAATCCTAACATAATTTACAAATAAATATAAGTATTTAACTATATAACAGTTAAAGTTAAGTTAGGTAGATCTGTGCCCTGCACTAGGCCAAAGTGATTGGCCTGTATAGCAGTGCTAACTAGCTCCTTTAATAAATTTGCTCTATCTTCAAGTATCCGCTCACTGAACTTTAGAATTTACCTATACTTTATCGTCTAAAATGAAGAAGTAGTGTAATAGTTACCTTCCAAGAGGTATGTTAAATACGAGTACATAGGGATAAATGGAATAAGAAATGACATTTTTCCATAAGGAAATAGTAATTTTTCATTATATTGACCGTTGGAAACTGAGTAACATTGTTACTTTTGTTCAAATAATTCATTAATTTAAATTATATCCATACATTAATAGAAGGACTTAAGTTATTTTTGTGATGGATTTTGTTTTCATCATAGAGTGAGGAACTCTAAAGCATGTTGAATTAAATGGACAATAACCTGTGTTAAGCCGTTGAACAGTTACAGTTTAATTATAATAATGACAGTAACTAGACACATGACCAATTGCACGCCCTTTTAAATTATTTATAGATCAACAGACACCACCTACACACTTCCAAGATATGTGTAATCTTAAGATGGCTGATGTTTTGTTTTCCATAGATTTGATGTTTTTGTACGTTTTATATTTTATTCTAAATTTAAAATGCCAATCCCGAAGGTACATTGAATATCTTAAACATGTTCATATGTTAAGGAACCTACAGACGTTTTCAATCTATGTCTACACTCATCTTTTCAATATCATTTACTGTTACTTTAAGTGACCTCAAATCTTAAGTACAACAACAAGTGTGTTGCTCTAGATTTGCCATTGAAAATTTCTTTTCACGCGTTTCAGCTTAGATACAGTAATAAAACAAGTCGAACTCGGCTTTAAGTTTTATTTCATAGTATCCAATACTATTTACCTTGTTTGTGAAAATAAAGTAGGCAATTTTGGTATAGTAATTAGGTACTACAAGTAATGACTGAAATGTAAGATTTAAGTGTAGGTACAGTTAGTTTTTATACATTACAAATAGGTATTTTTTACCATAAAAAAGTCAGCATTTGACCTCAATTCACCTGTTGGTAAGTGATATTGATGTCTACGGTGGAGCGCACTTACCTAGGAGCAACCGATTCACTCTCGTCTTGAAAATTGCTACATTATAGTATCATATATTATTTGCATTTGACTAGCAGCGCGTAACATCACAGGCTAGCGACACTCTGGTCAAAAGTGGAGCATGCCTAGTCTGGTACTACTAGTATGTTTATTTTCCAAATGTGCGTATTCGTACAAAAAAATCTCGAAAGATTCCCCACGGCAGGAGCCTTACATAGTTTCGGTACGAGACATCGGCAGAGACTGGCGACCCCAGCCCACTCCCTGGCCAGGTCTGAGCAGTCGTTGTTTGTTGGTGGACCCAGATTATTTAACCATTTGCCTGAGTATATCAGAAATACAGCTTCCGCTAGCATATTTAGAAGTAAGCTTAAATTATATTTAATTAATAAAGCACACTATAGTGTCAAGGAATTTATAAATGACAAATCACATTATTAATAATTGACATATGTATATTAAATAATTATTGTACTTTTTTATTAATGAATTATCTGTATCTGTATCTACATACAAAATACTTGAGACAAAAGAGCCGTCATTAAATGCCTTAAAAGCGATGTAACAATTTACAGCAATCAATCCATTTTTTCAAACACGATTTTTTTAAAATATGGTCAGAAATTGCAGCTTACCTTGTGTAAGCAATTAATAGGTTTATTCGCCTGTATGTTGTAAGAGCATTCCTTGCCTTTTAGTGCCATTCGTTACAAAGAACGCCTGTTACTGTGAGCCAACGTTTGGCTGCACAAAAACTGGCGTTTATTTGATCATTATGTAAATCAGTAATTATGCATTGCGGCATGTTTGTATTTGAATAAATTGCCGAGTAGGGGTGTGGTTAATTAGGTTTATTTATAAAGCTAGGCCTAGGTTATACTTGTTGAAGAATAAAGCTGATGTAATTTTTACTTTGATAAGCTGATCTTGGAACTTAATACGTTTTTCAATCTATAGCTTTGGTTGAGGATAGACACGTTAAAATATGCTATTTTTATAGTTTTAATGGGCTTGTGTTTGAAGGCAATTCACCTAATGGTAAGCGATATTGTGATCTAAGGTAGAGCGCGCTATATGGAGAATTACCTTAAAATGCTACACATACAGTGTAACTCCATGTAAAGTCACTCGATTTAACGACAAACTCTCTAAAGCATTGAAATCATTTGGCTTTAGTTGGTTGAGCATGTATTCCATACAATGATAGATTCTCTCCATGTAACGTGCACTCTCTATAACGCCATAAAATGCACAGTCTCTTCAGTGTCGTTATAAAGAGCTTACACTGTATTTGCATTCAGTTTTTTATTTGACTGCATTTTTTTTAAATTAACTTACTTCACTCAAAAGTTATTACAACCAATTAATTTTGGTTTTGAAACTATGTAGATTTTTGATGCGCATTGGCATTGTCGTGTAATCTCAGCCTAATAATGATTTATTTTATTTTATTCAGTCTGGGCCTTTAGAGGTCAACTTTTGACAAGTGCGTTTAACCTACTTGTGTTACTTGTATATTATTATTCGCTTTAGTCGGAGTTGTGAATGTGCGACCTTGCTCGACTGAAGTGATCTGTCACTCTTAATGCTAGAATTAACCTTTACTTATTAGGAACTTGTGATTTAGTAACACTGATTACTTATTTCGGATAGATAGACAGAAAACTCTTTATTGGGCACAAACATGAATAATCTAAGATATAAAATTTCCATGTCACAATGTTAGTTACCGTACTCCTCCGAAACGGCTTGACCGATTTGTACCATATTTTTTATGCGTATTCAGTAGGTCTGAGAATCGGCTACTATCTATTTTTCATATCCCCATGTGATAAGGGTTCTTAAGTCCAGGTTGTGTTTATTAATAGGATTTAATGAAATGTATCACAGTACCATACTGTGTTGGTCAAACGAAGATGCTTTATTTTCCCCTGACCCTTGAAGAGTTAGACTGTTATTGGTAAGGTTTATGTCATCTAATTTATAAGAATTACACTGTTATTGGTGATTTTTTTGTCATCAAATTTATTTTTTTAATTTGACTATTATTGCTCCTTTGCTTTTTTGGTTCTTCGTATGATCAATACAGTATGGTACTATGATACATTTAATTACCAAATAAAAGATAAAGCGATCATCGCCATAATGTATACGAAGATCAAGGTTCTGTCTGAAGATCGACATAGACGTCATGTTTATAAAAAAAAAACATATTTGCGATATTTCGCACATCCGCTTCATCCCACACATTTTACAAGCAATCATAATACAACTATGTACTAAAATACTTTTTGCCGGTTTCGCCAAATTATCACCTAAGTGTCTAATTTTATTCCTCACTGCTCTCACTTGACATACATTAATTTGTAGTTTGAGTTGTTTTTGGTAGGTTACAAAAACCTTACTTACGTAATAATAACATTAGCGCTAAACTACTTAGTAGGTGATATTGTGGTCTACAACAGAATGATTTATGTAGATATGCTCTCCCTTAAAACTAGCTTTTTTAGTTTTTAGGGAACAGAGAATAAGCAAAGAAATTACAGTTTGGTATTTCGAATAACGAGAACCGAGTTCGCAACACTGAAATCCGTCGACGAACGAAAGTTCGTGATGTCGGCGGATTATCAGTGATGCATCTGAAATGGAGCTGGGCAGGACACGTGGGTAGAAGAAATGACGATAAGTGGAGTAAAGCCGTTACCGAGTGGTGGCCGAGAACTGGCAAGCGAGGAGTTGGTCGTCCAGCAGCGAGATGGGTTGACGATATCACCAAAGTCGCAGGTCCTCCTACCTGGACGAGGACTGCACAAGATCGACGTAGGTGGCACATGCAGAGGGAGGCCTATACCCAGCAGTGGGATAAAGAGGGCTGTGGATGATGATGATGATGAAGGTGATGCGTGGAAGTTTTAGTTCATCAGAAGTCTTTTAGTTCATTTTGAAATTATTTTTTACTCTTTCTAGTCCGGCTTTATATGAAGCATGCCTAGTCTGGAATAAATGGCTTTCAAGGAGGCTGCTACGACACACTGTTGCTTGGCGAAAGATTTTTCAACTCGAGGGTGGTTGCTAGTCAGACTAGCTCTCAAAATGCGTACCATGCTATGGTTTCCTCACAATGTTTTCCTTCACCGAACACTCGAGCTTATAGGCGGAAATCGAACCGACGATCTTCGAGATGTGAGGCAGCCGCACGTCTGACTGAGCAGTGATCGCTTCATAACTGCGATATTATTTGTCCTCTTTATTTTACAAGTAAGTTAGTGATTCATAACAAACCCTGACTTCGGTGACTATAGATTGGAAAGGTTTCTAAAGTGCTTATCTATTTTTGATTGTAAAGACAGAAATAGATGTGACTTTAGTAAATTCAAGGCCTTTTCAAGTTCAAGACTAGAAAATAGTTTAAGAGGTTTTAAATCGCCTCAACCTTGATTGTTGAATTACATTATGTTTAAATTCAATGCTATTTCTGCAGGTTAATGAGTGAATATCCTGTATTTAAGATCTCCAGTATCAATAATGTTCAATAGTGGACAATTATATTGCCATAAACTTGATTTCTGAGGAAGGAAATATTTTAATAGTATAATAATTACATTTCAATGTCGTCATTATGTTACATTAAATTATGTAAAAAAATCAATAATAATAATAAAATCTTTATTCACTTGAATAAAGCTAAGTTTCTTAACTAATTTATAAGATATTTTACAAAAATAATGTAATGTCTAGCTGTTTTATCTGAGGGTCAGCTGATGCCGACTTAGGCTTTACAGCTTGTGTTACAGCATGCAGTTGCACTCCCTAAGTGTTACAATTATTGCTAGCAGTTCGTTTGGTTCACAATGATTTTATGCAAAATGGTGAAAAATAACAAGTTTTTCAAATTAAAGTTCAAAGTTTCCTTTTTACAATGCCGTATATTTATGTTACCGTCGTTTGCATATATAAAATCACAAACAATAAAAAAACCAAGCAGATGCATACATTTATAACAAGTCCTCTAAAAGTCAATAAAGAAAACACTTGAAAGTACATATCCTCTCTCTTGCATAACCAAATGAATGTGAGCAAGACGAAGCAAACTTTCAAATGTTTACTTTATTGAAACTAAACCTTTACCGCTTTTTAAGACACTTTGCGAAATGAACTGGTCAGAGCGCGACTACCTTCAGCAAGTGCTAGTAAGTGTAACGGGCAATGAACCGAGATCTATCTCAATTCTCAACTCCAGTCGTACAGTTACTAACAGACAAAGGCTCTATTGCTATAAGTACCTACCTAGGTAGCTAAGTGTATCCATCCACTCACAGTTGCGGCTTTTTGTTTGGTTTAAACTTGGCTAGAGGCGATTTTACTTTTGTTTCCTAGAATAGCTTGGTTACTATCCACGAAATAAGGTAAATTAAGTGAATTATCGATGTTTTCTGTAGTACCGTCACTTGCATTGTGTGCGCATTCAGGAATGTAGTTTTTAAGTCTAAAATAGTTAGCGCTTTGGTGTAAAAACTGTTGTAGCTGTTTTGTTGAATAAATGAATACCATAAACCTGAATAAGATTTCTTGACTAGTAGTTAGAATTAGACTAATAATAATAAATACACAGTTAAGTGAGGGACAAGTTTTTTTTGCATTAAAAATAAAATAATCATTTAAAGGGAGCACCCATACAACAAACTATGTGTTTTATAGAATAGATTCGAAATCCCTTATAAGAGAGACCAAATATTTCAATGAAATATCTACAAGTATACTTTTGAATAATATTCATTAAACTGAAAGCATGAGTTTAGCATGAGTTTTCAAAATATATTTTCTATGTTTAAAATAATACTTAAATAAAATAATAAACTTTTCGTTTTTTCCAGACATATACATTTTTAAATTTTTGACTTATAATTTAATAATTATCATATACCTTGTGCAACAAATTTCCCTTGCAATCCAAAGAGGCGATGCGGCAAGCCTGACAGTTACTTTTGGATGGGTGGCTTAATTTTTATTTTGTTATTATTATTTATTAGTTTACTAAATTTTCGTCTTTTCTATGCTAAGGACAGGACTAAAGAATATTTATTCTTTATCCTGTAAAATACATTACTACACAAATTTATTAGCAATAATTATAAATAAATGGTTTATCTTGTTTATCTTTATAGGATTTTAGCATCAATGGACTTTGCGGCTTTGTAAAGAATAAGATAATGAAAGAAGGCTAGTTGTGTATAATTAGTTTAAAACGTCTAACATTTCACACGTCGTCGGAATCAGATAGCTGGCTCATTACATAAACGGTATTCTTTCAATAAAGTGTCCCCGTTAGTGCATTAGAGCATCTTCACGAACACGTAGAAAGTTCAGACGGGTTACATCACTGTGAGAGCAAACGGACAAACACACGGGCTTCTATTATACAACCGATTTGGTGCTAAGTGCAGTCACTTGACCGAGATATTAGTTGCTTAGTAAACAATTATCATATCAATTACGTAGACGCTATTTTAATAAAACGTATTTTTTTATCAGCCATTTTTTTATTATTTGATGAAATATTTATGAGTAAAGCTTAACCCATAGGGAAAATGAATTAAAAAATAAAATTGTAATTTTAATTGAAACACTGCGTCAATATTATACTTGTGCCATAGCCGGTTTCGTTATTTGTTCGATAGCTATAGTGTCAGAAATTTCTCCATTACAAAGAAGTATTAAATCACTCTTCATAAAATCTATACCAATATTATAAAGCTGAAAAGTTTGTTTGTTTGTTTGACGCGAATAGGCTCCAAAACTACTAGACCGATTTGAAAAAATATTTCACCGTTGGGAAGCTACATTATCCCTGAAAAACGTTGGCTATATTATGATTCTCTTAGTAACTTAGACAATTTTATAGCCCGTGCGAAGCCGGGACGATTTGCTTGTAATTAAATAAATAATGATCATAGTGTACCTAGTTACACGAACTTTAATTGTGTTAATTGGTTATTTACTTAAAAACAATAGGATGTGCGTCCTGCTTCCTTGTTGATTTACTGAATCGCTGTCTAGAAAATTAGTTTTTTTTTATAATAGACAAAAAGTGAGGAAATCCTGTTACTTAATAGTAAATCTTCTTTTTTGCACAATACAACGCACCTACTCATAATAACAACTAAACAGCGACACAAATTGGCGTAGAGACGACCGCGTATTTAACTCGTTGCTCGGAAAATATTATAAATATTTATTAATTGTTATTCAAATAATACTTTTATTTTGATATTTGGTATAAAATTTAAAACATATTATTATAAGGACACATTTCACATACGAAAAAGAGACTATATTTATATTAAACTAGCTGACCCGGCAAACGTTGTTTTGCCTCACTTAAGGGTATGAAAAATAGATAGTGTAGCTTATATGACACGTTCGTAGATTTACCATAGCAGCGCCATCTATTGATTACTTACTTAACCCAGTCGAAAGGTATCGACATCTGTTAGAATCATTTGGAGTTAACAGATAATTGTGACTGTCAAATAATAGCAGACAATAATTAGCAATAAATTAAAATTGCGACTATAATTTGAGATTTAAACTATCCTATCTCTCAAGTTGGATTGAACTGCACATGGTGTGCGAATTTTATTATAATCGGTTAAGTGGTTTAGGAGTCCATTGAGGACAAACATTGTGGCACGAGATTTAATTATATTAAGATTAAGTTAATTTAGTTAATGTAATTGAAATAAGTGAACTTTCAAAAGTTATTTCCAAGGGAAAGCTTAAACAAACAGCTGCCTTGTTACCCTATTACAGTTCACCAAATATGTTCAATAACAGTCCAGCATATCTCCGATGGCATTACATAATAATTAATTGAGCAGACTGTACAGTCTAGAAAGTTTTTGTATCAGTGAATGGATCTGATTATTTTATTTATCTCTAACGAGTTATCCGCATCAACTAATAGGAGACATGTTATGCGATTTGTTTCAATCATTCAGTTCGACGCTTATAGATTTGGTATTTAAGCGAAGCGTTTCTTTCTCACTGGAGCGAAGCGATATTGACTTGAAAGATATTCTTATGTTCTCGTATAAAATGTACTTTATACAGTCCCAGTGGGAACGTAGTTGGCTATTTAAGCTATGCAAAAAAAAAACATACAAACAAAATGGCGGCAAAGCGGCAATTCGATCTTCATTTATTTTTTCAATTTGAAGACTTTTGTTTATAAGTAGAGCAGAGATTTGTGCCTATAAAAAGAGTTCATCTGATTCTGACATGAATTTAACGCCTGATTTTATAAGAGAAGAAGCTAAAGCGGTAGTGGAAAACCTTTTACCACCCAAATCAAAACAAAGATTCCTAAAATCATATGACGTTTTTATGAAATGGCTCGCTGAGAAAGTATGAAAATAAATTAATTTACTAATTTGTTTTAACTTTTCTTGTATTCGTAATAAAAAACACAGTGTTCACCTCGGGTTAAAAGTACATTGTTACACAAGGGATGAAAGTAACTTATTTAGGCCCGAGAATGGGTTTGGCGCTAATAGTTCGAGGGACTAAATAAGTCTTTCACCCGAGGTAAACACTGTGCTTTTCATTACGAATACACACACACACACACACATACACACACACAGACACGCGCGCGCGCATACACACACACACACACGCACACACACGCGCGCGAGCGCGCCCGAGCGTTCTTTAATCAATACTTAGCTTTAAGTTATTTCAATTTCAGTAAGTTGCAAAGTGATTCTCCCTAGGTATGCAATGTATTACTTTCATACTTTCAGCGTATGTCAGTTCAGTCCATCGAACTATTAGCACCCTCACTTCGTTCGAGCGCCAAACCCCGTCCCGGGCCTAAATAAGTTACTTTCATCCCTAGGGTAACGGTGTACAATTATTTCCTTTTTGTGTCTCTTTCCTCTGTGAACGTTAGTGGTTCTTGCCTGTAATAACATGATTTGCTTATTATTCAGCTAGTCAAGACTACGAGTAACTTTAGGAAAAAAATCGCATAAACTTCTTACTCAGCTAGCGGTACCGCCTTTATGGCACTACCTTACCACTAGCTTTTAATATGTTAGCTAGTTGGTATAACGGAGAGTTTTACAACAAGTCACAGCAAGCTTTTCATACTTGCAATCAATTAGTCACAGGCCACAAAAGTGTCTTCATACAATCGTTGGCTAAGAAGGCTTGTAATGTCAACTATTGCACGTATTGTCGCTGAGGTAGGACCTATTGTCACCAATAATTGCCCGTTAGAAGAACTTGTATTGTGTCTAGGAACTGGTATTGTCTAAGGTGGTATATCTACTATCCGTATACGGCAGTGAAGGTGTAACTACGAGCATATTGATCACGATACGCAAAACTTTAGAGAATTACTAAACGTGTTTTATAAGTTCAGTCCTCTTCTTCTTCTTTATCGTATGAACTAAGTTGTCAAGCTCTGGTGTCGAGAGTTTTCTAGCCGCCCTAAGGCCTCTGACCTGGCTTAACGACTATTTGTACTACGACTAGCAACCGGGACCTACATTTAACGTGTCATTCGACCTACAGTAGCACCTGATGAAAATGCCACTTGAAAAACGACAGTCTTGTGCATGGTCCCATCCAATGGGGTTAATAGGTAGCTTCCCAACAGTGAAATAATTTTTCAAACCGGTCCAAGACTTTCGGAGCCTATTCGCGTTAAACAAACAAACAATCAAACTTTACCTCTTTATTATTGGTGAAAAGGTTTAAAAAAAACACTGCAACGTAATTGGTATATGAAATATCTTATTTCGTAGCTCTGACATCAGTCCATAATTAAAGTTACCAACCATAATTTAGGCATAAAGCCATGGTATGCAGCTTTCGATGTTATAGTAGCCCCTTCTAAGACAGAAGTGATAAAGTGAGTAAGTATGTAGTTACTAATGAGCTTTGAAATTCACTTTCGCTTACACACACAATACACAAACATGTTTATCAGCTCCAGAGAATGTTGACTCAGTCAATAGGAGATAACGAGTGATTCTGTATGAAAGGAAAAGTCACGGCTCATACATACGTACGTTTGTATTGGTGAAAATGCACGGAAGGCCGAGCGATTCGATGCGATTTTTGTCATTAATGAGAGAAATCTTCTCGTTTGTTTGCTAAAGAGAAAGAGGGCACTTGCAACATCATAACAGTAATCATCATTATCATCTGCATATTATACTCACATGTACAGTTGATATAAATATACTAACATTCAGCTATTCTTTAACAGGAATTGTTTGATTACCACACACATATACATATACACAAAATATCGTCAAATGATTGTCATCAGATCTTTTCGATAACTTACTTGTACATACGTCACTTCCATACGTTGACGACCTCGTTGGTGTAAAGGTTACCATGCCAGACTGCCAATCAAAAGGTCCCGGGTTCGATTCCCGGCCTAGCCAACATCTTTGTGCATAACTAAATTTGTAGGCTGTGGGTCTGGGTGTTGAATATGTATCGATATTAGATATGTATGTATGTATATGTAGTTTATCAGTTGTGTTAACAACCATAATACGAACTAGAAATGGTTCAGTATGGGGTTAACCAGCCGTGTGAAATGCGTCAAAAAAAATACATTTAAGTATTTTGACGATATTGAATAGAACGTATGCAAGCAATGCCAACCCAGGTACACTAGTATTAAACATCAAAATTAGAATTTGGAGAATGTTACGTCTGAGCACAATAGTTATACATATTTTAAATATTTGTAAGTTAAATTGGCTATATAATTTATTTATGATGGCAGTCAGCAACCCTATTACAACTAATTGGTTTTAAATTTACAAATATAAGCCATGGACCTTGTAATCTCGTACAATAAGTAATGTCTACTAATGTTCTTAAGTATGGAACTGGTTGTATAGGTATTTATGATATTTTAATGTAAAATTCCAAACAAATCACCGAGTACTGACATAATACCCATAAGTTTAATGTTAGGGTTACAAGCCTTGCTTCGTTTGAAGGCAGAATATGACTATTTAATACTAAAGTATCGTGAGAAACATCGTAGAATTATCTAATGTTCGTTAATCGATATAATTTCTTCCCTTACGCTATCTATGTCAATTTATTAATATTTGTATTTAAATAATGCGAAATATTAAAGGAAATTTAACAAAGTTTCAGTTCTTTAGTTCTCGCGGTAAGTTTCGTAAATGTAATTTTCCAATTTCTGACACCAAATTATTGGGTGACTTATATCTGAAGATAATTTAGCTACTTTTTCATAATTGTTGTAATTTTTTAAAAATTAATATCGTCCCATTTCTATTGTTAATAACTTCAGGCTGTCCGTACCAAGACATAGACAACTCGTTTTAAATACGATCGGCCAAGGAATGGTTTTATTTAGTCTTTCCTACATCTTACAAGTTGGTATTATCTTCTAATAGACGGTGAATAGGAATCACAGGCATCGATACGTGTGAAGCGCAGGTTCATTTTAGTCATAGCAAAGTTGCCATTTATTTACATACCATATTTCAGTTCGAAACCATATAATGCGAATTTAATAACTCTTCCATTGGCAATGTTTACATAGAGTCAGCGTAATATCACTTAGCATTTGCCACGTATTATGTATTACATAGACAAACATGTTGAAATACATGAGGCCATCACGATCTGCAGCCACGAAACTGCTGTTTGCGTTTTCACTGTGAAAATATATTTTTGCAATACATTTTGATAGATTTCGAGTCTTGCTAAAGAAGTGTTCACGACCTGCGACGTAAAAATCGTGACTAGTGTTAACTAGAGTCACAGCAACGCGTGAGAGTAAAATGTTGTGAAGGTTTTAATAATGAACTTGAAGGTGAGGCAAGTTCAATTTTACAATAATTTTAATACATTGATTGTTGTATTAAGTGGCTGAAGCTCAGATGTGTGTATTGGATACTTGTATATCTACAGAAATAAGGTGGTTGGTATATTTTATTATAAAAAATCCTACTTGTAAGTGGAAATATAACCGTAATAAATGGCATAATTGCAATAACAACCGTATTTGAAAAAATAAAAGCAAGCTGACATAAAAGTGACCACATTATTTTAAGCCGTTTCACATTTATTTAATCTTTAGAAACCGCGGATAAGTAAGAGGCCAATAGATTCGAAAAGACTTTTTGCTACGTATAAGTGCCGTTGGCCTGCGCCGGCCCGTCTGGCCGTGGAAAGCCGATCCCACCATATTCAGAGAGGCACCTCGGACTTTCTGATGTCCTGGTATCTTGACAACTTGCGCTTACAAACCAGTATTTCCTGATTATATTCATCATATTTAAAAGTAGGTAGTAACGATATTTGTTCAGAACTGATTTTATGAAGTGGCATATAATAAAAAAAAACGTAATAAATATTGTGTCCAATTTTACATTTACCTGGTTGATCGGTATTTTTTTTTCATATGACATTTTCTAAAAACGATTCTTATCTAGATCGATTTATCACCCCCGAAACCCCTTATAGACTAAATTTCATGAAAATCGTTGAAGCCGATTTCGAGATTCCAACTATAAACATATATATACAAGAATTACTTTTATAAAGATATAAGATAATGTGATATTAGTATTTGTTAGATTATGAGCATCCAATTTTGGAATCCGTCGAAATGATAATACGAGACATCAGACATGTCTTAAATCTTGTCTTACAATATCTTTATTTTCTGCTTGGCTCAGTTTCTTTACGTTGTTGTCTAGTACCTATTTAGTTTGTAGGGAAAAATCAGATCAGTATTGCAGCAGCGATTTTACACAATCATCAGAATTAATGTCCGAGGTCGATGCCAGCAGTTTTTGCCGGAGTTTAGAGTGAACTATGTTTTTTGTTGGATTAGTAATGCTATGATTATGGTATTTATGGTGAATTATAAATGCTTCAATAATTGCAGTCTTCCTTTTTGGTTGAATCTGTTTGAGTCTCTATTATCCGTATTTTTCGCAGGTGCTTCCTGAACAAGACAAATAAACATACATCTAGGTTTATATATTCTCGTGATATTGTCTATACTAATAATTATGTGTTCAGATGATACGATACATTAAAAATCTTAAATATCATTGCCGTTCAGTCAGGCAGTTGCATAGAGTTGATCATAAAAACTGCGCAGTTAGTTCATATAGTTAATACTCAGCCATTTATCATATAGTATATATAAAATAATATATATAAAAAAATATATTTTGATATTCTTATTTATAAGAACATTCAGTGAACTAGATTTTAAGAGTTAGTGTTTAACAAAATAAACATACTACTTAAATGGGCGCTTAACTAGCACCAGCGCGTGGTTAATTTACAAATAGTGATTATTAACTGCCGTAAACATTCCAAAGCACAGTTACCGAGTCCAAAATCAACATCTCATATTACGCTTTCAATTTCACCTTAACCATTAAAGATCAAGCGTAACACTTTTAACTCCATAATTGCGTTTACACATTCCGATTATCTCGTATATATTATGAGAGTGGGTATTACTGCGTTTCGGTTTATCAGTAAACTGCAAGACGGTATTATGTAAAGAACCTCGGAACAGGTTCGCTCTGATCTGGGTCGGGTAGCTTTCGAGTGTGGGTAGGTCCCTGCTGTTAAAGGTGCGGCGTGTATACAATTACATCCTTCGATATACCTATAGTAACATTATGACAAGTTTGGCAAGCTGGTTATCAGGATTTCTTAGTTTGATTTACAGAGTTAAGTTTTTTCTCATGTCATCGCCTTAATGAGCGGAGCTGAATTTGGAATTATATAAGACTGTAATCAGTTAGAATGATGGTATGATAAATTAATTATGATCACTAATAATGCTTAATTTTTGTATTGTATCATCACATGGTAGTTTTTAAACATTTACTTGCTTTTGAAAATTTATTTTAAATAGGTTGTATTGTTATATCAGCCATGTAAAGACACATACAGTAGTAATACTCGTATATAAATGATAGCTGTGCTTAAAATAGTCAGAAAATCATCTTTTTTCTCTGGTTTCATGTTTTTTACTTTCAACCGACATTTAGAATAAGTCGATCCCGTTTATGTTTAGTTAGAAGTTCGTTTAAATTTCAAAGTTATGAGTTAGTTGACCATAGAAATGTATTTCGTATATTATTTATTACATTTGAAATTTACTAAAATAAAATATGCACCATTACTCGAATTCTATGAATATAGAGATAAAGATACCTATGTATATGGTAAGCATATTATTGAATTTTCAATTGATTTGTATAGATATACTGATGATATCATTTTTTTCAAGTAGCGAATGCAAAACAAAACGCATCTTTATGGCAGACATAAAATATCATTGAGTAAGCTCAATTTCCTCATGCGATTCATGTTTGTTTTAATACAGGGTAGCTGGAAATCTGCAATTTTAGGATTATGTGTAATGGGTTTTAACCACTAGTTATAAATTATTATTTATCATAAAATTCTTACATTTTATACACATCAGCAGTTTTTCCAGAAAATGTATACACAAACAAATTAAAATTACTTAAACATCCATTTTAATTTACTTTATTAATTGTAAATCAATTTATGGCAGTTGTTTAAGATTTGATTGTATTTTCAAGAACAGTTTTTGAAGGACAACTTTGGCAGAGATCAGAAAAGTCAAAACTAATTTTAATAAAACAACATAAAAAAAAATGTGTAAACCATGAAAGCTATAAAGTCCAACATACGAGTAGCCTTGTAAAGCCTGTGCGTCTTTATACTTACTTAGTTACTTAGTAAGTCGGTATCGATGCATGTATAATGCATATTCTATATGAATCGTGACGCGGTCGCGACGCAACCCCATACTTTCCCCGGCGACGGGACGTGAGACCTGTGAGGTGGTAGACCCCACATGTCGATGACATCATCCGGTTATTCAAGCCAATTCAAGCTTACAGACGCGGCATCAAACTAAAGTGTCTAAACTATATATAATAGCATGAAATGCATAGGTACAAGCTTTTCTGATGTATCAGATTTCAAGGTTTAATCTGTCTCTATTTATTCACCATCTTAGTAACATCCACTGCTGGACATAGGCCTCTCCCAAGGTACGCCACGTCACCCAATCCGAGTGACGACATATTTTGCGTATATCGTCGCTCCACCTAGTTGCAGGACATCCTACTGTACTTCTTCTAATAATTCTAATAATATAAATTATCATATGGGGGTTTCCAAAACAATGTATTATGTAAGTTTATGATTACGCAGTAGGAAATTTTACTACTTGACTTACTTTTTTTTCTATTTTCTTTGCAGTGATAAATACAGTGTAAACTCTATATAACGACACTGTGCATTTTATGGCGTTATAGAGAGTTGTCGTTAAATGGGGAGAATGTATCATTGTATGAAATAACAAGCTAAACCAACTAAACCCAATTGATTTCGACACTTTAGAGATTTAGTCGTTAAATCGAGTGACGTTACATGGAGTTTACACTGTATGTATCTATTTACCTAAAATATAGCAGCTCATATGTAAACTTATTTACAGTTGATCTGATTGTGCTTCAGGATATTTTATGGTCTTTCACGATTATGTGTTGAGTTGACTTTGACATGTCCATTTTCCGATATCTCCAATTCGTGGCTTTCGCGACATGCGTGTAAAATTTTTCTTTAACTCTGTTTGAATAGAAGTACGCGTTTAATACATACTCGTAATATCTATGTGTCATGTTTGGCTTGTCACGCCTTTTTATTAAGCCTTATGTGATTTGCGTGAAAAATGGCCGTAACGTGTCCCCGACCTTGGTCTATTGTCGACAAGGGCAGTAATAGCCCATTGCCGGAACAGCCCCATCATGATCATGATGACAGTTACGCCATTTTGTCGTCATAATTGCAGCGCGCGGGAAATAGTGCTGCGCTGATTTATTATTTATCGAATCATAATTTTAATGAATCGACTAATGTTATGAAGTAGGTCTATGTCACGATTGTTATTTTGTTTCCGGTTTTATGCGCATTACGACTTTAATTAAATTTTAACAATAACTTAATATTTGTAAGTACATATTTATGTTATAAATCAGGGGGAAATACCATTATTCTTATTTATTTTATTTCTTCATTCAAATTCAATTGCAATACTTAAAATTAAATAATTTATTATGTTTTTGTTTATTTGATTACTTGATTTAGTTTTAACGAGTTTTGAAAATCTTTTAGGCGTTCAGTGACATGTATTTCCATCGATTATATTTGATTATAAACCACATAAGCTATTACAGTTTTATATTTCTCAAAAAGTGAAACATTCAATTTACACCATAGGTAAGATGATTTTCAGAAAATCCTAATGTTTTTAAATAAGTTTGGCAATCAAACTTTGCACTGACAGGCTATCATGATATCTACTCCATTCAAAATCAGAAGGCTTATTACGATATAAGCAATACGTATCTACGTAGGTACCTAGTACTGGTAGTAAACGTTGGAA
This sequence comes from Mellilla xanthometata, assembly GCA_035578125.1. Classification (NCBI taxonomy): domain Eukaryota; kingdom Metazoa; phylum Arthropoda; class Insecta; order Lepidoptera; family Geometridae; genus Mellilla; species Mellilla xanthometata. The sequence continues at coordinate 4,935,806 of JAPUBQ010000020.1, forward strand.
TTAAGAATGTCTTATAGACCATGGTACCCTGCCTGATGATAATGACGGATGTACAAACCGGTGCAATAAAATCCTCTATCCTGAGAGCAGCTGCCTGTGATTGCCGACTCGATTGCTTAGTTCCAAGAAACTTTTATCCCAATAAAAAGGTTTTATTAAATATATTTCTCTTGAGCTTGGATATGTAGGACTATCAAGTACTTTATAGCGTAGTAAAACTGAGAAGTAAAGTTAAACATAATCAAGTAATGATAAAGTGCTCTGTATTATGATTTAAAAGGCTTAAAAAGTAAGATAAAAGAGAATCAATCATTGCAAGTATGATAAAAACAAAAGAATATGTTTTTAGTTTAAAATGTTATATTTATTGAACATTATGTTTTTAGTTCAAAAAGTAAAGTAACTGTGTTTCATAAAAATTTTTGGAAACTTACCAAGATAATACAGCAGAAGAAAAAAACTCGCCGTCCGATTATCCAGGACACAACACTACACTTTAGTCGATTAAAGAAATGGTCACGGTCCTATATCGGTACGGTATTGATCAGAATCGATGCACTTGATTCGATTGTGCGATTTACATCTCAACAGTCAACGGTAGGTTTCACCATCTGAAACAAAAGAAAATAACAGTTATTATTACATCGAATTCTCATTAAAAAACAACTCTAAAGTGTCTTAAATCATGCGTAATGAACAAAATATGGAACGTTTTAATTTGTTACTCTCATATCCATATGTATTTTTAACTCTCATATCTATATCCCTAGCCAAATGCAAACTGTCTCTAACTTTGGCATTTTGACAGACAGAATAAATAATAAACAATATTTTAGACAACTCTCGCGTACCTCGGCATAGTAATTACTAATTATTGTATCTAATCCTTCTAATTAAGTTCTAAGTGGCATAAATAGTGGTTTTGCTTGCTATCTTAGGTGTTGCCTTTTCAATATCCTGTCCACTAGTATTGGACGTGTCAGATGTTAAGATCACTCAAACCGTGATCCGGTTTACGTTTGGTCATCGTGTCAGCAGGAAGTCTTTTGTACAAAGACAGACAAAAAAGCGCAAAAAGCCACTGACGTAAAATCAAGAGAAAGGAAATACTTATTGAAAACACAGTGTTAAAAAAGGTTAGGTAAAGAAGTGGGGAAATTGATTACAAACAAAGTAAATTTAGTCTTTTGAAAATTTTGAAAGGTTATGAAGTTTTCTCGAATAATGAGATGCTTGAAGAGTGTAACACGATGTATTGAAATTTGTCTTCGTTTTTTGTATATGTATTAGAAATGTTTCATGTAGTAGCTGTTTGTTGTTATTATGTCAAATATTTAAATCTAACTAATTGAAATACATTGGTTGAACCCAAGTCAAAACGTAAGCCTAGGCGTTGTAAAAATGCCACCCCGAAAAGCTCCCTGTCCAAACGTGCCTATTATACGCAAGAAGAAACGCTTAGTGTTAATATTTAATCAAGAAACTGACCGCATTGTGGAAACATTCCAGCAGTCAAATGTCACTTTGAACCTATTAAAATTGCATACAAGTTAACAAGCCTCTGTCACCGCATTCCGTTCATCTATTCATTAAGGTCAATTAGATCTTTTGTAAAATATCTTATTGTATCATATATTATTCATATTTAAATTGTTACTTATTTTTTATTTACAAACACTTTGTAACTCCACGTATAAATACAGATTGTACTAGCAGTTACTAAAAAATGTATATCATGCAGATGTACTAGAATACTTCTTAAATTGTATTTTATATATCTGGGGCGTAAAAACGTTCCTTCTTCTTCATCTTCTTTTTTGTATGAGATAAGTAGCCAAGCTCTGGCGTCGAGAGTTTTCAAGCCAAAATATTGGATTTTGGAATCAAGATTTACCAAATATTGGTAGAAGTCTCTGTCTTTACTTGCTATAAATAAAACTGCTAAATTATATTTCTGATAAAAGAATTAGGGCAAATTGAGGGCCGCACACACTGACCGCGCGTGACGCATGACTGCTCACGATAACTTGCATTGCAGCAAAAATGCAGAGCAATCGCCTCGCGGACCATAGTCTAATTTATAGCTTACTGGAGTACCGCAATTACACATGTTGCGAAGTCTAGAACAATTAACAAACCTGATTATAATTAGCTAAACTCGCTCTAATTATAGCCACGCTCATTTACGTACGTTCGCTTTCTCATAAATTTAGACTTGATAATATTGACTCGTACCGACAATAGTTGGCTATTGCCATCTGACTTTTTTTTTAGTCTTTAAATTTACTTTGAATTTATATGGATCGTGTGTCTGAAATAAAGAAATATTATTATTAATACTAGCTGACCCGGCAAATGTTGTTTTGCCTTAATAATTATTTCTAAATATACAGTAGCCGATTCTCAGACCTACTGAATACACATATAAAATTTTGAAAAAATCGGTCATGCCGTTTCGGATGAGTACGGTAACAAACACTGTGATACGGAAATTTTATATATAAGATTATGACTTTAAAGAAGTCGGGTGAAGACGTGAAAGAATGTATTTTTTCTAGCCTTTTGTCCCCGAAATCTAAGTGATTCTATGACAAATGTTCAAGGTCACATTCCACCATCGCTTAAGCATACATCTACGTGGTTACATCATAATATAGTCGGCGAGTCGATTCATGTCGGATTCCGAATGTAAATGTCAATTTGATCCGAGTCGGGTCGGGCCGGCGGCCTCGTCACAAATTGCTGACCCACTGGTTCTTGCACTTGCCGATCGCCGAAAAAACGTGTTTACGTAATTAATCGTACGCATACGTAATGACAGTGTAGACGCTGCTTAAGAAACGTGGACGTGCAAACATTGCTCTGTGTATGTAAATTCACGTAATCGTGCCCTATCTTATGTGACGAGTTTTAAATCGATGTGTGGGTCATACGATTTCAATTCAAAAGAAGTGATTAAGACCAACAATTTTGTATAATACAATAAAACACTCGTATATAGATTGGTAATACATGATGGACAACCTCGTTGGCATAATGATTACCATGTCGGGCTGCCTATCAGAAGGCTTCGGGTTCGATACCCGGCCCGGCCAACATCTTTGTGCTGAACTAAATTTGTTGGCTGTCGGTCTGGGTGTTAAATATGTATCTATATAAAATATGTATGTACATATGTATATGTAGTATATCAGTTGTGTTAGCAACCATAATACGAACTAGAAATGGTTCAGTATGGGGTTAACCAGCCGTGTGTGAAAATGTTTCCTAATATTTATATTTGTTTATATTTATAAAAAAAAAAACATAAAGCAGTCTGTTACTCATATATCAGTTGTTTAATTATATTTGTACGTGCTTATAAAATTATATCTAACTTGATCCTTCATATAGATGCATCTACCTATTTACATTTATTTATTAACGAGTAACTGTTTATTGTACATGTGAATTCATTAAATGTATAAATGGGCTATTAGTTATCAAGATTTATGTTATAAATCATTCATTATATTTATACCTTATATTAATAACTTTAACCATTAACATAATTACTAAGTATTTTATGACAATATTCAAAGTCAGAGTCAGAGAAATATATATGTGAGTTTTAATTTTAAGTATCTTAAATACGAACAATGCATTTAAATTGAAATAATAATAGTAAATTAAAATACCGAATTATTTAGTAGTCACATTACTGATAAAATAAAAAATGCATAAGCATATGCTGAATATACCAACTTAATTATATTTTATTATAAAAAGTTAAAATATAAGTCTATTTTTCTAATACAAAATATCACTTTTTTAAACAACGACATCCTTCGTTTTAAACTCAGACATCTTGCGTTCCGGTGGATAAGGGTTCGATCCCCGCCTCGAGATTTCGGTGAAGAAAAATATCGTGAAAGTACCATAATACGATGGCAGAGTATTTTCTAGTGCACATTTAGGAATCGAACAACCTAAAGACTAAAAAACATCTTACGTCAGAAATCGTGTGTTCCTTCAGTCTCTTTGAGAGCCAGTAATTTCAAATTAGGCATGCTCCATCTTTGGCCAGAGCGATGATGATTCGTGTGGTTATGTACCCTGATGGTCAAATGTATAGTGCATAGTTGTATGTGTAAAAAAAATTGGTAATTAAATCGAGTTTAGTTTTGAAACCAGTTCAGTCTTAGATAATGATCTAAGTACATACTCGTATTTATTATAATACTCAGGGTAAGCTGGCTCTATCGAAGGTCATATACTTAGATGACAGTTGGCATATGTTCCAATATACTGCTTTCGCATTAGGTAGCAGATTAATTATAATCATTACAATAGTTCTGTTTATAGTTGTACTTAGAATGATAAATATTATACCTGAGAATAGATTATGGAGGGATCTATTCCGATGTCTTCTGACTTTTCTTTCGCGTTTTTAGATAAAGCTATGTTTTTATTATGGTTAATGACTCGCCAAAGTAAACAAGAGTATGCTACTCAAGTATAATAGTAACTATCAAATTCGTATTATAATTTTTAAGATAATTAGCTTTTCTAATATTGATCCATTTGTTTTGTTCCTTTGGGGAGCTTAATCTATACTATAAGACTCTTTGTCCTGACCTATTCATTCATTCATTCATCTATAGACAACGCAGAGCCCAAACGGCTGGTGCTAGGGTTGTGAAATTTGGAGGGTGTATTTGTTTTGGTATGTAGACGCGTACTAAGAACGGATTTTTGGAAATTCCACCCCTAAGGGGGTGAAAGGGGGTAAAACAGTTTGTATGAAACTTCTTTGTTTTTGAACTTATAGCAACGAAATTTGGAATATGTATAGTTTATGTAAAATTAAAAATAACGGTATCAAGTTTTTTTACCAGGGGTGAACTAAGGGTTTGTTATGGGGGGTGAAAGTTTGTATGGAAAAATCTTTATTTATCAAGTTAAAGTCTTGAAAGTTGTTATGGTAGTAGTTATAATGAAAGTTTTGTGTTTTTGAACTTAGTGGTGTAAAATTTGGAGTGTGTATATATTTTAGTACTTAGACGTGTACTAAGAATAGATTTTTTGAAATTCTACCCTTAAGGGGGGTGAAAGGGGGTAAAACAGTTTGTATGAAACTTCTTTGTTTTTGAACTTATAGCAACGAAATTTGGAATATGTATAGTTTATGTAAAATTAAAAATAATGGTATCAAGTTTTTTTACCAGGGGTGAACTAAGGGTTTGTAATGGGGGGTGAAAGTTTGTATGGAAAATTCTTTATTTATCACATTAAAGTCTTGAAAGTTGTCATGGTAATAGATTATTAAATGGTTAAATTAAAATTATATTTTTTTGCCAGGGGTGCATTAAGGGGGATGCCATTAGGGTTGAAAGTTAAAAATGAAAGTTTTGTGTTTTTGAACTTAGAGGTGTAAAATTTGGAGTGATATTTTAGTATTTAAACGTGTACTAAGAACGGATTTTTGGAAATTCCACCTCCGAGGGGGTGAAAGGGGGTAAAACAGTTTGTATGAAACTTCTATGTTTTTGAACTTCTAGCAATGAAATTTGGAATATGTATAGTTTATGTAAAATCAAGTTTTTTTGCCAGGGGTGAAAGTTTGTTTGGATTTTTTTTTATTTATCAATTTAACAGTCTTGAACGTTGTTTTGGTTGTAGTTTATATGGTGGTTAAATAAAAAATAAATAAATTTGTAATGATATTTGCTAGGAGTGAATTAAGGTATGCCATTGGGATTTAAAGTTCAAAGGGAAAGTTTTGTGTGTTTGAAATTAAATACTTATGAATTGGAATTTAAGTATGTGGTTTACTTAGTGGTATGATTCACGTATTCTTATTATTTATATTAAAATAATGGCTTGGAGAAAACGATCTAATCTGTAGCATCACCACCAAAATAGATAAAACAGAGGTTAACTAGATCTCAGGAATCGAATGAGGAAAGACAGATGCGGCTTATTTTGATATCGTAGCAATGTAGTGTTTATATAAAATTGGCACGGGAATAGGATACAATAGATTTTTTCCACAGGTTACGCAAAAAGCGACCTACACGCGGGCGGAGCCGCGGGCAACCTCTAGTTTTTGATAAAATTTCAACGTTAAACTTAGGTAAAGTAAGGAAAATGTATATAAATACTGCGATGCTTTGGAACTCTTTTCCTGAGTCTTTTTTTCCTGAGAAGTACAATGTGGGGGTCTTAAAATCTATGTTCCTACTAGGCAATCATGTTACACCTTAGACCACAGTAAAACTTAACACCAGGCAAGCTGCAGTTAAACGTAAGTCTATTGGTCATTAAAAATATATATAGATCTCTTAAGAAATATTATTTAAAAGAGTGTAGGCGACAGACGATGTGCCAATCCACTGGTTAGATGTCAAATGCAACAGTTTAAATATGTACCTTATAATTAACATAATCAGAACCTGTTTTAATGTTAATCTTTATTTGACATACGATATAGTATATACGATATAATATATATTTAGGTGTTTACTTATCTTATTTGATGCTTTAAGTAAATGTTTTTAGTTTTTGGCATTAATATTGCGTTAATATTAACATTGTGTTAACTGACATGTCTAAGTTGTTAGCCGAAAGTTAAGTCGTTGGAAATTTTTGACTGGGGTATGGATCACATAACAACGTTTGCCGGGTTACCTAGTATACTTATAAGATTTGGTGGTTATAAATAGAATTTGACGAGTCATTGTTGAGATATAAAAGTCATAACGTTTTATTGCAAACAGTTTGCCAAATTCTATATATTTTTATTTTGAACAATCTGAAACCAAATGGATAAATACCTCAAATACTCAATACTCAATGTAATTTTCGTCAATAAATTGTCGAAACGCGTCGGGGCGCGCGGATGCAGTGCGAAAGTAAGTGGCAACCGGTCCGCCGAAGGCCGCCCGGAGAACGCTTTTGTCTAACGCCAAGTTTAAAGCATAAGCGGAAGCGGGAAGCACGTGTTGAACAATGAAGTGAAATAGATACATTATACAAGTAGGTATGTGTCACTGACATTTTATGATTGTATGAATAGTACATTTTAAGGGAAACAAAGAAAAAGAAAAGAAAGAAAAAAAAGAAAAGAAAGAAAAAGTTTATTATCCACATATATAAAATGATTACACACAAAAAACACGATAAATGGGATGTATAGTAGCCAATAAGTATATGTACAAAAGGAGCAGAAGGTAGAGAATGTCACGAGACATTTTCTTTACGATTCAAATGTGTAATTAGAAGTTTTTTTTAGTATATCACTTTTTTGTTAATCTTAAAATCTATATATACTTAGTATATATGTTTAATAACTAATATGACGACCTCGTTGGCGTAAAGGTTACCAAGCCAGTCTGCTAATCAGAAGGTTCCGGGTTCAATTCCTGGCCCGGTCAACATCTTTGTGCTTAACTAAATTTGTTGGCTGTGGGTCTATCGATCTGTAGTATATCAGTTGTGTTAGCAACCATAATACGAGCTAGAAATGGTTCAGTATGGGGCTAACCAGCTGTGTGTGAATGTGTCCTAATAATAATAATATATTAATAAGGACATTAATAAATGTTTATCGTAATTTTGACATAATTTCACGATATTTTTAAAAGAATGCGTTAATAATACATGATTTCTTAGAAAAGGCTTGTTTTTATCGTTTTTCTTTCTGTCTTGTAACTTATTCCACAGCCAAAACTGCAGAAATGCACCAGCAAAAACGCATACTGCACCACCACTCCTTGGACCAAATTGTGCTTCCGTCTCGCTCTCTCTTTAGTTGTCGACGTCATTACGTCCTTGTCTAAAGGACCCATGTTGTAATAACGCGATGTTAGTAAATAAATGAATTATTTCACCTTCATGTTATGAAGGGTTAGAAACTTGCATTACTGAAAGATCTTTGAGTTCTAGTGTCGAGAGAATTGAATCTTGGATGACTTTTGCACTGGCAATTGGGTAAGTTTCTTTGGTTTATCATTCACTTTACAAAAGAGTTCAGGTTGATATGAAATAAAAACAGTAAAGATAGTAGAAGTATTCAAGTACATACGTATGTTCATGAATTTTGTGATAATATCTATCAAGTTTCTCAAATCAGTAGAGGAACTTAAATAAAGTAGTATATAATAAAATATAATTTATTTCGGATAATCTATACATTAATAAAATACCATAAATTACTATGCCATATATAAATATCACATATTAAAAACTAAAATTAATACTAAACAAATAACCCGCCCCTGGTTGCCCCCGGTGCAACTAGAACTAGAACTGTAAATAGAATTTAGATTAAATATACAAATTTATCCGTGCATAATTTAAAAACACCAACTAAATGCATTATAATGTTACTAGATTGAAAGCAAAATGGTGGAGTTAAGTGATTATTTTGCATAATCTATCAATTTTCATTTCGCGATCATAGAAAGTTAAAGACGTCTAGACAGGTGGATGTCTCGTAATTAACTAGATTTGCCTGTGGTGTCACTTGCATCATTAAGGGTTGAATGTTAGAATGCTGTATTTGCGCATTACAGCGTCATAAAAACAATATATATTTAAAAAAATATACAAGACGAGTATGTGAAGAAAAGCGTGTATGACAAAATGTTAAGTAAATCACAATATATATTTCTATTTCTTGTTTCTGCGTAGTAAAGCAACAGTTAATGTTTATTTTATACGTATTTCTAGATGTTTTTATGTTTTATCCAAAACTATTAAAATTCAATAATTACATTGATGTAATGTTGAAAATATGTGGACAGTTTTATTACTTGATGGCTATATTTTGGTAAACAATAAGTCTGACCAATAACTGTGGTTGGCAGGCAAGATGGTTATCAAAATGTATTTGTCAAATTTACAATTTTAAGAAAATTATTATAAATAAATATGAATATTATCCAATTAGTTTTATCCAATTCGATTTAAAAAAATAGTTTCAATAGTTTTTTTTTAATTCATAAACCATACAATACTAGAGATGAACAACAAATCAATACATATAATATACGACAGTAAAAGTCAAATCCAATTTGTATGCAATTTAAGAAGATTAACAAAAACATAGTTTAGACTCTAGATTAACGTAAAGGCTTAGATCTATTAAATTATACATTTAGCTAAGTACTAGTCATCTTTACATAGATTTTATTTAATTAAGCACGTACGACTTGTTTCGCTAAACTTTTGTCCAAATTGCGAAATTGAAAAGAAAAAGTTTGATGACCATCTTGCCATTCAATCACAGTTATTTGTCTCAAAATTTAGATAACGCTTTAAAGACAGCATTTTTAATATTGGTGCGTTGATAAATATTTTTATTTCCCTAGCTTTTAAACAAACTTCTTGATAGTGTATTGAAGAAATCTCACAAATTGTCTATCAAGATTTAAACTAGTTTTTGGGGTAAAGACACTATTAAAGTAGTATACATTTTAAATTATTCAAGTTCCAAGATAGGTACATATATAACGTACATTTTAATTTTGTCACCTTTCAATAAATCGGTTTGAATTTGTATCAAGCGCAACAAAAAAATCTCATAAATTACCATGAAGATTCCAAACTGGTTTTTGGGGTTTAGGCACTTTTGACCTTCAAATGTATAAGGATGTTGATTTCTTTTTGATGTTCAATCCATTCATACAAAAACCTTCGTAAGTGATTGATAAACAATCAATATGTGATTATTAGATATTACTTTGACGAATCTTTAGGTATGTTGTGGTAAAATTGTATTTACTAAAAGAAGCTGTTGAAAAATATGAGTACCAATTAACCAAAGTCCGTTTATAAATGTGAATCAAACGTTCAAAAGGCAGTGAAAAAAAGAAACAAAAATCTAGTAAATTTCCGATCTAATTAGTCAATAAACAAGCTTTCTATTCAATCTAGACTACATTCTTTGAATAATAATTTATTGTTTTGATTTTTGAAACCTAAACAATATTGCGCAGAGCACAGTTGACTGATGTGAAAAGGTGACTTTCGTATATAATTTTTTCGAATATAATTATTCACTATTAACATAATTTTACATCAACATTTTAAAGACCTGACTTGTCTCTTCTTTATTTAGTTATTCTAGGAAGAGCAATAGTCAACAGTGCATAAATTTGATTTAAATTAATACACAAAATCTTTTTCTGAGGATGTCAGATTGCTATTGCAAATATGACAAAAACTTTAGTTCTTATCTTAGTAAATATGATATTTATAATATAAGCTTCAACTTAAATAAAATAACCTTCAAGTGAAATACTCATGGTAAAAAGCGAAAATAATTTATATGCGACAAAATATCTTAATAACATACCATAAGTTCAATACAACAAAATCATTGAGACATTTCAATGAAAGAACGGATGATCAATATACTCGTATTTCTTCGAATGCTTTTAACTGTTTTATTAAAAAAGTAGCTGAAGTAGCCCCGCAGTGTTAGCCGCGTTAATCCGGGACAATTGAAGTTAATCCGGGATAAAAATAAGCATATGTCTATCTTCGTAGTAAATCTCATCAAATTTGATCCAGCCTTTGGAACGTGAAGGAGTAACAAAAATTTTGAAGTTATTTGCGTATTCCACGGGAACCAAAAATGTTTTCGGGATAAAAAGTAGCCTATGTGTTAATCCAAGGTCTAACCTATCTTCACACCTAATTTCATCAAAACCGGTTCAGACGTTTGAGCGTGAAGAGGTATCAAATATACACACACACGTACACAAACTTTCACATTTATTATATTAGTACGAGTAGGATTGTAATCAAATGCTTTTAACTGTTTTATTAAATAACTAGCTCACCCGGCAAACGTTGTTTTGCCATGTAGCTTATAGTGTAGCTTATATGACACGTTCGTAGATTTACCATAGCAGCGCCATCTATTGATTACTTACTCAACCCAGTCGAAAGGTATCGACATCTGTTAGAATCATTTGGAGTTAACAGATAATTGTGACTGTCAAATAATAACAGACAATAATTAGTAATAAATTAAAATTGCAACTATAATTTGAGATTTAAACTATCCTATCTTTCAAGTTGGATCGAACTGCACATGGTGTGCGAATTTTATTGTAATCGGTTAAGTGGTTTAGGAGTCCATTGAGGACAAGCATTGTGACACGAGATTTATATATATTAAGATGTTTTAAAAAACATTTCCTAAAGAGCATAACCGTGCACTAACAGTATAGATTATAACCGTGCAACCTTAAGCCTACCTTGCAGACTTCTAAGAACACAACAATGATCGGCATTGGGCATGTAGATCGCAAGTCTTAATTTTTACCACATTTAGTTAATTATAACGGAACAATAGAACAATAGATTCTGTTCAAATTCTTTTCTACGAAGGATAAAATAGAGAGATTGTTGTGCTAAGTTTAATTACTTTACTGTTTCTTTGGAGTCGTAAAGTTTATTATATTGACTATATACTAAAATACTTAAAACTGCACGATTATATATTTTCTTAGATGTAATAAAAGAAACGTTAAAATCCAAAAATGTTGTTTTTAACAACTTCAAAAAAGGGAAGGTTTTCAATTCGACTGAATTTTGTTCTGTAATTTTGTTTTTATTTTTTTCTTTTACCACTGGCACTGGATTTTTAGATCAGATATAGTTTTACTTTAATTAATTTTAGATAAGTTTTAAAGTTTGTTTTCATTACAATTACATGTCAAAATTATTCATGTCAAAAACATTTAAAGTTAGGAAAACCCGCCCATGATCGTACCTGGTGCAAAGGTGCCCATAACACTGGCTGCGTTTCCACGCTGAATAGCAATGGCTATCCTCTGCACCAAGTACGATCGAGAACGGGGATCCCCCGTCCTATCGACTAGTCTTCGCTCGAGTTCATCTACTAGCCTCCTCGCATCTGCACCCCAACTTCCCATTTTGTTTTACTAAAAAGGATATGTTTTCCGAATAGTTTCATTATTTTTTTCCGAAAATGTTCAATTGAATCCTTTTTTCCTTATTTTGTAAACTTTCAATAATAATATAATATCAGCTAGCTTGCTAGCTGTGTATATTTTTTATTTATTTAACAGCTTATAACCAAACATCTATACATGTGTTTAAACTTCCTTCCACGATCAATATTTTTTTTATAAACACAGCCAGTTACTATAATAAAATCATTCTAATACGACATGATCATCATATTAAGTACTTATTGCATTTACTTGTAAATCTTTTTATTATAAATGTGTAAAAACGTGCTGATAGATCACGTAATACGTACCTACGTATGTATGATCACGCACAGAATTACTGAAGTGATGTACATAAACTAACCTAATGTATATGCAAATAAAATATGTAATAGAATAATAGCTCTTCACATCTTTATTTGTTTTTTTTGTCCTTACAGCTAGGCAATTGACCACACGTCATACTTTAGTTAGCGATACTCTGGACTAAGGAAGAGAATGCCTAGTCTGGTATAACTTGCTCTCAAGTAGACTGTTAGAATATACAGCTTAGGTGCTTGGTGACCAAATTTTCTTCTTGGTGGTTTTTAGTCAGTCAAGCACTAGAAAATGCTCTACAACCAGGCAATTGATTTTCTTTTACAATGTGCAAACAGTAAATTTAATAAAGTATTTTTCTTATTCGCTTGTTTGACAAATATGGTGAATACCAAACGTTTGGGACGACGGGCAATTTATTGTGCATTTGCATGTTCGTGTATTCGTCAATAAGTTTGTAGAATAAAACAAACACCGATTAGCAATACGAATAGGATGTGTAGCGTAAGACTAGCCGCAACATGCGATATTCCTTGTAGAATAATAAATATTAGAAAAGCTATAGAACTGCTGTGCACAGTTTCACAAAGTAGTAAATTTGAACAATTTTCATTTAACATAAATCTTCTTAAATATATAAAATTTCCTTGTCACAATGTTAGTTACCATAATCGTCCGAAATGGCTTGACCGATTTTTACCAAATTTTATATGCGTATTCAACAGGTCTAAGAATCGGCGACTACTTATCTATTTTTCATACACCTAAGTGAGGCAAAACAACGTTTGCCGGGTCAGCTAGTACCTATTTATAAAAATATGTCTACATTTTACTATTATTCAGATAGACTTGAGTAATATAACAAGGCATAACTGGTTTAATATATTAATGTATGTACAGACACATATATGAAGATGGAGAAAAAAGCCTTCGATTGGCCTTCGATATTTGGTTGTAGCGCTATTAAATTACAATTTATAAGGTTACGGTAATAAAGTTACGCATAATTTATTACTTGTATATTAATTTGGAACGTAGAAAACTATAAGCATAATTTTAATTATAACATAGTAATAAATAGTATTACTAACTTTAGTAAATGCAAAAAAACGCAGTCGACTGTTATACAAATAATTGGTTTTAGCAATTTGCATCTGATTCTAATCTAAAATTTAATCATTCATATAAATACATAGAGCTCTTTAACTATCGTAATATACTTATATATGTATGTAGTTGTATATACATATATATTTATTGTTTGTATAAGTCCTCAGTCCACAAGTATTGATCAGCAGGAATATATTCGGAACGCCCTATCATCCGACCTCAAAAATCCAGTCTACCCTCTCTCTACTCATATCATGACTAAATTATACCATAGTACAAATACGAACATAGTCTTCTTTATCTTTACAATAAAATAGCTTAATAAAATAATGGCAGTTAAGTTAAATCGATCAAACGTCTCAAAACGACCGTTGGCAAGTGCCGGCAAAGTTTTATATTCGTTCAGCGGAACCCGTTTATGTCTTTCCTTTACACATATGATTTCGATATATTTTACGCAAAAATAAGTATTTGAGGCTCTTTTGTTAAAGGTAACACAATACATATTTTTCCATTATTCGTATTAAAAATAACATTATTTAATAATAGCATACCTTTGCTTTATCAAGATATATAAAAAAAGTAGAAAAAAATACTTACGTGCCCCAAATTAGCTCCGAAAAACGCACAGGCACAAAATCCTCAATAAGTTCAGAGACACTGGCACACAAGAAATCAAATTTAAAAAAATAATAGAACGGTTTAACGTTCCGGATTCGAAATTCGAACGGCGGCGTCCGAGGTGCGCGCGCGAGTGGCGCCGGGTCACGTGCGCTCGCCCATCGACTCGCTTCACCTGCTACCCGGCCGAGTTGAGGAGGTAAGCGCAGTGCATGCTTTTGTTCCTAAATTTTTTTTTTCACATTCATACACGGCTGGTTAACCCCATACTGAACCATTTCTAGCTCGTATTATGGTTGCTAACACAACTGATATACTACATATACATACATACATATTATATATAATACATACATACATATTTAACACCCAGACCCACAGCCAACAAATTTGGTTGAGCACAAAGATGTTGACGGGGCCGAGAATCGAACCCGGAACCTTCTGATTAGCAGTCCGGCATGGCAACCTTTACGCTAACGAGGTCGTCATTTTACCATTGTTAATATGCACTGGCTATAAAATTCATAACATATTTCTCTTATGTACATTCACAAGCAGTGTAGTGCTGCATAACAAGAAATAAACCAAGGTAGAGAAGTAATTAAAATCGTTACAAAATACTAAATGAACCTACACTGTGAATAGAGTTCAAGTTCAACCAAAACTCCCCAAAAAAATAAGAGACAGGTGAGCGGACACCCCGTCGCTTGACTCACTTCCGTTGCCGTCTTTATTTGTAAAAATGAGCGTTATAATTGAGCAGGTAGGTCATTAACTTAAGTCGTATAATACGGTTCAGCAATTATGAACTTAGGTATTTCTTATATGCGCTACCTAACTTTATAATATTTATTTTTAATTTATTAGTAAATTTAAATCTGTTGCCATCACTTTATATGAATGTTTTGATAGATTTTACCTCCAAAGATTGGCAATGATAGTCAATCTATGTGTGTGAATGAGGAAATAAGAGAAAAAGGAGTGAGTGTAGAGAAGACGGCTGATAGAGGAGAGTAGAAGAGAAAAAATTGCTGTGCCGACTTCACCTAGTGGGATTAAGACAGGGAAGAAAAAGACGAATTTAGATTAATCAATACATAAATTTTTCCAACCCTATTATTAATTGTTTATGAGAATAAGTTAAGAAGAAGTTTATCAAACGAACCAAAGTAATTAAAGGACTACCTTTCATTACTTTAACTGGAACGTAATAGATCCAATAATAAATCAGTGCTATTAAACTATTATCCTTTCTAATCACAATCACTATCACAAGGACACAGCAATAACTATTCTTGTCTATTTTAGACACGGAAAAACAGTATCGGTTGCAATTTTTTCTTCACTATTTTAAGACAGTAGTCAAGAAACGGCCAGTGTTCAGTGCATCGGAAACATATGGTAAGGGTTTTTTAATTTAGCCGGGTAATACCGTCTGGTTCGCTCAGGCAATGGCAAAAGCTCAGCCAGGTAAGTTGTTATCGTCTCAGGAAATAGTCAGAATTGCCCGGTTGTTGCCGCCGTGCGTGTATTTTATTCTATGCATTCTAGGAAAGATTTATTGAGATTATTTTATTGTTTTTTGCATAGAGAAATAGCTGATAGTTCATTCATACATTTCAAAGTTCCTATGTGAGTTTGCTAAATAGCGTTTTTATTATTTTTTAAATTATTTTTTATTGTGAATTGCGAAATAGGGTTCTCCTAGTGCAGAAGCCACAAGAAAAATGTTATAGCGTAAATCAATAAGATTAATAAGACGACGGATTTTTGTAAAACTAATTGTGAATGTACATGTGTTTTAGATAAATAAACTATTAAACTATTTTTATGGCGATCAAAAACGAAGCTTTGCATTGTGAATGATGAAATATGATTAGGATTATCTGCTCATTAAGTTAGTAAGGTATTTGATTTTTGCAATGACTATGGACTGAAGACTGTCGACTCACGACAGATGATACTATGTTTCTTTTCTATTCTCTTGTGTTCTTGAGTATTGTACAAAGTAGTACAGAGTAGTGATACAAAAGTTTTTATAATACAATTTTGGATTAAAGAATATTTAATAAGATATTTTCAACATACCGTCCATTCAAGTTCATCGATCAATTGGCATCTGACCTCCCGTCTGCAGATCTTGGCGTTTTGTATCTCCATACAGCCTCATTACCCACATCCCACGGTCATCAGTGACTGGTAACCTTAGCTCAGGTGCAGCAGGAAGCGACTGCAAGTAGGGCTCCCGAAACGCCAGCGGAGCATGACGAAGCTAACGTATGTACTGCCCTAAGATTTGTTTAATATCGTGTTGGTAATTACTATACTTCCATACAATCAAAGTAAAAAAAAAACCTGCTTATGCCTATATCCAAAATGAATATGTTTATTATCTTTATTATCTCATATTTTGCGAAATAAACTTTTGTTTGAGTCGCTACTCAATAATAGTTTTGTTTTATCATTCATTAGCTTAGTTTTTACTTAGTCACTCATGATCTAATCGTATGATTCACCAAATAACAAAATGTATATGAATATTTTTTTATTTCATTATCAGTAATTAAATGAATAATCGTATAGGTATTTATTTATTTTACTATAACTTCAGTCTTAAGTCATCATCAACAATACCTACAATGAGCAGGATTAGTGATGCGCCGAGTCTTAAAATCCAAGATTTTTGGAGCTACATCAAAAGAAATGGGCCAAAAATGACTCTTAAGTTTCGTTTGGTATTTTCTTCATAAAATAGGCGTTTTCGCCTTGTCTTACAATACATACCGCTTCAAATTTCATTCACGTTTTACCTACCTACTACATGAGTGGCCCAAGAAAATCTCTAATCTACAACAGGAATGTGAGGTTAATGATAATGGTAATGGGAACTTGTAAAGTATCTATAACGGATTCTATGATGCATTCACCGCCCTTGCGCCTGTCTACCTGACTTTATGAATGACTGATATCATGGGAAAGGCATTTGTGCATCTTTGTACAAAATGATTGTGTAGGCTTCAGATATCTGTTGCTTAATCTGTGACTTTATCAAATTCTTGGAACCTACAATTGTGGAATAATTTTAGGAGAGGTAGAAACGAAATTTAGATCTATTGAAATAAATAGATCATACATGAATAGTAACTAGAAGTATTATGAGCATTTATGGGAGCAAAACAAATGAAATACGCACACTTACAAACAAATTAAAAGTAGTCATCACTAATTCAGTATGATAAGTAAAAAACAAAATAAGAACATGCTAACAGACTATTTATGTACAAAAATATTTAAAAGTATGTGCAATTTCATTCATCTAAATACTTACATTATTGAATATTTTAGTCAATTTCTAAGTATCACTAGCGTACATTAGAAGCTTAAAATTAATTAGAAGCTTACTTAGAAGCTTAGGCAATATTTTTTCTAAGAAATTCCTTAAAAAGTTCATAATACCTCGGGAAACTCCGTTCTGTCGATGATCTCAAAGCTCAACGGTTACCCCGTGCGAAGCTACACAAACAGAAAAAAGCTACACAATGGTAAAAAAACCTTCATACAAGCGTTCGCGGCAACGGTTACTATCGAGCTTCGGAATCCGTTGGTGAGTCATCGTTACGTTATACTGTAGCAAGTATCATACTAGTCTGAGTACTATAGGTTTATACACAATACTAGACTATAAAATATGTCATTGCATTGCTTTGTACAGAACTACCACGATAAGTTTTAGAAAATAAATCAAATAGTGAAATTCAAACAATAATTTATACAACAGTTTTAAAACTAACTAATAATAAGTAGTAGTTAATTTATATTTTTGTATTTAAAAATACTAGCTGACCCGGTATACGTTGTTTTGCCTTAAAAATTTAAGGGTGAACCACCCTTATCACTTAGGGGTATGAAAAATAGATAGTAGCCGAGTCTCAGAACTACTGAATATGCATATAAAATTTGGTAAAAATTGGTCGAACCGTTTCGGAGGAGTACGGTAACTAACATTGTGGCATGGAAATTTTATATATTAGATTTAGTACTGATTAAAAAAAAAGGTACTACGAGATATATAAATAATAGCTAGATAATATAATAGAAATATAAGACAAAGAAGCAGGTGTGTGTGAAACCTGCATGATGATTTGATTCTTCTTTAAGTGTAATGAGTTAAAATAACTTTTAACATAAACAAGAATTTGCATTTTGAATAAATATTTAGTGCAATATTTTGATAAAGTTTTATGCGTGACGAATCCAACTACAATGCTAACG
The DNA here is from genome assembly GCA_035578125.1 of Mellilla xanthometata. NCBI lineage: Eukaryota > Metazoa > Arthropoda > Insecta > Lepidoptera > Geometridae > Mellilla > Mellilla xanthometata. The sequence goes on from JAPUBQ010000020.1 coordinate 4,954,096, forward strand.
TTTTATTTAAATTAGCCAACTGTTGCAAGTCACTGCAAATATTAAATGGCACAAATATTTATTTTTCCGACTGCAGTGAGAACTGTAGCGCGTTAACCTTGCCTTATCTAATGTGGTGGCTGAATGTTATCATACTTCTCAGGAACTCGGTATTTGACTTTGTATCTATTTTTGGAAATGCAAAAAAGCTCTGTCTTTTAGTTACAAAACACGAGTCTTTTATCATTTTTTTTTATCATATTATTATTGTACTTTTTTATAATATATTTTTATGATAGATATTATCATTTCAATTAAACAAATACAAAAATGTTTATTACACAAAAATGTGCTTAAAATATATAAGAAGAGGCTCTGCCTGCTGCTTTAGCGGGAGCTGTGTTGCACCAGTCAGTCTCCCCCAATCAAATCATTATAGTATAAACACTCATGAAATACATTGTTTTTTTAGAGTACTTACTTAATCAATGAAATTAATTTTTGTTTGTACCTTATTGAACTAACTTGAAACTTGACTATTTATTACAGACATAATACACTTGTTATCATCCTACTAATAAAACAAATCTGAAAGTTTGTGCATGTGTGTGTGTTTGTTACTTCTTCACGACTTATCCGTTTTTAATGAAATTTAGTTTGGAAATTGGTTAGACCTTGGATTAACATATGGGTCACTTTTTATCACGGAATAACGTGGTTAACACTGTGCAGCTAGTCTTGATGCTTTTTGGTTACATAAATTATTGGTGAGAATCTCCAGTTATTATTATTATTTTTTTATATTTATAGGTTTGCGTTTGACCACAGCTTGCCTGGTATTAAACAATATGGCTTGCGGTGTTACACGCTTACCTAGAAAATGTCTATTAAATTACTTGACCCTAACTGGAAGCTTTATTTATTGAGAGAGCATTACCGTTTCCGTCAAGTACTTGCCAGTTTCAGTACTCTTTAGTGTCGTTTCCGGTAGGTTGTATGGTAAGTGGCGCCACCTGGCGGCTGCGCTGAGCTTCATGTTATATAAGAACATGCAGCGCCATTTAGGCTCATTGGCGTTTTAGTTCCCGTCAAATGAGAACGTGCACAGCAGGTCTCACTCTGTGCATAATTATTTCTATAAAATAAGTTTTAAAAATCATTTATTGTTAAAATTTAAAGAGCAGCAGCTCTCGCTTTTGCTTAAAATTATTTATCCTAAGTGAATATGTGCAATCGATTGTGGGTAAGTGATTCAAATTTTTTAAACGGTTTTGTACCGTTCGGAATTACTTACAAATTATATTACTTTTATTTGCCAGTGGTTTTTGTTTTTCAGTGTAAAAATAGTGTCGTAAGAACAATATAACACAATTTTATTTGTAGAAATAAAAGATAATGTAACGTGGGTAGGAAGAGAAAATAGGTGAGCTCCGCAAACATATTTTAATACGTGTGAGGACGATAGCATCTCGATCAATGCTTCTGAAACGAGACGTTCAAATTAATATTAAAAATTTTACGTTTGATATCGATACAAAATTAATTTTAATTTCACAGGGCAGGTGTTTACTTAACACCTGACAGTTTTTTACAAAAATTAACAGATATTCAGTGCTTTGGTAATGCTGCATGGTCGGAGATTAGATATTTCGATACACAAAAGGCATATAATCATACCCCAGGTTTCATAGACCTGAAAACAAACGAAGAGGTAAAAAAGTATGATAACTTACTTCATCTCGCTCATGCTGATATATCATATGCTGCTATAACTTTTTGTATTCTAAAGGAAATAAAGGTGCTGCAGAAGCAGTTACTAATCTCTTTTCGTGGGCTCAAAACGCGCAAATCATATCTGAAAATTTACAAGATCAGGTCGAACTGCTATTCTTGAAAGGCAATTTATGCAAAATCTCATCAGATTTGTTATTCTTCGGTAGCATAATGGTAAGTATCCCCGCCTGTCACGCGGGAAACCGAGGTTCGATTCCCCGCCGAACTATTGAGATGCGCAAGGAGGCTATAACTCTAACTTTGGTGTTATCAATAAATGATTTGTATTTCAAGGCTTCAAAAAATTAAATTCCGCCTACAGTGGCCAACATATTGATACTGAAAAATTACATCATTGCTGGACAAAGCCGGTGGGATCCGGAAAGCTTTTTGGCCAAGTAAACCAAATAATTATGCCTTCACAAAGGCCGACTCAGTACAGCCGCCGCCCCTCGCGGGGGCAAGGCGCACGCAAACAAGTTCCATCGTGTGGAACTCAGCGCAGTCATAACGAAGGTTTATAGCACTTCCCGGCATACATGCTGTGACAATCCACCCTCGCGGGGTGACTATTTCGACGACTACCCTCCTATACAAACTTTCAACCATTCCTTTCATGGAACAGGAGAGGAGCGTCTCATAACATGGGAACAGGAGAGGAGCGTCTCATCACAGGGGCTCGCGGCCCGAACGACCAAATTACCGAGGACGAGGTCACGCAAGTGCTTCACGGCCCTCTAGAGGAAATAAAAGATACAACTCGAGACTACTCGCACTTCCAGGCGGGTCAGCTTGCGCTCTATTATCACAAATGGAAGAAAATGAGTGCGCCGTAAATAATATTAAAATTAATTCAAGGATATCGAATTCCATTTATCAAAAAACCACCTCTGGCTTACGTGAATGTCGCCACATGCCCATTCAAAACCCCAACATCAGTAAAGATGTCAAAAATAATAAGGTCAACCGGGGCTAATGCGTCACAATACTTTGAATAGCATATTTATTTGATTTTAACAAATAATCATTTGTAAAAGTACTATTAATACTAGCTAATCATACTTTCAAACCAAATTCTGCACTGAATTTAGGATAAACAGAAAATTCGGGGCTTATGCGTCTAATTTTTGTTTTTCTTACAAATGCTTCTTCTTCTTACGTGATTAGTACAATAATTGGATTAGACGACTTAGCTCCGTAGTCGACATAGCCGCGGTTGACCTTATCAGAAATGAGAGTCGAGGGTGTTCTACAGCCAGTAAAATTATAAGCGATCTTTGTGTCTCCCCTGTTCTTGGTCCCCGAACCAGACTGATCTGCGCGCCCAACTTTCAACTTAAGAGCGCTAAACGAGTATGTGGTTTCCAAGCTATTTCACTTAAGTAAACATGTACAAGGTACAATTTTCTTCAGCCTCGAGACTGGATGTGCAAAATAGATCTTTCACAGGCTTACTCCATCTGAAAATAGCACAGTCACACCGACGCTTCCTACGGCTTGTGTACATGACATAGTTGCTAGAAATGACATGTCTACCCATTGGTCTGAGCACAGCTCCCAAAACTTTCTCAGTACTAACAAACTGGATTGCTCACCAACTACGATAGAAAAGGAAGGTTTATTGAAACTAGTTTATTTGGAATAAAATATGGATATAAACCGGACCGGATAAAATTTGAAAATAAACCGGACTAGCAAGGGAATCTCAACAAAACTCGACGCTATACTCGAACGCCTCCTGTTTTAATAGAAATACCACAACATCTGACGCAATGACAGTGGAACAGGTATGCCAGCGACCCAAGACCGTGCTCCGCTATTTTAAGGAGCTTGGATGGCTTGGGTAGAGGCTGGTCCCTACCAGCCTCTACCCAAAAATGGAAATGCACAATACGCCTCTTGCAGGTTGTCAGTGCAGGTCTGATCGCCCCCATCATAGAATAAGATAGTTTATTTGGTCGATTTCTTAATTAAACATTGTAAACTGTTCACGTAAGGCATCTTAATATTTTCGCGTAGAAAACGGTCACACATACTTATTATTAAAAGTTGGAATGTGTCCAACAGTATCGGTGCTTTTCGAGCACCATCACCAATTTTAAATCCAAGGGCCCTCGCGGCTGCGGCCACTGCCTTTAAAGATGCCATGAAGTAATGTTTAATATTGATGATAACGATATAATGACGATAATTTATGGTTGTATGTTACCATCTTCTTTCATAACTTACTCGAAATATTTTACTATAATAAAAGAAATGGAATGAACTAATTTCTTAATTGTAAATCAAGATCCACAAATCTTACGCAATCATGTCAAAATCATGACAAAAATGCTGCAAACGTTAGGGAGGCAAATCAATTTCGAAAAGTCCATTCTCATCCCTCAAAGAGAAATCATTTTCTTAGGGTTACTATGGAGGCCATGGCACAATGTAAAAAATCTTGCCACAAGAAAAAGTAGATACAATAATCCTAAAAACAAGTCAAGCTCGGGGTGCGCAAGCTCTGTGGGGCAGCTGGACACACGCGGAGAAATACCTACACTGCTACCAAAAAGAGTTGTTGGCTGTACTGCACGCTGTTCAGTACCACGCCCAATCATTAGCGGGGAGCTCTCCTCTGATACAGAGCGACAGCAAGACTACCGTAGCTCAATTACGGAAGGAAGGAGGTACAAAATCCATACCCTTAATAAATATAACTCGTCAAATTTTAACAATATTAGACGAAAATCACATACATTTCAGTATTCACCACATACCGGGCAGGTATAACAATCAGGCCGATCATCTGTCTCGCCTCCGACAACCTCCGGAATGGCATTTAACGCCGGCCTGCGTAGAAATAGTGTTCACGAAACTAGGGACTCCAATGATAGACCTTTTCGCCTCAAAGACAGCAATTGTGTCTCGCGATCTAAAAGATCGACAGGCAATATATGCCTGCAACATCGCATGGCATTATCCGCTAGCATGGGTGTTTCCAAATGCGGGGGTTATCTGAGGCGATAGAATCGTGGAGTTCTGAACAGTGATCATTGCTTAAAAACTCGTGGCGGCCACCCACATTAAAAACTTACGAATCAGCATGGAAACGCTGGATTTCCTAGTTGAATGATCAAAATATTAATCATAATAATCCTACTGGTACACAATTCCTATCTGAATTATATCTAAAGAATAAAATATCATACAATACCATACTTTTACACAATTCGGTGGTCGCTACTCTTTGTAATCCTGAAAAATCTGGTAACTTAAGTTCTCATGTTTTCGTAAAACATATTTTAAAAATCTATCGCTTTCAAAACCCCAAAAGTTCCAAAAGCACCAGTTTGGGACACTCATAATCTAATTACATACATGACTCTATACAATATAGATTTTTGGGAAGATGAGTTCAGAGCCGGGTGGCCCAACACCAGCGGTCGTTGCTGCAGGTAGCACGGATCACGGTAGCTGGATCCGCGCCCGATGTCGATGACGTCTCCGGTTGTCTGTCTTCCCGTTGATTGTTCGGCTAAGCGTGCTGGAGCTTGAACCTCGTAGGTTGCTGCCTGGTTAGGTAGGTTAAGTGAAACGAACACGAATCTTGTAGAACACTGTATTGTTACAGTTCGATAAGTAGGTACATAATGTAAGGGGATCACTGATTGAAGTTACAAGGTGTGCGACGCGTGCTAAGTCGCCTAGTGCCACGTGTCTTTGCGGGCTATATGGAATTGGTCTAAATTATATCTAGCGCGGTCGGAGCGAGAGTGTAGTGTGTGGGAGCGCGCGGCGTCTCGTTGCCGATTAACATAGTTTCATCCACACGCTCCTAGACGACGCATGACTTAATGTGGCGTTGTAACGCCACAGATTTAAACAATAGTTATCAGACTTCTCGACACACCGCCGCATTACTTTTACTATGCTCAGGCAGACGAGTACATGATCTGACTCTACTTAGAACAGATCCCGATCATTATATTAATTGTGATTCTGAAAATTATATCATATTCTGGCCTGAATTTGGTTCTAAAACTGACAACAGTAACTATACTCAGTCAGGGTGGAAAATAAAAACAAATGAGGCTATACTTAACCTCAATCAAATATTTAGGGTAGAAAGAACCATCTCCTTTTTTAATGAAAGGTGTTCTACTTCAAAGTCATGCAAATTGTTCATTAAAGTTAGAAGATGTCCAAAACCTATCAAGTTTGTTTACTCTACATACTTAAATTACCTAAACTATAAAGATTTAATACTCCTGGAATTTAAATTTATGATTTTGTGGTTAATTATTTTACAAGTTATTAAAATCAATATGCACTTTGCATATATGATATCTAGCAGTACATGTACATTAAATATGGTTATATGTACATTAATTATATCAAGATTATAAAAATTGTATTTTTGTCACATTGGCGTTATTCGTTTAAGTGTTTACATAAACTAAGTGGCGTCACCAGGCGATAACAAACAGATCTCAATAAATAAAGCTTCCAGTTACGGTCAAGTAATTTAATAGCTGCGTTTTACCTGAAATAAAACGCATATTAAAATACTTACCTAACTGGAAGCTTTCACTTTTATTCCTGCCTGGTGAAAACTATTATTGAACCAATGAGCCTAAATGGCGCTGCATGTTCTTATATAACATGAAGCTCAGCGCAGCCGCCAGGTGGCGCCACTTACCATACAACTTACCGGAAACGACACTAAAGAGTACTGAAACTGGCAAGTACTTGACCGAAACGGCTCTCTCAATAAATAAAGCTTCCAGTTAGGTAAGTATTTTAATATGCGTTTTATTTCAGGTAAAACGCAGCTATTAACTCTAGATTTGAAGACCACCAGGTGGTACTTCTCAGGAAACATAGACTCAAGAAGAGAATTCCAAATATAGGTGTTAGTGTATTTTTTTACTAGTTTTGCAATATAATAAGCGGGAAAATAATAATTCTAAATATACAGTGACATAGTTTTATTTCGGCAGTCTTTATAAGTCTCTACAAGTCCACCTTGGGTCTCACAACGACTCACGAAGCTTTGTGGAGATGCTTCAATGGGATTTCGCTATCAGCTGATTAATCAGCGGATCTGAAGACCTGATTCGTTATTGTTTGAAGATCGTGACATCAGCTTAGCCAAGCCTAAGAAAACCAATAGTAATATTTGCTAGTAATAGAATTTATGATTTAGACTAGCTACTCCCTGCGGTGTTAACTGCGTTAATCCAGGATATAAAGTATATAGGTGTATATAAGTTTTTTTTTTTTTTTTTATCCTTGATAGGTTAGCGTTTGACTACAGCTAGCCTGATGTTAAGCTGCACTGCAGTCTACGGTGTGGCACGCTTACCTAGAAGATACCTATTAACTCTACTTTTGAAGGCCCCCGGATGATACCTCTCAGGAAACAGAGACTCAGGTAGTGAGTTCCAAAGCTTCGCAGTCCTAACAATAAAGGTCGACGCAAAGCGTTTTGTACGAAAGTTCGGAACTTCAACTCTGTATCGGTGTCTCTTCACTGTCTCTCTGCTCGTTCTGTAGTAGAACGGAGATGGTGGAATCAAATTATGAAGTTCCATAGCACACTCCCCGAAATGTAACCGATAAAAAACCGACAAACTAGCAACCTTGCGTCGGTGCTCTAGGCTCTGAAGTTTCGCCTTCGTAACGCAAGAATTGCCGATGAGCTTCTTAGCTCGTCTCTCAATGGACTCAAGTGCTTCTAGCTGATATTTGGCAGAACCATCCCAAAGATGCGAACAGTACTCCATGCACGACCGAACTTGCGCTTTATACAAGGTGAGCAGCTGTTCAGGCCTGAAGTACTGTCGCACCTTTGAGAGGATACCCAGCTTTTTTGCAGCCACTTGCGCTTTGGATTCAATATATGAACCAAAATTGAGAGACGAGGTCAAGGTGATACCGAGAAGCTCTAACTGGTTTGTGATCGGAACGGACACATTTCGGAAAGTAGGGGCCAGATGAAATGGCCTCTTCTTGGCGGAGAATAGACACGCCTGAGTCTTAGCAGCATTAAATTTAACCAGATTGGCATCGCCCCAATCGGAGACTGCCTGTAAGGTGTCGTTTATGCGCTCGACCATGCCCTCTCTGAGTAACTGGATATCAGCCGCACTGGCTCGTGCGTTGGACATATAGCTCTCTACAACCGTGCTGTCGTCTGCATACCCTATGATGCCAGGCTTGAGCAGATCATTAATATGCAGCAAGAAGAGAGTTGCAGAGAGCACTGAACCTTGAGGGACACCGGCGTTTATAGCCATTCGATCAGACGAGCAGCCATCTATGACTACTCGGATTGATCGATCCCTCAAAAAGTTTGATATCCACGCACAAAAACCAGTGGGCAAACCGAAGGAGGAAAGCTTGCTGATAAGGCCGTCGTGCCAAACCCTGTCAAAGGCCTTAGAAATATCGAGAGAAACCGCTAGGGCTTCTCCGAATTTCTCGATGGCCTCACTCCAGATGTGCGTGGCGTACACTAGAAGATCCCCAGTTGACCGGTTCCGGCGAAAGCCATATTGTCGGTCACTGAGGAGGTCGTTCGATTCTAGGTACGCCAGAAGCCTGTTGTTCAGGACACGTTCCATACTCTTGCAGAGTATGGAAGTGACCGAAATGGGCCTGTAGTTGGCAGGGTCGGCTCGACTACCTTTTTTGGGCACTGGCTGCACGTTAGCAAGTTTCCAGGACTCCGGTACTAATCCAGTCTCAAGAGAGAGTCTAAAGAGGCGTGTCAATATAGGGGACAACTCGGGCGCACATGTCCTCAGTACAATAGCAGGAATACCATCTGGTCCACTGGCCTTATTCACGTCTAGATTGCGCAGCGTTTTTCGAACCTCAGCCTGGCGAATCCGGATTTCTGGCATTACCACCGGACAACCGGGCATAACTGGAGGAATCGCGCTACCAGCATCTAGACGTGAAGGCTCCGCAAACAGAGATGCAAACAAGTTTGCCTTCTCTTCGGCGGTGTGTGCCAGCGAACCGTCAGGCTTCTGCAATGGAGGCAACGAGGGGCGGCAGAAGTTCGCTTCAACCGCTTAAGCTAGGGACCATAACGCTTTACTCCCCGACGGGTATGAAGCCAGTTTGATCCCTATTCGACCAATATGGTCAAAACGAGCCTTCTGTAAGACCTTCTTGCAGGACTTAGCGGCCTTATTAAAAGCTCTCTTCTTTTCACGAATATCAGATGCCTTGCGCTGTCGAGCTTCAGCCCAGGCTTGGTATGCCTGATGTTTGCACGCTTCTGCGCGTCCACACTCAGATCCAAACCATGGGCGAGTCTTACCAGTCGATGGAACATCAGAGAATGGAATATAATATTCCATCCCTTTCCGTATCACATCAGTTACGGCATCAGCACAGACACTGGGATCGCTAGAAGAGAAGCAAACTGGCCGCTAAGGGAAAGATGCAAAAAATGACCGCATCTCATCCCAATCTGCTGACTTGTATCGCCACATCCGCCGCGAACCTTTAGGACTAGGATCGGGCGGGGAGTAAAGTGTATATATTATAGTGTATATATAAGTATATTAACACATAGGCATGTGTTAATTCTGAGGCATACCTATATCATACCGAATTTCATCGAAATCGGTCTCTAGCCGTTTGAGTGTAAAGAATTAATAAAAATACACACTTACACACAAACTTTCAATAATAGTAGGATATGCAGTAAAATTTTGTGTGTTGAAAAAGCCATTTGCCATATAACACTATTCTGTTTTTTTAAGTATCCATATATTTGGAAGAAAATCAGCACTGACTGTGCATTTTGAGATGAAAACTTAAATATTTTAGATTTTGTTTCAATCACAATGGGTTTTCCTAAAGTAATGTCTGACTCAATAACTTTTCGATATAAATTAAATCAGAACTAAAATATTTCTTGTTAAGCTCGCCAGTCTTTTAAAAGTTTACCACCAGTATTTATTGCGAAAGGGTACCAAAATATTTGAGATGCGTTAGGTTCGTGTTAGGCTTCTCTCGAAGGCTTCTCAGAACTCGTTCAGGGTCATACAACCTGGGTGTCATCGCCCGTCTGACCACTGTGACGTCATCGCCCAATCCCAAAACATTGATGATGAATTTCAAGGTCCGAAATCTTGGTTACTTGTACTTTTATTTTAAGCCGTCTTCGAAATTAGAAAAAAATGAATATATTTTTTGGTAGCTTGTCTGTTAGTGGTGTTTTATAGTTGTTAGTGCATGACATTGTCATTAGTTGACTTCCAAAAAAATAGGTTTTTTTGATATAATGAACTAAGTGATAATCACTAAATTACTAAATAATTTAGTATATAAACTGATTTTAAAATCATTTTAGGTGTTGTTAATTAATGCAGTAAATAATTTGGTAAATTTAGAAATTCTTGTTGATTACATTGTTAATAACATATGTGTAGGTTACAAACAGACACATCTTATAATGGTGTCTTATAGAGGAACGGGTTTTTAACGTAGTTTTCCTGAAACAAGTTATAAAAGACCAGTGTTTTCCGATGTGTCATTCTATTCAACGAATCGGGAAATAACCGAACATAAGGTAGACCTTATTTAAAAAAACCTTTTAATGCAAACCATCATACAACCAAATGTTCCTTGAATCCATGATGAAGTTGAGATTTGACCAAGACCAGAGTGGGCTAAAATTAGCTAAACGAGATGAAGAGGCCGCGAAAGATGCTAGCGGATGCTAAGAGAGGACAAAGATACGTGAAAGAGAGCTCGTTCATATTTGATTCACAACCAGACCCATGGCACAGCGATGCGAAGTAAAGCCATTTTCACGTATTTATGTACGTATGTTACGTATTTATCTGCTCATACAGCTCCGCTTGTCTTTTTCGCTGCCTCTTTCTCTTGGCTTAGGTCATCTTTGCCCGCTCTGCTCGCAGTCAAGCCTCGACTTAAACCTACTTAGATATCTCACATTTTTTAATGTTGTCACGCTGTACTTAAAGCGATCATAAGGGAAAAATCTTGAATTGACAATTGTTTCGCAATAAATCATAAACGCTAAAAAATAACTAAAAAATAGTCCAAAGTTCGTCTAAAGAACTACTCTAAGAATATTTATACTAATTTTGGTACCACTGGACTAGACTAATAAGAAACTGTATCAAAAAAACTAAGATTAAGTTTTCTTCACCAGTTTTTTTCCCATATTTCATGATTCAAGATTTTGCCTTAAAAACAAAGACTGGCGACTTTAGCCAAGCTACTTACCATTAGCGGTATTTCCAAATATTTTCAACAACTATAATTAAATTAGTTATGGTGTATTCAGGCTGATCGATCAATCAATGACTTATGTCTTAAGCAACTTGATGAATTGAGCAAGTCGGGAATCAAAACTTCGCTTTTTAAAAAGCTTTTTAGCTAAAATGTATTATTGTTTCATTCCATTTAAGTCAATATATGTACCAAATTTTTTAACCGACTTCAAAAAGGAGGAGGTTATATATTCGACGTGTATGTATTTTTTTTTTTTTTTATGTATGTTCACCGATTTCTCAGCCATTTGTGGATCGATTCTCAAAATTATTTTTTTAATTGAAAGAGTATGGTTCTGAATTGGTCCCATTGTCACCAAAACTGGTTCTGATGATGGACTCCTAGGGAAATCGAAGAAAAACCTAAAAAGTTAGGTTATTTTTACGCATGAAGAGAGATTCACGCTCGTTTGGCTGTACTGATATTCATGAAATTTGAGAAGAAAATAGGTAAGACTATGTGTTAACACATACGCTATTTTTTATCCCGAAAATAAATACTATTCCCGTGGGATGCACCAAATAACATATAAATCTTTTTAACTTCTTCACGCTCGAACGGTTGTACTGACATCGATGAAATTTGGAATGAAGATAGGTTAGACTATGTGTTTACACATAGGCTACTTTTTATCCCGAAAATAATTATTGTTCCCGTGGGATGCACCAAATAACACATGACACACTGATTTCGCTAAAATTTGATATGGGGGTAGACTAGACCTTGTATAACACGAAGGTTACTTTTTATCTTAAAAGTCATTGCTATTCCCGTGGGAAGCCCAAATAACTCTATAACCTATTTTACTTCTTCGCGCTCATACGGCAATACAGATTTCGCTCATAAAATTAGCAGCCTGGCTAACAAAAGTAATCTGACGCGAAAATCGAGGCTAAGCAACGGCCCATGCGGCCAGTCTTTGGATGGGTAACCATGCACAAGACTTCCATAAAAAATGTGATATTTTCATCTGGGCGTTACTGTGCTTCGGATAACACGTTAATTTGTTAGGCCTGGACCACTACTCTTAGTACAAGCAGGGGTCAAACTAAATCAGGGGCTTGAAAAACTCTCGACGCCAGAGCTTGGCCACTTGGGTCATACTTAGTGGAAGAAGGAACTGTAAAATTTGATATATTAATAGACAAGACCCTCGAACGGATAAGGAAAATATTTACGCGCTCGCTTCGCTAGGAGTTATCCCGCTTCGTTCGAATTTCCCCCAGGATGTTCTGGGCTTATGACACTCCAAATATTATATAATTTGTGCTGCTTTGGACTTCAAACGGTTCGAACAAATACGGTGAAAATTTTCGCGCTCGCTTCGCTCGCGCATTGCTCGCTTCGCTCGCATCCAGCTCGCTTCGCTCGCCCTTGGTCCTAGTACGTTTTGACACAACAAACATTATGTAATTTGTGCTGCTTTGGACTTCTTTATGCTCAAATGGTTTGAACAAATACGGTGAAAATTTTCGCGCTCGCTTCGCTCGCGCATTGCTCGCTTCGCTCGCCCTTGGTCCTAGTACGTTTTGACACAACAAACATTATGTAATTTGTGCTGCTTTGGACTTCTATATGCTCAAACGGTTCGAACAAATACGGTGAAAATTTTCGCGCTCGCTTCGCTCGCGCATAGCTCGCTTCGCTCACATCCGGCTCGCTTCGCTCGCAATTGGTTCTTGTACGTTTTGACACAACAAACATTATGTAATTTGTGCTGCTTTGGACTTCTTTATGTTCAAACGGTTCGAACAAATACGGTGAACATTTTCGCGCTCGCTTCGCTCGCAATTGGTTCTAATACGTTTTGACACAACAAACATTATGTAATTTGTGCTGCTTTGGACTTCTTTATGCTCAAATGGTTTGAACAAATACGGTGAAAATTTTCGCGCTCGCTTCGCTCGCGCATTGCTCGCTTCGCTCGCATTCAGCTCGCTTCGCTCGCAATTGGTTCTTGTACGTTTTGACACAACAAACATTATGTAATTTGTGCTGCTTTGGACTTCTTTATGTTCAAACGGTTCGAACAAATACGGTGAACATTTTCGCGCTCGCTTCGCTCGCAATTGGTCCTAGTACGTTTTGACACAACAAACATTATGTAATTTGTGCTGCTTTGGACTTCTATATACTAAAACGGTTCGAACAAATACGGTGAAAATTTTCGCGCTCGCTTCGCTCGCGCATAGCTCGCTTCGCTCGCATCCGGCTCGCTTCGCTCGCATCCGGCTCTTTTCGCTCGCACTTGGTTCTAGTACGTTTTGACACAACAAACATTATGTAATTTGTGCTGCTTTGGACTTCTTTATGCTCAAACGGTTGGAACAAATACGGTGAAAATTTTCGTGCTCGCTTCGCTCGCGCATAGCTCGCTTTGCTCGCATCCAGCTCGATTTGCTCCCAATTGGTTGCCTGCCTGGCACACGCCAATTTTATATCATTACCAACCACTAAAAATGTAAAAATAAAATTGTTTTAAAAAACAAACAACCGACTTCAAAAACACAACTAAAAAGAGAAAAATAATTTTAAGCCTAAATCAAATCAAGAATATATAAATAGAATAGGAGAGTTTATTTCATGTACTTATAAAAAACTATTTGCAATTTTTAGTAATCCTGTATTCTTGAAGTCGGTGCCATCTAATAAGAACAAATTAATGTTTGTTAAAAAAAACTATTTTCAATTGTCTTTCTTTGCTGACACCGACTCCAAGAATACAGGATTAGTAAAAATTGCAAATAGTTTTTTTATAAGTACAGGAAATAAACTCTCCTATTCTATTTATATATTCTTGATTTGATTTAGGCTTAAAATTATTTTTCTCTTTTTAGTTGTGTTTTTGAAGTCGGTTGTTTGTTTTTTAAAACAATTTTATTTTGTAAACTGTTCACGTAAGCCGCTTTAATAATTTCCGCGTAGAATCTTGCAGTAGAGGTCACACTTATGTACATTATTAAAGTAATGTAAGTGTAAAATAATGTAAGTGTGACCATTTCTACGCAGTAATTAATTATAAAGATGCCTTACGTGAACAGTTTACAAAAATGTATAATAAATACACATATTTGCATAAAAGGAATGAAACAATAGTAAAATTTTTGCTTCATACTCACAAGCTTAGTGGTCACACTTACTACGTAGAAACTTACAGTAGAGATCACACACACATTATTAATTAATGTAAGTCTAAAATAATGTAAGTGTGACCATTTCTACGCAGAAATTATTAGGATTCCTTTCGTTGACAGTTTCCAAAAATAAAAAAAATAATTAAAAATACGACCATTGTCAGCTTACACACATACTGATAAAAAATCGACTAGTAATCGTACATGTAACAAGTATCTTTTTGCTATTTACTTCATTAAAAAGTTCTAAAATCCTGTTTTTAAGGTAAATTGTATACTTTAACTTATATGAAATTTGTTTGTAAACAAGTAATTTTTATTCGATTTATTATTTCAAGAAGATGGAGGTGTTTTGTTGAGCCTTCAAGTGCCGGCGGCGCATGTTTCGTGAGATACGTGAATATCTTTACGTTACCTATTTTGAAGCTTCGAAAGGTGGTTGCGTGTTTCCATTGGTTCCAAAACTTCCGTGTACTTAATAGGTAATAATACTACAAAAAATAGAAATGAAATTTTCTCCTTTAAATTTATATATCGATAAAAAAAATGCGTGTATGACTTCTAACTTCCCAACATATAAAACAAAAATCTCAAGCTGAGTTTTTTTAATGTAGAATATTTTATTTGGTTAAATACAACAATTTATTTAAAATCACAATATTTAATGATTATTTACATCAATGAGGAAAAGTTTGATTGTTTGTTTGTTTGACGCGAATATGCTCCGAAACTAGTGGACCGATTTACAAAAATTCTTCGTCGGGAAGCTACATTAACTACGAGTAACATAGGCTATATTTTGTTTCTCTTTGCTACTCTGATTATTTTAAGCCCGTGCAAATCCGGGAATTATGATATTCTTTATTTAACTTTAACTTTATTTTTCCAATGGAAACAACTTGAAAACAATTTAAATATTATTATTATTTTAAAGTTACGAGTACTTTAATATTCAAATATTTAATTTGTATTTAAGTAGTTTCCGTAATGGTAACGTATTAGTTTTTTTTATAATCATTATATTATTAACGTTTTTGATGCTATCTATCAATGGAAACAAACATGAGAAGAGAAACAACGAAGAGGATCGGGTCAAACCGTCTCTGTTCTCACGAAAACCTCTGATTGAGGTCTTTTCAAGCCCCAATGACTGTGCATTGACTCATCTTGCATTGCTTTGAACTTCGCGGCCATTAGCTTTGGTTCATCAACACTTTAATTATTCTTGCAATTATTTAAAAGTTAATCCGTCCCTGGATTTTCCAGTTGGTGAAATTGTATGACGATTACTGATAAAAGTCTATTGTTATAATTTTATATTATAACAAGATCTTTATTTCACTGTATGTAATTATAATAAGATCTATATATCACGTGGGTAGTGAAGTGTCATTAAAGTCGCAGGTTCTACTTTGACGACCTCGTTGGCGTAAAGGTTACCATGCCAGCCTGTCAATAAGAAGGTTCCGGGTTCGATTCCTGGCCCGGCCAACAACTTTGTGCTTAACTAAATTTGTTGGCTGTGGGTCTGGGTGTTAAATATGTATCTATATAAAATATGTATGTATGTATATGTACTATATCAGCTGTGTTAGCTACCAAAACACGAACTATAAATGGTTCAGTATGGGGTTAACCAGCCGTGTGTGGAATGTGTCCTAATATTACAATATTATTACATTACTAAGACGTCACAAGATCGACGCAGGTGGCACATGTAGAGTGAGGCCTATACCCAGCAGTGGCATAAAAACGGCTGTGGATGATGATGAGTGACTTTCTATTTTATGATTATCATCTTTAATGTTTCTATAACCGATGTTGTAAGAACTTATGGATCGTCGCTTTCAACTTCTGCAAATAGGTTTGGTAGGTGTTTGGTCTCTATTGCTATCGACAAACGATTATTTTCTGGCATTTGTATATTAACACACTGATAAAAAAAACTTCACTAAAATTTGTAATATCGCCAAGCACCTTACAGTGTATTCCAGCAGCTTCTAGGTAGCAGTTTAGGCCAGAGTTTCTCTAACTAGTTCGAAGGGTTCCCGCACGATTTAAAGGCACTGACCGCTTGTCAAATGCCTAGCAGTAAAAAGTAAAAAAAAAAAAATTGTGGGGAAATTTACAAAAAGTTGACGTCAGAAAGTCTTTTGTAATTAAAAATATCCTTTGTTAGTGTATTAGTACTCACTAATTGCAATTGCTTCGCTCAGTACAGAAAAACATCGTAGTGCAAACGTAATTCATTACCTCTATGCTCAGCTATGCACTCTCAACTACGATCTATTCTTAGAGAAGTAAGTTCAAGAGTATTATGTTTAATTAACCCCTGATGCAAAAACGATGGTGTGTTATAGGTTTGAAGTATATGTGTGTGGGAGCTTAGGTACCACAGAGACACACACGCCAAACGAATCCCAAACGAATAAAATGATTTTGATTTAGTTTTCTTGTGTGTTGGTTGGGTGCGTTCTTAGCTATTTTTGATGAAAATCAGTTAAAGATGACCGCACACAATCCTGGTTTGTTTTTTAACAACTCCCTCAATATGCGTATCAAATGAAAGAAACTTGACTAGTAGAATATTAACAAATACACTCTTGTCACAATTATCAATTTTAATTTATTTCCAAGAAAATTGTTACAAATCACTTGTGTCCTTCTTTTCTCTGCCGATCACTAGTTATGCCACACCACTCTCATTGCCAGTCCCTAAATACAGTTTTTCCAAACAAATAAATGTTACAAAAATTATACAATGCTAACACATACATATATTATGACATATGTCAAATCCAAGATGACCGCCAGCAGAACATATCGAGGGTTTTCTAAACTTTTAATTTAAACTTGTTATAATGTGTTCTAGGTAGCCGGTGTAAACGAGTCGCGATAATGAGTCGTTTGTATTGACATGACATAAATAAGGACATACCAGTTTTATTCAATCTCATTTCACACACTGGTTTCTGTTTTATTATTTCGTTTTATGTTTTTAACTAGTTGTGCCTCGTGATTGTGCACGTGATCTGAAAAATTATTGTAGGTATCGCCGTTAAAAACGAAAGTTAAGTGATGACATGATCCTATTTCTATATCTATACCAATATACAAGAGGAAAAATTTGATTTTTTGTTTGTTTGTTTGACGCGAATTGGCTCCGAAACTACAAGACCGATTTGAAAAATTCTTTCATCGTTGGGAAGCTACATTATCCCTGAGTAACATAGGCTATATTTTGTTTCTCTTTTCAACTTAGTTTATTTTATAGCCCGTGCGAAGCTGAGACGATCGGCTAGTCTTTCATAAATAGAAGCAAATGTTATATTATCTTCTTCCAAATATGGTAAAGCTTATTCATCTGAAGATATCTTGTGCTACTATTTACATGTTGTATGTTGACCTGTTCAAGTGTTAAAAATTCAAAAAGAAACCAAAATATCTTTGGAAGATACATTATTTACTTACATGTGTATTTTATGGATTGTTTTCTAGCCACGAATTGTATACATGTAGTTTAAAAACTGATTTGCTAAAAATAACTTTTAAGGTGATACAGCCTTTTAAATCGCCTAACAAAATAACATTTTGTCGAAGTGCTAATTTTTTAACAAGTTGCTAAAGTTTGATTTGTTTAAACTGTCTTGTTAGTTGATTTTGTCTGTTTGAATTTCTTGTTGTTATGTATACTGATACAAGTCATACTGGACTACTTTGTTGATTTGTTTAAGAGCCTTTATGGAGCTGCTTTACCTTGCTTATCTTTATACTTTAGCTAACAATAGGTAGATTACGGATAAGAAAATATTGTTAAAATCCTGTGTGATTGACAGGGCAACGATTTTTTAACGCATAATTATATTTCAATTGCTTCTGAACGCATCCTTAATATAGTCCAAAAGACCAAACGCCTCAATTTCGCTTAAACTGTACCATTTTTGCCAAGGTAAAACACGTTTATGTTATTCCTATTTTCGTTTTGACATTTGCACGATGTCAAGGTGAACCAAACCCCTTTGGTTCGGTAAACCGGTCCTTAACATTGTGATTTGGATTTGGATGGCCTCATTAATGGTGATGAGCTTCTGAAGCGATCTTAAACAATAGATGTGATTGGATTATAATGACAATAGTTGTGCTCCGCACTGTTACTTGTGTTAATCCGGAATAAAAAGTAGCCTATGTGTTAATATAATACAGAGTCTAAGCTAATTCCATACCAAATTCTGTCGAAATTTATTTAGCCGTTTCAGCTTAAAGAAATAATGTACTTACTACGAACACAAACTTTCGCATGTATAATATTTGTAGGAAATAGGAAATAGGATTACAATCGTAATCTGCGGGTCGCTGATGAGTAAAATTGAGTTAGAAAATCTGTGGTGGTGTGGTAACTCAAAAAGTTTTGTAGCTCAGGTGAAATCAGATGTTTAATTTTAAGTGAATTGAACTGACTCCACATCAATATATTAAGTCTTCACTTAAGGTGACCTCAACTCTTTTACTTAAGAGCTGTACATGTTGTGTTTATCTGAGGAAGTGAAATAATTAGCTGTTAAACTACATCTACTTTAGAAAAAAAATGCATGCATTATTGTATTTGCTATTGATAAGCATTCTACAATAAAAAAATTATAAGAGTTAATGTTGATACTTAGCGCGAGGCGCAGTGGATATGGCAAAACGTACACTAAGACTATATTTTAGTATTTAATTACTCATAGTACGTTTCACCCCTGTATTTGTACTAAATAAACTAACTATTTGAATTTGAATTTTGAATTTGAATTTGATGTTACCTGAGGTCTATATAGTTAATCGCCATTTTGATGTTCTACTAGATGTAACGACGGCTATTATTAATATCAGGCATAATGTTTTTTTAGGCGAAATAAAGCTCAAGTTTCAGTATCTAGTTTTCTGATGCTTCGCTCCTTGTCAGTGCTTTGTTGAAAAGCTTTTTATTAACTTTAAATGATGATGATGATCAATGCACAATTATGAAATACAACATTGCAATGATAATTGTATTCTCATTACTAATTCAATTAACACGTCAAGAATTCCTAGATATGTAACGTTAATTAGAATTCACAATTAATTGTTGTTATATTTACTTCGCAATTAGTTTAATTTGATCTTTGTTCTATGAATAGATTGTGGTTTTGTAACAGTTTAGTAAACCGCAACGCACTATCATACAAATTACTAGAACATAGAGTTTAACCAAATTTTGTGTAAGGAATTTGGTTCTGTGGAAATAATTTATTCTGCTTATTTAAAAAAAAAAACTTTTATTAATTCAATTTTTACCCTTTATGTCAGATTATTTGAGATAAATTAATTGGGTACATTTATTGAAAGCAAAAATTACAAGTTTTGATAAAAATCTGAGTAATGTGTTGAAATCCAGATTCAAAGCAAATATAAACACCGGTATAGTGTAGAGGTAGAATTTAAAGTGAATGTTATGAATCATTATGGAGACAACTGGTTTGCCTCAGGCGTTGGTATTTCCTGGTTAGTTTCAAGTTAGATATTCATATTAACAAGAAGTTTGTGTATTTAAAATGATTTTCAATTAGTAATAAATGTACACTGTTCGTTAGATTTTAGGCTTTATGCCCGTGGTCACCCGACACTAAAAAGTTTTATAAAGATATTGGAAAGCGGTTGGTCTTTACTTTAGGAGACCTAAAAGCTGCCAGCATCTTTAGAACTCTTATGCGCATCAATGGCTTCGACGTTGTGCTTAACCTAGTTTTAATTATATAGTGCGTTAATTTTTATTTTTGTGTAGGTTAAGAGTTAGTACAGTTGTAAACAATGAGTGTGCGACGGAATTGCATGATTTAATTCCCTTCGCCCCTTTGCACTATCGGACGAGCAGGGAAACACCAAGGCGGCATCGTTATACTATAGAGGTTCCAAAGGCGCGTACTTTTACGTTTTGCCTCCACATTTATTGTGCGAACCACGAAGGTATGGAATTCTTTGCCAAGCTCCCTGTTCCCCGAACAAAGCAAGAGCTAACCAGTTTATTCTGGGTAACCGCGCTCCACCTTAGATTATAATGTCGCTTACCATCAGGTGTGACCAAGCGCAAGCCCATTTATTAGCACAACCTAGCAAATAATAAGTTAGAATATGCACAAAAGTATTTGTGGTCCTTGCCCTGGTGGCTTCCGCAGAACCCTACACCAACGTGAACGTTTTAAATCTAAAAACCGTCAATATCACTGCCGTTAGAATGCAATCTTTCAAATTGCATACACTCAAGCTACAAAATAGATGAAGTAAATCTGAAGATTAAACACAACAAGTAACTCTTCGCTTTCAGCACAAGCTTAAGCATTTTTGAAAAAGTTGATTCAATTTAATGCTATTTAACTAGTAGAAATTCATTCAATTAAAGCTGATCCAGTTTACCAACGTCCTTGCTTTCGAAAGACTTGCAAACTAAAGGCACTAACAAACCTATTGAAACCATTAGTTTCACATAGTTTGCGGAGTCAGTTGGTAATTTGAGACGATGGCCTTGGACTAAAGCGTCGATGGATTAAATATTATTCGATATAGTTGGTATAAAAGGTAAGATTATATTACTCGGTTGGTCTAGCTCACGTCTAGATATTGAATTTGTTTTCATGATTATTTGATTGCCAACAGCTAAAAGTGTTTATATTAAAGGTTCTACCATTACAGTCGTGTCTTGATAGCTTTGTGACTTTTCATTTGCAGCCTCATTGTAAATTTCTGATTAAATATTGTGTGTATCAAGAGCAATTAGTTTTATGGCTGAATTTGTTTAGTTCCAGTACTACATCTATTTATTTATGTACAATAACAAGGACTTAAATAAGGAAGCTTCTGTAAAATCAAATATCAGCAACATACCATTATCTATCACGTATTCAATTGAGTGAAAGGTAAAGAGAAAATCTATTCTTCTTCTTCGTTTGAGTTAAGTGGCCAAGCTCTGATGTCGAGAGTCCAAGCCGGCCGAAGGCCTCAGACTCCGCTTAACGAGTACTTGTACTAAGACTAACAGCCGGGACGTACAATTTAACGTAATATTCAACCCACGGTAGCGCCCAGATGAAATTGCTACTTTTAAAATGCCAGTCTTGTTCATGATCACCCCTCCAAACACCGTCCGCATTAACCGTTGCTTAACTTCGATGATCGCGTCAGATCACCTTAGCTAGAAGAGCTACTAAGCAATCAGGCGCTACTGTATCTCTCGATCGCGAAGTTATTGGTAGGATGTAATCGTAACTAACATATATTAGTCAAAATTATATCGCTCTTGAAGCCTTCGATTCCATTGAACCCTATACAAACTGCAGTAAAAAGGAACTACGTAAACTTACGTTGCCTAGTCATATTACCCATATCTTCTAAGTCGGTACGCTCATGACAGAGCGGTCGTGTTCGTCATGGAGTAGTGGTGGATGGGACAGAGAGTACACGCCTCACGATGCCTCGCCATTTCTCTCTGTTAGAGGTCATCCTGGCGCACTCATTTAAGGGTGTACCCACGATTGTCCTTATTTGGTCAGTCCATCGAGTGCGTGACCTCCCGCGCGGTCTAGTCTGTCTCACCCTCTACTTTGCCCTGTACGACTATGCGCTCTATGGACAGATTATCACGCCTCGAAACATGACCAAACCATTACCCATATATGAAAAGAAAATCGAGACCGACATACAAAGTGTATTAATTGATATCAAGTTTCACTTTCATAAGCTGTACAAGGAGACTCGGCTGAAGATAGTTTTGGAATGAAGTTTGTTCGCAAAAACTTGCACCACGGCGCGCCAGTGAAAACGATGTTGCGCAACAGCATGCGAGCAGAAATGCGTGAAATTTATAATATGCAATTGTGCATGCCAAGGAGTTTTATCTCAAATTTTATTGAAAAATTTAGTGCTTGTAATATATCTATGCCTATGCGTAGAATGCGCGTATTTTAGTATGTTGTATGATGATTTCACTGTTTTACAAAAACATTTTAATTTTATTGCCCTTTGCATATCATCGCATTGTACATTTAATATGTACAAAGCGATGAATATAAATATATACTAAAACAATTGTTGAATTGGCTTGTTAAAATTCAATTTAATTGTTCAACCATTTTTTAGAAAAATAATTTGTGTATATCTTACAAATTCATTGATAGTTTCATGAATTGTGTGCATAATTAGACCTAAAATCATTATCACATCTAAGGCAATAAAATCACTGTAATCCAGAGTTAGGATTAATTTCCATTAGGTAACGATAATGAACATAAAATAGATTCCTAGTAAATTATTTATGGAAATAAAAGTTACGTATATACTCAGTTAAATAATTATAATATATTTGAAATATAAATAAATAATGTTTTAATTGATATTAGCATAGACAAAATAATATTATTTTGTATTTTGTCTATGATATTAGTAAAAGGTAAGCATGTACATATAGCAAAACAGGAATTTAATACGCCTATATGAAAACTCAGAGCAGAGTGGTCTTATCAATTGCTCACCAAAGTATTGCAGGCGTTTCTATAAAAATGTTCAACGCTAATACAATATATTTGTTAAATAACACAGCTCTACAAAAAATAATTTTTTTTGTTGCCCTATTTATCATCGCAAATTGTTACGTTTTTAAGTGCCCAGATTACGAATATATTCGTAAAAGTACTAAATTTGCTCATTTGTACAAATTGAATTTTGAACGATTTATCGTCAAAATTCAATTCAGTGTTGCTCTACAAGGAAATTAACGCAAAGACTAAGTGTCATAACTTGAGCAATAATTTCCTCACCAAAAACATTCGTTTTTAGTGACTACTACAAAAGCTAAACAATTGTAAATTCAAGGCCCTTGCAACGCTCAGGGGCTACAGATTGCATACAAAAAATAAATAACAAGATAATCTTTATTTTCTAGGTACAAATTTTCTTAACAACAAAACATAATGTCTATAATCGTCTATATCCACCCTTGAACCGATGGTCGAGGCTGCCGTAGCTCGGGTGGTATTTAGGGGTGCGCTGACTCCACGGGCTGCGGCGGTTCTTGTAGCTCGAGCAGGCAATAAGGCTGTTCATGGCTGGAGGTCGGAACTGCTCTACGCTGATGCCGCAGCGTTGGCTGAAAGGAAACAGAACATTTCAGTTATTAATCTATCGTACCTAACTTGCATACAACGAGAGTATGTACTCTTATATATACTATGCGTGCCAACTAAGAATAGGACTGTCAAACCGCCATCTTGCTCAATTATACGCGCTAACGTCATAACCAAAGTGTAAACAAAAAAATTGTAAACAAATTATATTCAGTTCATATGTTTAATGTACGCTGTTTTGCTATTTCTTATACATTTTACGGGAAATTAATTATAAATGAGTAAGTTTTGAAAGTAAAATCATACTTAAAAAAAAATGTTTTTTCATTGTTCGCATTTCTTTTTGTACCAAATAAAAAGAGTTTATTATACTGCTTACATCAATTAAGTCGAAACTATTCAAAACCATTGTCATGTCACGTGATTTTTTTTAGGTGTTGTTAATTTGCCTTGGGTACTTCTTACCTGTAGAAGTAATTAATCCAAAATTATCCAGTAATAAAATCAAGATTAATTAAACAATAATAAAATTTATATCTATGAGCCAAAAAATATAATTAAATTTCTTTTTTACGCTTTCTTTGCTGGAAGTACTTTTTTGACAGTTATCGTGTGAAGTTGAAGCAAGCGCGATCCTATTCTTAGTTGGCACGCATAGTAATTTCCGGGAGCCTGTTACGTGATGCTCTACAGCGCCAAATTTATTATTAGCATTGTAGCAATGAAGCCACAGCGGTCTACCTCCGTAGCAAAGGAGAAGCGCGCGTTGAAAACTTCCTTTGCGCGATTCAGAAAGTGCTTTGTTATTGGTAGCGGGCTGTGGCGGGCGGCAGTGACGCCACAAAGTACTCGTAGGTGTAACTCATAATTCTTAAAATAAGTTTAGTATTTTCTATGTATTGTTACCTCCTCGCTTTAGGCGGTGGGAAATTGTCTCCAATTAGCACACTCTCGTCCAGTGTGCCATCTATCTGCAGCAGGTCGCCGGCGGATACTGACACGTCCATCTTGTACGAGCTTCTCGATATCCAAAGGAACAGGATAACCAGGAAACCCTGCAGGAGGAAATTGGGTTAGGTATTTTGTATGAAGATAATAGATTTCGAAAAGGAAGTACCACGAACATGTAACACCCCAACTGTATTCAATACAAGTAAGAATTATTCATGACGGTTAACTGCTTGATTTACCGTAAAAAAAAAATACATATTTATTATTGGTGTAAAAATAAATGCAAATACATCGTATTAATCAAGCTTTAAGCCCCCCTAGAGCCTACACTGATATATTCAGACGACCTCATTGGCGTTATGGTTACCATGCCGGACTGCCAATCAGAAGGTTCCGGGTTCGGCACAGCCAACATCTTTGTGCTGAACTAAATTTGTTTGGTTGTCGGTCTGGGTGTTAAATATGTATCTTTACCAAAAATCAAATCAAATAATATGTTTCTTGCAAAATAGCGACAATTGGTGTTATTACATTATGTAGGCCCTCTATTTTGACCGTCAGGCATGCAAGATTACAATGTGATATATGTATATATGAAATATGTATGTATGTATGTATACATAGTATATCAGTTGTGCTAGCAACCATAATACGAACTAGAAATGGTTCAGTATGGGGTTAACCAGCCGTGTATGAAATATATCCTTATATTTATTTATTATTCAGTACAGGTTTTATAGCTCAACTTAAAATTACAATTAGAATTGGACTCACCACAACAATATGCAATACGACGATGAAAAGCGTAGATTCCCTAAAGCCGACGGTATCATACATCATCCCTGAGACGGTTGGTCCGATGAATGCTCCGAGGGCAAACGTCGAGGTCCACATGCCAGAGACCAGCCCGTACGTCTCTATCGAGTTGGGTAGACCACTTGCTCTGTCACAAATTGTAAGATTATATAGTTTTAGCTTTAATATATTTCGTCTATGGTTTTAGTCAGTTTTATAAACATACCACTAGATAAACTTTCATTTATTATACACGAACTGGTTTTAATTCACAAAATTAATTTTGTTTAGGAAGACTTTTACGGATAAAAACAGACAATTAATTGTTTTGCCAAAAGGGCGCGTTACCGCAAGAGTAAGCGTCACTCTGGCCCGTGGTAAAATAAATACGCTTTGAGTGGAATGGCTCCTACCGGAGGTCAAAGGTACAGCGCCAGTAGCTACCGGTGCTAGGCGACAGATTTTTCAACTTGAACCCTCAAGTTGAAAAATCTGTCGCCTAGCACCATACCTTGTGACTTGAGGGTTCAAGTTGAAAAATCTGTCGCCTAGCACCATACCGGCAGCCACTTTGGCGCTGTACCTTTGACCTCCGGCAGGAGCCATGAACCCTCAAGTTGAAAAATCTGTCGCCTGTCGAAAAATCGTAGCTAGCCAGGCGAGCACTCTATTGCTCTACTATCAAATGAATAACTGACTGTTCCTTGGATATCAAAAGGTTTTATTATCCATTTAGTGTGATTAGCTTATCTGATTATATTATTGTGATATACTCGTAAGATTAAAGTTAAATGTTTGTCTGGAAGATTGAACTTTAAAGTTCTAGTTAACTTGTAAGTTGTAAAATAAAACATACTTAAGTTATGTGTTCGAGAGAGTGTGACTTGTTATAAAGGAGTGAAACTTACATTGCTGTTCCTAGAGCATCGGAGAACGAAGCTACCAGCTGGCTACCCATACCCAGCCCGTGCAGTACCAGGCCCACTATTGAAACCCAAATTATTCTGAAACATGAGACGTGTGTGAATCAATAAAATATTCATATTTTTGGTGGTTTTTGACACAGCAAGTGTCTATAGCCATTCAGCGCGGGAACGCGGCCGCTATAATGGGCACGTTTGGACAGGGAATGGCATTTTGACAACGCGTAGGCTTACGTTTTGACTTGGGTTCAACCAATGTATTTTAATTAGTTAGATTTAAATATTTGACATGAATAAATTTATAAGTATTTGTGGAATAACAATTATTGAGGTAGAATACAAAATTAAATATTTTCTTTAACAGACTGAAAATAATTTAGTTGGTATTCTTCTCCTTCTTTTTTATTTGAGCTCAGTGGCCAAGCTCTGGCCTCTAGTTTGAAGCCGTCCAAAGGCATCTGATTTGGATTAACGCCTGCTTGTTCTTAGACTGCCGGTAATATTGACGGTTAGTTATTTGATCTATACCAATATTATAAAGAGGAAAAGTTTGATTGTTTGTTTGCTTATTTGACGCGAATAGGCTCAGAAACTACTTGACTGATTTGAAAAAAATATTACACCGTTGGAAAGCTACATTATCTCCAAGTAACATAGGCTATATTTTGTTTCTCTTTGCTACTCAGATAATTTAAGAACGCGTGCGAATCTGGGATGGGATGCTAGTTTAATAAATATTTTTGGATACTCACGTGTCCGTTTTAAAGAACGGTGCAGGTCCGATTAGCATAAATGCCGCCGCAATGAAGAAACAGCCAAGTACTGTGACGTATTTAGGCTTGACCCCGGGGCGGTCGCACACCCATCCCCAAACGGGGGCTGATATTGCGTACACTCCCCCGTTGATAACGAACATTAGACCCAGGACTACTGAGGAGAATCCAAACTGGAAGATAATAAATTGGCTTATCTAGTTAGGTAGTCACTGTTCTCGGTCCTGTGCCTTCTCCTGCCACTGCGTGACCTAGTATCGGAGGCCAGGATCCGATTCGGGTCGACGCGCCAACCCAGTTAGTAAGTTAGTTAGGTAGTCACTTTTTATTTACCACTATTAACCTTGTAATAAAAATACGGAAAAAGATTAAAATACTATGCACAAACTCAAAGATAAGAAGAAAAGAACATGAACAAGAAAAATCTAAAGTTAGTTAGGTTTTGAAAGTATATCTACACAAATGAAATAAATCTAATTCTCGTAATAAATAAATATACCTACTATTTAAAAGTAAATAAAATTATTTTGAGGCAAGTATACATTGAAAATTCAAACAGCACCGACATAGCAGTTTAGTAGATATATACATACTCGTTTATGGATATTTGTGCAAAATAAATAAAGATTTTTACAAGATAAAGTTCTGAGCATATATATTTTCAAAAATAATAATTAATACTGATTAAACCAAATACACACATGAATATTAGTAATCAGATAAGATTAAAATACTATGTACTATCGAATTAATATTTTCATAATGAGATTAATGCGATTTATATTGTTACCCTTCTAAAATGTGGTTCCAATGTCGCCTGCAGGAAACCGATGCTTAAACTCGTCGAGATGATGCTGATTGCAGAGAGAAACACGCCAGGGATGCGGAGTAACGAGAATATTGTCGCTGTAAAAAATAAAACAAAAATATATTTATATGGAAACTAAAGAGTGGGCAGTTAGCGTGGTATGGGCATGTGATGCGTAGAGAGGAGATGCATATTAGTAGGAGATGAATGGAAATGGAAGTGCGAGGAAGAAGGGCAAGAGGCCAACCGAAGAAGATATGGATGGAGTGTGTGAAGGAGGACATGAGAGAGAAAGGAGTGAGTGTAGAGACGACGGCTGATAGAGCAGAGTGGAAGAGGAACATTTGTAGTGCTGACCCCATCTAGTGGGATAAGGCAAGGAAGAAGAAGAAGAATAATATATTTATATGCAATTTTGATTATGATTTGCGCACAGACAAGTTTGCTTATAATTATTGTTGTGGTCGCGCATTGTAGGAGAGCAAATATATAAATAACTTATATAAAATAGTTTATGTACTAATGTCAGAGTTTATTCATTTAGGCCATAACAGATACAAGATATTATGTTTTATCAAAGCAAGTAGGTGCGCCTGTTTTGTACTCAAGCTTTGACCGTTTCGTACCGTGGCTATAAAAAATCTATCGGGACTTATATGACCAGTATTTTTTTCTATTTATCAACGTCTAGCAGATCGTCCCGGCTTCGCACGGGCTTTAAAATAATTTAAGCTGCAAGGAAAAACAAAATATAGCCTCAATTTACTCAGGGATAATTTAGCTTCCCAACCAAAAGAATTTTTCAAATCGGTTCCGTAGTTTCGGAGCCTATTCGCGTCAAACAAACAAACAAAATCAAACTTTTCCTCTTTGTAATATTGGTATTGATACCGAAAATTGTTTAAGAAATACTTACGGCCAATAGGCTTCACATCCTCGTCGTCGTGGTTTTTCGGTAAAGCAAAACAGCTCATCAGTGCTGCACAGAATAGCGCAGCGCCCAACACGGCGAATGGAAGTGTGTAGCCACCAAAATCATAGAGGGCGCCACCTAACGTAGGACCGACGATCAAGCCTACGCCGAAAAAGGTTTCTAGAGACGCCTGGAAACAAATAAAATGTGTTGAAATAAAAAGAAATGGACCGACAGATCTAAAGAAAGAAGAAAGAAAGAAATTGTTTTACTATGCACAAAAAGGAATATATATGTATACAAACATAACATATTCAACCTATTTGTCTTTGTGCATAAAAGGCGTGGGTTTAGCATTATTACAGACTAATAGTAAACCGACTGAAACTATGAATTCAATTCGAAATTAATAAGAGCTAGCACCTTATTATTTGCGGGTACGATAGCTGGCTCAGGTGGAGTGTTTTGAAGATGATAATCAATGGTAGAAATCATAATATACATCACTTAAACTTCCTACTATACGTTCCCACTGCCTTCTCTTACCAGGAGAGAGATAAAGGCCATAAAATGGTAGAAATATTCAAATTCAAATTTCAAATTCAAATTATATGTTTCTTGCAAAATAGGTACAATTGGTGTTATTACAGTAAGTTGGCTCTCTTTTTTGACCATCAGGCATGCAAGGTTATAGTAATTTATTATATATAATAATTACAGTAATTTATAATACAATAGTAAGTTACTCACAAACATAGTGGCGATGTTATTGGGGAATTCCTTGGCAATGATAGCGAAGGAGGCAGTAAGGAATGCAGCGTTACCCATCGCCTCCACTATCCGGATCACGAAGCTCAAGGTTATGAACGGGACGTGGCCTTGCACCCTGTCCAGGAACCTGGGGGAACAGGGAGTTACTAATATGTAGAGCAAAGCTCTATCTATAAAATATCTTTCCTTTTTTTTTTTTTACTTAAAATAGGTCAGCGCTTGACCACAATTCACCTGATGGTAAGTGACATTGAGGTCTATGGTGAAACGCGCTTACCTAGAAGGAACCGGTTCACACTTGAAAATCGCTAGATTATAGTCATTGGGGAACAGGGAATTCGGCAAGGAGTTCCAAAGTTTGGCGGTTCGGACAACAAAGGTGGAGGCATAACGCTTAGTGCGTGCCTTAGGCACCTCAACTGTAAACCGATGCCGCCTTGGCGTTTCCCTGCTCGTCCGATAGTGAAAGGGGGCGGGGGGAATTACTATTGTATCTTTTTTCATGCGTAGTACAGCCACAGAATAATAACTTGTACTTCGTACAGAAGCTTCACTTCGCAATGGTTTTCAAAGAAATATGAACTCAATCTGATAAACAATATGATTTAATTTAGCTCGCGGTCCAGTCGATCACGTGATCATTTCGTTGCCTACCAATTTCTTTTCAACGGAATATGGGCCTTAATTCACTATGCTACGGTTCATAATACGTTGTACATGGTTATACGGAGTACTAGTTATTATTCTGTGGTATTGAAAGAGCCACGGACTAGGGTTGCTTACTTCGAGAAACTACTTCTTATGCCATCTAGCGCGAATAGAATTCCATAGGTATCATCTATAGTATCACCGAAAATATTTTGCCTTGGGCTCTTAGTCTTAGTTCGTAAATGTACGACAAATGAAATGTAACTCGAATGAAACGACTAAAATATCTTTTTTATTGTACTTTTAGGATATTGGAATAGTACGGGGAGAAACGGTTTGTAGTTTGAATTAATTTCATTTCATATAGGAACATAATGTAATCCAGTCAAAATAGATTTTACCCTTACCTGTCAGCGCCTTTAGGTAACCAAAAAAAAGTTAAATTTCGATCACGATCCGTATTTAAACAATTAAATACTGCACAGTATCTTTTTGCTTTTTTTCGTTTTGTGTCCATCTTGCAATTATATAATGAATCAATCAAATAATTATGTTGAACGTGGTCGAACATATAGCGCGCACGCGTGTGTTTTCGTTCGCTTGTGGCAGCCTACTAGATTGGCCACTCCGTAGTGGCCGCCGCCCGTAGGTATGTTTTTAACACCTACACGCGGAGTGACACAGGCCTGGTACAGCTAAGGAATGGAACGGATTGCCTCCTACTGTGTTTCCTAATACACATAACTTGGATTTTTTCAAGGCGAGTGTGAACAGATTTCTTCTAGATCAACGTGCTTCATCTTCGGCCACAGCTTCACTTACCATCAGGTGAGTTGGTGGCCAAGCGTAGATCTATTCTATTTAAAAAAAACTAACATGGGTAGTAATTGAAATAAATTAATAGTAAATTTGATTGATAAATATAGTTGATTAATATAATGTAGTTGAGAAGAGTGGTACATGAATTTATTATCTCTGACTCTATTATAACCATAAAGTGTATATATAATAATAGAGTAAAATCGCACAAGCTTAAATCGCTACGACTAATGACGACCTCGTTGGCGTAATGGTTCGTAGACCGGCATGGTGGACTGCCAATCAGAAGGTTCCGGGGTCGATTCCCGGCACGGCCAACATCTTTGTGCTTAACTTAAGTTGTTGGCTGTGGGCCTGGGTGTTAAATATGTATCTTTATAATATATGTATGTATGTATATGTAGTATATCAGTTGTGCTAGCAACCATAATACGAACTAGAAATCGTTCAGTTTGGGGTTAACCAGCCGTGTGTGAAATGTGTCCTAATATTTATTGTGTGTTATTAGTGGTTTGATAAAAAGAATTTTACATATACGTAAAAAGCAACATATCGTAACTCTGAATGACTGAGTGACTGACTGACTGTTGTTGTCATGGAACTGTATGTTTGTGAGTAAAAAAACATTTGCCACACTAAAACCTTAATATATATAAATCTCGTGTCACAATGTTTGTCCTCAATGGACTCCTAAACCACTTAACCGATTATAATAAAATTCGCACACCATGTGCAGTTCGATTCAACTTGAGAGATAGGATAGTTTAAATCTCAAATTATAGTCGCAATTTTAATTTATTGCTAATTATTGTCTGTTATTATTTGACAGTCACTATTATCTGTTAACTCCAAATGATTCTAACAGATGTCGATACCTTTCGACTGGGTTGAGTAAGTATTCAATAGATGGCGCTGCTATGGTAAATCTACGAACGTGTCATATAAGTCCGTGTAACACTCGCCCCTGAAGATGGTGCTCGGAAAGCACCGAAACTGTTGGACTCATTCCAACTTTTAATAATAAGTAAGTGTGACCGTTTTCTACGCGAAAATATTAAGATGCCTTACGTGAACAGTTTACAATGTGTCATATAAGCTACACTATCTATTTTTCATACCCCTAAGTGAGGCAAAACAACGTTTGCCGGGTCAGCTAGTTGTTCTATAGATAATTTAACATGTGGTAAATAAAAAAAAAAACATCAATGTCGTTGAACAATCATAACGTCATGCTTGAGATAGCTCTGTGTTTCAAAAGCCTAGGCCTTGAAAAAGCAGATCCGGGCCATTTTGTGAAAGAGAACCTTCAAAGACATGGTCTATTTTTTCTTTTATGTACATTAGTCTACTTGTAATAATGTAGCATTCTGGTGTTTTGTGCATTTATTGGGTCAAAGTCATTTGGAAGCTTTAACTAATTGATAATAATTTCAATAAGAAAGTTTTCAAACTTATAAGTTCAACTAAGTATATTGAAGAAGGTACTGATAACAATTTAAAATAAACGAGTTTAAGAACAAATCAGAAGGTACAATTAAATAGGAATGCAACTGTTATTAATTTGTAACACCAGCCTATGGCGTTAAATTAATAATATCTCTTATTAATTAATTTATCAATATATTTTACCAAAAACTAGAGCAGAAAAAGCTATTGTGTTAGGTTTGAACTCAGATTTCGAGTACTTTATTAACCGTAATAACATTAATTAAGTTTGGTATGTCATAATCTTAATACTATCTATATAAATAATAAAAGTCAAAGTCTGATAAATGTCAAAATTAGAATTAAATTATGTTATTTTTTTTAAGCAATTGAAAAGAAATTAAAAGCGAGTGTGACTCTGACTGGGAAAATGTCTGTTTTACAGTCAGATGGCCACTTTATTTTTTTTTACGTGAGGAAATTCATTTACGCATGACATTACTGAGCCCCCCCGCCTCGACAATGCGGGGCCCCACGGGGGGGAATCAGATGGCCCCCGGTTCGATCCCGGCCCCACACTAATGCCTTGTTTCTTTTTCATCTTATTTGTGACATTGCACTCGCTTGCAACTTTCGGTTAAGGAAACATCGTGAGGAAATCGTCTGAGGATCACAATATCCATGACGCAATGTGGTTTAAGAAATGACGAAAGGTGGAGTAAAGCCGTTACCGAGTGGTGGCCGAGAACTGGCAAGCGAGGAGTTGGTCGTCTAGCAGCAAGATGGGCCGACGACATCACTGAAGTCGCAGGTCCTACCTGGACGAGGACTGCACAAGATCGACGCAGGTGGCACATGCAGAGGGAGGCCTATACCCAGCAGTGGGATAAAGAGGGCTGTTAGATGATGATGATGATGATGAATGTGGTTTATATCAATGTAACAAATCCTTACCCAAATAATATAGCGCAGGTGCCCGTGGTAAGAATACCGCCATTAAACAGCAGTTTCGGGCCGATCTTGTTGAGGTGTGCTCCGTAGATTGGACTGACAAGGAATACCACCAGCTCAAACACTCCGAAGACCAGCCCGTACTCCGTCGCAGTGCAGCCTTTGCGCTCTGCCTGTTTGAGTTAAAAAAATCTAAATTTAATCAAATGTTTTTAGGGTCAATACATTTTTTTTAGACAAATATCATTATCTTAATACATATTATTATTATATTAATTATACACTACGTCCTTGTTCAGTCATTTATAGATTCATCTTCCTCCAAAGGGTTCCTGGAAGACATCTCTTTAAACGATAAGGCAGCCAATTGTGGCACACTTATTAGTAAGCCCTTTCTTTTTCTTTTTTAATATTTATGGATGTGTCTAAAAATGTTCTATCTCATAAGCACTTATTAGTAAAAAAAACATTTATACGTCTAGATTTTAAAAATATATTATGAAATTCATAAGAGTAATTATTTACGTCTAGGCATTTGACCGTCATATTTACTTCGGGATTTAAAAAAATCCTATCTCTATTAGTAATGTACGTTACCTCCTGGCTGTAAACTATTTAATTGATTCATTTATTGTTAGTCATATGAAAAAATAAATTTTATTTTTATTAAATATCTGACTTGAGAGATAGGATAGTTTAAATCTCAAAATTATAATCGCAATTTTAATTTATTGCTAATTATTGTCTGTTATTATTTGACAGTCACAATTATCTGTTACCTCCAAATGATTCTAACCTTTCGACTGGGTTGAGTAAGTAATCAATAGATGGCGCTGCTATGGTAAATCTACGAACGTGTCATATAAGCTACACTATCTATTTTTCATACCCCTAAGTGAGGCAAAACAACGTTTGCCGGGTCAGCTAGTACTGTTATAATTTTCGATATCAGGTTGTGAACTTCTAGCACAGTCATAGCGCTTCTAGAACGAATTTTCGATAAGACTAATAAGACTTGACTTGTAAGTAAATAAATATTAAAACAAAGTGCACCATATTATATAATACGACGTACTGATAGTATCCATTTATTTAAGTTAAAGTTATAATAATATCAGTATTAAAGGAGCATATTTCGATAAATTTTCTCATGCGTATTTGACACGTGAATAAGTAAATTTCGGACATTGATATTTGATATCATGTCAAGAGTCACATCATGTTATATAAGTTTGTGATATTTTAACGGCCGATTTTACAATGATTGAGTTATTTGCGTGATAGCTACCTAACCAACAAGTATATTAGACTTTTTAGATGTATTTGACTCATTCGGTATTTGAATTCTATCAACGATTGAGAACTAGTACTTAACATAGTCTGCCTACTTAATCAATTCGTAAAAAGCAGTTTCAAGCTGAAACAAGGTATGTCAATAAAATATTTAGAAATGATGGCGCATTTAAAAAGTCCCAGTAGCATAAGAGAAATTAAATGTCATTTTCAGAAATCACTATGGGGTAACCAGTCAGGGGGCAAAATTCAATGGCCAGAAAGTTTTGTAAATAAGTCCCTTATAGTGAATCTTTTAAATTCCTACCGATGATACAGACAGTGCAATTTATCAATATTTACATAAT
Source organism: Mellilla xanthometata (assembly GCA_035578125.1). Taxonomy (NCBI): domain Eukaryota; kingdom Metazoa; phylum Arthropoda; class Insecta; order Lepidoptera; family Geometridae; genus Mellilla; species Mellilla xanthometata. The sequence continues at coordinate 4,988,842 of JAPUBQ010000020.1, forward strand.
ATACATACATATACATATAACAAAGTAGGTGTACAAAAGGCGTTAACAAAAATCATAATTTTTTAGCAATTATTTCTAGTTATGATAAAATAGTGTGATATATTAGAAAGATTAATAAACAAAGTAAATAAACGGACAGAAAATATGTATCTAGAAAAAAAACGGGTATTCTATAAATCTAGAAATACCTATATGTTCTAGTAAAAACTGTTTTTTTTTTGTGTCCAAGACATTATTGCGTGAGAGGTTATCGCAAAGTGTCTCTAGACGCTTGTTTGAGATAAGTACTAGCACACAGTATATGAGCGGATACGATACTTGATACATTGCATACTTACGTATAACTTTTTTAGTTTATTTTCTAACCATCGCCAGTAAATAACGAGGATGCTCTCAGTTTAACTGAATATTTTATTTTTTAAGTAATATGATGAACTTCAGACTACTTGTAACCGAGTGGTGGCCAAGGCTAGGGAAGAGGAGCGAACGAAAGAACACGCACACTAATAATGTCTATGATCACTCACACAAGTGTATTTATCTGAAAATAATTGCGCTGAGATATCTGTTTTGCGATTCAAATTTAATAGTATTGTCTATTTTGCGATCTATAAAGACCATTTTAAGTCTATTAAGTGATTACTATTTAAAAATCTCAGAGGAAATGGTTGCCAGTCTGAGAAGCATTTAGTATGGGGCTCGTAAAGCCTTAACGCGCGACATTACATTTTGTTACGGGTCGAACCTGGACTAGATTGGCACAGGACTGAAACATATGGCATGACAGGAGAGAGGCCTATACCCAGCAGTGGGATAGAATCGGCTGTGGATGGTCATCATGATGATGTTGAATTTCAAAATTGTTTCATTTATTGATTAGGACAACATCACGATTTTACAGTTTTTTCACTATAAATCGTAAACGGTAAAAAAAACCTAAAATATCTTTGATTTTGCCGTCTAAAGAACCACTCTAAGAATATTTATACTTATTTTGGTACCAATCAGACTTATGAATTAGAAATAAAATTGGTTTAAAAAATAAAAAATTAAGTTTTTTGAACCAGTTTTTTATATTGATAAGTCTGATCATATTGTTGACTCCACTTCGCCTTTACCAATTTTGATATTCTTTATCATAAAAGTTTATTATTATTAATTACTTATTCATAAAAGTTGTATCAAAATGGGTTTGACTGACTGACTTGACTTAGACTTGACCGCAGAATTAACTTAATGTGCATAATATTATATTTTTAATATTTCACATTTGAAACCAGGTTGCGGAGACTTACATAGTCTCCATAGCGGTTGTTTAAATTGAATGAGTATATAATAACTGCGAACAAAACCGCGTACAGTTAAAAAATATTACATGACGTTACTTCGTAAAGAAATAATTTTAGGAAATTTGTAAAGTTGCATTTATGTAAATTATAATATTGGTTGTTCTACAGTTATTATTGATTTGCTATAAAATAATAATAATATAATTAATGATGCGAAAGAAGAAAGAAAAAATTATACGTAAGATAAAATGAAACAATAATGAAAGCAGTGATAAAAATGTGTATTTTATCATAAGTTATTATAATGAGTTCGTTGACATCTTACGTTATAGGTAACTATCGCGGAAATTTTTATTGAACGATTTATAGATTTTTTATTTTAGTTGAATAAAGGTCAAACTATATTTTAAGAAACTTCTAAACGATAACTCCCTTTATTTGTTTTGTGGTTTTCGCGGCTAGTTACGTTATACTATTGTTATACGGTTATATGTACAAAATCAAAATAACTTTATATTCATATTATTTTTAGAAAGAAAGTTAGAAATATACCTAATATAATCTAAGGTAGAAATATTTGTTAAGTATAGTTTATTATCTAAAGTAAAACTCAAGCTACGGGCCGCTGGTAAAAAACTGGAGAGTATCAGACGAGCATTGTGCATCGGATCACAGGTAGATAAGGTTTGAGATCACCCTTGTCTGTTCACCCGAGATGCCAAGCAGAAAACCCACGCAAAACAAATAAGGTACAGTATGTGAAACCCTTACAATAGAGGCTAGAGACCAGTAACATACCTCAGCAACCTATGAACACCACACAAATACAGGAGACAGTGGTAAGTATAATCAAAAACCTACTAGAAAGCTACAAAGCAGCATGACCACTCACCACTCCACTAGGTAGGAAAATCAGTGTAGGATGAAAGGTTAGAAAACTCTTCAACAGAGCCATGAATACCTACCAAGAGGAGGACTTGGACAGATACAGGGACGCGCAAAGAGAGTACAAGAGAGCACTCAGTAAAAACAAGCGTAAGTCCTGGAGAAAATTCACTTCTAACATAGAAACAAACACACAAGAAAATAGAATTAGGAAAATTCTAGCAGCCACCCCTGAACAAAATATAGGGTCTTTAAAGAAATCAAATAGCGCCTACATCAGAGCTAGAAACAAATAGTTTATTACTACAAACACACTTCCCAGAATGCTGCTATCCCCCCCGTGGGGCCCCGCATTGTCGAAACGGGGGGGCTCAGCAAAAGTGGCCTGGTCACCCACGGTGAAGCTAAGAATATAAGAATGGCCCTGAGGCGGGCCATTCCCTAGATTTGTACTCCCCCATGCAAGTTCTAGATAAGGTGGCAGCAGTAGGTTGCGGAAACTCGTTCCGGAGGGGGTTTCGCAACTGAGGCTTGCGGAGTGGTTTGGGAGGCACCCCAGCCGAAGGTGTGGCGCCGCGGCAGGAGAGAAGTGTCGGTATTACAGTGCGCCGCTCTTCCTACCTGCCGCGGCCTCGACGGGGTCGCCACCGTTGATGACCAACGCGGTGGGGCCGCAGGGAGAAGGGAGTGGTACCACAAAATACCACTTTCCCTATTCTCTACGGCCGTAGTGGCAGGTGACGAGGCCACAGACCTGACCCGTTGCGGGGGACCTAGGACGTCGGACCGGGGATGTCCGGCGTCCATTGCACTCATGCAAGAAAAGGTAAGATGGGCCATCAGTTCCTTTCAACCATACAAATCATCAGGCTTAGATGGCATCTTCCCGGGCCTCATCCAGTGGGGTGAGCACCTTCTGAATGAGATACTAGTGAAGATATTCAGTGCGTGCCTGATCCTGAGATACCCACCTGAGTTGGAGAGAAGTAAGAGTAAGGTTTATTTCCAAACCTGGTAAAAGTGATTGCACTGAACACAGAGCATTATCTTTACTAGAGAGGCTATGTGATAGACACATAAGAGACAGTATTCTTAGGATTGCACCTCAGCATGAACATATACAGTAGCTCCGGTAAGTCGACAGAATCGGCATTGCATGCAGTGGTACAAAGACAAGAGCAGGACATTCGTACATAATAGGACACTATGTCTGGGGGCCTTCATTGATGTTGAAGGAGCTTTTGATAGAACTTCTTTTGACAGCACTAGAAAAGCACAATGTTTGTGGTTCAATCGTAGGTAGAAAGAAGTAGTAAACCACAAAGTAGAGAACATTATACTAGAGAGGGTCATAGGAATGCTCCAGTTTAGTCCAGAAGATTTCTATTTGCGGGAAGGATCCTGCACATCAACGTTTTAACATGAATGACCCGGAGCGGGAGTCACCAGTTTGTTAATAATCGGATGATTATATTCTGACTAATGTTGTGTATTTGTATGTTAGATACTAAATTCAAATAAAGCGTGCTTATTTTCACTGAACCCATTTATTCACGGAATATATGTTGTTCAAAATGGTCTACTTATTATATAAATGTAAAGGTAAAATATACTAGCGGCTCGTTCCGGTTTCACACGAGCTATGAAATAATTGACATAATGGATATTTTAGAAGTCATTTTTGAAACTGTATCTATAAGTTATATATAGAAGTTTTTATATTTTTGATTTCTTAAACTGATGAAAATGAAATTATTAGATATGTCAATTATTATTATTATTAATGCCTCATGTTACATAATTGAACTTTAAATATGGATCTACGACATATATTATTAAAACATAATATAGCCGAAATGACATTTGGGGACAACTTTTTCGAAAACGGTACTGTAGTTTTAAAGTCTATTTGATTCAAAACAAACAATCAAACCTCTTTAACTCTTTAAAATATTGGTAAAGAAAAGTATATTGATTTGGTCAGATGATTTACTCAATAGCGAGTATTGATTTCATTTTAATAGCCACGGAAGTATGAGACTTTAAGGATTCGTTTCTAAAAATACTGAGGTTTTATCTCCTCACAGACAAATAATTCTAAATACTTACCTCTTGCGGGTAAAACGGCGCTTGTAATGCTACACATATTGCGTTACAGAAATCAGCTATCGAAATCACAATTATTACAGACCACTGCCTCTTTGTAAAATTAAAACCCATTTTAATTAATAACTTATTAATTGTCTTTAAAACAAAACACGAACGTCTTCCGTACAAAAAAGCCCCTAATTCAAAATATTCGCGGCATAATTATGACTAGAAAGAAAATGAATTAAAAATCATTATTTCATCTCAATCAAGCGTTGTTCGGGTGCGATCACAAAACCAACTGATGTCTATCACTGGACTTATTAAGTGGCAATACTGATAAATCATTTGTACTATCTTAAACGGTTGAACTTTAAACTCTTTTCCTTCTTAGATCTACATTGCCGCTTTAGTTCTAGGTAATGAGGTGTGTAATAGTTAGTAGCAAGCATTGTATGAATGGTTCCAGAAGATATCTGCCGGCAAGGTTATAATATAATATAACATAAAGAGGGTGAAGTAATGACCGACAGAGTGATAAAGGAACGAAAATATCTATTGTGTATATAAATGAGGAGGCAGGGCAAATTACTCGAAATAGTAACTTTTTTGTAAATTAATTAAGTCATTAAAAAAAATTGAAATTACAAATATTGGTCTCATTGTAAAGTTCATCGTTTTAATGAATCGTTCCTCTTATTGCAAGCCATAAGTTACGTTTTGATTAATGTTGTAAAACGTATTCGATATGCAAGTGAGCCCTTAATCAGGTTAATATGAAGGCTATAATTATAATAATATGAGATATACGCTCATCCAGGGAGGCGGGCGAAGCTGCCGCGCACGCTAAGTACCTCAAAAGGCGGAAATATTGGGGTTGATACTTTGGGACCATGGGGGCCCAACGCTCGTAAGATTTTCAATTATCTTTCCCAACGGCTGGTGGACAGAACAAATGACCCAAGATCGCATACCTCGGCCAACGTTTAAGTTATCCGTGGCGATCCAGCGAGGTAATGCTGCCAGCATATTAGGCACCTTACCCGCGGACACTGACTTTTTCATACTGACTTTTTCATACTAATAAAATTGAACCAAATAATATAAAATAAATTTAGAATTAATTAATTAAAAACAATTTAATTAATTAATAAATTAAGTTCATAGAAGTAATATTAGAAGAAGAAAAAACTGTTTCTGAATATCTAAAAATTGTTCAATCTTTCCCGATTCCTATCTAATTATAAAGTTTTATTGTAATCTTTGAATTAATAGCATGTCAACAATAAAAGATAATGATTGAGACGGACATATAAATAAATAAATAAATACATATCGTATATACAAAAAAAAAACGACTACAAGATATTTAGATATAGAATTTATTGCCAAACGCGCTGATTCCCGAAAATTATAATATAGCGGTTTTCAAGGCAAGAGTGAACCGGTTTCTTTTGGACAAGCGCGCTGCACTTTACCTCACTAATTCGCTTACCATCAAGTGAGTTGTGGTCAAGCGTAACCCAATTCAGTGTAAAAAACTGGAATTATAATTAAATAATGATAATTGGAGTTAATGATATTTTAATAATCGCAGTTTGGATAAAACAAAAAATATAATATAACCACTTGGATAAATAAACGTAATTTATTTAGTGTCTTAAAAATGTATGTTAATTAATTAATTAAATATTTTTTACGCATATAATTGCCAGTTTATTAAAGTAGGTATAATAAATTATTACTAAATATTAATCGATGTAAAGTATATATATATGTAGTAATATCAGTTGTGTTACAATCATTATACAAACTAGAAATGGTTAAATATGTGGCAAACCAGCCGTGTTTGAAGTGTATTTAATAAACAAAAAAATACATAGGACATATATTGTACGCACTTGATAATATGCATTGAGGTACTATGCATATGAAAGAAATAATGCATTACTATTTGGACCAAAAGCGCTTAAGTACTTTCAAATAATTGATACTAATATACAATTTATAATTTTGGAATTGATTCTGGAGTTTTTCGTTATACTTCGTTATTTTTGGAGTCGGTGCCAACGGAGAAAGACATCTTATTTGTAAAACCAGGATTATACTGCCCTTCCTGTCTGGTATGCGTCATATTGTTTCAAATTTATTTATATATATGTACAAACTATGAGACAAAAAAATGCTAGAATAGGTGTCACATTTGTTTATTAAGCAGTAACATATGTACATATGTCGGGTTTATATATGTTTTTATGTATATTTTAGTGGTACAATTTGCAATAATGTACGCTGACACAACATGACGTTTCGTATTAAAATTTTTTGATTATAAAATAACAATTATTTACTTATTAGTTTTTATCTTGACTACACTAAAATTAAAAATTACATGAAAAAAAACCACACAATAATTAAAAAAAGCCTTGCAAAGAGTACATTAAATATATAATGTATATTATATTTTGATTTCATATATATTTATTTAAATTCCCACTTAAACGTAAGTAATCAGGGTAATTAATACCTTTCGACCGTTCAATGATATTATTTTACCTCAGAATACTCTTTCTGTATTCTGAGTATTTTACTTTGTTTTTGTATTCCTGGCGAACCTATGTAATGGAATAACTTGCGAAAATGTAGGTGACGGCAGTTTTATGTATAGGATATTGAATTAACTTGTGTCATCGCATCTAATATATAAAGCGATGTTTTATTGAGTACAACCTCGCCATATATTTGAGAGAAACGCCTATAGCGCGGCAGTATTTCACGAAATAAATGTATATAAGAATAACAATATTGAAATTTTAATATTTTAGAAAATGTATTTTACTCGTATCTACAAATCTCTCCTATCGTAAAATGTGTTCTAATGTCTTTATAAATTTCAGAAGCACTCCATTTTCAATTTTGACGTATTTTGCGTGATCATTTTCTGTATCTCTAACTTATTTTTTTAGATTCTTAACATTGAAACAATGATCATAGAACTGAAAAAATCTTATGCGTGGGACTTGATTAAGATTTTAAAAGATTGCTATTTGATTTGAATGCTCTTTTGCTCCCAAACCGCTTTAATTTGAAAAAATCCAACCACATGGTCCAGTAATTCAATGTGGTCACGCATTGTCGTACTTTTAGGGCACACCACTTTCTAAGAAACCTGATATTTCACAAATGCTCATTGTCCTTTCCAGGTCTTGCATTACATAACGGAGTCACACCACTGGCTCACAGTCAGCTATTTGCCCGAGCACTAGCCAGAAAATTAGACGTGCCAGCTGCGTCTTACTCCCTAATAAGGTTGTTAGTAAATAGTTCCATGGTGGGAGCATCGTAAGGGATGACGAAAATCTTGCGCGAATAAAACACATAGCCCCGTGCTTTCACTTCAAAGGTTGAATCTACATGAAAAGTGTGACCGCAGCAAGCGGATTGCGCTCCTATTGCCCTACTCAATCCGCGCTAAGACGGACGCGTCCCATAACAACTGACAAACAAAAAAAAAAAGAAAATAAAAACAAAATTATATTTTCGAATCGAATTAACGAGTGATTAACTGTGATATTTAAAACGATGAACAATTGTTTGGCTTAAAAAAATAGTGTTCCTTTTTCAAACGCATAAAACGAAATATTCAAAAATGAAAATGGCAGATCGATGCATATTTTCTCTTGTGGTTTTTTGTATTTCTGTTATTTGTAAGACAGGGTTGGCGGCAGAAAATGGAACAGCTCTAGCTACACGTAAGTTGTTTTTTTATTATATTTAAACAGAACCAAAATGATAGACTAATCATTAATTAAAACAAAAGTTTTACGATTTATTAAGTACAACAATGTTAAAAGACTCTAATTTGCACAGCGTATCAGCGTTGCTATAGAAAGAGGCAACTCGGCTGGCATTTGGGCTACTCTTCCCTCTGGCACTAACTTTTTAGATTAGATATAGTTTTACATAGCTGACAATAAAGATTGTATACTAATTAGTAAATACGTACTAAAACTGGCATTTAATTCAACCACAATTTGATTCTACATTTTGAAATGTAAAGTAACTAACTACTCTACAGTTTTATCATATCTAAAATTAATAATACTGTTATATTTATTTGTCTTTAAATTGTCTATTTATATACACTACATACTTCATACAACTGTTTCAATAATACTGACAATGGACTGAAATAAACACACACCTTTATTGGGGTCCTTGTACCCAAAGGACACCAAGGCGACCCTATACTAACACTTCGCCGTCCATCTGTCACTAAGGTGTATCCTATGATAGCTAGACAGTAGAATTTTAGATATTCAGGGGGCTTCCATACAATAAACGTGATGTTTTTGCAATTTTACTCGACCATAATAACGACAATCGATAGACGATCGAAATATTCAGTTTATTCAATTGTTCTTGCGCAAAACTGACTTTTTATTTAGCTGATATTTAATTTCGACAGTTACTAATTACATTAAATCAACTTAGTAAAATTTTTAAAATATCATACTGGTTGAAGGAAATGTATAAATATTACTAGACAGCATTTTTTATTCTGAGATATTTATACGATTTATAAAATATATGTCCAAATTCTGGAATAAATGTTTTATGCTAAAATACTCATAGAAAAAAGGTGTCTTTCACAATATATACGTTAAAATAAAATGCTTTTCATAAAATACGAATTAAATAAGAAGCGTTAATAAATAATCCAGGTATTAAGAGCTATGAGCAACATGCCAATATAGGTGTGGAACATACAAGTGTATACAAATATTAGCATAGACTAATTGACGAAACCTCCGAGCTTGACTTAGAATAAATAAACGCACACCTATGACATAACTATCATTTTCATGCTATATACCTACCTACAACATATTGCGGCAGCTCTACTCTTAAGCAATTTGGAATGCCATAAATATAGCAATATCTGAACATATTTCTTTTGATTTAGTTTAATTTCACTTTTGTGCAATACGTTAAGTAGGTATGTCTTATTGCTGGATTGCAATGATTGAAAAATACGCTTCGGCATTTAAGTAAATTGTTAATAGTTAAAAGTAAAGAATCCAATTTTTTCTTGAATGGTTAAGCTTTGGTGTTTAATGTTTTAATAGGGTGGCATGAAATCCATCTCAAATGTCTATAACACGGTTTGTAAGAAAACTGGCTTATGGTGTAAATATTATTGATGGGTATATACACAGTAGGATGATAAAGTTAAATTCATGTTTTCATTAATTAATCAATTGCTGTTCAGTGAGCTAAAAATGTGTAGTCGACTTGCCACCAATTTTTCAGTTTAAAATCAAAAGATTTTGTGGGATTTAATTAATTTTTATCTTAAAAGGAATAAACAGTTGCATTTACCAACTTTCAATGCGAAAAAAATACTATAAATAGATTGTTGGGCCTTTGTCCTTCACACTTAACAACTACCGCAATTTACAACTTTCAAAAACTACATTATGAGTAACACGACATTTTTATCATAAAAGCATATATTTTTTATATTTATCTTAGTTTCCGTGATTCAAGATATCTATATTTGCATATGTACGACTGTGCTTACGAATTACTTCACGGAGGTCCATAATGTATTGTTTGTAATCCTGTCACGTAATAACATTGGGTTAGATCGTCCCTTGAATGTATTAAATCCTTTGTTATTTTTAATAGTTCATAGTGATAATCGTCCTATTATTACTATTATTCTATCAGTCTATCTAGATTCTTAGTATACAATAGCAATTAATAACTAATTTTACTACTATTTATACAAATACAAATACAAATCATTTATTGATAACTAAAGTTACAAGTCAAAATATATGACAGATCGTCAAAAAAACAGGTTCCTAATACGTTTTTTGCTATCCGCCTGGATTTATATTAAAGGCTTATAAAGCTGAAGAGCAAGCAAGGAGGTAAGGGCTAGTATAGAATGCGGGTTCTCGGAGTTGAGGTTGGGTTTCGAGAGTACAGAATGTAGTCACGGACTATCAGCTTGCAGCTCAGGCTGCTCCTCCGAAGTCTGTGGCCACCTTACATTAGCGTTTAGTGTGGTCACTGACAGAATCGTCCCATTTCCTAAATAATTTTATTTGTGAACCGGCTTGATTAAAAATTAATTGATATAAAAATATTCGTAGACATATGTGTGTAGGTGTCCCCTATATTTACAAGTAATTGAAAATAATTAAAGAAGTATAATTACTGCATAGTCATATCTTTACAATTTTCATGTCATGGAACTTAATTGTCTTTGCTTAGACTTAGTTATCTGACATTAATCTAGAGTCATTTTAGCTCGTGTTTAGTCTTTATCAGATTTTATATTTAAAAAATTATGACTGTTTTTCTGACTTAGTGTTCTGCCACTCTCAGGTGCAGGGTTTTCTAAAATCTTTTTTTCTCTTTTCAATGAAGTTCCTCGATTTGTCCAAAACATTAATAAGTAATTATAGAACTTTATTAACCTACTATGTTTTGCGATTATACAAATATTGTTTGGAAGGATATGATTTTAATCCCATTGGCACCAAGATAGTATTTGATTATAGAATCTCATAAGCACCGAGAATTAGATTGTATAGGGTCTGGTACAGTACCACTCAAGTTGATGAGCTGATAGGAGGGAAAACTTCCAACCTTAGCAGCTTTTATGTACTTGTATATGCAACTATTTCACTCTTGAAGTTGTTCACTTTTTAATATTTTTTTTCTCTATCCAATCCTGATTGTCTGTTAGAGACCACCAAATGTGATAAGGCCGCTTTTGTACTCGTTAGTTTTTTTTTTATAGAATATGAGCTGTTATTTTTTACATGTAGTTGTGCAATAAAGTTATATTAGGTATATTCTTATTATATATTACTCAGGTGAACATTTTAGGTGGTGATTTTTGTGTAGTGGCAGATCCTTTCTTGTTATTTTTATACGCTCTTGTTTATTTCTTAAATTTCGCCATTTTTTGTTCATATCTTAGTATCATACATATATACAACACACATGCAATTACGTACAAAGATTTAACAATTGTATTTAAATCGTCTGTCGTAATCGCTGCTTGTTGTTGAGTACTTACCATTTTAAAATTATGATGAAACCTCTACTTGAGCAATATTATTTCCCAAAACTGACCTTTGCCGATTTTGCTATTCAAGTGCACTAAGGACACTCTTGTAAGAATCCTAAATGCATTCTAATTTTATTATACCTTTATACTCTTAATGATTATTTACCTTTATACTCTTAATGATGATTTCGTTTGTTAAGCGTAACGGAAATAAATTATAATATTATTTCTGTTACTTATTAAATACTCTGTAATTCTGTCAAAAAACATTGTCAAGTAAGAAAACATAGTTACCATTAAAAAATCTCAGCTCAAAAGTCTTGCTAATCGGAGTTAAAAATCTGCCAAGTCATTAATTTTACTAAAAATTGCGTCAAAGAGATTTAAACTATAAATTTTCCATATACCATGACACTAACGTACTACACTTATTAAATAATTACTCTTATTATTTTAATAAAGATGTCAATTCTTTTGTATTTTAATAGCATATAATAACGTATTTTTCCGTGTGATTGTCTCATGTAAGGCCAACTATGTGAACACGCAAACTGTTTGACTGCACGTGAAACGGATTACCAAAAATGCAGCCATTATTTTACTGACAATCATACTCATGCCTGCTTTCGTGAAAAATTTTCTTCTACATTTTCTGAGTTGAGCAAACAGGCTCTAAAGGCAGGATAAAGATAGATTTTTAACTACCATACTCGTACTGTTAAAGCTCTGAAGTCTATTTTTCACACTAAATTGATTTCAATTTCAATTTTGTGAACTAGTTTGAAAGCCTTCGGACTCTATTTTTATATTTGTATCTCTTACTTGTGTCACAAATAAAGAATTTTGTATTTAATTTACGATTATCTTTGTATATAAAAATATATTTTATACTAAGCTAACTACCACCAACTTTTGAGGCACTAGCTTTAGTTCGTTAAGTCTTTTCTGTTTTTTTCTTTGTGACTGTTTTAATAAAGTGTTTATCCATCTATCTAAGCTGCCTTCATACATATTTTATATACTGGATACCCTGCAAAAGTTGCATTGCCCTCTTAAAAATAATAAGTATTTTAACTAAGTTGGAGACTATGACTATACATTGATTCTATCGAAAGTATTTCGTTTCGATAGAATCGAAATGTTCTCCATGGGTTGGAAATGATAATGATGATTTTTGAAGTAACAACAAATACTCAAAACAGTAGTGTGAGAGTTGTACACAAAATAGCAGTCGAAATGCCAACAGTAATTCTCAATCAATCGTCAAATAATCGTAAGCAGTACGTTTTTAGGCTGAATATGATAATGATATTTAAAATAACTCTCTGAATTTGGAAACAATAACCGAACAATTGCAATCTCAGAACAACGCACTTTGTGAATGTAAAAATATTCATTCATATTTGAGCATCGGTGTCAAGGTGTTTAAAGTTTGTTCCGTTTACAAAAGCAATGGACATAACCTGTCTAATGGCTTTATGTGAGTCCACACGAACTCCTTTGTTGTTGTATCAGTATATTTGCTGTGTTGTAAAGCTGCAATGTGTTCGAAGGCCGCATTATTAGCATACTAGCTGCGTCCCGCCTTGTGACCCGCATTACTACGAGATTAAAGAAACCCATGCGTAAATCTACAGTCTAAACTATGTCCGTACCAAACTTCATCAGAAATCAGATCAGCAGTTTGAGCGTGAAGAAGTAACAAACATACATACTCAATCACACACAAGCTTTTGCATTTATAATATTAGTTTATTCTTAAATTTTATGTAAACCCCATGCAACTCTGTTTAGTTTTGAAGCAGCGCTTGAAGTACATTTTCAACTGACTATGGCTTATTTTCCTTTAAACCAAATTTTTATTTTGAAAACACCAAGGCGGCAACGTTATATTGACGGTGCTCAAGTCGCGTACTAGGCGGTTTGCGTCCACCTTCATTGTGCGTACTGCCAAGTGGTGGAATTCTTCGCCAAATTTCCTGTTCCCCGATAACTATAAGCTAGCGGATTTCAAGGCAAGAATGAACAGGTTTCTTCTGGGCAAACGTGCTCCACCTTAGATCGCAATATCGCTTACCATCAAGTGAATTGAAAAAAAAAGAAAGAAAAAAAAACAATGTTTTGAAATCAACATGTGAATACCGCGTTTAAATCCGCTGAATTTCAAAGTTATAACGTACCAAAAGACAGACAGACAAAAATTCTGGTCTGTACATTGAATATTTTTGGAAAAATATTTAATATACAGACACTCGATCCTTACTGTCTTATTATATGTATTGATAACCTGGTGACAGACTTACGGACAGTGGAATCTTCATAATAGGTGCTCGTTGGTTCGGAACCATATAATGGATTAAAGATAACAGCTCGTTCATATTCCAAAATACGAAACTAATTTATAATCTTAATATATATAAATCTCGTGTCACAATGTTTGTCCTTAATGGACTCCTAAACCACTTAACCGATTATAATAAAATTCGCACACCATGTGCAGTTCGATCCAACTTGAGAGATAGGATAGTTTAAATCTCAAATTATAGTCGCATTTTTAATTTATTGCTAATTATTGACAGTCACAATTATCTGTTAACTCAAATGATTCTAACAGATGTCGATACCTTTCGACTGGGTTGAGTAAGTAATCAATAGATGGCGCTGTACCCCTAAGTGAGGCAAAACAACGTTTGCCGGGTCAGCTAGTTTTAACTAAAAAATTAACCTTTTTTATTTAAATTTTGATAAAGCTTTTCTTAACTACAGGTTTTACTAGGTACAGCGATGTATAAATTTACTTAAATGACGTAATTACTGAGGTAAACTTGACCTCGCCATCAAAGAACAAAGATCCTGCGTTATTCACGTACCAGGGTAGATTTCCTCGTGAATACTAAACAGCAGTGGATCGTCTGTCTTCAATAGATACTTCACATAAAGTCAAGGTGAAAAATCCAAGATATCGTTCAACAAGTAATATACTTGTTTATTATTATATTTATTCCATCCAATTATTATTTTTATTCCATCCCATATCACTATCCCACTAGTAAAGTTATGAAGGCAAATGTTTGTGTGTAAGTGTTTGTTACCTTTTCAAGCTCAAACAGCTGAGCCGAATGGGAAATCATTTGGTATGGAGTTAACTTAGGCCCTGAATTACTTACTATTTTTCCGAAATTTAGTTCAGAGAACGCTATGAGAGCAAACTATCATATTTTGAAAAACTCTATAAAATACTGCGTAAACCATAGAGCCATGTTTTATTATCTTTAATTCAGTGTTCAGCGATAGTATTTTTTTATGAGTAGGTCATTACCTACTATTAAAAAAAAACTATCGCTGACCCCACATTAAGTGGAATAAGGTGATGAAGAACAAGTCGTTTTCAAACTTAAAAAAATGTGCATGAAATGTCATAAAGATGACACTAAAACTAGTGCAAATTTTTACTGTAGATGATGATATTATCTAGATTGTTGGAGCTCATAATTTCAATATTGTTAATTGTTGATTTTTTAATCTTTAGTCAAAAATTATCCAATAAAAGATTATATTTATAATTGTTGATTTTATATAAATTTATTTAGTGAAATTTCCAATGCTAAACGTCAGGCGATTTGCTCAAATTTGTATGGCGCGTCTGAAAAGTCTGAATTCGGTACAATAGTTTCTTATAAACAAAACTATTTAATTACACCGCTGCAAATCTATTTCTGATCCAACCAAGCTATTCTAAGTAACAATGTGTGGATCATAAATCTTTTGTATAGATTTGTAGACAAACGGCCATCAAGTCCATCCCAAGAATAATGACACCTTGCTTCATTGGTCATCAGAGCCTTGGCTTGCCATTTCTATACTCTATAAAATTCAATTTGGTCACATACCCGTGATTGGAATTTCACAACAAATTTTAATATTATTATGGTTGTGTTTGAGGAAAAATTGGGCAGCAAACAATTTATTATGGATGACCTGAATGAAATAATAAATAAATTACTAAATATAATATCGTTATCGCTTATTTCGTTAGTTATTTAGACTTTAATTGGTTTTGCACCCGGAAACTAAACAAAACAACAAAATTAAAACTAAAAGTTAAAATGGGAGTGTTCTATGTTTTGAAGCTCACATTTTAACTTACTAACGTTTCGAAGTTTTTTTTTAGTTTATATTTAGTTTAATAATATTTAATTAGATATAGTTTTACATTAATTATGTTAAATTGTTTTTAATGTCATACAATGTTATTAAAAGTACTGGGATATGATAAAACAAATTCATTTTTAAGGTTTCGTACCCAACTGTTCCATAACAAGCTACGTCTGTCACGGTTGTGCAGTTTGTTATATACAGACGAAAAAAAAACTGCAATTTTTTTTTTAACAATAATAACTATATCTATATCCCAGTTAATATAGAAACTCCGCTGAATCGGTAAGCTATTTTTACATTGAAATTGTATTAGATAAATCCTTCCCCGTCCAGAGGATGGCGATTGCTATTCAGCGCGAGTATGCAGCTAGTCTGATGGGCACCTTTGCACCGGAAACGAAAAGCGAAAAGCGGGTTATTAGTTTAGAATTCATTTATTATAAATAACATGTAAAATATTTGACTTTTAACTCTACTACTACATACTCTACACGCAATCATATCAGAACGTAAATTTTTGGTTTCGCTTACGTAAATATTGATGAGTATTTTGTAATAAATTTCCTAGTGACACTGACCTGGTCAACTTACCATCGGCAGACTCGTTGTCAAGGCCTCCAAGATGTTATAATACCATCGATTTATGCTTACTGCAGTCAGACCAAAACTTGTAAAGTTTAATGGTGATTCCTGTTTTAATAAATTATGAGGCTGCACTTTTTATAGTTTTATCAAGAAGATAATGAAATTGTCAAGTGGTTCAGGGTTCGTGGAGAGGTTGAAAATGTACTTTTATTTAGGAGTTCCCAAGTTGAAATGGAGACCCAGGTTATAGACGAACTTAGTAACTATACTTCTTTCTATTCTCTTTAACCTACATTTTGTCTGAATCCTTTACAAAGCTATCGGTCTAGCTAAGTTCTTTATCTAAAGCTACCTTAAATTGCTTACTTCTTGTAATACTTAGTTGGTAGTATTTTAAGTAGAGTCTTAGTAAGTGAACTGGTTGTGTAAAGGTATTTAGTTCTATGACATTAAAAAAATTAAAAATGTTTCACATTTAATTCATTTACGTACGTATAATTTCGCAATCCTTCAATCAACTCGCGTAGGAATCTTACACGAGAGTATCTATAAATTCATCTTCTTAGACATAGGAGGTACATTATCAATAATTTTCTTTTCATCAAAATAAGTTAACTAAATTTGATTTGCATAGCTAAATTTGATCAGATACCTGGTACCTGGTGATGGATAACTGGCTAAGACCTGTATATATAAGGACTTGATGGATAGGGGGTTCATTTCCAGTTGTGTGAAAAAAGGGACGACAGCACAATCAGGTGTGCGGCCGCCTTACGTCTCGTAGTTTGATCCTCGCCAATGTGTTCGAGTTTTTGGTAAAAGAAAACACCGTAACGAAACCATAACATGATAGTGGAGTATTTCTTGTGAATGACTGGCTAGCAACCACCTTCAAATTGAACAATTTGTCGCCAAGCATCAAGCGATGTGTTCCGGCCCTTACACCAGAATGTCTCTGACTCGTGAGGTTATGCGGCCTGCTGGTCAAATGCCCAGCTGTAATGAGTAGAGAAGCATGATTCGATGACAATCTTAATATATATAAATCTCCTGTCACAATGTTTGTCTTCAATGGACTCATAAACCACTTAAACGATTATAATAAAATTCGCACACCATGTGCAGTTTGATCCAACTTATAGGATAGGATAGTTTAAATCTCAAATTATAGTCGCAATTTTAATTTATTGATAATTATTGTTATTATTTGACAGTCACAATTATCTGTTAACTCCAAATGATTCTAACAGATGTCGATACCTTTCGACTGGGCTGAGTAAGTAATCAATAGATGGCGCTGCTATGGTAAATATACGAACGTGTCATATAAGCTACACTATCTATTTTTCATACCCCTAAGTGAAGCAAAACAACGTTTGCCGGGTCAGCTAGTAAATTATAATTAAAATATCGGGCCGCTATGTCCACCGCGTTACGCAGGCCGTAGGTGTCCGGCTTGGAGCCTTGACACCGCACGTTGCGTGCGCGTTTGCGAAACACAACGTTTCGTCGTAACCTCACGGATACCCCCCTGATTTATAACGAACCTTGGAGATTAGTTTATACTTAAACAATTGGTCAGTTGTTTAATGTTACGGGACGAATGTTATGCATACTAATCTCAATGAGCAGTGGATTGAGATCGAAGTACATACATAAAATAAAACAAATAAAATAAAAAAGCCCTTATTTACAGCCTTAATATACATTATAGTTTTCTAAATCTCTCTTCCCTATCCATTTCTTCATTTATTTAAGCCGAAGTTGCCTTTGCGTTGGCCGTAGGCCTTCCCTTATACGCCTCCATTCTTCTCTGTCTCTCGCCCTTGTCATCGGCAAATTTATTACACCGTGTAGGTTTGTTGCTAGTTATGATTTAATTTAAATTATACTGATCTCAACGGTAAGCAAATCATACATTATAATACATGTTGTAGATATATTCTCGTACATAGATAGACATATAGATATACATGTAGTAGCCATATACTCGTACTCAGCCCGTTAATAGTGTGTAACATACGGCCGTTTAAATGCATACTATTAATCTTTACCTGATGCAAGCTACAACAATTCCTTTAATTAGCATTTCAACATCTGACGGCCCGTTTAGTATTCCTCTCACGACTCTTTGTATGAGCCATCTACCTCGCTCTGAATGCCTATGCCTCTGATCGATCGTCGTTGGATTTCCCAATCAATCACTTTTACTATCACATTAAGAGATAAATTATTCTCTATCCTATTTATTATTTTCGTGTAAGGAGCTCTTCGTCCGTGGCAAAGCTCAAACATCTACAGACTTTTATTAATATAATTTTTCTTAACAATGTGATATTTATATGGCTTAGAAAATATTAATGTTAATGTCATACGTAAGACGCATTTAAGCAATTTGGTACCTAAAACAAGTAGGAAAACAAAGCGATAGAGACGATTTTCTTAGTAGACAGATTGCATTATGTTTTAGCGTAGTTTCTTAATTGCGAAATTAGGTTTAGGTACGCAATATAATATAAGTTAGTAAGTAATTGAGATTACGTGAGTGTTTTGTTAGTTGAATGTGGCAATAGAACCAAAAGCGGCCTTATCTTGTCTTTAGTAAGCGTAGTAAGTTATAATTAAATTTCAGGAAATGGAAGTAGAAGTAAAAAACGTAAAAAGTACGTTTAACAGCTTTATAGCACCATTCGCCCATACTAAACCATATGTAGTTCGTATTGTGGTTGCTAACACAATTGATATACTACATATAAATACATGAATCATTTATATCGATTCATTATGTATTTAAAGCCCAGACCGACAGACAACAAATTTAGAATGATATGGTATATTTCTTTTAAAATATTTTTTACGGCCCAATACAAAATATATGCACTGTTGTTAGTAAGTTTAAATCACACAAAACGTGATTGCTAAAATAAAATTTGACAAGTTGATAATAGAGATGAGAATAGCTCTTTATTATCTGAGGACTTCAGATGACTAAATGCCTTTGTCACTAGACCGTGGTGCCAAACATAAGGATAACTTTCCATACACAAGTATGTAAATATGTTATGTACTAAGAAGGTTACGACTCATGAAAAAAGAGCAAATATTTTTTGCTAATCTACGTAAAAATAATTGGTAGATGCTTGAAACATTCAAAGAACATGTGAACATATAAGTATCTTATATATAAAATTTCTATGTCACAATAGATGATAGTTACCCTACTCCTCCGAAACGGCTTGACCGATTTTTACCAAATTTTATGCGCGTATTTTAGTAGGTCTGAGAATCGGCTACTATCTATTTTGTATACTCCTAAATGAGGCAAAACAGCGTTTGCCAGGTTAGCTAGTAAAGTATAAAATAAATAAATAAATTTAAATAACATAAACATTTTATAAATTAAAACAAACGTATTTTTTTGCGTTTATACGATATAATGGTACTGAGCACTAGATGCGCGCGCTCATCTCGCACGTGGCCAATTATTTTACCAGTAGGTCAACGAACGAGTTAAACAATGCGATAGAATAGATACAAACCTATTCTATCGCTTTGTTTATATTTTGCGTTGAGCAAACAGATGATCAGAAGCAGGCCACCGCAACTCCGTTGTATAACTCCTTATGTAAGTGTTGACCTTGTGAAACAGCTTCGGTCGTTCAAGTTCAACACAACATTTAAATAATAAGCTCGTTAGTGCGTGTGTTTGTTCATCGTCTTCTACATTCCTCGCGCGTTTGAATTACGTTTGCAAAGATTGGCTAAAATTTATATTATTTTTTATTTCTCTATCATTCGATTGAGTTCATAATTTATAATGACAGCTTTGTGTGCAGCATTGTGCCTCGGGTAATCGGGTTTTGGTTTTGGTTTCGGTAGTATTGAATTAAAACTTATGGTTTATGTGTTAATCTTGTTTAGATAGAGCTGCCTTTTTACCAATTTTCGAATCTGTTTGACCATGTCTTAATTTAATGTAAGGAAACATACATACTAGTACTCAATATCTTTATAATACTCATATCATAAATTTTTTCATTCTTTAATGAAAAATTTGGGGCTTTAAATGTTACATATATGCCAGCTCCATCGTACCCTAATCTTTAAACTTATAATCTTTTATCGAAATAATACTCGTATTTCAGAGATATATAGTTTTTATTTCCAAACCATGTGTAAAGTGCCGGTTTCAAAACTTAAATTAAGTAGATATAAAATATATATATAGTGGAGAAGTGCACATCAAATTCGAATAAAATATTGTAGCGGCGATGCAGAATGTTGCTGCTTTCACTTAATCTTGACCCTCGCCTTGACCAGATTTTGTATTAAGAATTGTTTTTGCCGATCTCAGGATGATTGTAAAGATGAAATGTTATTTTTATAATTGTTAATACAATTAGTGATTGCGAATGTATACTTTGTATATTAAAAGATTTCATTGTTTAAAAATAATGCTCTGACGCAAAACCGGTATCTATACTTATCTAAAGTTGATTTTAGGAAAGTGGTCTGTAAACCTCTGACAGAACCCAATCCATACAGTGATCTATAAAATAGTTAAAGTTTGATGATCTTAGGATCCATATATTAAATTGAACCGATAATTGTAAAGAAGGTACAGATCCAGTCATTACCTAACATCCCAAAAACTTGAACAAGTCAACTTGGTCGTTGCTGCTAGGTACTTTATGACAAAGAACGTAAGATTTACCAACGTGTCCTTGGACTAATAACAGATTTCACTTTTGCCGGCGACACTTCGGTCATCGACTTTGCGTCACCTAGCTGTCAGTGCGTTTACCTACTTCACTTTAACGCTTATGTAACTCACCGTGGCTTTTCACACTGCTGGAAATATAAGTAAATAAAAATAGATGAATTACAACCAAAATAAACTAAAAATTTGACTACCTCGTTGGCGTAATTGGGTATTTGAAAAAAAAAAATTTTTGTGATAAATAGAAAGATTATATATTAGTTTTATAACAAAAATATTTTTTTATTATTTTTTTTGCAATAATTCAAAAGTTATTTCAAAATAAAAATTAATTTTTGAATCCAGTACCGAAGACACGCCGACAACTCCCGAACAAACCCGAGCGCGTGTGACGTCATAATGTTAGTTTTATTATACTTTGTATTCATTATTTTCCTATCAACTGCATTGAGTGTCTGTGTGAAAACTAACATTATGACGTCACACGCGCTCGGGTTTGTTCGGGAGTTGTCGGCGTATCTTCGGTACTGGATTCAAAAATTAATTTTTATTTTGAAATAACTTTTGAATTATTGCAAAAAAAAATAATAAAAAAATATTTTTGTTGTAAAACTAATATATAATCTTTCTATTTATCACAAAAATTTTTTTTTTTCAAATACCCAATTGTTACCATGCCGGATTGCCAATTAGAAGGTTCCGGGTTTATATTGATATCATATTATTATTTGACTTGTATCTTTGGTGTTATCAATTTATGATTTGTATTTGTATTTGTTCGATTCTCGGTACGGCTCTTTGTGCTGAACTAAATTTGTTGGCTGTCGGTCTGGGTGTTTAGTATATAGGTATCTATATAAATATGTATGTATATCAGTTGAGTTAGCAACCATAATAATACAAACTAGGTATGGTTCAGTATGGGGTTAACCAGCCGTGTGTGAAATGTGTCCTAATATTTATTTATTTAACTTTAAATCCGATACAAATACTATGCAACATGCGACATGAGGGAACTAGTGACAAAGGTACAATTTGCAAACAAATACGCTAAAGATTCTTATAGTTATTACAGACTAGGCATGCTCCACTTCAAGCCAGAGAGTAGCTAACTCGTGTTGTTACTTGCCCTGCTGATCAAATGCCTAGTTAGAATGTATAAAAAATATTGTTAATATTTTCATTATAATATTAGCATTACAATTTAATTCGAAACTTGTTATATTTCAGCGTATAATTTTGCAAATTGTACCACACGTTACAAGTAACGCCACGGCACAAGTTGCAAGCAAATAGCGTAATACAACCTACATTTAAGAGCAAGATGGTTTTTAGTCAATATGTCCTAGAATAATTTGATTCAATTATTATTCCTTATTCCATCTCAGATTTTTTAGAGACGAAATATTTTTATCAATTATAAAAAAATACGAAAAACATACGTTTGTTATATGTTAAACTCCCTTTATATTTTTTATATTTAGAATTTGTTGTTATAGCGGCAACAGAAATACATAATCTGTGAAAGTTTCAGCTCTCTAGCTATTGTGACTTTTGAGATGCAGCCTGGTGATAGACAGACAGACAGTGGAGGCTTAGTAATATGCTCCCATTTTTGGTACGGAAAGTACTAAAAGTATTTTAAAGCAAGCTTTTATAAAACCACTGTTATCGTCTCAGCATAATTATTATAAATGAGTTCAAGCTCGATATATATCTTGTTTAGTTCCTATGAGCATCCTTCGTCTCCATCATCAGCACAGCTCCGTGGTATTCCATATTATTATAATTATTGTCACCAAAGAAACATAAATACCACATTTATATTTAATGCTAATTTAACTCGCTAGATTCCACCTGATCAAACAAACATATGTAAATACATTGCAAGTTAAAAAATCTTGTAAAAATAAATAAATGCCTGTCTTCATACATATAATAATCCAATTATCTAAAATTTCAGTTAAAATTCGACCGTAAAAGTAACTCACAAAAATCTTTCTTTATTTTCCAGCGGAGTACATCTTACCATGCAGCCAAAGCGATCCTGATCTCGACAATTGTATCAAGACCGCCTTCAATCACCTGCGGCCGTACCTGGCCAAGGGTCTACCTGACCTGGGCGTACCCCCCGTGGAGCCATTGCTGATCGACCGCCTCGTGATGGAGAACTCGGCGGGACCTGTCCGAGTCACTGCGGCTTTCAAGAACATCACTGTTATGGGGCCTAGCAACTACACTATCACGAAAATAAGGTATTTTTAACACAACTAGGCATTTGCTACTGAATACCGCAGTCAGTGGAGGAAGATACTATGTACGGATCGTCTAGCTATCCAGATTAGGCCTGGTTTGACCATTTCGCAGACGTGAAGCGCGCCACCAACGCGGAATAAATTCGCAGCCACTCCTCCACATTAAGGCAATACATTTGCCATCAATGTGACCGCATCTGCGGCCCTCACATCGGCTTGTTCATCCATGAGCGCAGATGCAATAACCATCCCGACGCTATATGAAATCGTCTCTCGTAGATGAAATGGGCTAAAGATGAAGAGGCATTTGACCAGTGAGGTGCCTAACCGCATGGGTTTGCAACACTCTAGCCTAAGGTGAAGCATGCTTAGTCTGGAATAACTGTCTATGAAAGATGCTGCTGGAACATACTGTTAGGAGCTTTCTCACTTCTAGCTTTCTTACTGTTAGGAGTGACAGATTTCTATCTTGCTAGCAAGCAGCCGGTTGCTAGCAAGCAGCCGGTTCTCTGCCACCACGTAAAAGTACTTTCACGGCACGAGAATCATTCCATCGGGTGTTTCGCGTTGCGTATCAAACCATTGGGTTCTAAAGTTGCAGCGATGTAAGCCATACTGAAGGAAAAAAAATATTAAAAAATTCATGCCAATTTTCGCATTGATGATTCAAGAAGATGACAAAATTACAATTTGTTCTAATCTAAATCTGACCTACCGAGAGCGTGAATCACTAATCCTATCGGGGTCAAGAGCCAGGCTTTGGTCGCGCTGTTGCCAATAAAAAATATAAATTGTTGAGTATTTTGCAACCTTCCGTCGAGCCCCAAGTTCAGCGAAAATTACTCAATTTTGATGCTTTGCAGACATGGATGACACTTCAATGAGAAATGTACGATAGTTCATAAAAATCACTGAAATAAGTAACAAATGTCCCTATATGAATTTTTAATAACAATTAAATCATGGTTATCCATTCGATTTTTTAAAAAGTAAATGTTTTAGGCACCTACGACTTGGTTGACCGCATTATTTTTGTAAAAAATCTAATAACTAATTTCGAAATTTTGTAAACGAAAATTCATATTTTTTCTGATAAATGTTTTTAACAATACGTAAGTTATTGTTCTTACTTCCAATACAAAAAGAAGTCTCAAATCAGTTATAAGGTTATAAAAATATAAATACGAAATGCATAAAGTCCCACTTTGGGAGTCTGTTAAAAATATACGCAGCAATTAAATGTATTTAAATAGCACCTACGGCACAATGGCGCAGGTAATTATAAAATAAGCGATAGTTTTGAAACATACCACTAACTACATATATCTTGCACATATCCAATTAAAAAGATTACAATTTTAATCGTTCTCTCTCGGTAAAGCAACTGTGAAATCAATCACTATTACATTTTGAGATAACGAACAAAGATGGCTTGATTGCGGTAGGATTATTTATGATTTATAATGATATTTACCAGTCATCATCATCATCAGCCTATATCTACCCACTGCTGGGTATAGGCCTCCTCCCTCTTATGCCAGTATTTGCGATCTTGTGCTCCACGGCCCCAGAGCGTAGGTACCCTCATATTTACCAGTACCTACGTGAAAACTAACAAAGCTGAACAAAAAAAAAATAAACCCGTGACGCATCAATTTTTTTTTTAGTAATCTTGTCATAAATTTATATTAAAGCGCCCCCTGGTGAGTTGTCACCCCAAACACACAGAACCATATCACCAAAATACCAACACCAATAATTGAGATGTTTAAAATAAAAGTTCAGTCTTAGCTAGAATGGTAGGCGTGTTCCACCTTCGACCAGAGTTTCACTTATGTGGTTACGCACCCTAATAGTCGAATGGCTGTGCATTTATAACTAATGCTATAAATCATTGTCTAATACTATAAACTATACTTCAGTGATATGTGCTAACATAAGTTATGATTGCCTGACTATTTATGAATAGACACATATGTTAGTTCATCATTTGGAGGTTCTATGATTTTTTGACACGATAAGACCTAAATATTACATTCAAACGAAATTTTTGTTAGTTATCAAATACTAAACAATGACCTAAATAAGTAATATTTTATTCACGCGAAATTACGAAAAAAGAAAATATTCTACGCGTGTGAGTTTTACCTTACAAGGCGTTGCCATGATAGAAGGCTAGATATATAATGGGTTTGTGATTTCATAGAGATTGCAGTTGACAAATTGTGTTATTTTGTGGCAAAGTTAGCTAATGACCCGCCTGATGATTACGAGTACAATTAGCTTGCAACACTTGATGCGATAGACCTCGGCCAATGTACCTGTGGAGTTGGGATTATTGAAATACAGCTGAATGTCTGTAAGTGTTTTGTTAGAAAATACTTCTATAACAATAATTCAATTCGTACGCAACGATTTGGCTCCACGTACATCGTGCGTACTGCTAAGGAATGGAATGATTGCCTCGCACTGTTTTTCCTAAGAAATATAACTAGCGTTTATCAAAGGCAAGATTGAACAGATTTCTTCTAGATCAACATGCTACATCTTCGGCTACAACTTCGCATACCATCAGGCTAGTTGGTGGCCAAGCGTAAATCTATTTAATTACAAAGAAAAAAGAACAATATTACAAAAACCTAATCAAAAACATGTCGGCATATCTTATCTTATATGAATTTTAGCGATTGCTTTATACACATCTCTAGTAAAGTGCGCATTCCCGGTGCAAATCTAATGACAGCCATATTTACACGTAGGCTTTTTGACTTAATCTCTTTTTGTGCATTTTAAAATACGAAGGCTGAATGAAGAGGTCAAATAATGTTAACGAAGGTTAAACCCATCATTCCAGGTCGGATC
Source organism: Mellilla xanthometata (assembly GCA_035578125.1). Lineage (NCBI taxonomy): Eukaryota > Metazoa > Arthropoda > Insecta > Lepidoptera > Geometridae > Mellilla > Mellilla xanthometata. Next base: position 5,014,774 of record JAPUBQ010000020.1, read on the forward strand.
TGAAGAAGCTGCGTATCGACATGGGGCTGGTTCTGCCTCGTATCGAGATCACCGGCCGGTACGAGGTGTCGGGGCAGGTGCTGCTGTTCCCCGTCAGGTCGCAGGGAGACTTCTGGGCTGCGTTCAGTAAGTGGGATGGCAATGGTTCTTAAAAAACGTTGGATAAGTAAGTGCCAACGTTTTTTAAGTTAGTGTGACCGTTTGTTTCGTGCAAATATATAATATGCCTTACGATAACAGTTTACAAAGTACAACTGATAAACGTAGTTTTAGCTGTAGCCCTTGTATAAGTTTTTTCGATTGCTAGGGCATTACCAACTAAGAATAGTTTTCGTTTCAAAACGCAATAACGTCTCATTGGATAAAATATTTGCCAGAACTAATTAGATTGACTCCTAATGTATGTGTATGAATATAATTTTAGTTATGCGCATTCGAAAAATGTGCACTGATGTATCCACACGGATAATTTCCTTACAGTGGATGTGGCGGCCATCGCAAAGATCTACGGCAAAGAGATTGAGAAGGAGAGCATCAAATACATGGAGGCCAACAGGCTACTGGTGGACTTCAAGCTGCGGAGCTCGAGGTTCAAGGTGCGGGATACCGTCAACCACGGCAGCGTTATTGGTAAGGAGTTTTTTATATTGCTATTCTTTATTTGTAGCTTTTTACGGCCGGTGGTGTATTAGTTTATCGAGTATTAATAATTGCCTACGTGTAATCCTATAGTATTAAAGCTATGCTATTTTTGGTACGTAATTTCACCCCACAGCTACACCAAAGAGTATAATTCGCGTATCTTCACTTACTTTCCCAATTACGATTTTAGTAGCAATTAACAGCTACTGCTCTTTAATTAACTACTTTCGGTAACATTTCTCATACAAATACACCATCTAGTGGGCTAGCTGGTATATTTGATCATTCAAATACACCAGCACAAATACAAATTTCATATGAAATATCATGGGGGAATTTGTATTCAAGTCGCGGTCTCTTGATTAAAACATGTCTCGAATAATTTAGCTATCACAATCAGGACAGTAAAAACAAACAATTGTCAACATTTTCCACAAAACAGAATAAACGGGTTTTAGTTAGTTTCAGTCACACTGATTAAACCTATTGCTTAACTACTTCTATATACTGATGAGTAGCAGGGATCAACTTTAACAGTTTTTTTTTGTGTTAAATTTAAACCATTTAATGATTAAATTCTATCAACAAACTTTATATTTACTTCGTGACATTTCAGGCGAAGCAATGAACCAGTTCCTAAACAACAACGCGGCCGAAATCATCGAGGAGATGCGGCCAGCTGCCTCCGTGGCTATCGCTAAACACTTTCAGGCTTTCATCAACTCTGCCTTCACTAAGATACCTATCGATGTATGGCTAAAGCCTTAACATTATTTCTACCCATCAGGGACAAATACTCAAATGTTCATAGCCTCTGAAATATAATAACGCTATCGTCAGCAAGTCTAACCCCGCCTTAAAATTTTAGCAACCGTAATATGTCAGTAGTTTAACTAATCATATCGAAATCGTACGAAAAAAACTAGGGATTTAATTATATGAATTTAAAAAGATTACTCTCAGATATGATTTCGCCTAGTTTTCGAAATGAAAAAACACTGCCATGTTACGGCCTTAAGAAGTTTCTTCATTCAAGTAATTTGATATGTATTTCGAGTAACTTCATTTCTACTATGTTTTCTTCTAGATTGCAATAATAATGGAACCTTTTATATTAGCAACTGCGTGACCTAGTACATACAGTGGTTTAGTAGACTGTTATATAGCACTCTTTGTAGTAGAAGTAAGTGATATCACAAAATGGCATTTGTATATACTCGTATTTAGTAGTTAGAGTAAATATAGCTACATGTATGTACATACAAGGTGTTTTTGAAAGGTGTTATAATACTTATACTACACATACCTAGATACTCGTATATTTAGAATTGAGTTCACAAGGTTTCAGTTTCTAAGTATCACAGATTTCAAGTAATCGCAAGTGAACTTTAACGCAAACTTTAAAAGAACCCTACAACTTATAATCAAACAATGGCTTTGACTGAAGGGGCGTATACACCTTCTTGTGTGTGTGCTGTCTGATATGCGGTCAGTATTGACTTCGAGTAGTTAGCGCTGCCATTATAACATATGAAAAATCATATTCATTTTTTCTATGGTAAAAAATATGTATTTGAACTTTAATATTTGGTATGTACATTATATGTATGAAGACTCTTTAATATTACGAGTATCATGCCTTTAAGAAACACCTTGTTTCGTATAAATATGTTACTACGATAAAATGGTACGATAAAACTCTCAAAGTAAAATAAACAGCATAACATAATTATTGTGCCGTTCCACTTTGGGAAAAGTTGAAAAGAATGATAATTATGATATTTAGTATTTCACTTAAATGTTACAAAGGACCTACGACATAATTATTTCCTAAGTATTATTATGAATATGGGACTTGTTTTAGCATGAAAACGTTTACAAGTGCGAAAGTTGCGGTTTAAATGTTTATTATTCTAACGGTTCTAATTTGACGGCTTTTACTAGACAGTTAGTTAGTAAAATTAAAGTACCATTGAATTTAAGTATAATCTAATAATAAAAAACAGAAATCGAAAAAAATCTCAGGCCACAAATTCTGCAAAATTTTCATATTTCAGCATTTTCCTCAGCGAAAACAGAAAATTTATTTTTCGAATCATTCTCATTCAATTTTAATCGATTACAAACTAAGCGAATATTCACGAATTTATTTTGCAATTAGTAAACGATAATGAAATAATTGATAGATTTCTACAAAAAACAAACAAACAATTATCAATTCGCTATTTTATAAAAGGCGCTACTTAATTAGATTTTTAGGATAGTCTTAGTTAAGTTTTATTTATTTAAGTTAGCAGTGAATATCGATTACATTGTGATGAATGTGATGTATTTTATTATTTAGCATAATTGGAAAAAAATAAATAATCGTATAAACTACTTTCTGTTTTGTACTTAATATACCATTCAAAACCAGCGTACTTTTTATCTACAAACATCTACAAACTGTTTCAGGTCAAATTCTATAGGTACATTGAAGTTAAAAAATGTAGGATACTCTAATTTTTGATACTATATTAATGAATAATGAAAATTAATGCATGAAATTTAGTTAATGTTCATATATTTTTGATATAATGAAATCATGGTAATTTTTCATTTGAGGAGTTTATTTCATATATTATGTTTTTTTTTGTATAATATTTTAATGTCACTACATTGTATGGTGTGTCATCGAATGGGTGTCTCGTATTATAAAGACAAAGTTTTTTTTCATATTCAAGCTTCTCATAAATATCAGTAAATACTCGTAATCCTATTAAGATAATTCACGTTGCTCAGACCAAATCTCACCAGCTACCGAGCGTGTAAGATTACAAAAACAATCTTAGTAACTTTAATCTTTATTACATCATCTTTGGGCTATCTAGAAACTAAAAGGTAAAACAATAAATAATTTATTCAAAACATCAAGGATTCCTTCGTATTTGTTGCTAGGTTAAAGAAGGAGTTTGATTATCGGAAAAATAACATTCATAATAGATCAAATCTAAACTAGCGAGTTTGAACATCGGAGGTTCAAAAATCCAGTTTCGCCAAATAGTTTGACCAACTGGAGAAACTTGTGCAAATGTGTGTCCATATGTAAAAAATATCGTTATTCTCCCCAAACTTTAGACGTTTAGAGTTCAACCATTAATATGAAAAAGAAATCTGTAATAAAATCAATCATTTAGAAGAAAGAATATCATCAGCGTTGAGAGTACCGAACGCATGGTCAGCTAGAGGTTTCAAGAAGTCTCTTAGAGCTGCCTCCATCGGTGCTTGGAACTCTTTGGATAACTTCCTCCAGTTCTCGTTCAAGAACTGGTTCATAGCATCTCCTGAAACAGAGGAAGTAGATTGCAAGATAAAGAAGATAAACCATTTATTGATAATTATTCGATAATACGTCAAAAATTAAAAATTAAAAATGTCAATATGTAATACAATCAATTTATAATAAACGTCAATATGTAATGATGTCAATATTAATAAAATAAAAATAATATTAAACAATTACATGTCACGACATACATTATTAAAATAATTATTTTTTTTCGATATTAAAAATTCGTCCACAGAATAGAATGTTCTCTGAACGAGCCAGTTCTTGAGCTTATTTTTGAAAATGCTGTCATTAGCTGCATTCATAATATCCTTGCAATGTTAATTCTGGCCTAAGGCAGAGCATGCCTAGTTTGGAATAACAGGCTCTAAAGGAGAATATCGGAATACACTGTTAGTTGCTTAGCGACAGATCTTTCAACTTGAGGGTGGTTGCTAGACAGACGACTACTAGAAAATGCTTTACCATCATTTTATAGTTTCCTCTCGATGTTTTCCTTCAACTAAGGCTAGAGCTCTTTGGCGGGGATCGAACCTACGACCCTCGGTACGTGAAGTATCCGCAGGCCCGATTGAGCTGTTATCGCTTCAAAACCTATATCGTTGATAGATATTTTTTAATAAATCTGTAGTTCTTGTTGTTGTTCGGCTAACCAAAGTGACGCGATCATTGATCGAATTTCAGGTCCCGAAGGTTAGTCTAAGAATGAGCAGTCGTTAAGTCAGATCTTGGCCACTTAGCTCATGAAAAGAAGAAGTTAGAAATTACTATTTGTTTCACTAACTTAGTAGACATTTCGGTTATTAAAATATCGATTGACGCTGTTTATTAGTCAAACTTACCCAATTCACCTTGTCCTCCAAATAGGTTGTCCAATTGAATGGATGCCTCTCCTACGTCAAACTTCACATCAAGATCTTCGCAAGTGAGAGCATCCACGTCATTCTCTCGACGCAATCTTCCCAGTTGTATAGTAACTACAGCGTCTATGTCAACTGTAACAAAGATAATCATTTATTTATCATAAATGTCCTTTTATTCTTGTATAAGCCAAGCAGTTTATATGGCGAGAGACTTTAAACCACCTAATTGAATCTATTATTATTTTATTCTAATTGTATCAGTCAAATTATTGGATTATTTTGGGAAGGACTAGCTGCCAAGGCACGGGCTAACGCCTATTTTGGCAACTAGAGCTTAATGTTAAAAATATGTATTTTTTGGTGCCAATAAATTATTTTGAATTTGAATTTGAACCAATAACAAAAGCAACCTTTATCGCGAGGACAGCGAAGCTTTGGGCATTTCCACCTGAATCCCTGTTTCCTGAGAGACACCATCCGGGGGTCTTCAAAAGTAGAGTAAATAGATATCTTCTAGGTAAGTGTGCTACATCGTAGACTACAGAGTAGCTTTACATCAGGCAAGCTGTAGTTAAGCGCAAAGCTAACAAAGTTAACCGGTGTTTCAAAGCATTTATTTAACTTTAATGATCTTTTATTGTGCTTAATTGCCCCTAATAATTCCAATGAAATATTGAATAGGCTGCTACTTAGTATGAAATACGCTTTGCGTCAATCTTTATTGACAGCGAAGCTTTGAAACTCTTTATCTGAGTTTTCAGAAGTAGAATAAAATGTGCCAAATCAGTAAACTACAGTGTTTAGATCAGGCTTTACATCAGACAAACTGTAGTCAAATGCAAACCTACTTATCAAGGGTAAAAAATATGTAGTAAAATATTTTGTACGTATTAGGATCTAGTATTTAATACTCACTATCTAGTATTTTATAGTATTTTAATACTCACTATATTCTGAAAAGAACTGTCCTTCGCCATCTATAGGCAGCATTAGTAACTGTCCTGACATTTTGTAATTCCCCCTCATCTGAAGCTCCGGGATGTACAGGTTGGCTATCACAAGATGCTGCTGCGCGATTACTCTAAAATAGTTTATATATAGTGATAGTAATGTTTCTAATTAGGGGTAAATCAAAGTACCCAGCTGTTTTATAGTAAAAGAACGTTTTCACGCGAATCATGGGATAAATAAAAAAATAAGCTAATATGTAAGGATTTTTTCAATAAATTTCAAAGTGTCAGATAAAGATAAAGATCAAAATTTTTCGTCTTGTATTGCTTAAATTAGTTGCCGGTAAATATTTTAAAGTAAGTTTTGCGCATCCTTGGTGCGCCGGGTGCGAGCCAGCTCCAATGCCGTCTTAGCTATGATTGCTGATAGATACGATTGTCAGTATATAAATAATGGGTGCCTAAGACACTGCGCGATATCCATACTTGACAAATAAATAAGAAAAATTAAATGTAATGTTTTTGTAAATAAAATGTAATATTTATATTTATTAATTTGTAAATTGTAATTTTTAATTCTCGTTTTTATTTTATTTTATTTTTTGACATTTTATAATTGTATAGTTTTTTTTGACATTATGTAGGTATTTTGTTTCACATGTATGTATGAGTCCTTGTTACTTGAAATAAATGATTTGAATTGAATTTGATGTACTTAAAAATTATCACGTGTTAGATTTCTATGATGTCTATCTATCTATCTGAGCTTTTCAGCTCTCAGTTACTTACTGAACATCCTTGACCCTCATCCGCGAAGGGCCGTTAACAGTTACGTCAGTATATGATGACGTCACGGAGATAGGTCCTGAAGAATGCTGCACGCTGAGCGAAGGCACGTGGAGCGGCTCACATGGCGGTACCCCGTACTGAGGCACTCCTGCAATACCAATTGTAAGGTTAACGAAAGAACGTGCGTTGGAGCACACAATCCCCCATCTTCTTTCCATTATAGAACCACTAAAAAGATACACAGGTACGCAATAGTAACAGTGTGTCGTCCCTAAACCAATACTCTCTCCATGGAATGGAATTTTCATCGGGAACCAAAGATGGTTTACCGCACAGAGCGGTTTGCCTCTGTTTCCTGAATACTCATGTATTTAAATCAAGATGAAATAAGTGTTTTTCGTGGTAAACGTTTGTAGACCAAAATGCAACAAAAGTAGTAGCTAATTTTTCTTTTCTGAGTAAAAGTAAGGTGTAATGTGTCTTACACATTATCTTAACTTTTGTTTCAGTTTACATTTTTAATTAGACAAACTCTATCATAACAAATATTTTATAGCTATGAAAGTATTAACTATTGAAAAGCGAATTAATTCAATTTACCTGTTGCTAGTTGTGGAATGTAGGCGTTTAGTGCGTCTCGCAAGCATTTTCCCAGAGCCCTCTCTTCCCGGGGACATACGAACCCTCCGACTAGAAATCATAATAAAGTAGATTTAAGGTGATGTCTCTAAAAACGGCAAGTAAGAGTGTGGTCTAATTTGAGTTTGAGGAATTTAAGCGTTATTAGTACCTATAGTAATACAGTTCAATTTTCTAACACTCACTGTGTACGGTCATACAATTTTATAGCTGATATAGCGGAGCATATGTTTATAACGGCACTAGTCGAACCTCAACCTTAAGATACAGTGATAAGGTCGACTTGAATTGAAACATATTTTGTATTTCTATGTATATTGTAATAGATAGAATAGTATATTAAACTTGTGCTATTTTTTGTGCTGTGTTTGTGTGCAACACTGTATATTTTATCGAAGAATACAGTAGTGATTTAGAGGTATTTTTTATAAAAAAAAAAATAGCGATCCATCTGCCAGTTACACTTTCATTTTGAAATTACTGAATTAAACAAAGTTTCTGGTAACCTTTGAAGGGCGGCTTTGATACGTCTGGACAAACAACTTTTATTCAACAACTTTCAGAAATTTGTGAAATACAAATCGCATGTTCCATACAAAACATCGTAAACGCACGACATAATGTATGTAAATGCAAAAATGTTGTTCGCATAGTTCCAAAAGGTGCAGAACAAAAGTAGTTTTTCTAGACATACAAAGCCACTCTTAAAATATTGTGCGTTATTCAGTAGTAACTCTATATACTTAAAAGGATTTATTAAAGATTTTTATCAGCATGATAATTTGTTTATTAGCCAAAATAGCCGATCTGACTAGGAAACAGTAGGAATATGAGGTCAAAGGACCCCAAGCCTCCAAATCACGACCACTCTGCAACAGTTCCGCTGATGGCGTCGCCGTTTCCAGATAGAAGGATAGATAAGAAAAAAATGTTTACACAGCGAAGCAATCCTTTCGGCATCTGCAACCACTTTACGAGGAATGTCTAGTTTTTAAGTTAACAGTTTAGTGCAAGCTAAATCCAGGGTTACAAAAATGAAACTTTATCTTTACAAACCGAATAACAACGCAAAATGAAGGTGTCGTACTTCTTCTTCTTCTCCTTTACCATTTCCCACTAGGTGGGGTCGGCACAGCCTGTTTTTCGCTTCCACGCCACTCTATCAGCCGTCATCTCCACATTCACTCCCTTCTCATTCATATCCTCCTTCACACAATTCATCCACGTCTTCTTTGGTCTACCTCTCCTTCCACTACTTCTTACAATCATATCCATACTTCTCCTAGTCACATGCATCTCCTCTCTACGCATTACATGTCCGTACCACGCTAACCGTCCACTCTTCTCTTTCTCTGAAACAGGCGCCACTTTCAAACTTCCTTTAATATATTCCTCTAATATTTAAAATGAAGATGTTGTACATAGTCATGTATTTACTATATTATTATATATAAATTACTCGTATTATGTATATACTCAAACTATTCAATACAGTAGGTATAATGCAAGTCTTCTGTTAAGTGCGCATTTTTACAAACACGTGAGTGATAAGCGTGCGAAACTACGTAATAACATGTAAGAAATATAATCGACCAAGTGGGAATGGTATTCGCGAACTCAGGGTTCTGTACAAAAAACGGCAAACTATTACATTTGATGTATTGCTGAAGCTCCCTTTAAATATTTATTTTATTGTTATTTAATAATTTATTTTCGTAACTACATATTCTATTAATATTTAAAGCGTCTATCAGTTCGCGTTATTTGATCTAATATGGTTAAAATTAAAGAACATCACGATTATGGGAAAATTGTATGAGAAAGTCGCCATTTCATTTTTTTTTACATATCTTTTGTTTTTGTTCATATGCTGTAACACAGGCTGGAAAGCCTATTTCGGCAACAGCTGACCCTTAAATAAATCAGCTCTAACAAGACTCATTATTAGTGTAAGTATTAATGTTAGTAAGAACAGCTGCGAATGAAGTTGAATAAAGATTATTATTATTTATTTATATCGGTAAAATACAGTATTAGACAAAATTTAACAATCTAGCTATCGCCGTTTATAAGATACAACCTGGTGACTAACAGACGGACAGAGGGGCAGACGGACAGCGAAGTCTTAGTAATAGATAAATAAATTAAATAAATAAATAAATTGAATAAATAAATAGGGGAACCCTATTGGTACTCTTTGGGTATTAAACTTTAAAAACGTGCCCAGATTTTGTAAGATCAAGAGTTATCTAACCATTGAACTATGACCGTAACAGCTTGTCCAAACATTGTATAAACAAATAAGTACAAAACTTACAGTTGATAAACGGATGCTGAGCGCTGACGCTGATAAATCCAATGCACAGTAGAAATCTCCGCATTTTATCTTACTTATACTTATAATGGTAAACTAAAAGAATCTCAACTAGTTTTTAATTTAAATATCAGTTTGCACGTGATGATACTAAATATTGTCAATCTATGACATCTTATCAACGGCACTACATACGTGGTTCTAGCACCACGTTAGAAAGCTTATCATATTGACGACCTCGTTGGCGTAAAGGTTACCATGCCGGTCTGCTAATCAGAAGGTTCCGGGTTCGATTCCCGGCCCGGTCAACATCTTTGTGCTTAACTAAATTTGTTGGCTGTGGGTCTGGGTGTTTAATATGTATTTATATATAATATGTATGTATGTATATGTAGTATATCAGTTGTGTTAGCAACCATAATACGAGCTAGAAATGGTTCAGTATGGGGCTAACCAGCCGTGTGTGAATGTGTCCTAAAAAATAAAAAAATAAAAAAAAAACTATATATCCTGCGAAAGCGATAGGGCTACGGGTTTTTCAATTTTATTATCTCTAAATAGTTAGAGTTCCAAAACACGATTACGTAATATTCGCACGATAGGATTTTATTTAATAGTCGTTTTAAATTTAAAAATGTAATTCTTTTGAAAGTGATATAGAAATCAAAATAAATTCTACCTTTTGTTGGTTAGTTAATTAAAAACCTACTGCTTCGCTTCAGATACTTCACGTGGCAAAGTATGGCGCAGCTTAACTCGGTCTAACATCGCCTTAAAGTCCTTTGTCGCCTAGATGGAGCAGAGGGCGTCCACAGTTCGTCGCTGTCCCGGTCTGACTTGAGCGTCTCCCTTGATCTGGATCCAAGTCAAGGCTCAGGACTTAGTAAATCGGCAAGCCAATTGCCTCCGGTTTGACAACGCGATTTTTGTGGGGATTCCAGTCTATAGCTTGCATCGGAATGTGGTTGGTTCCATTTGAAGACTGTGGGCTGTACGACGTTTGATCTGCTAGTCGATCGGGAGTTCATTGCAGCACTCCCAAAGGTGGACGTTGGATATCTTCTCTAAGCAATGCATTTTGTGAGGGCTTCGGTTCAGTCTGTTAGTAGTATACTGAAGGTAATTATCTTAGAGGATTGAATACAGAATATTCTAATCTGCACAAAAGGGCAACAAATAAAATAAATAAATAAAAAAATTTAGTAACTCAGCAAAGGAACAAATGCAACAACTGGCCTTTAAATTAACAATTAACTATTTCATTTTCATTCAAGCTATAAATAAATTTACGAAATCTGTTATTCACTGCATTCACTAAATAAAAAGCAATGACTATGCAAAAATGCGCGTTCACGAAATCGTCGCGCCCTAAGGTTGTTGACTTATTAACGGAAATATTATCACCTTAATCACCTACGTAATAGAGGTTAGTATAGTATGGCAAATAGAAGGTATTACTATAGAATGTAGTAATCCCTATTACAATAATGATGTAACTGGCAGTCTTCTGACCGTAGCAGTTGCGGAACATTGACATACTTTGAGCCTACAATAAGTTTCACAACTTCTTATAACCCTTATACATAAGTAAACAAGGCTCATTTTGTAATGGATACGATTATGGCATAGTTTTAATGTTCATGGGCATTTTCTTACAGCATGATTTTTCGCAGTTTACCTTGAATTGATGTTAAATATTTTGACAATTTAAATACTTACCAATTTTTATTGCTACAAAATTAGATTTTATTATTACTGCCTTATCTTCCAAAATAGTTTCTAACTGTGAAGAAAAACGTAGACAAAAGAAAATCTTGAAACTATTTAATTTTAAGTAAATAAATTAAAATAAAAGTAACCTTAAAACACATTACGTAGCACTTTTGCTTGAACAATTACAAATATCTGAAATTTAATTACTCCTCGTAAATTTTATTATATCACTTAAATCTTGAAATTACAGTTGAATCATTACAAAAACATTACACTTGGTCTTTAAGTTATTTTTTCAATAATTTAACTGTTACTGGTTTTACAGCGAACTAGAATAAGCGGAAGAGTAACTCCATACAATCGCCGCTTAGAATTTGGATCCATCTACGCACACAATTATACTACTATCCCAACGAAACACACACACAAAGCTCGCACGCGATTGGTGCCGTGCCACACCATGTGACGCCACGGGGGCGCGTGGGTCGTTGTTATGCCCCGCCCACCACGGTATTTTACGATTACGCGTGGAATCATTTTATCGGCTAAGTTACTATTCTATTTATTCTAGTTCGCTGTTTATACCGATAAAATAGTAAATTTTGCTTTAAAGACATTTCGATAACTTTTTACTACAATCCTTAGTTAGGGAAGACCATTTCCGGAGGTATATGTTTCAGGAACTTGTTAGCAATATCTTCGAGGACCATGGCGAGCGCTGTCTCAACAGCTGGCTGCACTTCCTTGGCCAGGTCTGAGGAGTGCATGCTAACTATGTGATCAGTTATCATTTCTGAAACAAATAATATTACAAGTAGTTAAACGTTTTGAAAACTCTCGAATTTTTGGTGCGGTCCATCTTAGATTTAAAATATACCTATCACAATGTGTTTACTCTACTTGGCAAACTCTTTCATTTGATACGAATATTGAGGGAGTTGAGAAAAAAATACATAATCAATAAATTTTTATAGGTTATGTTTTTTTAATTATTTTTTGTTGCAGCGGCCATCCAGGCCGATTTTCATCAAACATAGCTTAGAATACTCCCGACTGACACACCTTTCAAACAATTGGTTTGTCCGTTTCGGTTTCGATGCCACAGCAGACACACAAACACACACACAGACACGTCAAACTTACACCGGGGGAGAACATTAACAATCAGGCTTTTTTTTTCAGGCACAGCAAAAACTGAAACCAAGATGTTTTTTTTTTTTTTTTACACTTACACACAATGGTTCAGTATGGGGCTGGTTAGCCCCATACTGAACCATTTCTAGCTCGTATTATGGTTGCTAACACAACTGATATACTACATATACATACATATTATATATAAATACATATTTAACACCCAGACCCACAGCCAACAAGTTTAGTTAAGCACAAAGATGTTGACCGGGCCGGGAATCGAACCCGGAACCTTCTGATTAGCAGACCGGCATTGTTAACCTTTACGCCAACGAGGTCGTAAATGTGATCTAAAAGTTTCCATTACCCATTTCTCCGGTAGTAGAGTGAGCCTCCATCAGGTCTGCCTGCACTGGTCCCGTGCACTGCAGCTTGACCGTCGCGTCTCTGATCACCATCCTCTTGTGAACTCGAGCTCCTAGCGCCACTAGGGCTGCTGTGCATTTAGCTGTCAATGTAGAAGAAGAAATATTTATTATTATTTATTATTTATTTTCAGCCTGTTGTGTTCCACTGCTGCCTCCTTCCAGACAGCCCGGTCTTCGGCTTTGGTGGCCCAGTTTGTGTCATATTCGTCCAGATCATGACGCCACCTTTGTCTGGGTCGACCTCGAGGTCGTTTCGCGTTCGGTACCCAAACCTTCGCCCAGCGGTCACCTGACATTCGGTAGACATGTCCAAGTCAAGAAATATTTAGAGACTTTAAAAAAAAGAGTAACAATTCCATTCTTAATGTTTGAATCACAATCAAAACTCAATAATACAGTCTGATAGAGTCAGCTGTGGTATTAGTTAGCATAACGGCTGTCTGTTGTCAGGGATCAGAGGACTAGAGACATTGCTGATTCTCATACAATAAAACGTAGCGCGGAAAAGTCATAGTTTCCGATGGAACCTAGATGGCGCTGCATATCACGCTCGATTTACCGCCAGATCCCGCTACACGCTTCAGTCGCATAGTGATAAAACGATAGTAGATTGCGTGACCCGAGTGAAGTTGTTTCAAGAAAATTCTAATAGTTACTTGGAATGATACACGTAGTAAGTACGATTTTCAACTAGAGGTTAGGCGTCTTTTTATATTTATTAGTCTATGCTATTGTTGATGTACTCGTAGTCTCAGTCGTATCTTTAGGAAGATAATCAACAAAAAAAGGACACAATATATTTTGCTTGACAGAAACTTATTCTTTGATTATAATCTACATTTTGCCTTTGGTAGGTTTTTAAGACTCACGTGTATGATAAATAAAAATGAAAAAAAAACACTCACTAAAATTATATATTATTCCAATAAGTACTCACTAAAATTAGCCGCCATTTTGCCAGTAGACTCCACGGGCAGCATTTGAAACTCTCCTAGTATGACGTAGTCTCCCAGCATCTCCAAGTGCGGAAGGCTGATGTTAGCAGTCACCTTCATCTCTTCCGGAAACACACTGGTATTCAGATAAAATAATTACTACAACATCAAATCAAACATATTTTTAGTTTACAATATTTTCGTTTTAACTATGTTTTGTAAATATTATTCTAAAACTATGTTTAAATGTATTTTTATCTTGTATAATAATAAATAACTTCAAATCAAATGTAAATAAATAGAATACCAAATTAAATATTTATATATTTATCTATGGATTTCCGCAAAGTAACGCCTGAGTCAATAGGTTAAATATAAATAACTTTGAATCTTCGAATAATGATTTCATTTTAGTACATTGATAATATTTCTTGTATTTGTTACCGACGAGCATGTATGAAAATTAGGAAGTTTTCTTTTTAAACACCCCATGCAAAAAACAACGGGGACTGTGTTTTTTGTTTGTTTGAAACTTATGTTAGTTGGGAGTGTTCTAAACAATGTTTAAAAAGATAATTAAAATCGGTCCAAGGTGGCTGCTGTCACAAAATGGATGATTATACAAATATTGACATATTTTTTTCACAACTCCCTCAATCTTCTTCTTCTTCATTACGTTTCCCACTAGGTGGGGTCGGCACAGCCTGTTTTTTGCTTCCACGCTACTCTATCAGCCGTCATCTCCACATTTACTCCTCAAATGTGGGTTACAAATGAAAGGGTTTTACGAACAGACTATATTACACATGTGCAGAAAAAATTGAATTACTTAAAGAAAGAGACACCGTTAAACAGTGGAAATGCCGAAAATACGTACTAAACGATTCGCTTCCACGTTTATACGGCCAAACTGTGGAGCTCCTTGCCGGAATCCCTGTTCCCACTGAACTACAACCTAACTGTCTTCAAGGCGAGAGTGAACCGGTTTCTTCTAGGCAGCGCGCTTCATCTTAGACTGCAATATCACTTAACATCAGGTGAGTTGTGGTCAAGCGCAAGCCTATTATGCGTAAAAAAAAATATATTTTATTAATTTGTATACTTACTCGAGATTATTGAAAGTGTAATTAGTGAGTCCTTTGATAAGAACGTCCGAGAGCCAGGCGTCGTATTTAAAGCCGTTCTTGGGCATGTTGTGCTGCCGAAGCCTAATGCTTGGCACCTGAGAATAAAATTAAAGACGTAGACAGAAAATTATTCATTGAACACAAATAAATGACATTATGAAAATACGAGTAATAACATAAAATAAGTGTTACTTAAACTAGAATTAAGTATTCTCACAAACTAACATAGAATAAAATTGGGACAACTGAGTTGCATGGCAAAATTGAAAGCTCAAGATCCATAACACGATTACGTAACATTCGTACGATTGTTAATTTTTGAAAAAAGTTCAATCATAAATTTAAAAAATGTGCTTCAGCAAGTTATAAAGAAATTTGAGTAAATTTGTTTTATAGGTATTTTAGATATTGGATATTTAACCCAGTCACCCATGATTGTTGATTTTGTATAAAAAAATTTCGTTATATACCCACTACCGCCGCTCAAATTGTATGGTGCGACTGAACCAGGTACAACTTCTTGTTCTCTTATTACTTATTTTTTATTAGCCTTTTTATTGACGGAACGAAACCATCCGAGTTAGTGTAGTGTTGTGGTAAGTCTTAAGGGATAGCGAAACCCAAGGTGTTTATTTGACAATAGAACACATGATCAAAGTGTACTGGGCCTTGATTCTGTAAGGCCCAGACTTGTCTTGCCATAAACGCGTGACGTCACACGACATCGTAACTTATATCGTACCACGGCACGGTAAGACACGGTAAAATGGTATTCTACATGCCATACGATAGGTTGTCTATGACACGTTACAATTACACGTGTTCGTCCAAAAATCTTCTTTCCGGTTTTTTCGATAAATTGCGGTTTTTTGATGTGAGCGTTTATTTATTAATTAAAAGGTAATTAGGTCGAGAAAACCATAAAATAATACACAATTTTTTGATTGATTGCATAAATTCTAATTAAAAGCTCCAAAATCACTATTTCTGGCTAAAATAAAATCTCTGAACTATGATTTTTGAACGAACAATTATGAACTCTGTCGTCTTGTCACTGTAAATATCTTCCGTACCATTTTTTTCCAAATAAAAAATAATAAAAACACGGAGAATGCTAATTCGACACTGGCGTCAAATGCGCAACAGCATAAATACAAGGCTCATGCGGGATTCTGCTGACCCTGGACTTACAAGAGACATTAAGAAATGCGCGAATGGGCAAGTTTTTAGAGATTTTACGTAATTAGTATGTTAAAGTTAAATTATTTATTGGCTTAGTAGGCTAGATTATAGTTTTATTAAGGGATACCTCGCGCATTTCGTTAAAAAGCCTTTTAATGAATATAGTGGTTTTAGTCCCGTAAGCAAGTTAATTCAAGTTCTTCCTAGAAGCTAACTGAATTTCGTAATATCTTAAGTAGGAACATAAATTTGTAAGAGTTTTGCCTCAAAACTAATATAGACAAAAAAATAGCTTATTTTGATAGTGCTTGTTTGTGAAGCTACCATAATCCCGATATACGAGTATTGTTACTCAGTTCGGGTTTGGTGGCAGCTCAAACAAGCAGCGGTATTTAGTAAGTAAGTTAGTCTAGTTCCTACTTATTAATATTTTAAAATCCAGGTTTAAATATAGTTTTTTTAGCTACCTTCAGTGGTTCCAATGGCTGAATGTTCATGCTGGGCACGCCCTGGGCTAGTAGGTGTCGTGCCTGCTCCGCCACGCGCTGGACGCACGTCGCCACATTGGGGTCGCTGTAGTGACATATTGAGCTCCGAGCTGAAAAACGTTCCTAACTATTAATATTTAATTGCCAGGATTTTCCTATGCCTAGGAATTTTTTAACTAAAAGAAGGATCTAAAATAGAATTTAACTATTCTCATCGTACGTACTAATTGCCTACATAAGTTTCCGATATCGTTAAATGACGTGTAATGTATGAAAGTGACGTAAGATAAAAGCCCTGTCTACGTCATTCCCATACATAACACGTCATATTGGCCATATTGAATTGAAAATATACCTGAAGTCATGGCAACATGCATTCTAAAAACTTTTTTTTTTAACACGGCTGGTTAGCCCCATACTGAACCATTTCTAGCTCGTATTATGGTTGCTAACACAACTGATATACTACATATACATACAAACATATTATATATAAATACATATTTAACACCCAGACCCACAGCCAACAAATCTAGTTTAGCACAAAGATGTTGACCGGGCCAGGAATCGATCCCGGAACCTTCTGATTAGCAGACCGGTATGGTAACCTTTACGCCAACGAGGTCGTCTGATTGTATAGATCTAATAAATAAATATATCTAATAAAAGAATTGTTTTATTTGTTTGAAAGTGTTTGGTAGAATTGTCGAGCACTATCTTTACAAATTTGAACACCAGTAGGTATAATGCAAGTGCCTTTATTTCTAAGCGGTGTTTGAACTATGTACTAAATCAATGTATATTAGACTTTTTTATTGTTTGGTCAATATTTATGGTTTTTTATAATCTGATAATAAATATGTTTATTTAGTCTAAATCAGTGCTAAAAACATTCCTAATTTTTTGTTAATATTTTGACTGAATTTTATTATGTTTTAGTAATTAGATTTTCGCTTGTCTTTGGTATTTAGAAAAAATAACAAAAATATAACGAAACTAATAATGCAAGTGCTTGGCACATTTTGTTATACCAGTACAAGGCAAGGGTTTTTATTATCTTAGTGTTATTTGTACTACATCAAATCTAGACTATTTTTTGTTTGTCCATTATTTATTATTATATCTTATTTATTTCATCTAAATCTTTGAGTAGTTAAGTGTGAACTACAGATCCAGTTACTTACAAATCCCGTCTGGATTTCTTTCTTCATAAATTGTCTGATTAGCAAGGCGTCTTCCAAGAACACTGTTCACGCAAACACCCACAAGTAAAAACCTAAGCAATTTTTGCCACATTTTTTTAATAAATAAATAATTTAAACTTTAGAGTAAGGTTTGTGTTCAGACTGAACTGATCCTAAGAGATGAAATGTAAAGATATGCTTTATAAAGATAGAAAACTGGTCGACATAGAAATCTATAAATGGATGCAAAAACCTCGGCAGTTAGGTCTAAGGGCAACAAGTATTTCATTTATGTTTGAAAAACTATACATGTTTCTATTGCACTGGTTTATAAACTTGAATGAAATATATTAAGTATCTAAGTTCCGTATTAAAAAAACATACGTTTCCGGAGAAGATTGTAGATATGGAGACTTCTAGTACTCTACTTGCATAGATATTTTACAACCCTATTTTTTATTTGGACACATTTCACACACGGCTGGTTAGCCCCATACTGAACCATTTCTAGTTCGTATTATGGTTGCTAACACAACTGATATACTACATATACATACATACATATTATAAATAAATACATATTTAACACCCAGACCCACAGTCAACAAATTAAGCTAAGCACAAAGATGTTGACCAGGCCGGGAATCGAACCCGGAACCTTCTGTTTAGCAACCCGGCATGGTAACCTTTACGCCAACGAGGTCGTCGATAACGGGGTTGTTATATTATAGTTTATATTAACCAAAAAATAGGGTTAGAAAATCTATCTTAGTGGCTCCCATAAACATAATAGGCTTCAAAATGTATAGTTAACCTATCTAGCTAATATCAGTAGAGATGGCAATATCGAAAATATCCAGAAAGTTAACTAACTCTTAAGAAAAAGTACAATGGAAAATATACTGGCCCAGTTTTATCACAGAATTTTACTAGCTGCATGTAAATAAATATAAAAGAATTAAAAATATTTGATAATTGTAATGCCATTCTACTATAAAACGTAGAGCGTATTATGTTCGACCTTACATTTTACGACATTATGTGGAAAAGGTCTCACGTTCACATCCTTATATTACCAACTTCCTTATGCAGAATAGGCAAGGAATTGCAATTGTGATCAATTAATTACATCCATTTGTTTACGGTGTTAACTTTATTTTTATTTCATCTTAAGCCCCGGGGTATATTATGATCAAAAGCTGTATAAACAGAAACCCTAAAAATATCTTTACTAATTCTGATACTAACCAGATTTTTAAATCCAATATCCGTTCATGTTTTATAACTAAACAAGCGTACCAAAATGTAAATTGTAAGTACCTATAGTTTTAGTATGTATTTTCCTCTATTTTAACTTGTACGCATAACTATCTTTTTTTTGAAATAAATATTCTTTATTCTTATTAATCTTATTCTTATTCATAACAATACAATTACTGCCTATATCTGCCTTGAGGTACTACTCTAGAAATAAAAATGCAGTGAATTTCCCTTTTTTAAGAATTTTCACACATGTGTATTTTGTACTCACTACAAATACTATCATTATAACATTTCGATAAACTAATATTTACACACTTATCCGATTAAACCAAATTTTTACCTATTTTATTCACAGAGTTTAAGTGATTGGTATTGGTTGTTTTTATTCGTCACCAGAGTTATTTATTAATATTATGCACATAAATAATTTGAAATAAATATAATTACTTAGAATGTAAACTTAAAATAAAAATAGCACAAAAAGGAATAACTAAAGAGTTGTCAAAGAAGAGCTAAGTGTATGTGAAGAATTCGTTGTACCACAAGTTGTACGTTTTCCTGGGGTTCTTTCTTAACTAGATTTGATTCATACTAATCTTAGGTTTTAAGCTGACCGTTGACCTCGAATTGAGCAAACAAATATGACCTGAGTGAGAAGAAAGAGGCCACAATATAGGCTAGAATGGACACACCCCTGTTCTTGCGGTCTGCTAACTGCCTACCCACTCACTCACATCTGACACCCTAGAAGAGAAACTAACTCCCTCAAACTCAGGGAATCCTACTAAGGGAGTTAGTTCCCTTAAATTACCTGCTTATCACCGAAACCGCTGTTAAAAAATAAAAAATATCAAATTTTGTGTACAAATAAAAATAATTATATTAATATGTATTCTTATGTTCAAAATATAATAATCATAATTATGAATGTCATTATATGTGAATGTATGTTTTGCCTGAATAAACAATTTATTATTATTATTTATTATTAAATAATGCGTGAAAAAGACCACGTTTCCCCTTGCTGTATCATTGGATTGATTGCGAGTCAAATGTAAGTAAGGCCTCTTTCTCGCATTTTTGCTTGAAGGACCTGCTCTGCGCTAGAAGACTATAACGATTTCTTCTCGTTCAGCAAATTTTTGTTCACCCAGATTGCGGCTAAGATAATTAGTATGTATTAACTCTAGTTTGGAAAACATACAACTTGTGATACAACATCTTCTTTATCAATAAACAGTACAAATACTTTAGTATCATTTCTTTTAAAATGGTTGTTTTTCAAACTGAATAGTGATAAATAATGTATGATAGTAATTTAGAAACTTCTTGTCTCCCTTTAGAAGATCCTAATGCAGGTCCACATAGTACGAGTACTTTGAGTATTTAGTATTTAACCATGGAGTTGTTTTATTTGACCCTGGCGGCAGCAATGCCAATTCTCCGGCATTATTATGTCACAATTGTCACGGCTCCAGCGGAAGACCAGCGCTGATTGCTTGCAGTCAGCACACGCTGAGCTGGGGCCGGTTTTGGGCCACGTAAATGTTTTTTTATTGTTTTTCTTAGTGTCACAAAATAAATGTTTCTTTCTTTCTCTTTTTCTTTCTTTCAATTCAAAATACGGACTGATAATAAAAAAATTAGATCCTAAATCTTATAAAACATAAGAAGATCTACTGCTTCTTCGGGTTAAATAATATTTGATTCTAATATAATACAAACTAGGATAAAATTAAGAAAGATCAGTCTGTAAGAACATCGCTCAAAGGTACGCCGCTAAGCAGTTTGTTGATGATGGCCTTGGCGACAGCTGCGGTGGTCTCATCAATGAGGGGTGAGAGGATGTCGAACACCACACCGGGGCTCGCGTTGAAAAATGTGGCTGCTGATGCCGCTGGAAAAAATGGAATTTATGTAAGCAAAAGTACATTTAGACATAAATTTCTGAGCTCTATCATAATATCAACTTTCTAAGTAACAGGCTCCCGTTGGTTCTCGGCTCAAGCTCGCAAATGGACAGTTCCAAACCTGCCTTAGAAAATTGGAGAAAAACCACGTTTGTTGTATAAATAATTAAGGGGTGCTCCCTTAAATATTTATATTATATTTTTTTTTGGTAGGTGATATACAATTCAATATTCTGTGCAAATTTTAAACGTCTATCTGACAGTTATCAATATAGAGCTAATATATTATGTATACGAAAAAACACGTTCATTATATGGGGCTCCCCTTAGTGTTTTTTTTATTACTTGTTGTTATAGCGGCACGGGTAGTATTTTATTTTTGTTAATTTTAGTATTTGCTGTAATAGCGGTACAAGAAATACACAATCTGTGAAAATTTCAGCTATCTAGCTATCACGGTTTCTGAGATACAAAAGTGACGGCGGAGGCTTAGTAATAGGGTCACGTTTTATCATTTAAAAACGAAACTTTCCACCATTGGACGAGTAGAGAAATACCAAGGCGGCATCGTTATACCTACTGTGGAGGTGCCTAAGTCGCGTACTAAGCGATTTGCGTCCACCATCATTGTGCGTACCGCCAAGGTGTGGAATTCTTTGCCAAATTCCCTGTTCCCTGATAACTATAATCTAGCGGTTTTCAAGACAAGAGTGAACTAGTTTCTTTTGGGCGACCGCGCTCCATCTTAGATCGCATTATCGTTTACCATCAATTGTGAATTGTGTGGTGAATTGCGGGCAAACGCAAGCCCATTATGAGTAAAAAAAAACGAAAATAAAAAGTACTTACCAGCCAGTGGTCTCTCAGTCTCGTCAAAGGCTATCTGGCCATGTCCTATCCGCACCTTAGCGATCACCTTGTCCAGTTGTAGGTACTCCACCCCATCCTTGGTGACAGGCTTGCCGCTGCCCCTGGCAACCACAGTGATGGCAGCTGGAAATATTAGTAGAGAAAGAATTAAGAAAAGGCTCAAGAATTGTCCTTCTTATTTTCTCCCTTCGCCCTACTTACTAAGTCCTTAACTCATAATAATCTTGATATCTACGTAAATAAATATTGATATGAACATAAAATAATTCCAATTATAAAAAAAAAATACTGTTGCACATTTCACATTCGGTAGGCTACAATGGAATCTTTTTGAATAATATTTACCATGTTTTTATATACCTGTGGTAATGCAAATAAAAATATTAATAAACTTAATAATAATAATAAAAATACCTAGGTGTAAGAATGTTTGTAGCTTTTTCGCACCCTGGCTCAATCAATTATGATAAAAAATTGTATGGAGGTTAAGCCCTGGATTAGCCCTTTTTACCCCGTATTAAGGGAGACCACAGGGCGTATAGATGGAACAAAATAAATACAAGCTAAATTTGGTTCATCAAGTTTTTGAAAGGTAAAACAGCGTGTTGAAATTATATTTCTACTAGGCGTTACATACTACTGACTGACTTGACAAGTGAAATGAGGAAAATGTGCCAAAATTTCATAATGAACATAAATTTTCATAGTTGTCATAAAATGTGATTACGATGACACACATTAATATTACAAGTGCCAGATTGAGCAGCACATTATTCCTCGACTAACTCCTACGTACTTACTATGTATCTTCTTATTCATATTTGACCATTACCTACAAA
The DNA here is from genome assembly GCA_035578125.1 of Mellilla xanthometata. Classification (NCBI taxonomy): domain Eukaryota; kingdom Metazoa; phylum Arthropoda; class Insecta; order Lepidoptera; family Geometridae; genus Mellilla; species Mellilla xanthometata. The sequence continues at coordinate 5,037,372 of JAPUBQ010000020.1, forward strand.
ATGGAATCGGCGCAGCAAGTCTTCCTCTTCCAAACTGTTACGAGTATCAGCTGTCATCTTCACATTCACTCCCTTTTCTGTCATATCCTCTCATTAACACAATTCATCCACGCCTTCCTAGGTCTACCTCTACTACTTTGTACTGTGTAAAATCGATTGAAATACTTTTTATACATAAAATACTATCTCTATACCTACTATGTATACTAGTTTTTAATATGTGACATGTATAAAACCAATATTGACATAAATAAATTTATATTGTATACTCTACTTTGTATATTCGATTGAAATACTATTTATACATAAAATACTATGTCTATGTAGGTATGTATACTTTACTTTATACTATGTATATTCGATCGAAACGAAAGCGCAGAACTGGGTTACAGACTTACAGTACCTACAGTTGTTGCGCCACTTATTTGAAATGCAATCAATAATTCAGGACTGCAACTTACTGGACCGGCCAGTCACCGCTCCAAGGTCGTAGGTCCTCGACATTTGGTTCGCGAAATTAAGAAATTGCATTGATGAAACCATCAGTATAATTTATTGTTTAAAAGTCAAGTCGGAAGATCTATAGACATAGAACATAATTTAAATGTATAGATAAAATATTGCACAAGCTACTCGTAATATATGTACATATTCAGTAAGCTCTTTTGTCCTGTACCAAATAATTTGGCCTTGCTCATGATTCATTGTTCTCAAGTGATCGGTTTGTTTCAATAATTACATTAAATTAATTTTAGCTTTTGTAGATTGACCAATTGAAACTATTGTATTATAGGCTAAGAGTTAAGAAGGTATAAAATCCGTTAGCTAAGCTTTTCTTCAAAATTAATCCTATAAGGGATATAGGTCCGAAGACGACGATGTAAGTCAGGGTCATCTCTCGTAAGAACAATAAACTCCCCTAGTCAGTGAACTGTGACTAGCCCAATCCACAAAACTGTCTTTCTGCAGCCTAGAAGATGACTCATGACTTTGGCTTAGTCAAAAGAGAACCAAAAAGAGCCACTTACTCAGATTACAGCGCAGCTTGCCCTTCCCGTTGATGTCAAGGGTTAGTATCCTGGAGCCGCGCACGTCGTAGTCGCTCGATACCTTCAGCTTCGGGAAGAACAGCTTTACCTCTCCCACGTACTTGTTTACCACGTTTACTCTGAAACACGTTGTGTAGGAAAGTTAGATCGACTTTCGGAGCGTGTTTAAGGTCTCTGCCCAGCACCCCACAGTCAACCAAGCCATACTGAGAGAGCAAGGCTGTTTATTTAAATATTTTTTGCTCAACTATGGAATGGTTTATTAAAGTCTGGAAAAGATTGTTTTGAGCAAAAAGGCTGACAGTTATGGCACACAGTTTTTATTTTTAATCTTTATTTTAGATAAAATAACTTGTGTTTAATAAAAATTATTATATCTGTCTATGGTGAGCATCCTTATTTAATAAGTTATAAATAAAATGACAAACGCGATAGTATTATAATTTTGTGTTATATTTGAAATAGTTTCTTTGATGAAAATCAATAAAAAAATTATATTGGTTTGAGCTTCAAGGTTCATTGCTTAGTATTTTCAGGTCACCCTACCTTTTCGATTTCTAAAACGGCATATCATCTATTATTGCAAAGAAAACATTTATCAATTAATTAAAACACAACCCTTTAATTATTTCATAACATATATGTTTTGTATGAATGAATTTATTATTCATTCGAAAATTTATTCAGGAGAATCGACATAATATGCAATTTGTTTGTTTAGATTACATATTACGATTTAAGTTAGCCAATTATCGATTTCAGATATTAGAAAATGCTTATTACTACTGCTAATAACGGAAATGATAAACAAAGTAAAACATATTTTACTTACTTCAGTGCTTGAACTTTAAAATTGCTTCCTCCATACGCCGTGGTATGTGAGATGGTTGCTTTAATCCTCAAATTCTGAGCTGTTCTATTCAATTTCAGTGTAGGTACTGTGAAGGGATCGATGGAGGGTATTCCAACTTCAGGTATTCCAGCTTTTAACATAGGCTTCAGTCCATCGACAGCGTCTAGTATGCATTTGTTGATTTGTGGGTCACTGCGCTTGCATGACGGGAAGTAATCCGCTGAAATTAGATAATAGCATAATTTTATAATTAATCCCAACATATTTATATTTCTAATAACAGTAATAACAGTGGTGGAACAGGTATGCCAGTGACCCAGGGCTGTGCTTCGTTATTTCAAGGAGCTCGGTTGGCTTGGGTAGACTGGAAGTGGGGAATGCACAATACGCCCCTAGCGGGATGTCAGTGCAGGTCTCATCACCCCCAATTCTAATTAGAATTAGAACAGTCAGAATTAATATTAATCTACCGCTTTTAAAATGAAACTACGAGTATGTAACGCCTCGTTTGTAATAAAAAAATATGAATTTACACACTGATTTTTTTTGTCTTCTAATGATTCTGAGGTCATCCATGAATGCGATCCGGTCAACGTAAAAATAGCGTTAGTCCCTTACGCTATTTTTACTAATTATATCACAATATTATAAAGAGGAAAAGTTTGATTGTTTGTTTTTTTATTATATTTTTAAAGATTTATTGCTTATGCTAAGGCCTATCTTAAATCGAAAGAACCGATATACATTAGATAAAACAGTTATTACCAAAGTCCTCATTTTAAGATCTTAATCATCTTTCAAGCTGACAATTGGTAAAAAAAACAACAAGGTTACCAATTCTGTCATTCGTAATAAGTCACTAAAACCGCATTACACTTTGCAACCACAGCGACTCACATAACATAATAACACCCTGATTACTTATTCGTAACTCTAGAACAATGCAGCCCATTACATAAAACTATTGTTGAGACCGCAAAGTAGGTTTTGGCGGTGCAATATGATTACATATTTTGATTATGTATGTAGTTCAAAATAAATTAGTTGAAAGCACATTAAGATGATAACATAAAGTAGTCCATATTGTTTATTTGCAGATTAATAAACAATTTCATTTTAATAAAAAGGTAATGTACAAAAACTCTTACTAAACCTAATCTTGAGTATAAAAAATAAACAAAACCTTGGATAGGTTTTGTTTGGGTGAAGGAGGAAAAAGTCCTAGAATTTGCAGGCAGCATTGCCATGTTGATTGGCAATGCGCAATTTCTGGCTGAAATATAGGCCAGCATAGCAGTTTTTAAGGCACGAGTGATCCGGGTAAGAGCGTTCACCTTGAATCGCAATGTAGTTTACCATCAAGTGAATTGTAATCAAGCGCAAAATCATCTAGAATAAAAAAAGGCGATCAAATTTTATCAACACTAACCTCGTTATGATCATTTAAGCAGATATATATACAGATAGCTTAGTGTTAATCAATAATCTACGAATAACTAGTAAACTACGAGTTACCTATTTATACATCTAATTACTGGCTAGCTGTCCAGGTTCGTTATGAAAGAAACTGGCTAGCCCTTATACCCAATCATGTGTACGATCATTTCCTGAATGGTGACACCGGCGTTACAAAAGAGTTAACACTTACATACTACTTAAGTTTTATGTATAGGTATATGGTAGACCGATGTGCCTATAATTTCGTAGATGCAGTGAGCGGATAAAGCCTTGAGCCTCTTTCTATTTCCTTTGGAAGTGTCCGTTACTATTTTGAATAAGCAGCAAGTACACATGTGCTTATTTCCTCAGAATTAGAAAATGCTTTGATAAACAGTCAATTTACATTTAAAACAAAGAATATTATTGTACCTGCAGTTGGGAACTTAAACTTATGTATTGAATTTAGAATCAATTTATTACGAGTCTTCTTCTTCTCCTTTACCATTTCCCACTAGGTGGGGTCGGCACAGCCTGTTTTTCTCTTCCACGCCACTCTATCAGCCGTCATCTCCACATTCACTCCCTTCTCATTCATATCCTCCTTCACACAATTCATCCACGTCTTCTTTGGTCTACCTCTCCTTCCGCTACTTCTTACAATCATATCCATACTTTTCCTAATTTAATCAATTTATTACGAGTATGATAAATAAAAAGAAAATAAAGAGAAAAATAAAAAGTAAAGTGAAGTGAAAAAAAAGATTAAGTGAAGTCCGATAGAACTAATTATTTTTTTATAAGATCAATAACATTACAACTGATTGATTGATTTTAAAAAATCGTTATTAATATAAGCAATATTATAATTGGTATGTTCACACAGCGTTAATGACTTATGTAACATTTGATCTTAGAAGTAAAATGTTTTACAGGCTAAAATCAACTATTTATACTTATGACTAACTATTGTGGGAGTTTTAGTTCTTATTAAATCTATGATTTTTTTTTGTTGGGAAACAAGATTATACTGAATTATGAAGTTACTCGCGGCACTGAGCGCACGTCGAGTTGTTAGCAATGAATATCAACATTACAACTGTTGCGGTTTGAACCTGTGACCAAAATCCGGTAACCAGCCAAAGGTCTAGCTGCTTTTGGCCATATTTGGCCACGCTAGGCTAGAAAACAAGTGTAAATTAAACATTTAGAAAACCTCCAACCTAACATTTTGTATGTAGTGGGCCATCATGGATTTGAAATCAATAATAGTGAATTCATTCTTCTAATCGAGCCCTTTTAATTGATACCCATATTGATATCTTTGTGAGAATGTAATCTACCATTTTGTGACAGCTTACATGGATGGATGGGCTGGATGGATTTGTTTTCATAAAACATAGTCAAGAATACTCCCAACTAACACATCTTCCAAAAAACTCTAGTTCATCCTTTCGGGAGGTTTTTGTTGTGCGTCCAGGGTTAAAGAAAGACCGAATTAGATAGAAAGGGTGAAGAGTGTCCTAACCAACAGTGGGATAGTATTACCATTGCCATGATGATAAGGAACTGAACTCCACGACCCAGGTCGATCCTAGTGTGGAGTACAGCGTCCCCCGAGTTAGCATTTAAGTAACAATTAGTTTAAGATGTAATTTTTGACTTTTCCATATAACTCGATGTAAGCTATTTCGTAAGTTTTTGTGCAAATAAATGTATGTTTTATTATTATTAAGGAATTCGATACATGTATCTCGATTATCTCTTATATCAATCGTACATCGTCTTCGCTAATACATTTATGCAGCTAAATGTAATTTAATACTTTGTATTTGAGCAAGATTCAAGCTTAAGAGGTTAAGGTCTAACATAGCAAAGACACAGATAACTTAACCTAGTTATTTAAAGTAGTGACTAATTATTTATTTGTGCTAGATCTTTTAATGACAAGTTAGAGGCAAGCTTGTAGCAAATATCTCAAGTATTAGCTAACTTTAGCATAGAAGTATAGGAAAAAGAAATTTAAATCGAATGTCTGTACATTAAATATTTATACATACTTATACAACTGATAGCAGTAGATTAAAAAAGAGTCACAGAAACAAAAAAAAAAACATTTTTGAAAGTTATGTCTGTCTGTCTGGTCGAATTTACTCAACAGTTTTGAATCCAGTTTTCACAGATGGATTACAAATAATTAGAAGCGTTGTCAAAACCTTGTTTCAAAAGATTGTGTGTGTGTGTGTGAGAGAGAGAGAGAGGAGAGTGTATATTTGTTACTTCTTCACCATCAAAACGACTGAACTGATTTCGATTTATACGGACATAGTTTAAACTAGGGATTAACGTATACAGCTACTTTGATTGTTAGTTGTCCCCCTCACGATCATGTTATTTGATTACCGGTTACCCTGTATATTGATAACTTAGGTTCGAAGGATGTTGAATATTTCATTAGAAAATTTCTTAACGCACCCATGAATTTATAATGTAAGATAAATATTTACTATAAATTTATGTAAATAAACCTTCTATTACAAAATACCAACGGATATATTACTCAATAGACCTTATCTAAATTAACCGGATAATTAATTACTTACTATTTTAATTCTAAGCTGTGTTAATTTTATTTATCTAGCTTTTACTAGATACAGACTAACTGATAATTACCCTGAATAAAACATTCATAGACAATAAGCAAAGGTGACTTTACTAGGCTGATTTTTGCACAATTTAAATTGACTTAGCACACAATTGCCTACATGTGGCATAATTGAAATAATTGAATAAAAAAAGAGATATAGCTGTCATCTACATACTACCAAGGGAAAATAAATACAATTTACAATTATTTTACTTTCAAAACTCTAATGCATTTTTTGTTTTTTTTTCTTTAAGAGTTATGCAAACAATATAATTTCTTTTATGTTATTTTTGCAATTCATACCACATGGAAATCAATTTTGAGTAAAATTAAATCAATTATAAGTCAAGTTAAATCAATTGTAAGTAAAGTTATGTGATGTAGCCTGAAGAGATTGTAACACTCCGTTTTTTTATAAGAATGTGAAAAGATACTAAATTATATACGAGTACATCAACGAGATCTGACGGTAGATAATTTTGTAATTAAATTCCAAGGGCATTAATTAGAGTAGATAGCTATTAGATTACACACGTTTATTGGAGCTAGACTTTATTACAAAAGTACTTAACATAGCGTAACTAAAAGAAGGATCCAAAATAGAATTTAACTATTCTCATTGTACGTACTAATTGCCTACACAAGTTACCGATATCGTTAAAAGACGTGTGATGTATGAAAGTGATGTAAGATATAGAAAAGCCCTGTCTACGTCATTCCCATACATACACGTCATATTGGCCATATTGAATTGAAAATATACCTGAAGTCATGACAACGTGCATTCTAAAAACTTTTTTTTTAATCACGGCTAAACTAGCTCTACTGATATACTACATATACGTACATACATATTTCATAGAGATACACATTTAACACCCAGACCAACAGCCAACAAATTTAGTTCAGCACAAAGATGTTGGCTGTGCCGGGAATCGAACCCGGAACCTTCTGATTGGCAGTCCGGCATGGTAACCATTACGCCAAAGACTATATATACTTTGTCTTTTTTGAGAGTGTGTTTGTTTTTGTCTGTCATGCTGATCATGGCTATAGGAGACTTATCAAAATTGACCTAGTTTTACTTGACAGAGTCGTCAAAGGTTTTTTTCGTCACTCTATTTTCTTTCACAGCTTGATTCATAGTTTTTTGCCCGATATTCTAACAAAATGTTATCTTATCCCAGGGAAATATAATAATAATGTCTCGTCTTTTTCACGCTGATCATTGGGCAAAGGACTAAGTTACTGAACTATTGTTAAAATGTTTCTACGAATTATATTATAGTCAACCAATTTACAGTGCTTATAAAGTTTTTGTTCCACTATTAAATACAATTGGGTATAATCAGCCATGTAAGAACGCATAGAACAAAATCAGCTTTACATGTAGGTTATACATTACATATATTTATTACATAATTTGTAAGGCACCCAACAAATATTTTCATTGCTTGTACTTACGAGTAACTTTTCCATAGACACCGACCGCACAAAGCGCAAAAACTAGAAACACTTTCATTTTCACTTATTCACTATCAATTTATACTTATTTAGTTATTTGGTAACTTAGAGCTTTTATTTGTTAATTTTTTTTCTTCAACAATAAAAATGTATGTGCTGGTTATTTGAATGCAAGCTAAATGCAGGTCTGCAAGGGGATTGTTTGGTCACGAATGCGCGCGACCGCCCAATTTAACGATATTTGTAGACTCGCTGTCGCGCGCTGCAGTTCTCTTGTTGAGCAATGTTTGGGGGTTTTACGGATTTGAATGATTACAAGGATTCTTTTATGTGTTTAGAGTAGTATATATTTTTGTAGCGAGAAAGAGTTAGAAATAACTTAAAGAGAGAAATGTAAATAAATAAGAACATATATGAATATGTCTACCAATAATAAAAAAATACATAGATTAAGTTACATGTAGCTACACCCTATACACAGGGTACAATAATTAGTTAGCTATAAGTTAATGTAATTATTTGTAATGTTAAATGAATAAATAAATTCATGTGACTATGTCAACTATCGATGTACGTAATATTATTTTGATGTGGGTGAAGTTTATTTATTTTAAAGCAATCATAAAATTTTCCGTGCTAAATGAAATTAATAATTTATTGGCTCTAAAGACCATTTTTTGTAATGTAATATATTACTGGCCCAAAGGAAATTTTAAATTAAAATATAAATGGCATAGTTTTTATAGACACGTTTAAATTAAACACAATTACCAGTTGCATAGAGTCTATATTACTCAAACAGTATATGTATGTATAATAAAACAAGAAAAAAAATAACAACTAAACAAAAAGGAAATATGCTAAAAAGATAAAAATCTATACAACCTATCGTGCGTGCACTCAACTAACTGCGATTTTAACAGTATTGAAATACTTCCGCGATCTTTAAAATAGTAATTTTTGTGCAAAACATGTGTGTCATATAAATATTTTGTATTTCTTAAATAAGAATTTCCTGTACCTGCATTTTATAAGGTGTGTGAGTTGTTGTATAATAAAGGCTAATGAAGGTTAGATGTACATACATTATAAGGATTTCAATTATATTTATTTTCATAACTCACCAAATCTAGTGACTTTAGTTAAACAAAACCCGTACGATTGCATTAGGTTTGAATTCTATAAAGTAATTAAAAATATTAGTGACTTCTCGCATTTCCCGACTGCATTATAAAACAAGATTTATTCACTTTTCACACTTCGTAACTTGAAAACTTAGACAGCTACAGAATTGATTGTCAAACAGATATTTAGAGAAAATAAAAGTTGTTTTAGAGACATTAATAACTCATTTTGGGCATTTTGAGCGAGTTTTTGCTCTACGGGGACGATATAAAGTATGTTATTTTCCCTTGATTTAAATCCAGGGATTTCAGTGCTTGGTAGTTTTTCATATATCGAGTACATGGAGTTTACACTAACATATGTAAACAAATATATAAACAAATATATACACTATGGGGTCAAATTATCATATCGCGAATAATACAGCTCCCAGCATACATTTAACATCGGTTTGAAGAACTTTTTATTCGAGTTTTATATACGAGTAGCTTTTGTTCTCTATACCAAAAAAAAAATCAAAATGGTAAAAATTTTGACCCTTTTTGAGCTTAGTAGAGACTATTACATGTAGTCCTTTTTTTTTCGTGGAAATGCATTTACGCATCTCCCGCTACAAGCCTGGGGGAGGCGAGCAGGGTATGTCGGACTCGACGGCCAGTAGGGCCGTCACTACCGACTAAAACCTCACGGTGTCCCATCTCACGACGGGGGCAGGGATGCAGGACCGCTTCGCGCATAGCCGCTGCTCTCCCCGCCCAGGCCGCTGTCCGCAGTCCGAGCGGACCCACCTCATTACATATAGTCCTGTATAATAATAGTTCTTGTTTTAAAATTTCGTACAATAGGCCCTTTCCCTTGCCCTATCAGTTCTGCGGCTAAGGAAAAACCACCGCCGCTTGGAAGCGCAGTTCCGCCATTGCATAAAACTTGATCGGTAATAATTACATTACATAAAAGCAGCTGTTACGGTTATCTCATTTCATATAAAGCGCGGCTAGAAATGCCGCAACTTGACACCGATAGAGCACTTGTTTTAGATATTGGTGCGGCGAAATTTAGCGCTAAAATTGAGTTGATACGCATTAAAGTTTGATCTAGTTTGTTTATGGTTTGTTTAACTGACTTCATATATTATATGTAGATCTTGAGTATAATAGATCTTTTACTATACTTAATATCTATTATTTTATCATTAATCATTGGTGCCGCCAAAATATAACGATGGGCAACGTAGGCCCAGTTTGATTGAGTGGACTGTATAGGTAAAAGAAAAGGGTGGAATGTGAGGAACTTACGTAGGAAAGGGGGTTCAGATCCAGACACAGACGTAGGCTCCTCTCCTTCGACGACGGCACCATATGAGAATTATGGGCTTATCAGCCCCAAGCACTTTGGGGACTGAAGTATTCTTGAGTCACTATTCACTAGTACACACCTTTCACACAACACTGGCTCCTGTTAGCTTCAGGAATACCATGCACTGGTTCACTGTTCAAGGGTTGATCGATAACTCCGAAGTCCTTGATACCCGACAAGTCCAGGTACAGTAAATTAGCGCGCGCGCGTGCGGTTTTGGTGATGTCTAGTATGGCCGACGTAATGCGGATGACTGCCTGTATCTTTTTACAGGATGGAAAGGAGAGGGTGGACAGAAAAATATTGAATGCGTCAAACGAAACGTTGACATGTCAAATATTATTGAAAGGTGGCGACACCATATCCCCCCCCCTTAAAGGGTCCCTTTAAGAAAAAATATACTTAAGAGCCCATGAGAAAACGCTCAATGCGTATGAATTGGTTAGTAAATATATACACATAACTATACCATAAATAGGCAATACAAATATATATATATAAAAATATATTACATACACTTATGACCTAACTTAACCCTAATCGAAGCAATATTCGAGAATTGAACTATTGATTCGGAAGTGGACATAAGCTAATAACAGGACGGAAGTACGTTAACCCGGAAACCCTCACTGTTGCTACAGGCACGACTCCATCCCGGGATGGATATAACATCACATGGTCATTGCGATGCAATATAACCGGATGTACGTTAAAGTCAAGTTTAGAGTTAGCGAGGTGGCCGCTAGCGCGAACTAAGCCACCGCTGTCTGTACAGTTTAAGTGATCAGCAGGTACTACATTAGTACTGCGATGAGTAAACATTTTCATTAATTTATATAAATACACGATTATACGAAAAGGCTTGCTCCACGACAAAATGTGTGAGGCAAGATCATGGAAAACGCAGCGCATCACATGTGAATGTAAAGTTTGTGGTAATGTCCTTTGGTTGGGCATAGCTTGTACGTCCAGACCATCATAAATCGATGATACGATTGGATGAACCCAAGCCCCCAAAGGTCCAATGAACCACGGAAGGCATAAGTCAAGATCATGCTGCCAAAATACCTTAACCCTTAACTTGGAAACGTAACACAGGTGATACATCTGATACAAAAAAATCCTGACCAATAACTAAAATCCATTATAAATAAATTTTATTATGAACGCATTTATACATTTAATTAGTGATGGAAAACAAATACTGTCAGTATTAGACGTATGATTAACGGTCATTTGCTTCAAAAATGTCATCGCAACGGCACGTCAGGTTTAAGCGCGAGGTGAGTTTATTCAATATTTCCTATTTTACTGAATGTTTTCATTGTTTGGTGGCTTTAATTTATCAGAAAACTACTGTTTGAGATATTTACGAGGAACTATTGTAGTACTAATGGGTTTAAGTGTGACTTATGACCTCCGAATGTGCTATGTATTACCGGTGTTACATTGCCAATTTCTTGGACTTTTAACATTAAGACAACATGTATCATATTTGTTACACTGCCAACTCTGACATTTTGTTCGAACTGAAAATATAACATTGGTGATACAAAATCTAACCCTACTACTGCATAAATGGACAATAACTGTGCACATTTTATTTATTAATGTATTGGTGACATTGGCTTTTGCTTCTTTTTCTATGTATATTTTTGTTTTGCACTAGGTACTTCGACAAAATTCAAGATCAGCTAAAATTCTTGCTCTTCTCCCGCCTATGCATGACTAATCTGATTCAGAAAATACAGATGCAGATGAAGAAATCACAAATTTTATTGACTATTCAAGTTCCCTTGCACCTTCTTCGCACCTCTTCGCTGGAAAACCTGATGATTATTTCCGACTCCGAAATAGAAGAAGACGTTGTTGCCCACTTTAACACTTCACTAGAAAGGCATGGATTCTGGATCCAAAGTTTTCACTCTGCGCAATCTCCCGCATCCCCACAGAACCCTCAACCTCCTGAAGTACCCTTTTTGAAACACGTTTTGCTGAGAAGCACCAATCCGCCATCACCATCTACTTTCAGCGCTGCGCTTACATCTCTAAATCCAACTGCACCGCATGATACAGCTTCAGTTGGTAACCCTCTCGCTTGTTCCAGTCCAGCAAGCCCAGGAATGTCTATCACGGATACTGACACTAAAACGAAAAACATCAGATTCAAACGACGTCGAGTACTAGCTTTTGTACAACAACCGCCCATTCAAAAACGCAAAGCAGGAGAGTTGAAATACTGCTAGGATAAAAACAAAAAAATCTTACATAAAGTTATTACTGAATGTTTTGAAAAAGGTCCTATGCCAGAGTGAGCATAACAATGCGTCATCCCTACTAGATTACCTACTTCTCATTATTTATACCAGAGAACATAATTGAGTAGCTTAGAAATGATGAAAAGGGGTAGAGTCCGAAGCGATGTTGGTGTGGTGGAAATAAAAGTTACAAAAATGCAAAAACCCTAATCTGCACGACCTACTGAAAGTATTAGATATGGCAATGTGGATCGCTGGCCTATTTTCACCCAAAGGGGTAGATGCAAAAATTGTAAACCCGGACAAATCAATGTAAAATGCTCCAAATGCGACGCATGGTCGAAAAAAGAAATGGTTTTTACGATTTTTATCATTACTAGGCAATTGTAAAATATTGTACTTATTTTATTATGTGCAACAGTGTGTACTTGTAACTGTATCAACAAAAAAAATCATTCAATTTTAAAATTTATCTGTGGTTTTATTTAGCATGTGAATTGGCATTGTAACATATATGATACATGTCTAAACAGGACTCATATTACGTATATTTGGCAATGTATTGTATATGATACATATTATTTCTCAAAAAAGGACAAAAAACTATTTTTTTGGGCATTTTTCTCATTTACCTATGGTAATAACAAAGCAATATTTTCAATAAAAAACCAAACATTTGAGAAAAAAAAGTTCTGCCAAGTAAAGGGTTAATTAATATTTTGGCATAAGCGACGGTGGGAGCAACGAAACTTATTATGTCCCACAGGAGGGCGATGGTGGACAAGATCGAACGTTTAGTACATCTAGTCTCGTCTGGAACCGAGATTTTATCGTAGAACGCATCGCTTTCTGTTAACCAATGCAAGCCAAGTAACTTATGCTGCATCGTTTTATCAAATTCCATCTCAGTAGGCAGCTTATGCGAATCAGGTAGGTTATCTAACACCGCGCGCGAGTTGCTATTCCATTTCACAAGATCCCATTGCACGCCTTTATAAAGTTCAATCATCTGTCGTGACGCGGCGACCGCTTCATGTTCCCGAGGGAGAGAGAAAGCGATATCATCCATGTACAAGGAGGGCAGCACAATGCTGGCCGCTAGCAGATATTTCGCACCGTCGTCTTCAACGAGCTGTCGCACCGTGCGCAATGCATGGTACGGACTCGACGTTAACCCAAAGCAAACGCGATTGAACTGATATAATACGAGCGGGTCTTGTGAATCAAACCGGTAAAAGAAGCACTGATAACGACGATCAGCTTCACGCATTATAATTTGCAAAAACTGCTGGCGGCAGTCTGCCGTCATAGCGACTGCATGCAGACGGAAGTTCAAAATAATTTTGAATAAATCACCTTGCAAGTTCGGGCCTGAATGCAAAAGGTCATTCAGCGACCGTCTGGAGCTGGACCGGCTGCTGGCATCCAGGACTATACGAAGCTTAGTCGTATTCTTATCTTCGCGTACGACTCCGTGATGCGGGATCACATATATAGGAGACGGATCACGAAGATCATACGAAGGCGCGGGAGAAATATAATCTTTCTCGAGATAATCTCTGATGACGTCATCATATGCCGACCTCAATTTAGGAGAAGCATCAAGCTTTCTTTCGAGGCACATGAATCTTTTGCGAGCTACGTCTAAAGAATTCCCTAGGGAATATACATCGTCCTTGAACGGCAGGCCGACAACGTATCTGCCAGTTTCAGGATCGCGAGATGTAGTCGAAGAATAAAAATCTTCACATTCAATATCAGCGGGGTGCTGAACGGGAGCTGAAGGAAGCTCTTCGAGTTCCCAGAAACGCCTGACTAACGAGTCAATAGCAGAGGGCTCTTGAACTAGACAACAAGTCAAAGTCGATTGAGCATCAGAAGAATGTATTGCAGGTGCAGTACCTAGAAATACATAGCCTAGAGTGGTGCGCAATGCACCAGGCTCCGGCATGTCCGGTGACGTATATATATCGTCGGACAGAAGAAGGCGTCTAAACAATTTAGATCCTATCAGGAGATCAATCTCTCCGGGCACTCCATAGCTTTCATCGGCAAGCTGAGTGCTGCCGAACTGTGGCAAAAGTAATTTATTTACCGCAGTGGTAGGCAGTGAAGCCGTTATCTCGTCCACAACTAACGCAGAAATATCGTAACTGACGTTGTTGTCAAAACGAGAATAAAACGTTATTTCAATGGGACAACTATCAACCGGTTTCTTAATACCTCCGAATCCATTCACATAGGTACGACCCGACTCAGTTAATTTTAAACCTAATTTATTACAGCAATTTTTGGTAATAAAATTACTCTGAGAAGCTGGATCGATTAACGCGCGAACCATTTGTCTATCTCCAGAAGCGTCGTACATAATTACCTGAGCCGTCGGTAGTAACTCTGTCGTAAACTGTTCATTCATGTCAACCGTATTATTAACAAACACAGATAAGCCCGATGGCACAGTATCCGTAGCAGTCGCACCGCTAGCACCCGCCGCCGCTTGTGATAATGCAGGACGAGCGGTATGCGCGGGCGCGGCGTGTGAGACGCTCGGCTTGGCGATTACCGAGTTATCTGGCTTAACTACGCGGGAATTTTCAAAATGCAAACTTCTATTATGCGCTTTCGAACAAATGCTACAGTTGTTTTTCGATGAACAAGTCGATATTTTATGAGAAAGAGAAAGACAACGAATACAAGCGTCGTTATCCTTTACGCATTTATAACGGTCGTGAGGATTCATTTTGTTGAAAGTGTCACATTTATAAAGATGCGTATGCGATGAACCTTCACATAAGCATTTCTTACGTACTGACTTATCAATTGTACTTACATAAGTTAGTAATTTCGGGGCAGGCTTAATGCTGCTACTTTTGTTATTTTTAGGCTGATTAGCCGCAAGCGCGTTTGAATAAGTGCGCTCAAACACTTTAGCGCGATTCGCCATAAAATCTATGAATCGATCAAAGGTAGGTAATGTATTCACTAATTTAGTTTCGAACGCTCTAACGGACTCAGAATCTATCTTTGTCATAGCTATATGCAGCAAAATTAAATCACTCAGCTGACCATCATCCAACCTCAAGCCTTTTAAAGCGCTTACAGCGCTTGCGAATTTATCATTAAACATTTCAAAGTTTCCCGCGGAAGCTATTTGAAAAGGCTTGAAATCGAATATTTGGTTTAAATAAGCCGAAATCAGCATGCGCTTGTCTTCGAACTTGTTTACTAGCGTGCGTAAAATTAACTCGTAATTATCTGCGCACGGAGATATGCCTGCGATCGCCGCCCTAGCCTTTCCCGTTAGTTTCGGTAATAAATAGTACAATCTCTCGGCATCTGTGAGCGACGGATTATCATGCACTACACTTAAAAACGTCGTATAAAACATTTGCCATGATTTTATATCACCATCAAAATCTAGAATCTGAATCGGTGCTAGTTTAGGTTTCGCTTTAAGTAGGTCAGCGCTCGACTTGTGAGGCGCGCACGTACTTGTTAATTTAGACTGAGTTCTTTTAATTGTACTGTACAGCGTCTCAAAAGCGTACAGACAGCTGTAGTTCGGTTTCGCGGAAGGATCTAATTCCAATAATCGAACATTATAATCGTCAACAATCGATTTGTACTCATCCCGCAATGAGTCAACTTGCGAGGATTCGTCGAGAAAACGTTCCTTCCCGTCACCTACTAGTATATCGGATTGCGTAGATAAATCAAATATTTTCTGAACAATCTCGAATATAGCTTCGCGTTTCGATAGCAATATACATAACCTAGGATCGCGAATCTCATCACCACAAGCGGAAGCTAACGAATCGTTACTTGATTTACGTACAGGTTTCGGAGGCATTGTGATAACTTATCAGTAAACAACAAAGCAATGTCAATCAACTGCAGCAAAATAGATCCGTTATCTTCAACTAGTGTACACCAAATTAGTTATAAAATGCATGTAACTTATGCTCAAATATATATTAATTTAATTATAATATAAATATATATATATCTGTTAATAATTTATAAATACGTATTAGAAAAATGCAAGTAGGTCGTTAAAATATATTCGTCATTATTACACGAACAAATTAAGATGGTGAGCACGCGCAATGCGTAACACTCACACGAGTAGGCACGTAACTTGGCCGGGTTATACTTCGAGCATTACTTGCACTATCTTTTTGACGTATTGATATTCGAAGGTAGTTATTTCAAATTATGATTATGAAATGATTATTAGACCACGAAATATGGTTTGAAAGACCCACTGAGTGGCACAAAGGCCAGTTTATATGTTTTTAAGAACCAATTATGGTAAAATAAGGAACAATTATCCGGTTCGAAGAACCACTTGTGGTGCCGCCAAAATATAACGATGGGCAACGTAGGCCCAGTTTGATTGAGTGGACTGTATAGGTAAAAGAAAAGGGTGGAATGTGAGGAACTTACGTAGGAAAGGGGGTTCAGATCCAGACACAGACGTAGGCTCCTCTCCTTCGACGACGGCACCATATGAGAATTATGGGCTTATCAGCCCCAAGCACTTTGGGGACTGAAGTATTCTTGAGTCACTATTCACTAGTACACACCTTTCACACAACACTGGCTCCTGTTAGCTTCAGGAATACCATGCACTGGTTCACTGTTCAAGGGTTGATCGATAACTCCGAAGTCCTTGATACCCGACAAGTCCAGGTACAGTAAATTAGCGCGCGCGCGTGCGGTTTTGGTGATGTCTAGTATGGCCGACGTAATGCGGATGACTGCCTGTATCTTTTTACAGGATGGAAAGGAGAGGGTGGACAGAAAAATATTGAATGCGTCAAACGAAACGTTGACATGTCAAATATTATTGAAAGGTGGCGACACCAATCATTTTAGTCATTTTTAGTATTTTCTATTATTTTTGTGGTTCGAGTTAAAAGTTGAACCTGTATGCATGTTATATTTTTAGATTAGCAGCATTTTTAGGGTTTGGAAATTCTATAAGGCACAAAATATCATTACAGTTCCGCTCTGTCTATACGTCCAGCGGTTTTATTTAGACCTAGTGAAGATGGTATTGATTCCCCGGATGGGATTTATGGGATTTATCCAATACATTGTAGTTAGATCTCGACTACTAGTCATTCATAATAGACGACGCTTAGGAAGGAGACAGGAGACTCGTAGACCACCAAAAATATGAGATTTTAAAGCATAGTATAATAAGCCCACTATACGTTCCCACTGTTTTTTTTTATGATTGATAGGCAAGCGCTTGATCGAAACTCACCTGATGTTATGTGATGATGTGATCTAGGGTGGAGCGCGCTTGCCTAGAAGAAACCGATTCACTCTCGCCATTCCCACTGTTGGGACTCGGAGCCTTCTCTCACTAGGAGAGAGATATAGGCCATAAACCACCACGCTGGCCAAGTGCGGATTGGTAGATCTATCACACTTGCTCGCGTCGACTCGTTCAAATCCGCCGTCCGCTTTCTTGACGTTAATTAGTTTGGTCTGCTCGGCTCTGGCTACTGTACTGTGAGCTCACCCATATTTACAGAAACAATGCAATATGTAGGTATAACAAAATACTCTGAGCTAATTACTCAATACGCCAATTCTTTTTGCAATCAAACTATGCAGAGCTCGGTTTAGGTAAAACAAGTGCTAAAACAATACCTAATCCAAGCTATACTACAGTTACGTGAGGTTTGGCTCGGTAACTACTTAGTAGAATGCATATAAATTGTACACGAATATTTATTCATTTTATGATTTATCGTAATTTTGTAACACGTTTTTATCTACATTAGGATGGAAATAAGTCGATCGTAGAATGCCTCGTCTTTGTTGGTTATCAACGGACACAAAACATTTTTATATTCAAATAAGCAGAAAGCATAAGCCCACTATACGCACATTCCCACTGCTGGGACTCGAGGCCTTCTCTGATTTCGACCTTAAAAATAACCTTATTGTCTTTCCTATGTATTTTCAATTGCATGTTTCATATTTGATCAAAGTTACTGAAAAAAAACGAATATTCAAATATTTTTTCATTGACAGGTATTGCTATTATTATAAAATATTTGCCAAGGTTTTTTTTTACTCTGTATAGGCTAGCTATGGTAAGTGATATTGAGGTCTACGGTGGATAGCGCTTACCTAGAAAATCGCTAGATTGTAGTCATTGGGGAACAGGGAATTCGGCAAGAAATTCCCTGGTTTGGAACCTAATTACTAATAGACAGACTTTGCCTTAACATATTATAATATTCTTTAGGATTTCCATGTAATATTCTTATAGGATTAATTTCACACGTAATAACAATTTAGTTCCTTTAATTTTCAGTAAATTGCACGGATCACAAAATCTAAATCAACAGAGACAGCGTAAAAATAAACAATAGGCCTCGTTCACAGTCAAGTAATTATGGAAATAAAGGTTTATATTCATAAGCACCTATTCATCAAGGAGTACTTCATCCAGAGGCACAGTAGAGAGCACATCATTAACGTATTTCTTGACAAGAGTCGCACTGACTTCGTCTATAACTGGTGCGATGAGGTTCAGCACTACATTTGGACTCGACTTGATGAAGGACGATGCTGCTGTACCTGAAAATACGAGATTTCTTTTTTTTTTCATTTTTTTTTATCGTTCCGTCTATACTTCCTCCAACATTAGTTGTCAGAGACATTGTTAGGCTGAACAAATTGCTTACGCAAATTAGCGAGTTTTTTTTTGTTATAATCGGTAAATGATTCACCTTTTTTTTTGAATGGACAACACAAAACAGAGAACACTATAATAACAGTCCAACCAACGGACCACCATAATCGAGGGCTCACTCAGTGGCCCCCAATTATTAGGCCCGCTGGCTAGCTCCGCACATATGGTTACTTGCGATACGTATATATATGAGGGTATTAAATACGAGTATTTTATATTGATCAACTTATTTTACGTATTAGATCAGAGGCCAAGTTCGAATTTTGTAAGTTTCTTCACTCTGCTCAAAGACGGAAAAACGTCTCTCGAACACTATTAACGCCTGCTAGTATTATGACTAAATAGCTGGGAGAGCAATTTAGCGTGTTTTCTGTTCTGCGGTAGCGCCTAGACGCAAATCCGTTCTAGAAGTTGAATCGATTCCCGAACATTCATTCCGGCTGGCCGTTATCGACTTTTTATGTGTCAAAAAGCCTGAAGACACCAGTCCCTAACATTTATTTATAATATTGACCCAGCGAGCGACGCATACGAGTATCTTCCTTAATTGGTCAAAACTGCTTACGTGCATTCGTATGTTATTTTAAGTTATTTTAAGCGACTTCAAAAAAGAAGGAGGTTATATATTCGACTGTATGTATTTCTTTTATGTATGTCCACCGATTTCTCAGCCATTTGTGAACCCGAGTAGGTTGTTAAAATTATAGGTTATAAAATTAATAAAATTGAGAGTTAAATTTTATTTTTTTAATTGAAAGAGTGAGAGAATTATGGTCCTGAATTGGTCCCATTGGCATCAAGTTAGGATCTAATGATGGAATCCTAGGGAAATCAAAGGAAACCATAAAACGTTAGGTTCATCATACGCCCGAACAGATTGACACTCGGACGGCTGTACTGATATTGATGAAGTTTGGAATGAAGATAGGTTAGACTGTGTGTTAGCACATATGCTACTTTTTGTCTCGTGGAAATTTGTTTGATTGGAGTGGAAGAGTTTTGTTTTCAAGGATCGGTTTTCACAAAAGGATTAGTTTTCTGTTACTTAGTTTTCTGATTGACTTAATTAATTTGGGAGAGTACTTAAACCATATATTTTTAAAATATTTTGGGACAATGAATGAATGAATGGGTCCTGTAATTGTTGCGATATGAGGATACAAAGTTTCGTAGGAACGGTGTACCAAGAATTTGTGTGCGTTCAACTGTTTGGAGGTCTTTTAGTTCGATTAGTTTTGCTGCTCTCTCTACAGCACGATGCTATCCCGACTACAGAGCCTATACCACTTTACCTGACAAAGACCACTCCACAGGATTGACGTCTAAATCTGCTTCTTCTATAGACACTTTTGTGACGATGGAATCCAGCTGCAGGTAATCTTTGCCTTCCTTTGTAACAGGTACAGCGACGCACTTGGCAATGACTGACATGTTTTCTGTAACATATTTTTCTTTTTACAATTAAATATAGTTTATTAGAAAAAATATATATTATAAAACCTCTAGAAATCGTGAATAATATATCTCGACTCTGGACTACACTTTACTCGTATGTAAACTGAAACCACGCAAAGTCTTGAGCTATATGCGTATGTGCTCTCTTTGAGATTCATTTTCCTTTCATTCCGATTAAATATATGCAATCCTGAAAGATTCTCAATAAGATATTGACGAACTGGTAATTGTGATTTAATTTATTCAAAATATGGAGCCCTCATATGTCTTCTTAGTCCTATTTATTTTTTGAAATCATTCCACCAACCGCCGTTTTGCGCGTACAGTGAAAAGAAAGAATCAAGTCATGTTAAAAATACCAAACCAATGTCAGAAAGGAAAAAAATGTCTGCTGAAATAAATTATAGATATAGATTTTTATATTATTCAGATTTATTATATCCTCCTCCTCCTCGCGTCGTTTTCCTCACTGCTGAGGGTCGTGACCCCCGCCACGGATCATCTTCTCCCGCACGATCTTGCGCCATCGACTCCGGTCACTTGCCGTGTGAATGGCTTCATGAACTTTTGTTCCGAGTGTGGTGCGAATCTGGTCAGTCCAACGCACCGGACTTCGTCCTCGTGGTCTTTACCCTCGCGGTTTTTTTTTTAAAGATTTATTATTTATTCTTCTTCTAATACGTGTAAGAGAAATAACTACTTATTTTGGTAAAGGATGATAATTATAAATAATAGTACTTACTGAAGCTTCCTTTGAACTTCCCGCTGCCGTTAATGGAAACGAACAACATCTTCGAGCCCCGTGTATTGTAATCTGCAGTCACAGTAATAAATGGCAACACGACTTCTAAATCCGCCTCGTACTTACCGTCCAAATTTATCCTGGAAAATGGAAAATGGTTATTTCATTTTAAATATTGCTATTTAAATATTATTATTTATTTTAAGATGTCTCATTTTTGGCAATAGCTTATTAGCTATTTTTATTAGTTAGATATTATTTTGTTTGAATGTCGACAATTAATAGAATTGAACATACATTGCTAAAATAGGGGGGAAAGAGAAGTTGTTTTTCCATCTTTTACCAATGTATGTTTATTCTATTAATTGTCGACATGACCCTTTCAAATAAAATAATAACTAACTAATAATTTTTTTATTGATATTTATTACTAATAAAACTACTAATATATTGTATTTATCAGCACCTACACTAATGGAATACAATTATATATTATAGTTTTTACTTTACTTTCTGGACTGTCTTATTAATCCTGTTTTAGGATCCGACGATGGAATTTTTTCAAATTTTATAGTGACGTACCTACTTTAGTTTACATATTTTGTAAAGCTGGTACTCATTATTCCATGCTGCTGAACTATCCGTAGCTACACTGATCTAAACTTGCATTCACTATGATATTATTCTTAACTTTCCTCTTCCTCTTTGACGACCTCGTTGACATAATGGTTACCATACCGGACTGCCCAATCAGAAGGTTCCGGGTTCGATTCCCGGCACGGCCAACATCTTTGTGCTGAACTAAATTGGTTGGCTGTCGGTCTGGGTGTTAAATATGTATCTATTTAAAATATGTATGTATGTATATGTAGTATCAGTTGTGTTAGCAACCATAATACGAAATAGAAATGGTTCAGTATGGGGTTAACCAGCCGTATGTGAAATGTGTCCTAATATTTAATTATTTATTTATTTATAAGTTCATTGCCATGGTATCGAGAAATTGGAACAACCTCTCAAAGGCCTATGGTACGAGTAAGTTTTAACAATTACTGCTGTACTGAGACAAACTGCTGAGACACTACAATTTAACGTATCATTCGAGCCAAGGCTTTATCATAGTTGAAATAATGTAGACACTTACTTCAGATATTTAATATCAAATTCAGAAGCGCCGTAAGCAACAACGTTTGTTACTATAGACTTTATTTTAGCACCAGTAACGGTCGAGTTAATGACTAAAAAATCCAATTTGAACGGGTCCAGAGGTGGAAGGTTGATTTCAGGGATGCCATTTTTAAGTTTCGGTTTAATATCCTCGATCCCTTGGAGAATACACTTCTCAATATCTGGATCGTTTCTCTTACAACTAGGGAAGTTGTCCGCTGAAATGGGCAAACATTAAAATTCTTATTATAATGCAATCGGGTAAAATTAATGCATACGTATATTAAAGTAATTTAAAATGTCTTAAACTTAGTGAAATAAAGCCATTGTAAAAAATCGCAATTAACATTGACATACTTGTATTGTTTGTTACTTCTATGTGTTAAACCGATTACAAAAGCTAATAATATGAGTATAAACTAGCTTGGCCCGCTTTTGCAGGATTACGGGATAAAAATCTCGTAATTTAAACGTAAAAAATGTCGTATAATTATATGTACCTAATTTGTATAATATAAAAGTCAAGTATTTTTACTTAAAATTAAAACTTAATTGCTGAAGTCATTGAGGGTAGGACTGCTTTGACACGGGTAACGCATAAATTAGCAGAATTATTGTAAAGAAAATGAAATTTCCGAGACGCAGCGAATATCCAAAGGATTTACTTACTACCAACTTATTCCTAGAAACAAAGAAGAAATAATAATAAGTATTAGAATAAGAATAACACTCACGTAAACACTCTCCATATCCAATGAAGGCGACGATTAAACAAACAAGATGCAGCTTCATCTTCCACAGTCATTCACTAGCGTCGTATCGTTTAAAGTGATTTTAACAGAAAAGATTCCCGCATTTGTACGATTTCGTGGCGATTTCTGAAAACAGAAAAAATATCAATACATATCAAGTATAAGTTGGCTGTCGGTCTGGGTGTTAATTTTGTATCGATATAAAGTATTTTTGTATGTATATGTAGTATATCAGTTGCGTTAACAACCATAATACGAACTAGAAATGGTTTAGTACGGGGCGAGTGTGAAATGTGTGCTGATATATATTTATAAATGAGAAAGAAGCTTACAGACAACACTAAACTTCTGTTGATAAAATTCGACTGTATATTTGTTGTAAAATTGGACACAAAGTGACACCGTTGAGCACGAACAATGTCTGTAGGTAAGCACTAGTTAAAACTACGCAATGGAACCTAATCAATAATGGTTTCGGGTAATGTGGCATGTTTCCTGGATAAACCACGGTAAGGTTTCACATTCGCAAGTCATCCCAGTTACGAGTAACTATCTTTTTTATGAGAACGCGGTTATAGAGCTTAGTCATTACTGGTTTTGTAGTAAACACCACGATTATTGCTTATCTTGAATTTTGTAAATAAATAAATCACATAATATTGTAACTTTCATTCATATATGAACTAGAAGACTAGTCAATAGAATATTATTATATATCTGACACTATAAAATCAGATTCTTGTTATGTTGTATGTTATGACGACCTCGTTGGCGTAAAGGCTACCATGCCGGACTGCTAATCAGAAGGTTCCGGGTTCGATTCCCGGCCCAGTCAACATCTTTGTGTCTAACTAAATTTGTTGGCTGTGGGTCTGGGTGTTAAATATGTATTTATATATAATATGCATGTATGTATATGTAGTATATCAGTTGTGTTAGCAACCATATACGAGCTAGAAATGGTTCAGTATGGGGCTAACCAGCCGTGTGTGGATGTGTCGTAATATTTATTTATTTATTTATTAGTTTTAACCGTCGGGGTAGAGGCTAGAGGTCATTCCGCATAACAGGATCATTATGATACTTGGCGCGGGGCGCAGTGGATATGGCTAAACGTACACTAAGGCTAAGCTATACTTTAGTATTTAATTAGTTATAGTACGTTTCACCCCTGTATTTGTACTGAATAAACTATTTGTATTTTATAAACAAAACTTTATGTTAAACAACTGTACATGGTTCCCTGGATAATAAATGCATCATTCATTCTAGATATAACTAAATACTAGCATAAACTATAGTAACTGAATCCCGGATGAGAATTTTGTAAGTAAATCAATCACATAATATTGTAACTTACATTCATATATGAACTAGAAGTCTAGTCAATATTCTATAGAATATTTTATATCTGACACAATAGTATCAGATTCTAGTTATGTTTTGTTATAACCGGCGGGCTTATATACTAAACTATATATTAAGCAACTGTATATATATCTACATGGTTCCCTGGACAATAAATGCATCTTTAATTCTAGATATAACTAAATATAGCTAAAAATGTATACTTACAACGAAGTCAGTTTTATTAATTTAAATTGAACGCTCACAATTCTCTTCTATTAAAATCACAGATATTTTTTATATTTAGGTTGTTCAAATATTGACACCGTGCCGTTAAGTATAATAGAAGGATGTCTATAAACTGGCAAGAATCACATGCAATGTCGAATTTTCCTACATACTCGTATAGCCACCACCAATTACCAGTAAACCAGTTGGTACAAAAACACTCATAAATAAAAAGATACTTCCCTTAAATGTCACCTTTCGTTTTGTGTTTAACCCAAGGTCAATTCTTTATTACACCTTAATAAAAATAAAATATGGGCTAAAATTTTATATTTCAATATATTTACTAGTGTAGCGCAATTTATCAAGTAACTGCTGTCTTTTCTTTGCCTATGCCTTGGTAAGAACCATAGCTATAGTCGTAATGTTGATAATGGTACATACAGCGCCTTATCACCGATATAAATATTAAGACGTAACAAAAGATACAGAATAAAGTAGGCTAGCTTCAGAATATAATGATACTTATTGTAATTATTAAAATTAATCTTTTGTAAAAACTATACTAACACGCATGTAATTTATACACATTACATAATTATCATTTATATATAAATAATAATAGACAATATTCATTGGTATTTAACTAACATACTTCATAACGCGTATTACATATTTTTTATTTATTTGTAAATAAGTAACATATTATAGAAACGCGCATTTCATCACAAAAGTAAGAGCATAAATATGTTCATACCATCTATTTTCTTCATATCTCTGTGGCTAAGCGTTGACTTTGATTTTATACAGGCCTTTTGTCCATTCTGCATCACTGAGAAAGTTATGCAAACATTTCAATATATTCAAACACGATCTTCAATAACTAAAAACAAATATAAACTAAAATTCAGTCGATATCTACTACGTTAATTAGATAACAATCGAAATTACTTGATTTGAGCATGCAAACCGAATAGCCTACTTTTCAAGGATCTACGAGTATTAATACCGTCTGACCTGCCTTAAACTTAGTTAGTTATATATTTATACTAGCTGCGCCTCGCCATATAACCGTGTTAATCCGATATAAAAATTAGCGTCTATGTTAGTACAGGGTCTACACTATCTCCACGACAAACTTCACCGAAATCGGTTCAGCCGGTTAAGCGAGAAAGTGTAGCAAACACACACACACACTAACACAAACGTTCGTATTTATAATTTTAGTGAGTTTGGCGAACTAAGCCCTGTATGACAAAATGATAACAGACTGGCCTGTTCCAAGGGTCAAGAGATTGACAAGTCAAGTCTTATCTAAAAAAATGTGTTTAAAAGGTCTTCATGCCTATTATTCTTTAGGTTGGTCCAGATACAAGTATGTATGTTACTTGTGGACAAGTAACATACTTTACTTAATATTAGTCGTGGTGATGTGGTACTCAAGGATTAGTACTCGTAATAGTTCTTTAATTTTCTGCGTACGTCTTTAAGTCATAATAGGACTAAGTACTCTAATACATGAACAATGTTAAAAAAATATATTTTGCCTTTTATGTAAATGAAATTCTTTCGAATAAATGAACGGTATCTTTTGCAAATTTTCTGTTTTTTGGTTCACTAATTACTAATCACGTCTTTCAATTAGCGTAGAGTATTTTACACGATTTTCACTTCATAATGTATGTTCGGAACTAATTTATTAGTAACGGCTACTTTCCTTGGGTTTGTAATTCCTTATGAACGTTTAAAAAAATCATTTTAGATACCGTATAAGTAGTAACCGCTCTTGCGGTGAAAATTTAGTTGTGAAAATCAGGTAACATCAACTTTTCTGTCAGTTTTTATTCTTTTATGAGATCAAAGTAGTGAGTTTTAATCGGATTCATACACATAGTTTATCAAATGCTATAACTACTAAAATTTTACTAACCGAGTGTCATCCGACTCTTGGAAGCACTCAGATACAAAGGCAACATTTTCTCTGAAATACGCTTGAAAACAAATTTTAATTTAAGAAGTTTATTTTTCTTATACTACGAGTAATGACAAAATAATATTAATAGAGAGTTGAACTTTATGTTAAACACGATTACTAATCATTCTAAAATATCTCTTTAAAAATAAAATACCATTTCAGAAGGCCGTGATTGTGGCAACCAAGAAGCTATGAATAGAAAGATATTATGTCTCATAATTACTTTATCTCTCTCATTGGTTTGCGCTCGTCTGCCGGGTAAGATATTTTTAACTGGCTTCATTATGATCTTTCTTCTCTGTATGAGCTAAGTGGCCAAGCTCTGGTGTCGAGGGCTTTCAAGCCGCTCGAAGGCCTCTGACTTGGCTTATGATGATAGGCAAATTATATTGGTACGGCCAGAGTACGGCCCACGCCTACGGAAAATGTTAAAATACAATATTTAATTCATGAATTCATCACATTTCTCATACAACCTCGGTTTTAGAATGAACAGAAATACTAAACCCGTCAACTGGCAAGAGGCCAGAACCTGGTTCTTTAAAAAAGGCAAACGGCCAGATTCTGGTCCCTTGCCTGTGTGTTTCCTATTTGGCGTTTTTCGTTTCGCCTGCCAAACGTATCAAATTGGGTCATTACCAGGTTACCGTTTCACGCATAAAGTACTATACGCATACGCATACTATACGCATGTCATTAGAACACATTGAGCAGCGAAAAGTAAAAAATGTTGAGACTACATTAAAAATGGCAATTTCAGATAGTCTTAAAGGAAAGAAATGTCCAAGAAGAGGCTCAAAAGTAGAGTCATGCATTCTAAAAGCAATAGAAAATGGCAGACCTTTGCTAAAGAAAGGAGTTCGAGAGGCCAATATTCCTCGTTTGGAGCCGTTCAAGCTTCGGACTTTGGATCTCGATGCCGAAGTACCTCTCATGATGATCAAGGGAGAGGCTTCTAATATCGTAGCTAAAGGAGCTGGTGATTTCATTATTAAGAAATTTAAGTACGTTTTTACATCGTCTACTTGCTTTCGTATCTCTTATGCGAAAAAATTCTATACCTGTTTGTATTAAAACATATTTATTGATGCGGATTATCTAATACGCATGAGACATTTTGAAGCTCCTGATTATATTTATCAATGTATGTATACTTAAAGTAATTAGTATTTCTTGGACACTGCCAGTGAATCCTTAAGACCAAAGACAGATGAAGTATTGGGAGCTTTGATCAAATATTTGGGAGTATCAAAAATTGGCTAGCCAAATTAAGGATTCCATAGTCAAAAATCAAGCTCCAAGAAAACTAAAATCTAGCAATCTTATATTTCAAAATAAATTGTCGTCATCAAAACAGCTTACCAACAAACAGTAAAATGACCACGCGTAATCCTGTCCTAAAATTGTATTGCATTAAATATTTTATCGCTCCAAACAGGATAAACATTGACAAAACTGAAACAGATATAACGCTAATGATTCCCCACCTCAGTGTGACAGCAGATTATGATACAGTCGGTTCAAGAATCTCCACTTTCGATGTTGACGGAAGCGGTCAATTCAAGGGTGACTTCTGTAAGTATGTTTAGCGACCACTCTATCGAGCAGCAAAAAATATTCTTACAAAACAGTAATAAGAATAAATTGTACTTTGTAAACTGGTATCGTAAGGCATATTATATATTTACACGAAAAAACGGTCACACTTACTTAAAAAACGTTGGATATACGTCCAACGGGTTTCGACGCATTACGAGCGTCATCATCGTGGACGAGCTGCACACGGACTGTCACCGACGAGATCCGCACACAGTCTGTGTGCACACGCTCGTAATGCGTCGAAACCCGTTGGACGTATATCCAACGTTTTTAAAGTAAGTGTGACCGTTTGTTTCGTGTAAATAAGGAATAAATTATCATAACAGCTTTACATAAAAGGTGAGACTGTAGTATCCATCCATTGCGTAGACCCTGGCACCTGTCTGGGTAAAGAGGTTCACAGCGGTAAGGTTAAGAATGCGAGACGTATAACTCAAGCTAATAAAGAAAACATTTGAAAGTTCATGTGCATCATCCCTCTCATTTGCATAACCAAATAAGTTCGAGCAAGAGAAAACGAACATTCAAACATTGAATCGATTTATAACAATGTTAGGGATCGGGGAGCCCTTTACATTTTCAAACACGCATCTCGAGGTGGCTCGTGACCAAAACGTTCAAGTATTCCCGGCACTACGTAGCCTTTTCAAGTTGTAATGCTGCCAGAGATTCACTCAACTCCTTTCCAGACCATTACGCATCCAAATTGTTCACCTAGTAGTATTACATGTCGTAGTCCTTTGTCAATAAAGGTTTTTAAACAATACGGTACACGAAGAAAATCAGTACGAAAAATACAATTACGTTATTTTTTATATTATATTTTTATAAACATGAATTATTTTTCCGAATAATCAAATGATTACCAAATTATTTCAGACGATGTAGTCGCCACAATTTTAACTAAAGGATACACCAAAAAAATTAAAGGGCTAGAATACGCCAAAATTGATACCGTGGATATCAAAGTAGACACTGGAAGAAATCCCAAAGTAACTATTATACCGGATGAAAAAGGAAAAACAGGTAAAGTCTTTTAGTCATTTTACCTGTGTATATAAGAGGTGTAAGTAAAGAGCTTTTTTTTGTTGACGAGGGGGAAATCTTCGACAAGATACCTGGCTACGATGGGGCGCAGCAAGGTTATGTGGGATTTGTACCCACTAAAACCCCCCCGGTGACCTGCCTCTGTGCTTAACGGAGGTCACCGGGTTCTTCCGGGAAACACTCCGGAGACCTCCTTGCACTGCGCTGTGGCCCTTCCCGGATTGTTTCGCCAACGACGCGACGGTGACGGTCACGCGACGCCGTCGTCGTTCAACCCGGACTCGATGGAGCGGGTGTCGGAACCCCATCTCCGAACACCCTCGAGTCTGATGCCCCTTTTAGTCGCCTCTTACGACAGGCAGGGTCCGCAGCCTTATTCTTTCACCCAGGCTGCAGGGTTAAAGTAAAGAGCTAGCGGTGACTACTAAATCCAAAACAGTAAAGTTACTAAGAATTTCCGATTATTTTGTTTTTGGAGATTTTAAATACATAAACATATGTCATAAGCAGCCCTTATACGTTCCCACTGCTGGGAGACTCGGGCCCTCTGTCATGAGGAGAGAGATACAGGCCATAATCCACCACGCTAGCCAAGTGCGGATTGGCGGATAACAACCGTCTTCGGATATTGTGGTCCTCAAACGTGTCAGTTCCCTCACGATGTTTTGTAAGCAAAATTTTTAGGTGATTTACCAACGAATATCAAAATTATCAAACATTCTTTTAAATCGTTGCCATAAGAAGTTATCTTTTATATTATATTTTCTTGTCCAATCTGGAGGATGGAGTTTTGCAATCGTCTTCATAATTATGTATATCAAGCAATAGGTATATATTGGCAAAAAAAATATGTTGGCATATATTAATGTTATAATTAACTAAAATGAATGGTTTGCCTACATTATTACTCTTAGCAATGTAATTTTAAGAAGCAACATGCTTTATATTGGTTTATTCTAGTAATTTATATAGTATGAAATAATTTCCACAGCAACCTTGGCAGGAAAATTCATAGAAAACAACATAGAAACGATCCTGGACAGCATGGGAGCATTTATAAGCAAAGCTGCCACGCCCATAATCATGTCGAACGTGAACAGAATATTGAACGTAATACCTTTAGATGATGTTTTCGAAAAATAATGATGAAAGTTTTCGAAATAATTACATTATCAACATTTTTCTATATTGAAATTATGTGGGGTAATCGTGATTGTATTTTAGAAGTGTGGAGTCTATTTCAATGATTTTGATGTTTAAATAAAGTAAAAGCTACAATATCTACGTATTACGAAAACTCCTCTTCAATGTTCTCAAAATTTGGTAAAAAAAACCCTGTCAAATACATACGAATATTATTGTAAAAGATGAGCTTTTAATTATTTTATTACAACTCATATTGGAGGAAGTTTGAAAGTAGCTCCAGTGACAGAGAAAGTAAAGAAGCGGAAGGTTATCTTGGTATTGGCATGTGATGTGTAGAGAGGAAATGCATGCGACTAGGAGAAGTATGGATATGGCTGTACGAGGTAGCAGAAGTAGAGGTCGACCTAGGAAGACGTGTCTGAATTGTGTAAATGGGGATATAAAAGAAAAGCGAGTGAATGTGGATATGACAGCTGACAGAATCATGTGGAAGAGGAAAACTTGGTTTGCCGACCCCACCTAGTGGGAAAGGTTGAAGAAGAAGAAGAAAAACTCTATCAGAAACAAGAATTACATTGTTTATTATTTTCAAATCACAATGTTTTGTTTTTAATTAAAACCTACGCGTATGCTCTCATATTATGAAACGTACTGCCATATAATATGTTTCATAATTGATGCAGAATTGCGGTTTCTACGCTACCTACGAGTACATAATATATAAAACTAGCTGACCCGGCAAACGTTGTTTTGCCTTATTAATTATTTTTATTCTAGTTTCTAGACAAATTCTAGTATAATTAAAATGTTACTTACTTATTATAAGTATGTATGGTATATGCGTGAAGTGGGTATGGAGCGCTATGAACAAACGTAAAGGAAATATAAAAATAACAAACGCCAAAAAATATTATTGGTATATTACCTAAAATTACATATCACATATTAATTACGACAGGAACAATAACAAACAACATCAATCTTTTAATGCTATAGCGTGAACCTTATCCATAGCACCAATTGCCTCTTTTATGAGCATTATATTCAATATTGAGCTCATATTGGAATGCTAGACGCAATAAAATTCTTTTTAAAACAAATAACCGACTCCAAAACCATATCTATTTAATAGTGTTTATTTTAACCAACTTTAATTTGTTCTTCTTAGATGGCACCGACAATTTTTAGCATATTTGTTTGAGCCGTTTGAGCATAAAGAAGTCCAAAGCAGAAAAAAATATATAATATTTGTAGTGTCGTAAGCTATGACCCAAAACGTCCTAGGACCAATCGCGAGCGAAGCGTGCCGGATGTGAGTGCAGCGAGCTATGCGCGAGCGAAGCGAGCGCGAAAATTTTTAGCATATTTGTTTGAGCCGTTTGAGCATAAAGAAGTCTAAAGCAGAACAAATTACATAATATTTGTAGTGTCGTAAGTTATGACCCATAACGTCCTAGGACCAATCGCGAGTGAAGTGAGCCGCAGTGAGCGCAGCAAGCTATGCGCGAGCGAAGCGAGCGCGAAAAGTTTTAGCATAATATTTGTTTGAGCCGTTTGAGCATAAAGAAGTCCAAAGCAGAACAAATTACATAATATTTGTAGTGTCGTAAGCTATGACCCAAAACGTCCTAGGACCAATCGCGAGTGAAGTGAGCAGACTGCGAGCGCAGCGAGCTATGCGCGAGCGAAGCGAGCGCGAAAATTTTTTGCATATTTGTTCGAGCCGTTTGAGCATAAATAAGCCCAAAGCTAGCATTAGTCTAACAACTGTTTGTACTAAGAGGACCTACAATTTAACGTATAATCATAAAAATACATTTTTTTACAACAGTCATGTGCAGGAGAGGTTACGCAATAAAGCGACTTACACGCGGGTAGAGCCGCGGGCAACAGCTAGTAGTTAATAAAAGAGTACTGAGATAGCAAAATGATAATTGTAAACAACACTACTGCATAAACAATAACGAAGGTCGAAATTTGTGTAAACAGTGAGAGAAGTCTTTGATGAAGAATTTTGTGAGTGAAACAGGAGACCGGCTTCAGTCTATGGCATAGTGTGGCATTTCACTCATCAGTAAAGTAAAGGCGCGGCAAATTTTAAGTATTTAAGATTGGCAATACTAAGCATATGTATATCAGGTTAAATTTTGTTAGTTATTTTCTTCAAAAAAAAAATAGATTTTTACCCGAAGTACAGTTAAAGACACAATATTTGATCAAGCGAGATGTAAAATGTATGATTTAATTACTAAAATGGCCATAAAAAATAGGGGTTTATGATAAAAAAGTAAAAAAATTAGGGTTGTATGTATTTTTTATGCCACTTTATACAAAATAATAAAATAAAAAAATTCGTCGAAAAATGAAAAAAAATATTTAACCCTTTTTTTAAATATTTAATATTTATTTTTTTTATTTTTAATTTTTAAAAATATTTATTTTAATTTTATTTAATATCAACCCTTATCAATTAGGGGTATAAAAAATAGATAGTAGCCGATTCTCAGACCTACTGAATACGTATATAAAATTTGGTAAAGATCAGTCAATCCGTTTCAGAGGTGTACGGCAACAAACACTGTGACACAGAAATTTACTAAAATGGCCATAAAAAAATAGGGGTTGATGATAAAAAAGTAATAATTTAGGGTTGTATGTATTTTTTAATGCCACTTTATATAAAATTCAAATAAAAAAAGTTAGTTGAAAAAATAAAAAAATATATTTAAGGGTGAACAACCCTTATCACTTAGGGGTAAAAACGTGTCACGTTGGCCTATTCTAATACCTACTGAATACGCATATGAAATTTGGTAATGATCAGTCAAGCCGTTTCGGAGGAGTTCGGTAACAAACACTGTGACACGGAATTTTACTAAAATGGCCATAAAAAAATAGGGGTTGATGGTAAAAAAGTAAAAATTTAGGGTTGTATGTATATTTTACTGCCACTTTATATAAAATTCAAATAAAAAAAAATTGTTGAAAAAATACAAAAATATATTTAAGGGTGAACAACCCTTATCACTTAGGGGTAAAAACGTTTCACGTTGGCTTATTCTCATACCTACTGAATACGCATATGAAATTTGGTAATGATCAGTCAAGCCGTTTCGGAGGAGTTCGGTAACAAACACTGTGACACGGAAATTTTATATATAAGATAATACATAGGGACAGGATCTTTAGCCAGTTAATAAAGATACTTTGCTTGCTCAGTCAATTAAATATTATAATACTCGTAAATATTGAAGACCTCGTTGGCGTAATGGTTACCATGCCAGACTGCCAACCAGAGGGTCCAGTTATCGATTCCCGGTACGGCCAACATCTCTGCGATGAACTAAATTTCTTGGCTGTTGGTCTGGGTATTAATTTGTATCGATATAAAATAGTTAAGTATGTATATGTAGTATATCAGTTGTGTTAGCAACCATTATAAAAACTAGATATGGTTTAGTATGGGGCTTACCAGCCGTGTGTAAAATGTGTCTTAATATTTATATGTACATAGTCAAACTGTCCTGAAGTAATTGGAATAAGTTGCCTGAGGAAGTGGTCAGTGCTACATTAATGAACAGCTTTAAAACCGGCTTGATAGCTTGCTTCAGAAACCAAAAAAATCTCTTGCTAACCTGTGTGTGATCAGTGCACTAGTGAACTTTAAACATTGACATTGAACAGTGGAAATTATGTGAACTGTTAAAAAATAAATTTCAAGTCAGTGTGATACAGGCACATCAGCATAATGCTGCTCGCCTATAAATCAAATAAATAAATAATTAGGTCGAATAAAAACTACATTTATGATATTTTATTTTATTATTCAATTTTGTTTTTTACACAGAATATTAAGGCATTTGACCATCAGGCCGCGAAACCACACTAGTTATTGACACTCCTGCCTAAGATGGAGCAAGCCTAGTCTGGAATATTTATTAATCGAAAAGAAAATCCTGTAGTGGCACTCGTTCAAAAATACGTAACCTTTCGTTAATTATACTAAGCGCTTTAATATTAATAGGGTTCTCCATTGTTTTTAAGACCTTTTTTGCTGGTAGTGAGTTGATTAAGGAAGTCAGTAATTTTACTGCAAAAAAAATACATCTGGTGTTATAAGATTTTCAGTTGTCATATAACGATCATTGGGCTGGGCTTATTTGTCAGACATGGAATAAAAATAACTATCAGATTTCTTGAAATTAGCCAATAAAGCACGTTCTTCTAGGCAAGAATGTAACATCATCTTAGACCACAGTAAAGCTTAACATCAGCCAAGTTGTGGTCAAACGAGTCTATTATCATAAAAAAAAAATACAAAAAGAAAACGTTTCCTACACCCTCTCATATTATTGGGACTGAACCAACATGGACGAAATATACTCGTACTATGTATATAATATTATAAATATATAATTATGTATATACAAGCTGACCCGGCAAAAGTTGTTTTGCCTCACTTGGACCTACTGAATATGCATATAAAATTTGGTAAAAATCGGTCAAGCCGTTTCGGAGGAGTACGGTAACTAACATTGCGACATGGAAATTTTATATATAAAACGATATATGTATATGTATAAATTATAGAAAATACTATTTCCTCTATTTTCTCACGATGTTTTCCTCCACCGTAATCTCGAACTCATTGTCGGGAATCGAACCCACAACCTTCGGGACATGAGACGCCCGCACTCCCAACTGAGCTATCGTCGCTTCAAAATTCACATATACATAATATGTAACTATTATACTTACTGTTTAGATCTGGTGCATTCGGCTCCACATGCAATGTTGATTTTTTACCGATAGAGGTTTTTAATATTAGCTTCGTAATTTTTAAATATTCCAGTTCACCATTGCGAATAACTTTACCATATCCAATTAATCTAACTCTGAGGTTATCTAAAAAATAAATGATAATTATTTTGGCTAAATGTTGATAATCTCTTAAAGTGAGATGAGACACATATAAAACGTATTGACTATATTAATTACAAGCTTATAAAGTAATAATAATAAATATTGAGACACATTTCACACACGGCTGGTTAACCCCATACTGAACCATTTCTAGTTCGTAGTATGGTTGCTAACACAACTGTAATACTACATATACATACATACATATATTATATAGATACATATTTAACACCCAGACCGACAGTCAACAATTTTAGTTCAGCACAAAGATGTTGGCCGTGCCGGGAATCGAGCCCGGAACCTCCTGATTGGCAGTCCGGCATGGTAACCATTACGCCAACGAGGTCGTCAAAAATAGATCGGTGAGGAAACGTCTGCATTTCAATCTGATTCCAGGTTTGATCCCGGCCTTACCAATGACTATATTTTTCAAGTCATGTGTAGATTTGCTCTCGCATTACGTTGAAAAAAAACATCCTGACGAAACCAACATGTTCGAGGACCACAACATACGTAGACTAGTGTCATTCGCCAACCTGCACTTGGACAGTGCTGTGGATTATGGCCTACATCTCGCTCCTCGTCAGAGAAGGCCCCGTGTCCCAGTAATGGGAACGTTTAGCGGCTGCTTATGCTTATGCTAATAGAGTTACTTTTATTAAGTATCATATTATATAAATGAATATTTTTTATGTTTACTGGTTGTATATATAGTGTAAACTCCATGTGACGTCACTCGATTTTACACTTTGACTTGTAACTTTGGTGTTATCAATAAATGATTTGTATTTGTATTTGTACAACAATCTCTCTAAAGCGTCGAAATCAATTGGCTTTAGTTGTTTTAGCTTGTATTCCATATAATACATTCTCTCCATTTAACGACCACTCTCTATAACGCCATAAAATGCACAGTCCCTACAGTATCGTTATAAAGGGTTTTACAAATTTAAAAGCTAAGTAACTCTTTGACTTGCATTCACAGTTCCTCAAATAGAAGGCAACTGAAGTGTAATATCGTGTAATTTGACGCTTGTTAATTGTGGTCCAGTTAGTCATTAAGAAGACTATTTAGATATTTCGAGTCAAATTTTGTAAAAAAAAGTCAGGAATTTTTAATTATTCAAAATTCCTTCAAATATTATGAAACATGTTTAAAAATACAAAATTTGTTTTGTTATAATAACTTACCAAATACTGCGTCGAATCTGCCAGAACTATCAGCCGGTATCTTAAATAGCATAGTGCCTCTAGATACATACTCCGCGGCGATAGTCAGCTTGGGGATCTGCACTATGACATCTAAATACCCTTTATCTAGATTTAGGCTGAATAAATATAATTACAATTGTTGATTAGCCTAACCGCTTATATATTATGTAAAGTAAAAGTAAAAAAGCCATTTATTCAATTACAGTTCTGTTTCAAATTCATAATCACAATGTCACTATTTATCAAAATATAAATATAATAATCAAAAAAATCTCTTGTTTAATTTTTAGTTTTTTTAAATATGACAATTTTTCTTGTAAATAATAATTAAGTAAAATAATAATGAGTTTAAATTTCAGAATGTCAAAAATGTCATATATATAATAAATTATTTGTGAATTAAGAGATTTCTCTTGTCAGTTTTAGGTTGCTGTAACTGTCGCCTCGTTGGCGTAGGCCTCCCCCAGTTTACTCCATAATTTCCTAACTCTTGCCAACCTCGTCCATTCCTGTCCGTATCTTTGATTAAACAAATCTTCCCATCTTCTATTTATTATATATAATATATTAAATCATATATATTATGTATAATATATAAAATCATATAATTGAATATAGTAAATCTATGGCGAAACAGAAATGAAAAAATTAAAAAGATTTAAATTCTCTATTTTCTTTTCCGTTTGCTACTGTTTATATCATCTGCTTCGTATGAGCTAAGTGGTCAAGCTCTGGTGTCGAGTTTTCAAGCTGCCTGAAGGCCTCTGGCTTGGCTTAACGACTACTTGTCTTAGACTAACAGACGGGACCTACAGTTTAACATATCATCCGACTCACGGTATCGCCCAGATGAAAATTCCACTTTAAAAACGACAGTCTTGTGGATGGTCACCCATACAAGCCCCTTTCGGATCGACCGTTCCTAAGCTTCGATGATCGCGTCATGTCATCTAAGCTAGACGAACCACAGGCGCTATTAGTCTTTATAACCGACTACAAAAAACTGTTATATTTTTAACTGTTCAAAGTTTTTGAATTCTTCTCCATGTGTGGACCGAATCTCAAAATTCGTTTTAGAATTTCGTAAATCAACAGAGCAGTTTAAGCTACCGCGGGGTTGAAACAAATTCTGCCCTCTTGTTTGCTCTGGGTTCTCAATTTGCACAAGCGTACGGAAATATTGTAGGATTAAAATCAAACAAGTGTTTACCACAAACTTGATCTGGACTTACGTGAGATTTGAAATATGATAACTTCCTATTCCTCTTGCCTCGATATTCGTCGCTTCGCCCTTTATATTAATACCCACATTATTACCCGAGGTGAGATTAAGATAGTCCAATACAAAAGGATCCATACTCGGAATAGATAATTCCGGAATTCCTTTCACGAAATATGGAATCAATGTATTTATGAGATGTCTAATACATTTTGCTAGTTCGTTGAAATCTCTAGGACATTTTTCAATTTTTATATAATCTGAAAAAAATTAAAATTAAAAAATCTATACCTAAGAACGCTTTGAACAATAAAAGTAAAATAAATTTGGTTCATCCATTTTGGAGTTAGGATGCCACAGACAGGCACACACACTTACAACACACAAAATAAATGTTTCCTCTCTTTCTTTCTTTCACTGTCGTTTTGGCGTCAGTTAAAGAGGAGACATTTGGAATTATTAATTCAGATCAGTTGTAAGTAACT
The DNA here is from genome assembly GCA_035578125.1 of Mellilla xanthometata. Taxonomy (NCBI): domain Eukaryota; kingdom Metazoa; phylum Arthropoda; class Insecta; order Lepidoptera; family Geometridae; genus Mellilla; species Mellilla xanthometata. The sequence goes on from JAPUBQ010000020.1 coordinate 5,075,576, forward strand.
TTACATTCATTGGAAAAATGTAGACCCTTTTAATAGTCAGGAAATCGATATAACGTAAAATGTAATAATTAAATTATTTTATTAAATCTACTTTTTCGTCCAACTTATAATAATAATAATAATAATTCATTTATTTGACACACATATATGTACATATAACACAAATTACATAGAAAAAACTATAATTATTACAAAATTAACATTTGAGCAACAAATTTATCATATTAACTTTTATATAATATTAACTTTTATACAATACTTATATAATAGTGTCATCCTCTAGAACCTGATTTTCATATTAGTATACAATTCATCATCATCAACATGGGCCTTTATACATCTTCATCAGATGATTGAATCAGCGTCCGTCGGTGATCACTTTCGCTGGTGGCTGAACAACCCTATCCGGGAGCCGCAGCCGCGACCGCACCGGTTGCATAAAAATCTAAGCGTGTTAGCGGCATCTATGCCATTTTTATGTCTATGTGCTCACTTTTGAGCCAAAGCTCAAGTACACAATTAGGGTCAAAATTTAATTAATTAATTAATAATTCGAGCTAAAATATTTTTTTAAGATATTTGAAGTCTTTTGGAGTTTTACCTGGGAGCTGAGCACAAACTAATCCAAACAAAGATAGTATGATTAGAAGGGACTTCATATTTTGCCTTTGACCCCTGGGATCTGTAAGGAATATTATGATTTAAGTAATTTAAAACAAACATTTCTACACTTATTAGTTCCCCACTAAAAAAAATCTTGTTCCGGAGTCACCCGTTCAAATTTATTGTTCGAAAATCAGTCTCACCGTTATCAAACCAGTATTCCAAAGTAGCAATCAATTTAAGAGATGAACTATGCTCGCGTGTGGGCTAAGGACTGGACAAGAATAATATAGCCTTGCTTTATACATCATCATCATCCACAGCCTGTTCTATCCCACTGCTGGGTATAGGCCTCTCTCCTGTCATACCATCTGTCTCGGTCCTGTGCCAATCTAGCCCAGGTTCGACTTGCTACTTAGCTGTAATGTCGTCGACCCATCTTTTTACTTTATTAGCCGAAAATAATTACCAAATATATATTTTTGGTACGTACCTCGGTTCGTATCGGAAGATGCAAGTGCAGTCTTGAAACACTCACATAAAAAGGAAACATTTTCGAGCCATGCATAATTAAACCAATTAGCAATATTTCAAAAAAATGTTACTGATTAGTCGCGCAAAACCTTAATTACTTGATTTATCTATATCCGAGTTATCTACGCGTGCATTTGTAACTAGTTGGTCATTAATCGTTAATAAATTATTCTGCTTTTTATTCTTCTTCGTATGAGCTAAGTGGCCAAGCTGATGTCGTGAATTTGCATTAGGGCCGCTGACTTGGCTTAACGGCTGCTTGTAATAAGAGTAATTGCCGTGACCATATAATTGTAGGTTTCATCCTACCCACTGTAGCGCCCAGATGAAAATGTCACTTTTGAAACACAAATGCATGGTTCACATCGGCCGTTGCTTAACCTAGATGGTCGCGTCAGATCACCTAGCTAGCCAAGCTAGAGGCTAAGTGATTAATTATTATTGATAGTTGGCTTTGTTATTTGCTTTATATACAGCCTTTTTATAACGTTATAGAATACTGTAGAGGTTTATAGCCAAATAACGTTGAAAATTATAGAATAAATAACTAATACAGTGATGACGTAATGATGCTTATACTGAAATAGCCCGTGTATTTGAAGGTACACGCTACTTTTTTGTGGACGGCTATATACCTAGGCAATTGTACGTCAGAATTGCAATCTAGAAATGTGTGATCATTAAAATGTAATTGTTTTAGCTATCACGGTGCTTGAGATACAGCTTTACAGTGGCACACACAGCGATGTCTTAGTAATATCATAGATACTTTACTCGACTTCATAATTATATAATTTGGTCTCTCGTTATATAAAAGGGTTGGGACCTCGGGTACGGAGTGGGAACGCATGGGCTGCTTATTTATTATAATATGCTTGCAAAGGTAACTTTTTTTAGCAACATGGCTATATGGTAACTAATGATATAATGTTTTCTTCTTCTCCTAGTTTAAATATGGAGTAGTAGGTTTAGTAGCAGCATTTTTATAGCTATTGCAGTTAGCCTTGCTGAAAATCTAGATAAACAGCAGAGACATCGCTCATTTAATTTTGCTCGCTCGGACAATCTTAATCGATAACTAGGTATTCATAATTTGGAAAGGTCGTTGTTTTATTACTCTAAAACTTGAAACAATTTAGCCAATCAGTTACAAATGTATATATGACTACTTTTGATTTATACTGAATAAAAAATAATACAATACACAACGAATTTTTATATCAAAACGATAAACATTTATATGGAAACTTAAATTCAATATTTAAATATTTATTTTAATTGCTCAATTTGTTGAAACTGTACAACAAGTTTCAACAAATTGAGCTTCTTCATACAATTAAAACATCTTAATTATTCGAATACTAATTTGAGGGGTAGCGTCGATAAAATTTCATTGATTTTTTCCTGAAGAATAAGAGCTACAGCTGTGGTGATTTCATGCTTGAACATAAACAACACGACTCGTGGAGGAGTGTAGTTCACGAGGGCTACGCCTAATTTTGCTGAAAAAGCAAGAAAAATATTATTAAAATCATATTCTTACCAGAGGTAAGGCAAGTGTGTCCTTTTTTTTTTTTTTTTTGGCATGTAGGAAATGCATTTACGCATGCCCGCCAGTCCTCGGGGGAGGCGGCGGGATATGTCGGGCTCGGTGCCAGAGTGGCGACCACTACCGACTAAAACCTCCATGGTGTTCCCTCGCTGCGCCTTAAAGCCGGGGGGCTGGAACATGTGTGTACTCTTCAACCTCCCCGGCAGCAAGGCAAGTGTGTCCTAGACAGCGAACTAGAATAAATAGAATAGTAACTTGGCCGATAAAATGGTTCCACCGTCCACGCGTAAAATACCACGATGGGCGGGGCAAAACAGCTACCCGGGCGCCCGCGTGGCGTTGACTGGTTCACTCTTGCTTTGAAAACCGCTAGATTATAGTTATCGGGGAACAGGAAATTTGGCAAAGAATTCCACCACTTCGCGGTAAGTACGCACAATGAAGGTGGAGGCAAACCGCTTAGGCACCTCCACAGTATAACGATGCCGCTTTGGTGTTTCCCTACTCGTATACTAAAGACGCCCTGATAATATTTTGCGATAGTTCTCTGTAAGTACAATGGTAATTTACCTATAGTCCCCGTGTCATTGGGCTCTAAGTGCAGTGCAGTCCCACTCCCGTAGCCAAGACTAACTTGCATGCTGGTGACGACGGCAAACTCCATGCCATTGTAAATATGGGTGTCCATTTTACCCGTTAATTCCACTTCAACGTTGACTGGAAATTAATTTATTATTTTATATTTATTAAATATCAAATATATGTTATAGGCCAACGTTTCAGCATTGCTATTCAACGTAGTTATGTTGACAGCATGTAGGGCACACAGCTGCCCTCTGGTATCTAGTGAGCTAAAGCTTTTGGATTCGTTTTATTTATTTAAACGTAATCTCCAATTTGCTTACTCCTTGTAGAAGTTAGTTGTTATTAAAGTAAATAGAGTTTAAAACAATCTAATACAAAATAGTTTTTGTTTAATGATACTGCAATGTTAGTCCCAAAGATTTCGTGAGTCAGATTACACACGTTTAATTGTAGATCCCGGCTGTTAGACTTTGTACAAGCAAAGTCAGAGGCTATCGAGCAGTGTTAAAACTCTCGACACCAAAGCTTGGCTATATAGATCTTACGAGGAAGAAGAATTCTAAGGATTTGCTACGACCAACGTCATGGCAACGTGTGGGGTTGTGACAATCTGGAACTTTCTTTTTAAATAACGGTTTCCTTACACCTTCTGAGAGAACTAGACAAAACTAGAGGGTAAGTAATTAATTTCTTGTAAATTTGCGTCCTACATTTTAAATCTCATTAAAACTTACGCAAACCTTCCAGCTTAATCAAAATTTTGTGGTACGCTGAGATGATTAATATACCTTTACTTATATTTGATCAGTTAAACACTCTAAATATTAATAATCTTAGTACAAGTAGGTAGTAGTTAAACCATGTCAGAAGTCCTTGGGCGGCTTGGAAACTTTCGACATCTGCAGGGCTATTCAGGTAATCTTCGAATGCATCGGGCAATTTTCTTCGAAAAGTGTCATTTTTTCGAATTGAATACAATAATTGCTATACAGATAATCAGAATTGGCCCTGCTGGCTTTTCGTACGAAAAAGAAGACTTTGATTGATTGAAAACTTAATTGAGTGAAAAGAATATTAATGTAAGTACTACTAACCAAATGTTCCCTGAAACTGGCCTGATGTCTCCAAGCTAAAGAACAAAAATTTGGAATCTGCTGCGTCGTATCTGCAGGTCAATTCCAATTTCGGGATCTTCACGGTTGCATGATAATTGCTACTTCCATAATCATATCTGTATCAAAAATACAAATAAAATATTCATATTTTAACATTTTAAGATAAAATATTACAATTTTTTTTTATTGATATCTCAACTACTGATAAAACAGATGGGCACCACTGAGTTATTACCACTAGTACACGCTTGTAGCCTGGAAGAGATCGCTTTAAGCGATAAGGTCGCCAAGTGGCACACTATTTTTGTTTCTTTTTCAGTTTACATCATTTATTTTTTATGTCCAATAAAGAATTATCTATCTAAAAATATAGTAATATAGTTCAATGATGAGCAGTCTATTTACATCTATATATCAATGTATGGTAGTCCGGTCAAATTAGACCAAAAAATTAGGGTGAAATTACATAAATTCGCAACAAGCTGAATTTTGGTACAATTGTTCAAAACACGATTATAAACAATAGCTGAAAGTTCCCCATCATTCCCGTGTGTGGAAAAAAAATTATTCAAGGTCAAAGGTCAAAAAAATTAGTTTTTCGCGATTTTCAGCAAATTGGTAAGTTTTATCAAAAAATATTTAACACAAAAACTGTAGATCATAATGTTATCTACAAAAAGTTATTTGATACTTTTTTTTCTACGAGCCACCGTTTTTGAGATATAACGATTCAAAAAGTTGCACATTTTACTTCCACCTGCGCCGGAAAAACTGCTGAACTCGATTTTTTGCAACTGTAAAAAGGGATGCAGTGCTAAATGTGGTTGCAAAAACGGACTGTTCTGTTCTCCGGCATGTACACATTCTCAAGGCCGGTTGTGCTCTAATAATGAATCACCAACAGAAGAGGATCCGTTTGATTCCAACGAGGCAACATGCAATGATACATCGCTATTAACGCAGTTTACATGCACTCAGGATGAAGACGAACAAGAACAAGAACAAGAAGATCAAGAAGAATATTTTGAAAGTTACGACTCGGACGATTAAATTCCACTACTTTTTTTAACTTAAATTCCTTTTATCTTTTCAATCTCTGCTAATATCCATTATTTTTCAATAGTTTTAAATTACAGTTAGTTATGTGCAACCACATTTAGCACTGCATCCCTTTTAACAGTTGCAAAAAATCGAGTTCAGCAGTTTTTTTCGGCGCAGGTGGAAGTAAAATGTGCAACTTTTTGAATCGTTATATCTCAAAAACGGTGGCTCGTAGAAAAAAAAGTATCAAATAACTTTTTGTAGATAACACTATGATCTACAATTTTTGTATGAAATATTTTTTGATAAAACTTACCGATTTGCTGAAAATCGCGAAAACTCATTTTTTTGACCTTTGACCTTGAATAAAAAATTTTCCACACACGGGAATGATGGGGAACTTTCAGCTATTGTTTATAATCGTGTTTTGAACAATTGTACCAAAATTCAGCTTGTTGCGAATTTATGTAGCACCGAATATCTAATTTGACCGGACTATGGAGTAAAATGGAAACAAAACGATGCTTTTTACGTCAAAGGCCTATGTATGTGTATTTTAAGCCAGCCTTAAAATTAAGTATAGTTATAGTTATATAATAATAAAGTTATTTGACACAGTAAATAACAACAACAAAATGATTTGGAATCCAAAGGCTTTCAAATTAGTTCTACAAACTGTATATTGGAAGCCAATGTCTTCTCCCATAAAAAATAAACTATCCATATACATATGTCAGATAAACAAGCTTAAATATAATTAATTAATTTACTACATGTTAAGAAAGTTACACAATTTTTTTTCTAAATTTGAAAATAAAAAAAAAATGTTTGCATTATACATTGATGGATTCTAACATACATAATTCTAAGTTCGCATTACAAGCCTGCGCCCAGCACCGAAATCGGATATAACAAAATATGATTATTATCAAAAAACAGTTCTATATCTACTGTGCTACAACTTCTTTCTTTGCGTAGAATTAAACCGTTTGACTTTGCAATACGTTGGTAACCCCGGCTAGAAGCCCATATATAATATTATTGTCTAGTAAAAAAACCTTTTTTTTATATAAAACTTGTAAGTAAATATGTTACACGTTCTTACCGAACCTGTTTAATAACAACATTACTCAGTCCTGTAAATGTAACATTCGTCGCGTGTCCTTTAACAGTGATCCCTGTTCTCGCAACCTTTATTGGTATTTCATTAACCTTGAAAGGTTCTAAAATACCAGGATAATCTTCTAAACAAACCCCATTTACGAGAATCGGATGAATGTATGTTTTATAATATTCAACTGCACAATGTGTCTGAATCTCGTCTTGTGTTCTTTTACATTTTGGAATATTTTCACCGAAAATAATTTCACCTGAAATCATAAAAACGCTACCGTTAGCCCCGGAAGTCAGGTAAAATCCGTACGAAGCGTTTCCCTTCCACATTTATTGTGCGGACCATTAAACTGTGGAACTCATTGCCGGAATCCCTGTTTCCTCTGAACTAACCTTACTGTCTTCAAGGCGAGAGTGAATCGGTTTCTTCTAGGTAAGCGCGCTCCACCCTAGATCGCAACATCACTTAACATCAGGTGAGTTTCGATCAAGCGCTTGCCTATCCATCATAAAAAAAAATAAAAAAAAACTACTGGAGCCACTCACATTGTTAATGAACTCTACTATGAATATTGGTAGCATAGACAAAGTATATGTATGTTGGTAGAAAACAATTGCTGTGCTGAACGACACGACAGAAGTCTTATTTATTCTGACAGACAGGCTTATATAAAGACAGAGTAAATACCCAAATAAGATTATTTTTTATATAATCAGGGCACATTTCACTCACGGCTAGTTAACCCCATACTAAACCATTTCTAGTTAGTATTATGGTTGCTAACACAATTGATATACTACATGTACATACATAAATACTTATATGTATCGACATATTTAACACCCAGACCGACGACCAACAAATTAGTTCACAAAAATGTTGGCTGTGCCGGGAATCAAGCCCGGTACCCTCTGGTTGGCAGTCCAGCATAGTAACCATTACGCCAACGAGGTCGTCTAATTCATCTAGATTGTAGACTGCAGTCGCGTCGCTCAGCACAGTAATTGTTTTATCTAACGTCATTGATAGAAGAAGTCATTAATATGTTTATCATCATTAACTTCGGGAGCTGGGTCTTTGATAGGTGACTAAAATGTGGCATTCATCGGTGGGTATGATGACATATTAAATTGTTGCTCCTTATGTTGTGTCTCAGTCTTCTTCTTCCTTGCCTTATCCCACTAGGTGGGGTCGGCACAGCAAATTTTCCTCATCCACTCTCCTCTATCAGCCGTCGTCTCTACACTCACTCCTTACACTCTCATGTCCTCATTCACACACTCCATCCACGTCTTCTTTGGTCGGCCTCTTGCCCTTCTTCCTTGCACTTCCATTTCCATACATCTCCTACGAACATGCATCTCCTCTCTACGCATCACATGCCCATACCACGCTAACCTCCCACTCTTTAGTTTCTCACTCACTGGTGCTACTTTCAAACTTCCTCTAATATACTCATTCCTTATTTTGTCCATTCTTGTCACTCCACACATCCATCTCAACATTCGCATCTCAGCCGCATGCAGGTTGTGTCTCAGTACTAATAGTAGTAAAGCTAGTTAGAGCAGGTTCGTTGTGTTTTGAAATTATATGATATTATATTTAAAAATGGTACCAGACCCTGGCCACTTGTTTACAGGAAAAAAAATATTAAAAAGGAAAAATATGGTTTGCTAAACTGGATATAATTTGTTTATCTACCTAGATACTTAACATTTTACTACATTTGAACTTACCTAAATCACGTGCACTGACTAGTAACACTAATACAGTAAATACAATTGGAAAATACTTCATATTAAAATCATAAAAATTTAAAGTTAAATAAAACACATATATGTATATATAAAAATACACATTTTTTAAAGGCGAGGTTTGGCCTAAATTGAGGTTTGTGTAGTTTAGAGATAATACCTATAGAATGTAGGTACTCAACTATAGATGTGTATGTACCTTTTGCCAATTAGTATATGTAAGTAAACGTATGAATATTTTCACGGATCATTGTAATAAATTTCCCACAGTGCGCTAACGTAATCAATTAGACGTAGAAAGTATGTAATTTATGTTCAATTAACACCTACAACGTTTCTACCAAATGAAATTGTAAAATAAAACCGAATAATGAATAAACTTTTATTTAATAGGGTAATAAAAAAACAATAGATTTAAATTAGATTTTAAATTTTTCTTTTTATTATCATTTAAATGATGTCGTTTAAAATTATCTACTCATTACACAATGCATGTTGTGCAGAATTCTCATCTATAATGCATTGATCGCAGATAAAACCTTTTTGTACGCGAAGTTTAGAAGTCAAAAAAAGATTTTAATATATGTTAGTCCCATTTTTCACTAGAAGTTAAAATGTGGGCAAAATATACATATGATACGTATGCACATAAATAGACTAGGACATATTATATGCCAATTATTGTTTGAAACTTCCTAAAAAGTGACAGATAATTCCAGCTTATGCGTCACGCGTTTGGAAGTTAATAAATAAATTTAATCTACTATTAAGTTAATCTAGATTTTGGTTTTTATTAAGGTTTTTTTTATATAAAGTAAATCTAAAATATGCAAGTAAGAAAAGTTATATTTAGATTATTTAAAATATAACCAAAGAAAGAGCAAGTTCATATACAATAAAAAAAAATCTTAACGAATCTCACTTATAAAATAAGTGTTTTTTTTTGCGTCGAACCAGAAAGAGAGTAGTTTTTGTAAAGCGACGTCGGTTGGTGTACATTTTAACGTACGTACGTTGGCTCCCATGTTCCATGATCATGGTAGGCGTTGTAATTGGCTGTGAGTGGAGAAGTGAAGCAGTCTCGTCACAGGATCTAAATATACCTCATTTTATCCCAATAGCTTTTTGTGCTTGGTATATTAGATAGTACGAGTATGATATATACTCGTATGTATAAACAATAAAACCTTAATCAGTTACTCAAATAATTGCACTTGGTTGTGATAGCCATATTATCATGAACGAAACATCAGGCGCTAAAACTACTTAAAATTTTCGTTTCTGTTCATAATACATACGAGTAAGATAACATAGGAAAATTAATTATTTGCACGCTTGCAATTTATTATTTATATTATAGTAGACGTTTCTGATTTATAACTGTAACTTCCCAAAGTTATTGTAAATTTCAGGTTAGGAAATAGCTACATAACACTTGGTCTGTGGTTCCAAACGTAGGTTCCAATTCCAAAAGGTGGTTCCAAAGAATAACATCAAAAAACGACCAGTATCTGGCCGGTTGCCAGATGAATGTTTTTTAAAAGAACAAGTATCTGGCCGCCTGTCAATTTATGGGAAAAAGGGTTGCCAAGATATGTACGTTGTAGGGTTAAAAAACTAGATGTTATATTAAAATATTGACCTGAAATACTAAGGGATCTTTCGCTGATAAATTTGTTTGTTACTATTTTAATTTCTCAAGTTTTTTAACATAAAAATAAAAAAAACTATTTATTTTAAAGCTTTTTTATTTAAATATGTGTTTCCAAACTATACAGCAATGTAACGCAAGATATAACAACACATATGCGGAAGCTTGATATAATCGCCGACTACATACATACATATATATGATTTTTTACACACAGATAATATTAATACAAAGTAGCTTAATCCTCATACATAGCCTTCTTATAATTAAGCCGGTTAACGTAAGATACACTGGAGGAGGTCTTATAAAGAATTATTCCACTACGTCTTGTAGAGGCAAATTATCTAATATTTTGTTTAAATATTTTTTGATATGCTGAGCAGCATTCTTGTCAATAGAATTCCCGATCATTGATAAAACTCTTGCGGGGGCGAAGTTCAGAATAGCGCCTGTTGCTTTGGCTGCAATAGAAATTTACATATTATCGTTAGAAAGTAATCTTTCATATTACTTTTTTAAACTCCACGGGATAGAGTCCAGCTCTTAAATATTAATTGATTTACTGCTCCAGCGAACAGTAGATATTTTTGTGCCGCTTTTGGTTGATACGTTCTTCTATGACTGAACATTTTGTTGTTGACTACAAACATCTACTTTATTAAAGATTGAAAATAAAAAACATTTCAGGGAATTTTCCCTCCAGGTCCGGTATTTGGGCTTGTCGCCACTGCCATGGTAATAGCCACAGCTATCAATGTCAATAGATATTATCTACAATTACTATTTTTTTTTTAATAAGATTTACTCGACATATCATCATGTAATATGCCACAAATATGCAGGAATCTCTATGTAAACGACAATTCGTTATTTGCTCATATTTTTTTAAAAGAACCAATGAACCAAATGTTACGAGTATAAGAGTGGTAAGTACTGGATTTAATTTTCAACCGATAGGATGAGCAAATATAATAACAGTTCTTATTGTGATAAAATTCGAATCTAGTTTTTCTGATAAGCGACCGAAGAGTAAAAACAGCTATAATAAACTGTTTTGAGGTGGACTGTAAGACTAAATTAAACAGAAAAGAGTATTTATAACGTTTTAAGATGATAAAACACTCTAATATAATATGAACAACTGTTACTTATTTACGAGCAATATTATGTATGAAGTACAAAAGTGTGTAACCATTATCATTTATATATGTTTCCTTCATCTAAGAACATATTCTTTTAATACGGACTGACACAAAAAAAAAAAGAATTTCAATAAATAGTTTTTTTTCAGTTAGTCATTATAACTATACACTCTATAAGTTAAGTTTCGCAATATAGAACATCCCACATGATATGGTGTATGTTATGTATAACGTGTTGACGTGATATGTGGGGCCCAGTGCTGAAACTACTTAGGGGCCAATCTAAGTACTCAAATAGTATAGCCATGTCAAAAACTGTCAAAAATAATGCCATTTTATTATTATATATTCTTATATAATAGTTAAATCATTTGTTTTTTCTGATTATAATGTTTTTATATTCTTTATTGACAACTATTTTTTTTAATTCAAATTATTCCTATTGTTATTAGCGGGGTCTGGGGTATCTTTGTAACCCCGAAAGGGCCCGGGGCTGCAACCCCAACAGCCCTTTCTTTTGTTTTGATCACACTCAATTTATCTTTATCTTTAGCTAAATAATTACTCGTACAATCTTCAACTTGACACTTACCATAAAGCCCGCGGCCATGAGGTGTGATACGGAATGTGCTGGCTTTTCCAAAATGAATCTCCGCTTTAAGGTAAGCTACTCGTAGATACTCCAATTCTTCGTAGCTGTCTTCGTCCAGTTTGGCTCTCATATACATGTGAACTCTTGTATCAACTGTGTACATACGACAATATTTTTTTATTCGAGTAAGTACCTGTACCTACCGAATGATACTCATTACTTTTCTGCAGAAGCCGATTAACTAATCTTACGTTGAAGTTACAATCTACGTTTAGCACTCGAAGAAATATATTATTACAAAACGTTAAAATGTAGGTATCTTTTTAATTTTCTGTTATTTATTTAGGTATCCGTTATCCGTGCTAGGTACAAACCTAAGTAACTTTACTAAAAGTTTGGATAACTTAGGGTATTTTATAGGCTAAACTAATAGCGGAACCTATGAGTTAGTTGCGGTGTCCGTGGAGACTTTAGGCCCGTGCTCGTCCGACACAAAAACTTTTTGTAAAGACTTTGGGAAGCGGTTGGTCCTCGCTTCTGGAGATCCAAGAGCTGGCAGCTATTTCTTACAAAGACTAAGTTTAGCTGTTCAACGGGGTAATGCTGCCAGCATCTTGGGAACTCTGCCCCGCAGCGACAGCCTGGATGGTGAGCTTACTCTAATTTAAATTGTAGTGTTTAAGTTTGTATATAGTATTTTAATTGATGATTTCTGTAATAGTTATTTGTAAATAAACCTATTCAGGCTAAACTATGACTTTTTACTTAAAGCTAATATTATATCCGTTCAAAAATTATTTCATCGTATAAATATATGACAATATGTGATAAATAAATCACAATAAAGTACGAAATATAGCAGGACTTGGTCAAGAACAGCGCAGGACTGAGATGCTCTGCGTACATAAAGAGTGCCGTTTTGACAAGCTGGGAATGATTATGAAATAAAGGTATCGATTTCTTTGACAAACTAAATAAAATAAAAACCTTTACCTTTAGCCTAACTACTAGTAGGTATTAAAGCTGCTCAGTTTAAACTCCAACGGTATTCAACCAGGGGCGATCGAAACGAAGCAAACGTTTTCCCACTTTCTTAAATATTTTTTTTTTATATTTCTGTTTAAACTTACAAAATGTTCCAGTCATAGTTCCAGTTTGATCAGGGAGAGGGATAAACATCAAAGCCTTGTTATCTGTACTGGTGTACTCGGCGGTAACGTCAAGTTTTGGAATTAATACCGTTACCTCAGCAGTGACGTTTTGGTATAACCTGCAATGGCAACACTACGAGCAGTTTCTTTATTTATAACCAAAATATATATGTAAAAAATAAATATTTTAGCTACAAGAGTTTAATCTAATATGCACCTTCTGCAAATTATTGATCAATAATCATAATCATTTATTTATGTAAATCCAATTTTCATGTCAAATTCCTATTAATAAAAAGAAATAAAAAATACACTCCATAATACAATCCATAATATACTACATATGCATATATAGTATCACCAATAGTACACACATAGTCTCATTACCTATTTAATTAAAAGACGTATCTATAGTTTCTAAAGAGACACAATTGTGATATTCCAAAATTATTAAGTAAAGGTTTTCATCCCATACTACTTAGTTTTAAAATGTACATATCTTAATTAATATTAAAGCTGTCTTAAATATGGTAGTCATACTTTTTCGACTAAATACGATTCAAAATAGGTAAAAAATGGTGACCGGACATTAAAATAAAAGAAATTAAGTTTAGATTTATTAATATGAAATCCTAAAATAGACTCACCCGCGTCGAATCGTCTGAATCTGCCGCCAGTTTTCTAGACTTTAGAAAGACTTCGCTCATCATAAAATTCTTAAATGTGTAGTTTTTTTTTATAACTTATAGGTTTGCGTTTGACCTGCCTGGTGTTAAACAATACTATGGCCTACGATGTTACACGCTTACCTAGAAAATTCCTATTAACTCTAGATTTGAAGACCCCCAGGTGGTACTTCTCAGGAAACAGAGACTCAGGAAGAGAATTCCAAAGTTTTGCAGTCCTCACAAGAAAAGTAGAAGCGAATCGGCTTGTGCGAAACTATATACATATTAAATCAGGAATGTTCTAAGGAACCACTTACTTGAAACTCTCTATGACAGTGTCTCCTAGGCCTCTTGCCACTATATTCGATGCATAACCTCTTATTTTCAGAAACGGAAATGCTGTAGCGAGGTTATCCAGTCTGTGTATAATAAAGGGTTCTAATTGTGGCACGCTGATCTCCGGCATCCCCTTCTTGAGCTTATCTCTGATCTCTTCCACGTGCTTTATGAGACATTTTTCTAATTTTTCGCTATTTCTTTTACATTTTCGAAAAGTTCCCTCTATAAATAAAGTAAGTTGAAAAGTTAGTGACTGAACCCGTGTGTTTTAATTTAAAATAAATTATGAATAAAAGATAAAATGATCAATAATTTAAATAATAATAAAAAAAATTAAAAAATACAAAAGGCTTGTATTTAATACCCACATTTTGTATGTACGAGGAAGCGGAAGTAGAGGAAGACGTGGCTGAATTGTGTAAATGAGAATATGAAATAAAGGGAGTGAATGTAGATATGACAGCTGAGAAAATAGTGTGGAAGACGAAAATTTGCTATGCCGACCCCACTTAGTGGGAAAAGGTCGAAGAAGAAGAAGATTTTGTTATGTTTTTTTTGTCCAAAACAGATAGGGCACACAAACATATCAGTTATTATAAATAAACAAATTGTACATTTTTTTCACTTACCATCCAACCTGCCTTGCGCAAGAGACAATAAAGAAATTATTAAAAACAGTTTCATTGTGCTACTCACACTCACTAATAAATATGCACAATATTATTACTAAGCATGAAAACTATTTAATTTTCTTTTTTTTAATAGTTTAATAAAACAACAATGTTTTATTTATTCGATTAAATAAAACATAATAAGCAATTAAGTACGTATATTATACTAGTAGCTAGGATAAATAATAGATGTATGTAGTCGATTATTATTAAATATTATATTGAGTTCTCTACATAATCCGTTCTACTACAGAACGAGCAGAGAGACAGTGAAGAGACACCGACCGATACAGAGTTGAAGTTCCAAACTTTCGTACAAAACGCTTTGCGTCGACTTTTATCGTTAGGACTGCGAAGCTTTGGAACTCACTACCTGAGTCTCTGTTTCCTGAGAGGTAGTGGCCTTTTAAATTAGTTTTGTAACTTTAAGTTTTTTATTTTATAATTTATTTTAAATTGTATGTTTTGTCTTGAATAAACTGTAAATCGTTATATCCAAAATTAAGTATTACTTGCGATATAAATAATCGAAAGTCATGTCACTTCCTAAGAAGTGAAAGAATTTCCTTCCTGTTCTATTTAAATGAAAACTGTATGTACTTACTCTTTTTTTTAAAGTAAATATTTGTTCTGTTTATTTTCTATGAGTTAGATGTTAAACACTTGACATCTTAGATTAAATGAGTGAACTGTAGGTATTTAAAGATTTGAACTCTCACTATAAAATGCGAATCTTGGTTCAGGCCACGAACCTTTCATCGACGAGCCCACTCTCTGGGGATAACTCCTTGTGCCTGGGGACGGCAGAATTACCACACATAACACACGTCGATTTCTAGGGTTCCGTACCTAAAAGGTAAAAACGAGACCCTATTACTAAGCCTCCGCTGTCTGTCTGTCACCAGGCTGTATCTCAGAACTCAAGCTAGCCAGAAAGCTGAAATTTTCAAAAGTTATGTATTTCCCGCGCCGCTATATCAAGAAATACTACAAATAAAAAATGTGAACATTTACAATACGGGGGAGGGGCTTACAACGTGATTTTTTGCTATTAGGCGATTAAAATCTATCTCTCTATCTAAGCCTATATATCAGCCCACTGCAGGGCAAAGGCCTCCCTGCCATCCCTCCACTTTTGTCTGTCCTGGGCAACAGTCCTGCAACGATTAAAATGTTCACTAAAATTATTGATCTTAATTTTTTTTATGGATAAGATATAAATAATTGAAAATATCATTTTATTTTGTACAGTTTTTTATTTTCTAAAAAAATAGTCTTATACAATTTTGATTCATTTGAAGTCAAACAATAGGTCTTGAATTGTTCATAATATTTGTTTATATAACATTACCATTTTGGAAGATTTTTCACTAAGCAAGTGCTCACATAAAATTAATATTTACGATACTTACAAGTATGAACATTGTTTCAATAGCCCGTGTGAGACATAAATCTTCCATGTTAAATCTTACTATCACATTTTCAAATTCTCTTATCCTATTTAATAACTAAACATAAACCCACACTAAAACATGAATGCTCAGTATTAGAAAAGGGCATTCAACATATAATTATCATTATTGTGGATAAAATAATTACGTTTATTATAAGCGGACATTTAAATGTTTTCAGTGTAAAAAGTATACGGTGAATAATTTTAATACAGGCGTGGAAATATATGTATACGAATCGCTTGCCCAAATAAGCAACAAATGTAATCGCTAAATATAAAATAACTTTGGTAAAAAATCCTTATTAAAGATCTTTAGAGGCCAAGCATATGGTTAAAATGAAAATAATAGAAAAAAAAATATTGATGTAAATTTTTTTTTCTATTATTCTATTATTTCACAAAACATAGTATTAAAATTAACTAAAAATGGATACGATTCTATGTGAATTTAACTAAATATTGTGTATTCCAAAATCTTGATCGGCAAAAACTATAAAAAAAGTCTTTCAAAACATATCATAGACAAGAAAACACAGATTTACATAAGTAGTCTGAATAATTTCGTGCACTTAATATCTGAGAAGAGATTTTAAGAAAATAATACAATGGAAAAAAAAATATGATGGCCTATTCAAATCTATTAAAACTTTGTTTTAATACGGTATTTATATTCTTTATTCAGCCATTAATTTACTATTTCTCATGTAATGTAACAGTTAAAGTTTCAAAATTATGTAATTGGATTAGATTGCAAAAAAGAACTAACATTATTGCCAAGAAACATAATATGCTAATAGGTAATATTAGACCAATAAAAGCAACTCAACAAGACACCGACTACTTATAAACAATATCCTTTGAAAATCAGGGAAATAGTTCATTATAAGTGAATTTTGACGTGATCCGATTAGCCATTTCCGTGAAGAGGTCCGCAAGGGACTTTTCTAGGACCGGTCTTATTTCCTCGAGGAACACGTTACTATTCTCGTTGATAACGCGGTTGGTGGCTGGGCCCAGCACTGGGTCGCCGTCGAACAGGTTCGTGAGGAAGATGGAAGACTGGCCCACGCGCAGGCGGACTGTGAACGGGTCGAAGCGGAGGTAGTCGTCCTCACCATGCTTTTCTTTGAACCCTTTCATCGTGACGTTGCATCGATAGTTCTCTGGAATACGGAGATAGTTGGTGTGAAGTGTTGAAAAAATATTCGATAGGGATATATTGGTCTAAGATCCTGCTATAGAACGACCTTCACCGAGCTGGTTAATGGATGAAAGATATTTTTTATCAAATAAAATATGTCAATTAATATATTGGGAATGGGTTGTCTAAAAAATTTCAGTCCAGAATATGATTAATTAACAATTTAAAAAAAAAAATTCAAATTACACTGGCTTGGTTAATGAACAAATTCCATTCCAATCGAGAATATGAAACCTATAGAATATAGAAACATTAGGTTGACTAGTTATTTCCCGTCAAAAATATCTTATATAGATAAGATGCCATCGCTTTAGGAAGAGTGACGTAAGCTAACGAAACGTCGACAGCCTACGTCACTCCATACATTTCACGTTTTGACGACCTCGTTGGCGTAATGGTTACCATGCCAGATAGCCAATCAGAAGGTTCTGGGTTCGATTCCCGGCACGGCCAACATCTTTGTGCTTAAATAAATTTGTTGGCAGTGGGTTTGCGTGTTAAATATGTATCTATAAAAGAAAAATATATATGTATGTGTATGTAGTATATCAGTTGTGTTAGCTACCTCAACATAAACTATAAATGGTTCAATATGGGGTTAACCAGCCGTGTGTGAAATGTGCCCTAATATTATTTATTTAATGAGTTATAGGGTAGGTAAATCTATGTCAGAGAAAAATGGAGGGAAGTAAGTATGGACTCCAAGAATGGACAAGCGAAGTAGAGGTAGACCGTACCGAAAATGGGCAGATGTATTTACACAGAGACATGGACAAAACTGGATAAGATTAGCTGGTGACAGAAAACTATGGACGAAGTTGGGGGAGGCCTACGCCGGCGAGGCGACATATGCACTGCAAGAAGATTAACATCAGTAATAAACCTGACATGGATTCGCTTTATATTTTTTTTTGACATTAATTCCCTAAATAGTTTGACATGCGATAGTATAATAAGCAACAATTACAATTATTATTTGACATTCCGATTTAAACATTTATTGACGATTAATATGACATTTGTAATAACATGAAAAGATCACAAGCTATGTAAATATGTGCAGTCGATTAAAGGCTTTTTTATTTTATTTTATTATTTTATAGGGTAGGTAAATCTACGAGTGCAAAGTTGTTGTGTTTGTTTATTAGCAATGTTAGAAGCTAGGAGCCCAAGTGGCGACCCGCGGCGGCGGAATGCAGCCGGCGTGCTTGTAACCTGCCATTGTGCAACTAGTGAGGTAACCGCTCGATTATTGAACTTGACACACATGCTTGTGTAAACATCACTCATAACATGAGGTTTTGCTTTGATTTCGAGTTGTGTTTATGAATGATAATAACCGATCAATCGATTGTACTATTGAAACTATTTTTTACCTTTCAGTGGACCCAAACTTCTTTTAAAATAATAGTAGTTTAAAAAAACACACTTATCTGGCCGTTTTAAGTGGGTCAAAATTTAAAAAACTAAAAAACACACTTATCTGGCCGGTTTAAGTGGGACAAATCGCGCCCAAAGAAGTCGGTTACAAACAAACATACAAAAATATGTAATAATTTTATCAAATTAGTGTATTGTCATCGGTCCTCAATAAATCTACAAAGTTTGAACGAAATTTGGCCGTTTAAAGTGGGTGAAATTGCGCCCAAAGAAGTCGGTTACAAACATACAAACATACAGGTGAAGCTAATATAAAGCGTGTAAAAAGAACGTCTATACGTTTAACTCTATGAAGTACAAGGTAAACTTAATTACTTTACTCCTTACAGCTGGGTGTTTGACCAGAAGGGCGCGTTAAACTACACTCTTTCCTAAGGTGGAGCATGCCTAGTCAGGAATAACTGGCTCTCAAGGAGGCTGCCGGAACACACTGCTAGGTGCTTAGTGACAGGTTTTTGAACTTGAGGGTGGTTAAAGCAGGCGAGCATTAGAAAATATTCTACCATCAGGCTACCATGATTCCTTTACGATGTTTTCCTTCACCGAAAGCTCATTGGCGGGATCAAACCCAACACCTTTAAAATGTGAGGTGACTGCACGCCAGGCTGAGCTCTTATTGCTTCAGCTAAAAAATTAATACTGGTAAATGTAACTCACTGAAGGTGCCAGTGATATTGCCCCTTCCCTGCAGCCGCAGTAGAAGCACCTGGATATCCATCTTGTATTTGCCGGCGAATTCCAGCTTCGGCAAAAGAAGCTTGAAGTCGAACCGGTTCGTGTCCAGATTTGACCTGAAGTAAAAAAAAAACAATTACAAGTTAGATAGGCCATTTGCCAAACAACTAGAGACCACACCGTCTATTGTTACTGCATAAGTCAAATCAGACTAGAAACATAATAATAATTCGATACATATATGATGATAATTTAATCTCATTGTATTTTAATTTAATTTTAATATAAGACGACACTGCTCATATTACATACTAGCATCCTGTCCCTACTTCGCACGGCCTATAAAATAATCTTAGTTGCAAAGAGAAACACAATATTAGCCATTGTTACACAGGAATTGACCAAATATTAAATAAATATTTGGTCAAATATTTATATTTGTCCAAATATTTATTTAATAATGTAGATTTCCAACAGTGAAATATTTTCTCAAATCGGTCCAGTAGTTTTGGAGCCAATTCGCGTCAAACAAACAAACAATCAAACTTTTCCAAAAATATTGGTATAGATAGGTATTGGTATTTGTACCTTACAAAGCTTGTATGTCAAATTGCCAATAAGAATATGCTTAAAGCATATACAGTGTTGAAAAATGTTAAGAAACGCCACTCTTCTTCTTCCCTGCCTTATTCCACTAGTTGGGGTCGGCACAGCAAATTTTATTTTTCCTTTCGTCTCTATCAGCCGTCATCTCTACACTCACTCATTTCTCCTTATATCCTATATCCCATCATTCACACACTCCATCCATATCTTCTTCTGGCCTCCTGCCCTTACCTATTCCATGCACTAACATTTCCATACAGTTAAGAAACACAGTTAAGAGTACACAATGCCTATTTACGAAACAAAACAATAAATTATAACTGAGTCTAGATTCTTCAGAAAAACATTGTAGTACATGGTAATAGAAGTGGTTAAATGTAATATAGCAATCATACAAGGTCTTTTTGGTAGTTATAGGCCAAAAGGTGGCAAACTAATTTTCTAGTTAACAATGGCTGCCTATACAATTACTATAACCATAACAATTACTATAACAATAGCATAGCGTTATATGATAATTGTAAAACACACATAATGAAATGTACATTAAATATCTAGTTACTCTATTTAACGGCCCGATTGAATTTACCTACTAAACTGGTTTTATATTTTCCAGCATGTTGACACGTGCTTATTTAATTATCTCCGTTATTAAGAATAATATGACGAAGACGAATGTTCGAGATTTTTTTACTGATCGATTGCAATCTGTAAATGCTTTAAATAATGATTATGTACATAGAATAATAATTGTGGTTGTGTACAAGTGTTTTTGTAGATAAGTATGATAGTACTAGTAGTAGTACAAATACGAGTTTCATGTTTTTTTATTTTCTTATTATAAATACGATGTAACAAAGGACCTTAGATTTTAGTATAGGGTCTCCTATACTTTATCGCCAAACCATAATATCGCAAAAAAACTATTGCATTCTCTTGTCGTTGTAAATTTTCTCCGACTGCCAAGGAAATTTTGCTGCTTTATATATATTTTATAATTGACGACCTCGTTGACGTAATGGTTGCCATGCCGGACTGCCAAAAGAAGGGTTCGATTCCCGGCACGGCCAACATCTTTGTGATGAACTTAATTTGTTGGCTGTCGGTCTGGGTGCTAAATATGTATCGCAATAAAATATTTATATATGTAGTATATCAGTTGTATTAACAACTATAATACAAACTAAAAATGGTTAAGTATGGGTCTAAACAGCTATGTGTGAAATGTGTCCTATATTTATTTTATTTACGAGTATTTAAGGATCGAGTTTGGCTAGCCGGAAAAATGTTGGATTGCAGCCCGTGATGATGTTTTATATAGATTCAGATATTCAGATTCTGCCTCAATGCCGCCCCAAAACAGTTTACTAGTTCTTGATATTATTATTGATACGTACTTGAGCTCTTCTGTGATGATCAATTTCGAATCCAAGATGGCTGACCCTAAAAAGTTTACTAGTTCTTGATATTATTATTGATACGTACTTGAGCTCTTCTATGATGATGAATTTCGAATCCAAGATGGCTGACCCAAAAAGTTTACTAGTTCTAGATATTATTATTGATACGTACTTGAGCTCTTCTATGATGATGAATTTCGAATACAAGATGGCTGCCCCAAAAAGTTTACTAGTTATTGATATTATTATTGATGCGTACTTGCGCTCTTCCATGATGATGAATTTCGAATCCAACATGGCCGTCCCTAAAGAGTTTACTAGTTCTTGACGTTGATACGTACTTGAGCTCCTCGATGATGAAGTTGCTAGGTCCGCGCACCTTGACGTCGTTGACGACGGCGGTGAGCTTGGCACCCTGCGGCCCGCGAGCCAGCGCGATCTGACCCAGGCTGAGCGGCTCTATGCCAGGTACGTTTAGCTCGGGGATACCCTGGAATACAATATAATACAATACAATACAATACAATACAATACAATACAATACAATACAATACAATACAATACAATACAATACAATACAATACAATACAATACAATACAATACAATACAATACAATACAATACAATACAATACAATACAATACAATACAATACAATACAATACAATACAATACAATACAATACAATACAATACAATACAATACAATACAATACAATATAATATAATACAATACAATACAATACAAAACAATACAATATAATACAATAGCATAAGCAGCCCACATTTTTTTTTTTGTTTTGTGCAATAGTCTTTCCAGCTTTTAGTTTGTAATTCTTTTGATTTTTCTTCATATGTCTTTTTAGCTTTTAAGTATTCTTTTACTTCATATTCTCTTCGATTCGGTGCTGCATATTCTTCTTTTCCTTTTTAACATCTCTTTTCTCAATTGATCAATTTCTTCATTTTGCAGCCCACTATACGTTCCCACTGCTGGGACTCGTGGCTTTCTCTCACTAGGAGAGAGATATAGGTATCCATCACGCTGGCCAAGTGCGGGTTGGCGGATGACACACGTCTTCGGATATTGTGGTCCTCAAACATGCCGGTTTCCTCACGATGTTTTCCTTCACCGTAAAGTGAGTGCAAATCCACACACAACTTGAAAGACGTCATTGGTGTAGGGCCGGGATCGAACACGGGGCCGTCTGATTGAAAAGCAGACGTTATTACCACCGAGCCACACTCGCTTTTACTTAATACAATACAATCATTATTTATTGTATTTCATTTTTATTATGACTCACAGGTGTAGGCTAGGCTGTTGTCGTCAGATTCTTACCTTGCTCACCTAATATTCAACAATAGCTATTATTTATTGTCAAACTCACAAAAACCTAATAAATGCCTTATTGTTTGTTAGCGTGATAGAATTTCATTTACAATTATGGGAAATTCAAATGTTTTTTAAGATCTTGCTAATTGACTGCCTTTACACATAGAATATAATAATATCTAGTATTTTAACAAGCACTGGTGTTTTATCAAAGGTGTGGTTTCTTTTTTGTTACACATTGTAGCTAGGCATCTACGAAGACCTCGTTGGCGTAATGGTTACCATGCCGGATTGCTAATCAGAAGGTTTCGGGTTCGATTCCCGGCACGACCATCATCTTAGTGCTGAACTATATTTGTTGGTGACAGCCAACAAATTTAGTAAGTAAATAAGCTTTACGCTATGCATATTTCATTTGTTTTCCATTTTGCGACTTTCAGAATGTCTCAGCCGTTTTGTTTAGCGAAAGTTCACTAAATATATTATATTTTCTTTCATTTCCAAAGTAGTTGAACGAAACAAACCCTTAAAAGTTTTTGTGCTAATTATTTATAATCTAAATATTAGTATGTTTAAACAAAAAATAAAGAGTTTTTGTGTAGGTAAGTAATACCTTTTATAATTTAAGCGAATTTACGAGTATGATTATGGAGCTTGCAAAATTGTTAGTCATGTGTAAAAAGGAGTAATAGGTATTTTAAATTTTATAGATATGAAAAACAAGTGCAATTTTATGTAGTATTTGTGGAATAATTATTTAAAGACATTTGTAAGTTTATTTAATTTAACTAGTATTTTTAAGTATTTAAGTAATTATTGTAGTGTGACTTGCCTTCAACGTATGTTTATTTTGTTTATTAAAGTTCTGTATTCTGTTACCCTGTTTGTATCACTCACGTATAAGTTTAAATAATATTTGACCGTTTGTCATGCATTGTGTAATCCTCTGTCCTCGACTTTATCTGTTTTTTAAATCAAGTTGGTCCTAGCATGCAGCTGTGATGTGTGTAGAGCGATGTGGTTTATCCTTATTGTAGCAAACATTGACATAACCTTCGCATTAACACAAAACAGATCTCAGGAATATTCCTCATGGCCAATAATGCGTTTTTTACACAATTCTTGTGTAAACATAATGAATTGAATGTATTAAACATAGCACCCTTATACTTAGAGGCTGCGGAGTGACACAAAGAATAAAAAAAGGATAAAATTACGTTTGAATAACCTCACTTGCACTCGAGTGAAAATATTAAGGAATCACTTTAGTTTTTCCTGTAGTCTGAGACTTTAGTATGATCATACATTTAAAAATATAACACCGAATACAAACAATCAATTTTAAAAAGATAAAAAAGGGGCTGAAATTAAAACTTTCTACGACGAATTCCTAGTTAATGTTAATTACTCTATTCTTAATTTAAAAACTGTAGTGCCTACTAAGCATACAGTAAAAAAAAAGTGTGTTTCTACGAAAAATATTAGTCGCAAAGTGTTCTAAAAAAATGGTGCTGTAAAATGTTTAGATAGGCTTAATGATTAGCTTTGAAACGTTATATAAAGTACTGCTACAAAATAGAAGGACCCAAAGGCATGTATGTACACTACTACGAGTATTTTGTAATATTACTTCTGTATCATAAAGATAATTTAAAACCGAACTGAACTGATGTTAATTACTCGCAACTCTATGTACAGTCGCCGAATACAAACAACCAAACCTTAGAAAAAAATGCTAAAAGTAAAACTTTGTACGACGAAGTACTAATACGAGTATTTATAAATTATAATTTATGTTCATTAAGTACTCGTAACTCTATTAATAGTATAGCTTAAAATGATATCAATCAACAAACACATAAATAATCAGTTTTTCAAAAGCTGTAAGTATTGCCTATCAAGAAGTTTACGAGCCAATCATTTTCTTTCAAAAGCGACGGTAAGATCTACTCTTATGTACTCGTAGTTTGAAACGCGTCAAAAAGCTAGTTCTTAAACATTCCACAACATTCGCTAGATATAGATCGCAGATACAGAATTCGCAGATTAAATTTCATCTTGACATAAAATTCAAAATTCAAAATTCAAATCATTTATTCACAGAATACAGCAATTAAAAGATGTTACATGTAATTAAAATATATAAAGTCAGCTATATTCTTACCCGTAAGGCGCGTGAAATTTAAAATAAAACTAAATTAAAATCCTAAGTTACTAATACAAAATGTCACTATTACTATGTCAATATTCAATAATTATTATATGTCCACCAGTTTATATGTTTTATTATGTATTTCTTTATCGTCAAAAAATTCTGATATACTGTAATATGACTTACTAATAAGAAAATTTTTCAGTCTAAATTTAAAAATGTCAAAACTGTTCGCCTCTTTGATACATTTAGGTATATGGTTATACACTTTGTGTTGCATCACAAAAGTGCTGTTTCCGTACCGAGCTGTTCTGTGACTGGGCCCGCACAGTCTCCAATTCAGTCGGCTACTTTTAAACGATTCATAGCTATTTAAATCTTTCTTTACGCTTAGGGCTGATTCATAGATATATAGCGAAGGTAACGTCAATAGTTTTAATCTTGTGAAGTGAGGTTTACAAGAATCAGTTTTTTTAATACCACATATTGCCCGAACACACCTTTTTTGCGCTCTAAACACTAATTCTTTTCCAGGAGAGTTTCCCCAGACTAAAACTCCATACTTTAGGGTTGATCCCGTAAACGCGTGATAAGCACTCAGTAGAGCCTTTTCATTTACAACTTTTCGTAGCATGTATAATGCATATGAGTACTGACACAATTTCGACCGGACATGATCAATGTGCGTTTTCCACGATAGATTAGAGTCTATATGGATGCCTAAAAATTTAGTTGTCAAGATTTCTTTTATTTGATTGCCATTGTAATTAACATTTAATATGTCAGATTTAGAATTAATGTTTTGAAATGTCATAATATGGGTTTTATCAATGTTAATTTTAAGATTATTATTATGGAGCCACAGTATTAACTGTTGTAGAGAATTATTGATTTGTCTCTCATGGTCTCCATCTTTATTATCAACGAAAATTGCCGTACTATCATCCGCAAACATCACCATAGGGTGGTTTATTGCGTTTGGGAAATCGTTGATATAAATAAGGAATAAAAGAGGTCCCAATATACTACCCTGAGGAACTCCATATTTAACTTGTCTGCCATCTGATAGGAATTTTGTTTCTAATTTTGTTTCTCTAATGAGTCGCGATATTTCAGTCTGTTGCATTCTGTTTGTCAGATATGATTTCATCAAATCTAGTGCATTGCCTCTTATACCATATAGCTCAAGCTTTTTAATTAATAAACCGTGCTCTACATAATCAAAAGCTTTAGACATATCCATATATAATGCAGTGACTCTCTTTTTACTATCCAAGCCACTGTAAACTTTTTTTAGGAAATTAAGAATTGCCTGATTTATGGACTTACCTTTACGGAAGCCAGATTGTTCAGGAACTATAATATTGGTAAGTTCAAAATAATTATTTAACCGTACATAAATAACCTTTTCGAAAACTTTGGATAAAACCGGTATGAGAGCCACTGGCCTATAAAAACTCATATCTGTAGGGTCATCTTTTTTGAAAAGAGGTATTACAATTGACCTTTTTAATTTCTCTGGGAAAACACCAGTTTCAAGGGCTAGGTTAATAATGTGAGAAAGTATTGGTGATATAATTTTAGCTACCCTTTTTATAACTTTAGTAACTACCCCATCATACCCAGTACTATTAGTGTTTTTCAGAGATTGTATTAAACTTTCAAGTTCATCATGAGTTGTAGGTTTCAAAAAACAAGAATTGAGCTGGACATGTTTTAGCGTCCCGGTGCATAGAGTGTGACTAATGGATTTATTTTCAATTTCTTCAATAAAATAATTATTAAAGCACTGTGCAATCTCATATGGGTTGGTAATAAACGATCCGTTAACTTTAATTTGTACAATTTCATGTTTTATATTATTTTGCTTATTTGCATTTATGATGTTCCATACTGCCTTCGAAGTGCTATGCGCCTGATTTATGTAGTAATTATTTTGTGCTTTCTGTGTCTTTTTGATAATTACTTTTAATCTTTTTGAATAGTTTTTAAAAGCGGCTCTATTTACTTTACTTGGAGAATGCCTATACTTCCACAATAGAGTTCTTTTACGTTTAGAGCAAACTTTAATACCGTTGCTTAGCCATCTAGGCCGTTTCGTAATCGGTATTTTCACTTTAATAGTTGACATACTTGCCCAGTATATTGCAAAATACTGACAATGACATACTTTCGTTTGTTATGTTATTATACACAATTAAATTTTCTACTCCTGTGATTTGTAAGGTCACATTCTCGAACGCGTTTCTTTGTAAGTACAGTGATAATTTTTATTGGCTTATTTCTTGAGCCAAAGCCACTTTGCTTTTGTAACCGTACCTTTGTCCTTTGGGCAACCTTGTCTCTTAATGGCAATTTAATTGAATATATGTGGCCCTTATAGTAAAGGGAAAATATTTCAAATACATACTTATTTACTCCATAGATAAATACTTATTTGACTCTTTAAGTAAATATTCTTTATTAACAAGTTAATATTTTTTATCTCAGTCTAGTCAGTTTCAAACATACATTATTTATTATTTATTTATAAGTTTATATTAGGTTAAGTTTTAGATAAATAGATTGTTTTTTGTTTATTAATGAACAGTCAATGGGGATCGCATTGTCACCGCGCGTGAATCAAAAGCAGAATCTCTTCTAATAAATAAAGAAAAAAAAATGTGTATATATTATTTATTTTATTTTCAGCCTAGTGTATCACACTGCTGTGCAAAGCCTCTTTTGCCTCCTTCCAGACATCCCGGTCCTCAGCTTTGGAGGCCCAGTTTGTGTTATGTTCATCTTGATCACTATTTATACAATATTTATTTTATTAAATATAATGGCATTGACACTGAAGAACCACACATGCAACCTTTGCTCTGTTTGATAAATCTCTCAGTAAATATTTGTTAATCAGCAAAATATAAGAAAACGTATTTTCCTCACGTGTTTCATTAGATATCACGTGCGCTATTAGATTTCCTAATATCTAAACCGGTATTCCGTTCTCGCTAATTCAGGGCTCAAGGATATGAGCCTTGTATAATTTGCTCAACTCGGTGTGTCCCTTCGCTAGTTGCATCATGTTTCCCTTTCAAAAAGTTGAATACCTCACTATGTCCTTATGTTCTTATCCTATATCCGTTTCAAATAGGAAAAACAAAAATGCATACTAACCCACAATCATATTTATTTACACTTTGAATATTAATATTAATTATTATATCATATTAATGTACACTTATATATATCCAAATAAAAATAAAGGAAATTACCACGACAATTTAAAAATATTAAGTGAGAGGGAATAAAATATAACTTGATATCTCAAAAATCACACGACCAATTATATTCATATAACATATTTTTTTTAAGAACATGGTATCTAATCGCTCAGTTTAATATCTTTAAATCTAACCTGTAAATAGCGCTGCAGAAAACATTCCCCTTTTGTGGAAAACGTTCCCCCAATCAAAACATCGACGACCGAAAATTCTATTGGAACAAAATTTATTAGAAATTACGGCCTCTTTGTGAGATCCAACATACAAAGAAACATACAGACAGACAGGTAAATAGCCCAGTTGTATTATATAGATAATTAATTAATAATTCGATATTAATAAAACTATGACACATTGCAAACTAAATGGTCACGTTCTTACTTAACTTTATCACAACTAAGTAAATACAAAGTTGTTTTTGCAATTTTCCAACAAAGCACTTTTTTACTTTGTGCAAACACACGTGATTCACATCAAAATTTTTAACAGTTCTATTTAGGAGATAAGACTGTAATAATTCACCTGCACAAAAGTCTTATCGGTGACCCATAACGATTCCTACGTGCTTTACCGAAGAATTCACACAAAACGTATGAACAACATAATGACGAACACCTAAGATTACTCTATCTACTCCAATAAATATGTGTATATAAAAGAATTGTTTGTAAATATTCAAACAAACGGTGAAAAATGGGGCGTGAAGTGGTTCTCATAGTTGCACTACTGTGCTTACTACAGGTAAACAAAAACCTTTTATTTTATCTCTTTTAGCAAATCAGTTCAGGTTTATCTGGTTCACCCTATTTCTAACCCTACCTAAAGGTAGGGTAGGGTTTATTTAAAAATAATAACAGTCCCTGACTCAGTAACTGAATTTGTGTTACTTGAGTCTATTGTGGTTGTTTACTGGTTCTCTTTTGATGTTCAGCGATATTGTGGTCTAGGATGAAGCATACCAGCTTCGGTGTATACCCAGTTAAGCCTTAATTTACTTTTCAAATTTCTCTACATTGCACTACTTAGATATTAATTTAACGTGCTATTTTCTTATATTTCAGTTTGGGCAGTACTTATGTGCTCAAAATAGCACAACTACAACTGTTAAGACTAGGGATCTCTTCAGAATGCGGATTCCTACTCAGCCTGTGAATCCGCCGCCCTCACAAAGCAAAATTATGCCATATCCATATTTCACCAGATTTAGTAACAACCCTTGTAGCGGTTGCCAGAGTCCTATATGCCAAAGAAAGTGTACCAATACGAATAAACAGCTAAATCTTAGTTTTAACCAAAACCAAAATCCAATTGGGATATCGGTCCCCTCTGGAAACTCTAGAGTTGAGATGGTATTGAACTACCTACCAACATGTCAACAGTCAGTCGACGTGGTTGTTACTTTAAAATCAAAAAATGGCACAAATAATGGTAATGTCACAACTTCTGCTAACTCCACCGCCGAACAAAACAACAATGGTACTCAACTTCAAGCGGACAGCTCGGCTATTGATGGAAATAGTGATGTAGATGTTTCTGTAGTTGTCCAAAGTAACTCTCCGGGAAGAAAACCAAAAGACGAAAAAATAAACAGTGTTATAATAGCAGAAAACGCTAATGGTGATAAAGCCACTGCACAAACTGAAGCAGAGGTTGCTAAAACTCCTAAAAATAATACAGGTAATCCCCAACCAAATGACGTTTCTGCCAAACCACCGCAAACAGCACCCTCACCGCTACCTAGCAACAGTAAAGCACCCCAACCACCAACAAGTAACAAAAAAGCACCCCCACCACCAACTAGTAACAACAAAGCACCCCCACCGCCAACTAGCAACAACGAAACAGCTCCTTCTAATAGCACGCCTCCGGCAAAACCTCCTACTAATAGCGACACACCAGCAGCACCCGTTGAAGCTTCTAATCCAGCAACAGATCCATCAAACCCTGCTCCGACAGATCCCACTAGTCCGCCGGCAGATGCCAGCACACCTACAGCAGAACCTGCTCCGGCAGATCCCGCTAGTCCGAAGCCAGACGACAGTAAACCTACAGCAGGACCTGCTCCGGCAGATCCCGCTAGTCCAACGCCTGATAATAGTAAACCTACAGCAGGACCTGCTCCGGCAGATCCCGCTAGTCCAACGCCTGATAATAGTAAACCTACAGCAGGACCTGCTCCGGCAGATCCCGCTAGTCCGAAGCCAGACGACAGTAAACCTACAGCAGGACCTGCTCCGGCAGATCCCGCTAGTCCAACGCCTGATAATAGTAAACCTACAGCGGGACCTGCTCCGGCAGATCCTGCTAATCCAACACCTGACAATAATACACCCACAGCAGGATCTACTCCGCCATCTGAAGATAACCCAGCGTCGTCGGGCCCGGGCAGCTCTGCAGCAGCTGCCACCGGTGCCGCAAGTGCAACAGGAGATGATGCGTCAGCTGCTGCAGCTGGAGCAGCTGCTAGTGGATCCAAGTGACATCACAAGAAAACTACACAAAAAGTAGCATCTTAAATGGAAAAAAATACATTTGAAACGCCAAATTGTCGGAAAGATATGCATTTTAACTATACATATACCGAAAATAATTGTGGCGCAGAAGACTAATACCACAAAAATACTGATAAAAATTGGAGAACCAACAAATTGCAGAAATACAACACTTTCAGGTTATGGATTAAAAGAGAGACGGAGAAATTATTTCTGACTACGTCGATTCACTTTCACAGGAACAATCACAACGATAACCACAGTAACTACAACTACAGTCAATGGAGATGTTGCAAATAGTTCACCTCCAGGAAATATTGCCGCTACAGGTATTCAAAACAAACCAGTCTGAAATACCAACGCATTAACGGCTTGTCAACTATTCGATAAATCAATTCCTTATAGGAACAACGGTCACCACAGCTGGAAACTCAGGAACTTCTACTTCAACAGTACCAATAAACTCGGAATCATCTACTACTACTTATACAACCACAACGACAACAGACAGTTCAAGTCCTACCGGAGTATCTCCTGTTTACACCAGTATGTCAGCATTGACTCCTGGTGACGGTGGATCAGTGACCGGCATTACAAATAATAATGGTACGATAAAAGCCCCAAAATATAAGCAACAAAAATTAAATCATAGTAAAGACTGAAAATATTTACTAGCATTTGTATTGAAAACGCAATTTCAGGACCAAATGGAATAATTTCAGGAGAAACAACAGAAGGAAATACGGAAAATAACTCTGAAGAAAACGACTCTGATAAAGAAGATGAAGATGGTATTACAATATTATGAAGTTTAAAGTATCAAGCATATAGCATGAAAGGCACTTGTGATTCCATGACACATTTTTTACAGATGCCAACAACACTGATCCAGATAATTTAAAGAACGTAAACACATCTTCAGAATCTAAAGTACCTACTTTTAATGGTTTTCCAACTAAAGACAATCAAACGATAATAGTTGTACCAACTAACGTACCAGTTACAGCTCAATCATCTAATGCCACAGATCAAAATAAATCAGTCGATCCCACTACAAATCAACCATCCAATACAACAAATACAGTCCAACCAGCCAAAACTGACCCAACTAATACAAGTAATGCATCCGATGCCAAACAAAAAGACAATGTGCCAGGCCCAAATCAATCAACAAATGTATCAGATATCCAGAACAAACCAACGAATGCATCAACTTCTCCTGATAATACAACAGCGTCTAATGCGAGTACCAGTTCTAGTACAAATTAAAATGTTTAACCTAGTTAATAAAGTATTTAATGAATTGACTTACTATGTTTGATTTAGAAACCTTTATATAAATTGCAAATATTACCCTAGAGGAAATCAATTAAAAATCAATATTATACACAGCAATTAGAATCTAATTGAAGATTGAATTTATTAATTGGTTATTATGATAAATGTTGGGCAGATAATAATGTTAGTTAAAAATACATGTAAGCTTAATTTAAAGTACATATAAGTTCATTTATATTATTTGTTTAAATGGTTTCTATATAGAATACATTGTCCTTGTTTGAAAAAAAACACGTCTTACGTAATGTAAAGTCTGTGTAATGTATAGTCTTGATATGACTTTTTTCAAAAACGTAGGTACCATAAAACCAGACCAAACAAAGAAAAAACAAAACTACAGTTATGACACAGTAACATAGCTTTATTAAAATAAATAAGTTCATGTCCTCTCTTTTCGTAACTACATATTATATGAGTGCGAGCAAGGAAATCTATTTATATTTTATTTACCATTGCATCTATTTGACGACCTCGTTGGCGTAAAGGTTACCATGCCGGACTGCTAATCAGAAGGTTCCGGGTTCGATTCCCGGCCCGGTCAACATCTTTGTGCTTAACCAAATTTGTTGGCTGTGGGTCTGGGTGTTAAATATGTATTTATATATAATATGTATGTATGTATATGTAGTATATCAACTGTGTTAGCAACCATATTACGAGCTAGAAATGGTTCAGTATGGGGCTAACCAGCCGTGTGTGAATGTGTCCTAATATTTATTTATTTATTTATATGCATTTAACCTGCACGGCGCGTAACCACACGAACTTGAGATATTCTAGCCTAACGTGGTTTGTAGCCTAGAGGCTGTCAGAATACATATGCTGACTATTTTCTCAATTTGAGCCAGAAGTGCGTTAGAAAATAAATCTAGTACAAGGCAAATAAGGGCAAAATCTTGATTTTACAGTTTTTTCGCTTTAAATCGTAATCAAAAAATTGCTTAAAGACTGTCTAAAGAATAACTCTAAAAATATATACTTATTTGGTACCAATCAAACTTATCAATATGAAAAAAAAACTGTTTCAAAAACTTAATCTTAGATTTTTTGAACCAGTTTTATTTCTAATTTAACTTCGTAAGTCCTGTGATTTACCTTTATCATCTTGGGCCGAAGTAAATCTACAGAATTCATGATACATTTGTCCACTTCGGGGTCATTTCGCTGGCACACTTTGATATAGGAAGCTGGAAGTAAACAAATATTGCAACATTAATATTTTATGAAATCTAAACACAACCCACAAAAAAATATCTACTTATTTAGATTTAATTTTAAGGGATTTGTTTTCAAGCTTCGTCAACATTAAAATGTTTTACCAAATATAGCTAAAACTAAACTACTGCGTTTACTTGGGCCTTTCTCGCTTTAAAGACATCCCATTAACTTAAGCGATTTATCTGATAAAACTCAATCCCAATCATAGGTCGACTCGCGACATAAAACTCTCAACACATGAACTGGTTTGTTACTAAATCTAAATAAAAGATTAAAATAACGGCATATTACAAAAAATAACGGTTGATTTATGTGAAAGAGTAAACTTTAGCTAATGAATCCTCAAAATTTTCCTTCGCGTGATCGGACAAGTTTTAGAAAACATCACAGATATTATAATTGACGTTTATCGCAACGTACGGTTCTGCAATAGTGTGTCAACATGCGCGCTCTCAATCCACAATTGCTAAAGTTACGAGATCTATGTATGCATAGATATCTAAAGACACAATATTTCTATTTAAGTTTACCGGTACCCGTGAGATTTATTTGTAAACAATTGAGTTTTACTAAATACGCGATTAGGAACACCTTTAAATTTTGTCACTGCATTTGCTTAACAGCTTTAGGGTTTCGTCGTTTTTTTTCTTATATATTGCTTCTTCTTTTACACTATTTTCTAACCACGAAAGTCTCGTCACTTTGCGATTTTGGTTAAAAAAATAAACTCGATAAAACAATCAAATAGATATTGTTTGAATCTAATATCACCCTCATCCCTTTTAAGATAAAACTTCTTATGACACCAAAAAAATCACTCTTCACAATTTCCTAACGAACACTTTAAAATTAGACTTACGTATTTCGGCCGCTGCGCAGCGCAGGGCTACCAATAGCACGGCGCCGACCAGCATGGTTTTAATGTTAACTAACTAGTCTTCCTAGTAGCCGATGGTTATTGCAACTGGTATGATAGACTAGTGAGCAGGGCCGCGTCGGTCGGCCAGTCTGCTCGCAATGTGGCCTACCACTGCCAGCGGTTCCACTCGCCCTCCTTCTTGGCCCGGTAAGGCCCTAACGATCTAACCGCTAACTTGTACGAATGCATCAGCCCTACACACTTTATACCTTGAACCGATACTCCAGTGCTAATAGTGCTAAGTAATTACACTTATTTTTGAAAGAAAGAAAGAAAGAAAATTATTTATTGTGCACATAAATAAACATATGGTATACAGTTATACAATTGCTTATTATTATTATAAATAAGCTTAAGTATGTGCACAAAAGGAGCAAATTCAGCATAATGCTGAGGGTACCAGGTTTAGAGTAAAACATCGTTTAATCTCATTAAAAATGTTAAATCTAACATAATAAATGAAAATTAAAATTAATTGTACAACATGGTAACAGTCTGAAACCGCAATAAATTATTTGACTTTGACTATGAAAAAATATAAATTTAGTATAAGTTACAATAATAATAAATTAACCTATAAGGAATAAACTAGGTCAATATATGTACAATATAACAAATAATTAAGAAATGCTGTGGACCAAAAATACCGGATGTTTTTTCCCTTTGGATGACCGCACGTTTTTTGGGTGAAATAGAAGGCGTCATTTTGGTCCCCAATGATTTTTTTGACGAGATAATCCAAGATAGGGTAAATGAAAAAACTTTATTTAAACCCCGATGTTGTGGTTAAACTTGACCTCATATAGCTGCCCTTGTCACAGAACTACTTTTTAAACCGCAAATTTTATTCTCATTTCACCAAGTATTTTTAAAAGTAAAAAAAAAACTTAATTTTATTGTTAATAAAACTATAGTAAATAATAAGATGTATATAGAACCCCGATGTTTTGCCCGGGGTTAAGAAACTACAACAGTAGCACGTGATTTCTAGAAAAGTCAAGGCTGATCATAGCCCGCATGAGTGTGTTATACATAACACTTTAATAGTCTACTAAATCAATACTTCGTTATTAAACCGCAATTAATTGACTAAATAGTTAAGAAACGAAATCTCTCAATTTCTTACAACATTACGGAAAAGATTCTAGAAAAAATATATTAGAGGAGTTTTAACCCGGAGCAAGCTGATAAGCTATTCAAATTTGTAAAAATTTGATCTTACTTCAAATCAAACTTACCCCACTGACTCACGCCTTTAGTACACCTACGTATTCGCATGCAGCAGCGAGTCTTTGGGGTAGCGAAACATCTGCGGAACGTTACTACACTGCAGTTCTTTCGTAACGAAATGTCATTGTCATTACACATTTTCGGCTTCCATTTTGCGAAATTCTGATAGAACGCGTGGTAACGCTATGCAATGTGAAACCCCACTAGCAAAACGGCTGCGTCGATTTCGCAGTTACTTGCGAAACAATACCGACAAGGACGCAACTATTTCATCTAGCTATATAGTAGAGCGAGACATAACACATGCGAAACGTTGCCATACAAGTTACAGTTTTTTCGTCGTTTCGCTGCCGCATGCGAATGCGTAGGTGTACTAAAGGCGTCAAACCTCGAAAAAAAATCTACGAAGCTATGCTACCTAGCTCTAATGAAATAAATTATTTTTATATTATCATAAATGTCTCTGATCATCATCAATGAAGAATAAATAATAACGATAATACAGTAGTGATTCGTCAAAACATTTCAACAAACAAAGTATTGCTAACAACAAAAATAAAAAATAATACTAATTTCACAAAGAAGGACTCACTTTCTTAAGCAAGTTAAATATATTAATAATAACAGTTTAAAAAGTACAAAAAATAATACTATTTACAAGATAACCAACGTAGACGGAGCAAATTCTGTATTAATTCTGACATGTCAAACAGGATGGATAATAAGAAAAGAGGATATTACGCAAGGAGTGTCTACCACTTACCTGCTCTATATTTTGTTAGAATTAATCGCTTGATTAAAGTGTAGGTGAAGGAGCTTGAAACAAGCGAGTTCCGCCGATTTCACTGCAACAGGGAAACTGCGAGAGGTTCCGTTATCCAGGAAGTTAGCTGAAGCAACGACCATGTCCGCTAATCAACTCCTAATCAATGATTGCTCACTCGTCACTCACGTGACGGGATTTATTGATTCATATCTCGTGTTTTTTTATTATTTTTTTATTTTATATACTATGAAATGCCTCACACTTTATACTTCAAAGAGGTTTAACTTCAATAGCAGATTTCTCACAATAAATACAAATATAGCACGTATAATATTATCTGTCTTATTTATGTTAATCAATCATGCAATGTTTGAAAATAAAGAATTAATAATTGCTCATAAATTTTTCAGTTCTTTTGGTTTTGCTCAAAGATTGTTTATTATATCCTTAGTTTTCGGTATTACGGTATCCGGAAAATTTTACCATCGTCTGTTTGTTTTATCTCTCTACGGTACAACGAAATCCTCTCCGCTATTAATCGCGGTCTGTTAATCGTTGTCTATATAATTTTCGACAGTGGAAAAAATCATAGCTGTAACTTTTATATAAATGATTTTAAGTCTTAGCGTTGTAATATGTAGTTAGATTATAGGCAAATATACCTTAGTTCTGAGAAACTTAATATAAAATTATTTTAAAACAGATTTTGAATAAACTAGGCATTTCTTGTTTGCACATTGAATCTTAAAGCCGAAGCTTGACTGCAAGCGAAGCCAGGCTATAAATGACTCATTCTCGACCGCTAAAAAGTATAGCGGAGTAAGCGAGTATAAATACGCGGTTGTCATGACAACCGATAACACAAGCAGCGTGGCAAAACGTGGCCTCTTTCTTCTGTTTTTTTTGCTCAGTCCGCTCCCTTAGCCACCGGGTGGTACACACTATTCTTCTGTAGAAGCCGATGCAGCCAATCTTGCGTCAAAGTTAGAATCTATGTTTTGCTTTCAGAATAATCTTCTTTTACTAAACAACAAATTTGAAATTTGCATAACTTTTATGTTAAATGAGCTAGTACTAATGTTGAAAACTAAATTTCGTGTGACACATACACATTGACAGATCTTTATCCTGAGACATGAAATGCAAAATTGCCGTAACTTTTGGTTTTTGTATCTATTTCTTAATTGGCACGGCCATAGACCATTTTTTTTTCTGACGTACTTATGTCCTGTTTTCTATTACCCTTGGTAAGCCTCTTTCGCGACTTTTATTTCCACGTCCAAACCTCGCTCAGTGCATCTTTGCCGCTCCGCTCGCGGTCGAGTCTCGGCCTTACATTTGCGCAATGTCATTTGCATAAAAATACTACGGGTTATGCAATTAACAGCTGCTAACGCACTACATGCATCATAAAACGTAACGTAACTGAAATTAGGCAGAAAATATTGTGTATGTACTTTTCATATCTACTTATATTTATCATTTGTGCACTGCAAATCATAATTCAAAGAAATGTGTTCTGATATTCTATAATATTTAAATGAATTTTATTCTTTTAAAGCGTTCACAAATAAAGTAAGAAGAAAAACATTTCACTGAAATTTAACAAGGCATAAACAGTACATTTTGATTAAGTGTACGATTTTGAGTATTTATTTAATTCTTCAATTAATCTGAGATTTAAGCCAGCCCAGTAAGGCAAAAGTGTTGTAGCTCGGCTTGATAAGGTGATCAATTACTAAAGATAAGCAACGATCGATGCGGACAGTTTTTGGAAGGGTCGTGTAAAAATTGGCATTTATTTATTAATTATATATGTTTTTTTTTATATCCAAAGTAAATTGAAGGTGCCTCGGCACTTGCCTTGCTCGACAATTATTAAAAAAAGTTTTAAGTCCTTGGGCGGCTTGAAAACTCTCGTCACCAGAGCTTGGTTACTTAGCTCATACGAAATTATGTTTATTGGGGACGACCCGAAGATAACATTATTTTCTTAGAAAAAAAATACCTCAGTTTCTGAAGAAAAAGTTCATATAGATATTGTTATCCGATCTCAAATCAGTTAAACTAAGTTCCGTGGAAACCTTTCATCGCTCACATATTATTCGGACTCATTTCACTATTACACGATGTACTTTATGGATAATCAATGAATAAATTATCGGACATATTTCACACACGGCTGGTTATCCCCACACTAAACAATTTCTAGTTTGTATAATGGTTGCTAACACAACTGATACACTACATATACATTATATCGATACATATTTAACACTTAGAGTGACAGCCAATAAATTTAGTTCACAAAGATGACCGTGCCGGGAATCGATCCCGGGGCCCTCTGATTGGCAGTCCGGCATGGTAACCATTACGCCAACGAGGTCGTCACTTGATATTTAAACGATTACAGGTATAAATAGCACGCGCAATTCTAATACATTGTCTAAAATTTAAATATATAGTAATTTGCGTCACGTATAAAGAACGCTGGCGGAAAAATTGGGTTGTAGACTTGTCCGATTTAGATTGGTTAAAATTTGATTGGTACATTTTTTTTTTTCGGCAGGGGTTTCAGCATATATTTGTTTCAAGTACTTATAATATTTTTTAATACGTATCGCGGGTATTATTTTTTATTTAAGTACTTATATTTTAAAGATATTTTATTTGTATATTACTCTTGAATATATCAATCGAAAACAAACAAAAAATTCGTACAAAAACAAAAGAACTAACCAAGCACCTTATATTATTAGGATATTAGGACACATTCACACACGGCTGGTTAGCCCCATACTGAACCATTTCTAGCTCGTATTATGGTTGCTAACTCAACTGACATACTACATATACATACATACATATTACATATAAATACATATTTAACACCCACACCCATAGCCAACAAATTTAGTTAAGCACAAAGATGTCGACCGGGCCGGGAATCGAACCCGGAACCTTCTGATTAGCAGACCGGCATGGTAACCTTTACGCCAACGAGGTCGTCAACTTAACTAACGCACAGCCACATTTTTCGTCCTATTTAGTTGACGTGTCTTGTATAAGCACTGGCTTCAATCGATATTTCAATTTACGACTAGAAACTGTATAATCGTCGGTTGCATTAACGATGTTCGCTTGACGAGCATCCTCCCAACGCATCCTCCGACTTCTACCTACCTAGTTACAGAGAGGTCGACAGGTTGATTACAGTTAGGTACTTTAAAACACATTGTTGCAGAATCAGGGGCATTCGAAGCGATTCGAAAATTTAAAAAAAAAAAATTCTTTTAATATTAAGACACATTTCACACACGGCTGGTTAACCCCATACTGAACCATATCTACTTCGTATTATGGTTGCTAACACAACTGATATACTACATATATAGATATACATATTTTATTATTACATACATATATATCACATATATATTACATAGATATGCATATATTTTATGTAGATAAATATTTAACACCCAGACCCACAGCCAACAAATTTAGTTAAGCACAAATATGTTGGCCGGGCCGAGAATCGAACCCAAAACCTTCTGACAGGCAGTCCAGCATGGTAACCTTTACGCCAACGAGGTCGCCAAAATAGATATAAGATATAATAGATTGAAGAAGACCTGAAAAGATTTGTAGAATCATCATGAAGTAAAAGAATATCACGCCAATCATCTAACGGTACGTTCTGACAGCCTCCTTGTGAGCCAGCAAATCCAGGCTAGGCATTTTTTTTTATTTGGACACATTCCACACACGGCTGGTTAACCCCATTCTGAACCATTTCTAGTTCGTATTATGGTTGCTAACACAACTGATATACTACATAATTATACATATTTTATAGATACATATTTAACACCCAGACCGACAGTCAACAAATTTAGTTCAGCACAAAGATGTTGGCCGTGCCGGGAATCGAACCTGGAACCTTCTGATTGGCAGTCCGGCATGGTAACCATTACGACAACGAGGACGTCAAAATTCTTAAATATATGTTCCACTTTCGGCCACAGTGTCGCTGTGTTTGTCTCGCAGGGATGTTTTTTATTTGGGTCTTGTGGATTTCACAGGGTTGTATTCTTTTTTTTAATAATGTGACTGATAAAGATTTTTCTGTTTATCTTCTTATCTTATATATAAAATTTCCGTGTCACAGTGTTTGTTACCGAACTCCTCCGAAACGGCTTGACTGATCATTACCAAATTTCATATGCGTAGTCAGTAGGTATGAGAATCGGCCAACGTGAAACGTTTTTACCCCTAAGTGATAAGGGTTGTTCACCCTTAATTATATTTTTTTATTTTTTTAAAGAATTTTTTTTATTTGAATTTTATATAAAGTGGTATTAAAAAATACATACAACCCTAAATTTTTACTTTTTTATCATCAACCGCTATTTTTTTATGGCCATTTTAGTAAATTTCTGTGTCACAGTGTTTGTTTCCGTACACCTCCGAAACGGATTGACTAATCTTTACCAAAATTTATATACGTATTCAGTAGGTCTGAGAATCGGCTACTATCTATTTTTTATACCCCTAAGCGATAAGGGTTGATCACCCTTAAATATTTTTTTTAATTTTTGACGAATTTTTTTTTGTATAAAGTGGCATTAAATACATACCCTAATTTTTTACTTTTTTATCATCAACCCCTATTTTTTATGGCCATTTTAGTAAATTTCCGTGTCACAGTGTTTGTTACCGCACTCCTCCGAAACGGTTTGACTGATCTTTACCAAATTTTATATACGTATTCAGTAGGTCAGAGAATCGGATACTATCTATTTTTTATACCCCTAAGTGATAAGGGTTGATCACCCTTAAATATATTTTTTTTAATTTTTCGACGAATTTTTTATATTATTTTTGTATTAAGTGGCATTAAAAATACATACAACCCTAATTTTTTTACTTTTTTATCATCATTCCCTATATTTTATGGCCATTTTAGTATTTTATTCATTTTTCATCTCGCTTGATAACTGATCAAATATAGTATCTAACTGTACTTCGAGTAAAAATCCTTTTTTTTTGAAGAAAATAACTAACAAAATTTTACCTGATATACTTAAAATTTACCGCGCCTTTACTTTACTGGTGAGTGAAATGCCACACTATGCCATAGACCGAAGTCGGCCCCTGTTTTACTCACAAAATTCTTCTTCACAGACTTCTCTCACTGTTTACACAAATTTCGACCTTCGTTATTGTTTATGTATCGTATGTAGTAGTATTGTTAACAATTATCATTTTGCTATATCAATGTAACTCTCTTATTAACTTAACCGCGGCTCCACCCGCGTGTAAGTCGCTTTATTGCATAACCTCTCCTGCACATGGCTGTTGTAAAAAAATGTATTTTCATCTGTGCGCTACTGTGGATCGGATTATACGTTAAATTGTAGGGCCTCTTAGCACAAACAGTCGTTAAACTAAGGCAGGGGCTTGAAAAACTCTCTACAACATAACTTGATCACTTAGTTCTTACGTAGAAGAAGCTATAAAATTTGATGTACTAATAAACTAGACCCCGAACGTATGAGCAAAAAATTTTCAACAAATATGATGGTGACACTACAAATATTATGTAATTTGTTCTACTTTGGACTTCTTTATGCTCAAACGGCTCGAACAAATATGCTAAAAATTTTCGCGCTCGCTTCGCTCGCGATTGGTCCTACGACGTTTTGGGTCATAGCTAACGACACTACAAATATTATGTAATTTGTTCTGTTTTGGACTTCTTTATGCTCAAACGGCTCGAACAAATATGCTAAAAATTTTCGCGCTCGCTTCGCTCGCGCATAGCTCGCTGCGCTCGCATTCAGCTCGCTTCGCTCGCGATTGGTCCTAGGACTTTTGGGTCATAGCTTACGACACTACAAATATTATGTGATTTGTTCTGCTTTGGACTTCATTATGCTCAAGCGGCTCTAACAAATATGCTAAAAATTTTCGCGCTCGCTTCGCTCGCGCATAGCTCGCTGCGCTCGCATCCGGCTTGCTTCGCTCGCGATTGGTCCTAGGACGTTTTGGATTATAGCTCACGACACTACAAATATTATGTAATTTGTTCTGCTTCGAACTTCTTTATGCTCAAACGGCTCGAACAAATATGCAAAAAAATTTCGCGCTCGCTTCGCTCGCGCATAGCTCGCTCCGCTCGCATCCAGCTCGCTTCGCTCACGATTGGCCCTAGGACTTTTGGGCCATAGCTTACGACACTACAAATACTATGTTATTTGTTCTGCTTTGGATTCATTATGCTCAAGTGGCTCGAACAAATATGCTAATAATTTTCGCGCTCGCTTCGCTCGCGCATAGCTCGCTACGCTCGCATCCGGCTCGCTTCGCTCCCGATTGGTCCTAGGACGTTTTGGGTCATAGCTCACGACACTACAAATATTATGTAATTTGTTTTGCTATGAACATCTTTATGCTCAAGCGGCTCGAACAAATATGCTAAAATATTTCGCGCTCGCTTCGCTCGCGCATAGCTCGCTACGCTCGCATAGGGCTCGCTTCGCTCGCGATTGGTCCTATGACATTTTGGGTCATAGCTTATGACACTACCAATATTATGAATTTGTTTGGTAACGGCTCGAATGGAATCGCTAAAAAATTTTGAATACCTAAAACTTTAGAAAAATATCATTACCTACTAACCTTAAAAATTTTACAATGAAATTGTATTATACAAATAACAAACTTCAAAATCATAGCTACATTTATAAATTCTAACGTACACATAAGTACCATCGAAGACTTTATTTGATTAACTTATAAACATGCTATTTTCAATTTGTATTTATCCTGTATTCTTGGCGTCGGTGCCATCTTAGAAGAACAAATTAATGTTTGTTAAAATAAACACTATTAAGTAGATATGATTGAACATAATATTTTTTGGCGTTTGTTACTTTTATATTCCCTTAACGTTTGTTCATGGCGCTCCATGCCCATTTCACGCATATACCATACACACTTATAATAAGTAAGTAACATTTTAATTATACTAGAATTTGTCTAGAAACTAAAATAAAAATAATTAATAAGGCAAAACAACGTTTGCCGGGTCAGCTAGTCTAATTATAAATATGCCGCCAATAGTATTCTGAATTACCGTCAAACACTCAAATCAACATTCTGAATTTCAAGTGTCGATTTACAAATTTTCAAGCAGTAGGTAGTAGGCTATTTAATTAAATGCCTTCGCCTTTTCCTTTTGTAAGATAATACGAATTCGTATTATACCTATATACCATCATAGTAAATTATCCGCCAAAGAACTAAAGTAACCGATATAGCCCGCAAAATTAGCAAGCTGAAGTGGCAATGGGCTGGCCATATCTGCAGGAGATCCGATAATCGCTGGAGCAAACGGATCCTAGAGTGGAGACCGCGGGTTGGCAAACGTAGTGTGGGAGGCCAACCGGCCAGATGGAGCGACGATCTGCGAACGGTGGCGGGCAAGCACTGGATGCGCAAAGCAGAAGACCGTGCTCTGTGGAAATCCTTAGGAGAGGCCTATGTCCAGCAGTGGACACACGTTAAATAGGCTGATGATGATGACCATCATAGTATGTATAAAACCTGAAAGTAGCTAACCATGTTGTCCGTTCACCGAATGCTTTGGCGGAAAGGTTGACTTAGGCGAAAAACTTGAAGAAACATACTTCTTTCTAAACGTGTACGATTTATAGTGAAAAAACTGTAAAATGAAGATTTTACCTTGTATGCATTTGTTATGTTTGTCTAAGTGGCAGATAATGAAGTTTCGCAAGGACCTTATCTCCGATATCTTGGCAATAATGTACATATCTCAGGCAGTAGCTTGCCTTGACCACCGCTCTTGCTTCACCTGATCGTACGTATGCTGCCTAAATCTATTGGCAAAACATTTGCATAATGGTGTTGAATTAGGTATAAGTATTTAAATTAAATATGCATACATTCAATTCAAATTTGATAATGATTATTCATACAATTTTAACATTAATTAATATGTTCATTTTTAAGTACTGGAAAACTGTTTTGCATTTTTTGTATTAGTCAAAAAATATTTGTAACAAAATTTTAAATTAAATTATGAGACCACTGAAAAACTGCTCGACATTATTGAGTGAAAATAAAATCATCACCTGTCATGATATCCCTTTTTTTTGTTATATAAGCAATTGCAAGGAATGCAACGAAGAT
Source organism: Mellilla xanthometata (assembly GCA_035578125.1). Lineage (NCBI taxonomy): Eukaryota > Metazoa > Arthropoda > Insecta > Lepidoptera > Geometridae > Mellilla > Mellilla xanthometata. The sequence goes on from JAPUBQ010000020.1 coordinate 5,119,798, forward strand.
AGGATACCGTTTGGCACTCTCACTTACACACACCCACAGATCTTCGTCCACTTCCATCATCATTATACAATATTCTATACAAACACCATCTTTATTACACTAACAATCTACAAAGGAAACACCCGTTTCCAAATTTTAGTACCACACAAATATGTCAAAAACATAAATAACTAAACAACTAACCACTCTATCACACTACAACAGCAAAACTTATTACGTCACTTACATTCACACATTAATTGTATATTTTGGCCAATTGAACAAAACAATCATACCAAATTGTTAGCAGCAGTTTTACGATAATTTTATAAATTGTATATTATTTGGTAGAATTTGCAAAAGTAGGCAACACAAAAATAATAATCATTTATTTGCACCAATAGGATAAACATACAAAGCAGATTACATTAGTCTAGGTCTAGGACAGCGGTCTATCACCAACCAAAAGCTTTCCTCATCCATAGACATGAAATACTGCAAAGAAAATAGTCAATTTAAATTAGATTAGAAATACATTTTATTATTACAGAAGATATACCTCCAAAATAGTAATAATACATATTGTCTTATCCGCACATGTTACTCAAAACACTCCCGATAAAAATAACACAAACAAAGTGTGTAAAATGGGTACTGGGTTTTTTCTTACGTTTTACCCGCGGTTTTTATGTATTATTTATCAACTGGTTCCCGATAAGGAAAGCGTATAAATATCGCTCTATTCTGTTGGAACTATCATTCCCAAAACGAATTGTGAAGAAGTCAGTTCTGAGTACTCAATTGAAGAAAAAGTGATAAAGATGGAATCCAACAAGTTTCTTAATATGCTGAGCGCCAGTTCTTCGGGGGGAAACTACTTCCACGAAGCATGTCAAGCTGGCTCATTACCTCTTCTTATAAGGGAAGAAGAGAGGATGGATGGCCCAATCCCATAGATCTTGACCGCATGGAACCGCAATCAATTCAATTTAATTTTGAATAATCTTTATTTAAACCGGTAATATTACATTGAACACAACTAGTGTATATTATATCCTAGGAGTGACACGATTATACAATTAATATGGAACCGCAATGGTGAGCAATGCACCCATTCTCGTGAAGAACTGAATATTTATGCACAAGAGATGATGGACATTGTCGTGCAGCTTGGGGCAGACATAAACGGCCAGGAATTGCGTGGTGGTTTCACTCCTCTGCACTTGTGTGTTTTAGAAAGGAATTACGAGTTCACTGAATGGCTGTGCATCAATTTGGAGGCTACTAATAACTCCGGGCTAACTGTTTAAAAACTTGCCTTACTACAACAAAATAATGATGAGGATAATGAGAAGGGCCGGAGCCAAATGCGAACCTTGGAAATTGAAAAGACGAGATAAGGAGCAATGGTGTGTGAGCAGCTGAGCTCAACAGTTTAGGTATAGAAATCGTAAGTTAATCTAAATAGATAATTTAACGGGTGTGATCCATACAAACAGTTGTTTTATCATTTAAATATTTGTTAGGTTTTATTATTGTTTGGTATTCTAGACACAGAAATATTTTAGTTTAGGTGCAGAGGACGGTTATCAAAAGTTTGTATAATTTTCATTGCATAAAAACAAACTGATTTGAATAAAAAAAGCAATTAAAATAATTTAAAATTATTCATTTAAACTTGTTGCTGCTGGTTGTTGTTATTTACCTACTATTTAGAGGTTGTATGTATGTAGATAAAGGCAGACAAGCCTCAGTGCCTGTGAAACTGCTGAAAGTAAAATACAATCAATATAATGGATTTAGATTTAAAAGACAAAACAGTGGCGGTTACTGGTGGTGCTGAAGGCATTGGTTACTCTATTGCTGATCATTTTTTAAGTGAAGGTGCGAACGTTGTTCTTATTCTAGACGTAAATAAAACAAAAGGGGAAGAAGCGACGGCTAAGTTAAATTTAAAACATGGCAAAGGAAAAGTTGTATTTTACGAATGGGACGTGACAGACTACAAAACTTACAAAAAAATATCAGTACAAATTGTTGCTGAGCACAAATATATTGATATACTTGTTAATAATGCAGGTATACTTGACGAATCAGATATTAGAAGAACCATGGAAGTGAACGCAATTGCCCCCATACTATGGACTTATAAATGTTGGAAGTTAATGCGTAAAGATAGAGGAAGTCCTGGTGGTACCATCATTAATATAGGGTCGGTACATTCATATGCTGTAGATCCCTACTTGCCCGTATATAAGGCGTCAAAATTCGCCGTAATGGGCTATTCAAGATCGTTAGGCCACACAAGTAACTATGAAAAGTTTGGTGTAAGAGTACTGATTCTATGTCCGGGGATGACTCGCACTTCATTAGTAGAGAAGATGCAGTGCTGGGAAGAGCATAGCGAAGATGTTGTTAACAATGCGATGGTGTGGCAGACTGCAGACTGTGTTGGTAGAGCAGCTATAAAAATATATAAAGAAGCTGAGAGTGGTACTGCTTGGAAAATTATCGGAGGAAAATTGGATGAAATTCCTTTGGTTGAAGAAGGAGATCACAACCCTTATTTTTAGTAAACCTTATTTTATAAGTATACAATGTGGATGTAATCATTTTAATTTTAATAAATGTGTGTGATCATTATGTTTCTCTATCACTATAATTTATTCTATCTAGGTACAAAATTTCTTACCATAGCATTATAAGTTTAGTTAGTACATGTTATGAGTATAATTCCATAACAAAATTACGATTCTGCCTCCATAAAAAAGCATTGCCGCTTCTAGCTAACATAATTAATAAAATCAGAAGTCATGTAACTTTGAGTATTTCTCGCAGATTTTGTTATACATGAACAAAGCGCCTAGAAATAATTACGAGCATGTCGCATACTTTCCAAGTCTCATGAGTTACTAAGGCTCCAAAACAACATAAAATCCATGAAGCTGTAAAAAATCCCTAGAGCTCAACCATTTATTTTTCCGCTTTAATAGAATACGAGTACAACCAAATGACATATCATCATCGCCGGCGTACGCGCAGCGCCTGCTTGATTGATTGTTTTGTTAATACTTTGTTAAATGTTTCGTATGTCACATAACAAAACTTATTTATGGGGACTATCTAGATTGCTATCGTTATATTTGTATTGTATTTATTTTATAGATTTGCGTTTGTATTGTATTTATTGTATAGTTTTGTGTTTGTATTGGTCTATATTGTGATATTGTATGGCTAGGTTATAAGTATTATGTATATAAAATTGAGAAGGCACTGACTTCTCTAACACAGTTTATACTAGCACAGAAGCCAGTTTATCCCCTTGTCTGTTGATCGCGCTCCAGGAGCGCGGTGTCAAAAATGTCGCGTCTGTGGGGCGCGCTCCTGGAGCTCGATTTATGGCTCTTACGTATTTTTTACCGTAGTATATCGTAAACTATATCTGGACTGCTTTAACTTGCACCAAAATGTAGAGAAAAGAACAAAGATGGCATATCCTCACGTGTGCAAGTAAGTGTTGAAGTATGAATGGACCCTTTTTTGCCCGGCTTTTTTGGGCTACCTATAAAATGTTACTTTTACATATTTATTTCAATAAATATATATTTGATTTGATTTGATTTGATCAAATCGTAATATCCAAAACATTCAAATTAAAGAAGTAATTATTGATTGTTGTTTTTTTTTTTACTTTTACTATTTTTTTACTCATTTTTATTTCAGTTGATAATTTTACTTTTACTGTATTAAAACTTTCGTAAGGCATATTTGAATAATGTTTTTATAACCGGGTATCACTTACGTTTATTTTTCTAATACCGACAAAGGAAACGTAAGTGATAGCCGGTTATACAAACATTATTCAATTTTACTTTTGACTACAGCTTGCCTAATGGTAATATCAGATACGGAGTGGCATGTTTACCCATAATATACTTACCTACTCTACATTTGCAGGCTCCCGGGTGAGATCCTGGACATTCAAAGAAACAGAGACTCTGGTAAAGAGTTTCAAAGCTTCACTATCCTCTTAATAAGTTGATGAAAAGCGTTTAGTAACTTTAGTACGAAATTTTGAGAACCTGAACCCTGTACCGATATCTCTTGACTAAGTCTCTGCTCGTTCTGTAGAAGAACGGAGATAGTGGAATTAAATTATGGAATTCCAATACACATTTCCCGAAATGTCGATATTATCTGATAAAATAAGCGAGACACGCATCTCATGTCGGAATTTAGAGATAGAAATGCATCTGCGACGAGATAAAGTTAATATCACTGGCAGGGTCAGTGAGCAATATATTCGATAGCAGAAAAATCAATTGAACAGTATTATTGCAAAAAAAACCGCGATGGAAAGAGGTTTAAATAATAAAGTGATAGTTGTAACTGGTGGCGCCCAAGGAATTGGTTACAATATAATTGACCAATACCTGAGTGTTGGAGTTCAAAATGTAATTTTACTAGATTTTAATAAAACAAAAGGAGAAGAAGCAATCGCCGACTTGACTGCGAAACATGGAAACGGAAAAGTTATTTTCATACACTGTGATGTCACCAAAGATTTAGAAAAAGTGTCGAAAAAGATCTTGGATGAATACAAATATGTAGATCTTCTAGTGAACAATGCCGGTGCAGCTGATGAAACATCAGCTCGAAAAACCTTGGAGCTAAATTCTATAGCAGTCATGGAATGGACGATGAAGTTTTGGGAACAGATGCGTAAAGACAAAGGAGGTCGTGGTGGAACTATCATCAATATTGGATCAATTTATTCATATGCAGTGGATCCTTACGTAGCTTTTTATAAGGCGTCAAAATTCGCCGTGATGGGATTTACAAGATCATTGGGACACGCGAAAAATTTTCATAAATTTGGCGTGAGAGTTATGATATTATGTCCGGGGTTTACATACACCGCTGCAACTGCACAGAAGCCACAATGTTGGGCTGAGCATGTAGAAGATTTGACCCAGTCTCTTAAGACACAAGTTTGGCAAAATGCTGAAGAAGTTGGTAAAGCAGCTGTGGAAATGTTCAAGACAGCTAAAAGTGGATCCGCATGGAAAGTTATTGGGGGAGTAATAGAAGAAATTGTTCTTGTAGGTGAGGGAGATGAGTGGCGATAATTACTAATTGAAACGAAACTAAATGAAAAATACTGCCCAATTAATGCAGAGCCGATTCACTGGTTCGACGCTTATGAATGTTAATAACAGCATACAAGTAACTAAACTTCTATTAATATTGATCATCAATACTCGTAAAAACGTTAAGCCGCTTAAACGTAATCAATAAAGGATACTTATCTTTGTAAGTACCGTATAAACCTTTAGCGGTAGAAATATTTTTGATAATGTTATTTTTGTTTGTGATAAATGAAGATAATAAAGACTTATTAAGTAAAAATAATAATCACCGTTTAATTTAGTAATTATTATTCTGGGTATGCATTCTCAGAAGCAAACGGGTTCCTTTAAAAAATATTCTATTTAAAATATTTAATCACGTGGATTTTATCCATTCATATTTAATTAGGCACCTATGTACTCACATGATAGTCTCATTGGATTTACTTGTGCTCTCTCTTGCTGTCTCCTTCTAGCATATAACCTACATGATGGTGGGGTCAACATTCGATATTTTTCGATACCACTATATTAATCTTCTTTAGTAACATTGTATTCGCTTTTGTATTTAAGCACTACATCTTCACACTTCTTATTTAGTATTTACATTAGCTAAATTCAATATTTATATACCATCTACAAAAGTACATGAGTCACCTGTGATAACCCGTGCAAGTAAACATTATGCTGAGTGGGAACTCAAGATTGATGAAGAATATTAATATAGTGGAATAGATAAAATATACTTCATTGAAATCGAAAACATGTATCTACAACTCGGTTGCGTATTACGGCGCCATTATGTTATGAATACAATGTGTTCCATTACGTTCCCACTTGTCTTCAAGATCTCTTACTTCGTCGGAATATGGGGTTGCCAGGATATGATGAAAACAGCCCCCATCCAGCTGGTTAAAATGGTCTGCTCAAGCACTGGTCTCTCTCGTTGAAAGCGAACTCCCAGACGTAATTCTTATACATAAAAATTTCCATGTCACAATGTTAGTTACCGTACTCCTCAGAAATTGCTTGACTGATTTTGACCAAAATCGGTATTGAGTAGGTCTGAGAATCAGGAGGGTTGTTCACCCTTAAATATTTATTTTTTAGTTATTGACAAAAAAAATGTTTTTATTTTTTATTGTGTAAAAAAACATACAACTCTACATTTTTACTGTTTTATTACCAACCTCTATTTTTTATGGCTATTTTAGTAATTTAATAATTTTTTATCCCGCTCGATAACTGATCAATTATAGTGTTTTTTAACTGAAATTAAGGCAAAACAACGTTTGCCGGGTCAGCTAGTATACGTATGTATATATCTACTACTCCACATATATCACGGCTGGGTGTGCCCGCGGTCCCCTATCAAGAAAGCAAATAAATACATTTTTGCTACAATTTGCTTAGAGTTCGCGAAGTCTACTTCTTCTTTGTATGTGCTTTGTGGTCTAGCTCTAGCGTCGAGAGTTTTCATGCCACCGGAAGGCCTCTGACGATTGCTTTTACTAAGACTAACGTCCAACTCGTTTATTATTCATCCAATCCTTTCGTGAGGTCTACAGTTCAAACACGTACTACTCACTTAGTGATAAATTACATAAATATATAAATTGTCAAGTCCCAGTTATCATTGTTATCATGTTTTTATTCGACATGCGATTGTAAGTCAGTGTACGATAACCCGTTGATATAATCAGGTGTTTATCCGGCCAAGTGCGAATCAAACTCGTGGCAAGGATTTCGTATCATTAAATATCTAAAATATGGAAATATGTATACTCTTGATATTTTTATTCCGATTGAATGCGGGTAATAGGTATTGTGGGTGCTGCTCGTAAAATATAAATACAATAACAACGATAATCTTTGTAGCCAAAAAAAAACTCCATATACGAGTACATTAACGCAGGAGGAGCACTGTGAAAATTCCAGCTTTCCCAGACCACCCTAACCAAAATACAAACATATAATTGTGTGGCAGCTGCAGATATGCTTCGCACGCTGATCTCACTCAGTAAGTGATTGATGCTCGCATATCAATATTGAATTAATGACATTGCTGATAAGTAGTATATACTGCATACTGTTATTTTTAACTTGAGGCTTGAAAAGAGTACGCGCATTTTAAGTAATTATTAAACTATAGCTTCTTCACAAATATCTTTTAAAATGGAAAAAGTGATTAAGAACAAGGTGGTGGTAATAACAGGTGGTGCTGAAGGCATCGGTTATCAAATTGCTGACCATTTTCTTGAAGAAGATCCAAAAACTGTCATTTTACTAGATATTAACGAAACAAAAGCAGAAGAATCGGTCAATAAACTAACTTCAAAACATGGACCTGGAAAAGTTGTTTTTATTAAATGTGATGTTACTAAAGATTTGGAAGCAGTATCCAAGAAAATCTTCGATGAATACAAGAGTGTAGACATTCTAGTAAACAATGCTGGCAGGGTAGACGAATCATCTGCACGAAAAACTATGGAAATAAATTGTATGGCTGTCATTGAATGGACCATGAAGTTTTGGGAACATATGCGTAAAGACAAGGGAGGTCGTGGTGGCACTATCGTCAATATTGGTTCTATGTATTCTTACACTGTAGATCCTTACCTAGTTTTCTACAAAGCTTCAAAATTCGCTGTAATGGGTCTCTCAAGGTCCTTGGGACACTCGTATAATTGTGAGAAGTTTGGCGTGAGAGTTGTTATTTTATGTCCAGGTTTCACACACACAGCTTTAACAGAACAAGAGTTATGCTGGGATGTACATGCAGAAGATTTTCGCGAGTTTGGGAAAAAACAGGTGTGGCAATACCCTCAAGACGTTGCTAAAGCGGCTGTAGAAATATTTAAAGTGGCTGACAGTGGATCGGCTTGGAAAGTTATTGGAGGAATTTTGAAAGAAGTTCCACTAGTTGCTGAAGGAGATCAGTTACGATAAAAAGTTTATTATAATAAGTGACACAAATTTGTTTTAATATAATAACAGATAATCTATTAATAATAAATTAAGCACTTCACTTATTTCTCTATCTATTTATACTTATTCACCAAACACTGAAATTCTATACTTATATTATAATTACTAAACTCGGTGTAACCTAGATTTAAGTTTCTTTGGCAAATAAATCGTTTATTTAATTATTTACTGTTGGCTATTTTAATGTAGGTACCTATACATACATCCTTACTTTGTATAAGGTCAAAGTTAGTAGTAGTTTATCACATTTTTATCGCACATAAATATATTTATATTGTAACGCTTATAAATAGGAGGGTGGCGGTATTGTGATATAATTGATACACTGATTACATGATAGCTATTTATTTATAATTCACCGTTTGGTTATTGAACAAGTATTAGTTACATATAATCTGGATACAATATAATCAAAGTGGCGCAGGCTTGAGCATGAGAATAAAGATAAATTTGGGCGCCGTGACATAGAATGTCTGTAATAAGGATCTCTCTTGGTTAGCGTACAAAGGTCCAAGGAGTCCTGACAATAAAATATGAAATCTCTAGGGTCGTGATTCAAAGCCTACATAGATCTTAAGTATTAGGTGCAACCATTAGTACTTAGGTATTCTTTGTTTTAGTTAAGAACGACACATTAGTAATGAAGACACCGGCCACAAGGAGTGTCCGGTGTTACCATGAGCCAAGTCGAGGGTAGGTGGCGACCGAAGGCGGGCTCCAGCGCGGCAGGGAGACAAGAAGAGAAGAGCAGAGGGCTCCCTCCACGAGCTGGAAGCTCCGTCGGCTCGCAGCTCGAGGCACGTGGGTCAAGCGAGTGTGTGTCGTGGCAGGTGTGTCCGACGCGGACTTGAAGCGGGCAGGAGAGGACTCCGTATCCCGTGGGATGCGACGCTAATGTCACCACATGAGAATGTAACGCCTACATCAAAAAACCCTGTTAACAAACAGTTCTACTTAGCCCTCATACACGTGTCGGGATCAAAGGTTATAATGTGCAGTGTCATGAAAACTTACCCTAGTTTTGGGGTTAAATGATGCTGCCGGGGCCTGGCCGCGGGGCGAGGACTCTCGAGGATGAGGCTGCCAGGTCCACGGGTACGTCTTTCAACGTGCACTGTAATAAAATTCGACGATTGAACGATACCGAATCGAAATACAACGTGGTCTATCTACCGCACAAAAACTCACGGAACACAAATGGCGTCTGCGTGGCGGCTGCTAGTCCATCGGTTGGTGGCAGGCCTTCCGCAGTAGGAGTCCGGTGATCAATGACATCAGGGTGAGAGCGGCGCGGGAAAAAAGGAACTCGCGAGCCGGTGCCGAGCGCCGGCCGCGGTAGTCCGACACCAATCCCCGCGAGTAAAAGAAGCTCTAGGCCCAGCCGACTCGCGATCTCCCTCCATTCTCCTTGTTGACTTTGACATATAATTTGTCACCTGTCATTTAGTCTATTCTTCGAATACGCTGATCTACAGTCCTTGGAGTATCGAATCGAACTAATCGAATAAAGGGGTTACAATATATGACAAAGTATTTATGAAAAAACCTTTGCTGGGGACATCGTCTACTCGTTATCATATTATATATTACTAAGCAATAATTGTTTGTGATTAAGTATAATGAGTAAGAGATTTTTATATATATCCGCAATTATATATTTGAAATTGTATGAGTATAAAATTTGCTTTCCTTCTAAACAGTTATTCCCTTCCTTCCACTGAGTGAAACACTTAATTTAAGGCGAAGGCAAGAGTTGATCAAGTGTGAGGTCTGTAACTATCTTGTTGGCGAGATCGAGGAGGAGGAAGGACACTGTCTTCTCCATATAAGGTTTGGCTCCCCTGAGGAACTCCTCTCTGTTCTGATTGATGGCTGCGTTTGCGGCGTCTCCTGAAATGTTATATGACAGTTGGTTAATGATGAAACAGTTAGGGTTTGTTTTGTTACAGAAATTTAAGTGATGATTTTTAAGATGATTTTTTTAATGACAAATATTTTCTTTTAAAGTTTATATTAAAACAACCATAAAAACTATACTTAAACAGCAGCCTGTATTAGTACTGGCATATTTTAATAAATAGTAAAGCATTCAAGATACATGCATACAAACGTACGTAAAAAAGCAATTGATGAAGTTTGTGAAATTGGATCTCTAAGGCAAACCCAAATAAATAAATGTGCTTTTTCCTTGTAAATCAAAAAGTTAAGAACTTAAAAATACAAACATAACTTTAATAATCCTTAAAACCTAAAAGGTTATGGTATTAGATAGATACTAGAAACCAAACATCCGCGGACATGTGTCTTTCGTGGAAGGACCTAGGCACCCACAACGATGTACTTTTATTACCCAAGAGAACTCAACCCCAATAAATTAATTATGCTTAGAAGACACGACCCTTCGTAATTAGGATTACGATTAAAAAGAGCAGACAAACCGAAGAGCTTGCAGTTATGTAACCGCCCCCATTAAAAGCCATTTAAAAAACTCTACTCACCCAAGACTTTGTCTCCTTTGAACAGGCCATCCAGGTGAATCCTGTAATCTTTGATGTTGATATCCATGTCCAAACGGCTGAAACTGATGAACTCCGTACCTCCCTTCTCAGCAATATCACCATGAAGCACTATGTCAGCGTCGCATTTTACTGAAAATACAATAAAATATAAGTTATTACAGCTATTGTTTTAGTTCACATATTGCAGAAATCAACAAAACTGAATTTTACGTACAATCCTTTTTTTTCGACAAAGACGAAATGCATTTACGCATGCCCACCAATTTTCGGGGTAGGCGGTGGGGTATGTCGGGCTCGGTGCCAGAGTGGCGACCACTACCGACTAAAACCTCCACAGTATTCCGTCTTCCCGCCTCAAAGCCGGGGGAGTCTGGCATTTGTATAGCAATCCTACAGAGTCGTTTTGCTCGGAGTTTTACAGGCTTAACGAGGTAAGGATTATTTCCTTTGCAGGCGTTTTATGAAATACATATGTACACAATACTAGCGCTATAGGCCGCATAAACTACGAAGAAATGCACCCAAATCCTCACCTCCTCCTTAATATTAATAATGATCAGTGTCTGATACGACTGATGTGACCATTAATAACTCCTATTTAATTATAAGTCAGACAGTATAAGAATTTAAATGTTTAACTAACTAACCTGAGACCTAGTATGAAAATATATTTCTTTTAACATTATTTATATTATTACCGACTTATTAGTGCAAATATATAATTATAAAAGAAATTCAATTAATTGTGTTTAAATTTAAATAACTAATTCTAATCTTAATATTAAGTAGGTAATTAATTTTAAGTAGTCTTCGCCATGCCCTATTTACTAAGCACTGGCTTGCACATTTCTTGTTCTACAATAAATGTGTTGCTAATTTTAATCAAATTTGAATTTGAAAAATCAATAATAATTATGACAGAATTTATTTTCACTGATCCTAAAAACATAGCGTTACAACAAAACATTCATTCAGACTTGTCCAAACACAGATCTCTGGCACTGAGCGATGTCCGCTAGAAAACTTGGGGCAATATTCTTTGCCAATTAGGTACGTCATAAAACACTTTTTTTATAGGTATAAAGAAAGGGCCTTACTGGCATCAGCAGTGAGCTTTCCCTCCCCACTAATAGGCAGGACCATCAGCTTAGTGTCCAGTTTGTAGCGACCGTCGAAGTGTAGCTTCGGAAACCTCACTCGTGCCTTTATTATAAATGTGTCCAAATCTACACTGGAGAAACAAATAAAAATCATTTATTTTTTACAGGTTTTCAACATATAAGTGGTGGCTATAACCAGGCAAGCACTAAAAGAATGTTCTGTACTCTTGTTCTTTTCTTTTACTCTGTTACAGTGGAGAATGATAGTTTAAAAAATATTGACACGATATATTTTTTACCTATAAAAGCAATAGCTCAATGTATAAAAGCATATTAGTACTTGTATTCAGTAATGCAGTATTTAGAAACTGCCAATTAGAAATGTATGCATTTTTATCATACTACATTAAAACAAAACGTACTTCAAACTCTTGATGGTGAAGTTACCGGCACCAATGACCTTCACATCTCTCCCAATTGCTCTCACAGGTGAAGAATCTCTCGAGACAGGGATAATCTGAAATTATTAAGAATGATTATATGAATTAAAAAAATATAAGTCAATGTAAGTAACTTGGGCTGGGCACATCAGCCGGATGTCGGAGGATCTATGGGCTAAACGCACCAACCAGTGAGTTACCACATCGCGGCAGGTCCAGATGGAGATGGCGGGACGAACTAGATAGACATACATATACTGTAAAAACTACCAGGATATAGCAATAGACCGTGACAAATGGAAGGAGGGTAAAGAGGCCTTTGCTCTTCAATGGAAAAAAACAGGCTTATAATAATAATAAAAAATATAAACATAAATTAATACTTAAGCGATGGATACATATTTTCGCTTTTGGACTAAGTCTCTGCTCGTTCTGTAGGAGAACGGAGATAGTGGAATTAAATTATGGAATTCCAATACACATATCCCGAAATGTCGATATTATCTGATAAAATAAGCGAGACACGCATCTCATAATGTCGGAATTTAGAGATAGAAATGCATCTGCGACGAGATAAAGTTAATATCACTGGCAGGGTCATTGAGCAATGTAGTCGATAGCAGAAAAATCAATTGAATAGTATTATTTCCAAAAAAACCGCGATGGAAAGAGGTTTAAATAAAAAAGTGATAGTTGTAACTGGTGGCGCCCAAGGAATTGGTTACAATATAATTGACCAATACCTGAGTGTTGGAGTTCAAAATGTAATTTTACTAGATTTTAATAAAACAAAAGGAAAAGAAGCAATCGCCGACTTGACTGCGAAACATGGAAACGGGAAAGTTATACACTGTGATGTCACCAAAGATTTAGAAAAAGTGTCGAAAAAGATCTTGGATGAATACATATATGTAGATCTTCTAGTGAACAATGCCGGTGCAGCTGATGAAACATCAGCTCGAAAAACCTTGGAGCTAAATTCTATAGCAGTCATGGAATGGACGATGAAGTTTTGGGAACAGATGCGTACAGACAAAGGAGGTCGTGGTGGAACTATTATCAATATTGGATCAATTTATTCATATGCAGTGGATCCTTACGTAGCTTTTTATAAGGCGTCAAAATTCGCCGTGATGGGATTTACAAGATCATTGGGACACGCGAAAAACTTTCATAAATTTGGCGTGAGAGTTATGATATTATGTCCGGGGTTTACATACACCGCTGCAACTGCACAGAAGCCACAATGTTGGGCCGAGCATGTAGAAGATTTGACCCAGTCTCTTAAGACACAAGTTTGGCAAAATGCTGAAGACGTTGGTAAAGCAGCTGTGGAAATGTTCAAGACAGCTAAAAGTGGATCCGCATGGAAAGTTATTGGGGGAGTAATGGAAGAAGTTGTTCTTGTAGGTGAGGGAGATGAGTGGCGATAATTACTAATTGAAACGAAACTAAATGAAAAATACTGCCCAATTAATGCAGAGCCGATTCACTGGTTCGACGCTTATGAATGTCAATAACAGCATACAAGTAACTAAACTTCTATTAATATTGATCATCGATACTATAAAAACCGATAAGCCGCTTAAACGTTATCAATAGAAGATATTTATCTTTGTAGGTACAGTAGTAAAGTATAATAAACCTTTAGCGGTAGAAATATTTTTGATAATGTTATTTTTGTTTGTGATAAATGAAGATAATAAAGACTTATTAAGTAAAAATAATGATAACCGTTTAATTTAGTAATTATTATTCTGGGTATGCATTCTCAGAAGCAAACGGGTTCCTTTAAAAAATATTCTATTTAGAATATTTAATCACGTGGATTTTATCCATTCATATTTAATTAGGAACCTTTTTGCTCACATCATAGTCTCATTGTATTTACATTTGGTATCTCTTGCTGTCCCCTCCTGGCATATTATACGAGTATCCTACATGATGGTGGGGTCAACATTCGATATTTTTCTATTATTGTTATATTGTAACATTGAATTCGCTCTTGTATTTAAGCACTACATCTTCACACTTCTTCTTTAGTATTTACATGAGCTAAATTCAATATTTATATACTATCTACAAAAGTGCATGAGTCACCTGTGATAACCCGTGCAAGTAAACATTATGCTGAGTGGGAACTCAAGATTGATGAAGAATATTAGTAGAGTGGAATAGAAAAAAAAATCTATTCCACTATATTAATATGAAATTTTTCAATGAAGTATTTCATTGAAATCGAAAACATGTATTTACACCTCGGTTGCGTATTACGGCGCCATTATGTTATAAATACAATGTGTTCCATTACGTTCCAACTTGGCTTCAAAATCTCTTACTTCGTCGGAGTGTGGGGTTGCCAGGATATGATGAAAACAGCCCCCATCCAGCTGGTTAAAATGGTCTGCTCAAGCACTGGTCTCTCTCGTTGAAAGCGAACTCCCAGACGTAATTCTTATACATAAAAAATGGCTGCCTGTAAAGTCGGTTTTACGGGCGAAGATTTTACGCGACAACGTCTGCCGCGTGCTGCGCGCGCGGCTGACCGATCATAGTTGAGTGGGAGAGAGACGCAAGGCATTCGGCGGGCCTCTCTCTCGTTCGGTGACTCATCGTAACGTTACCGGGCGTTACACTTTTTCATTAGTGACTCCCAGCCGCAACCTAATTTAAGACGTTGTCACGTCAAAAATTTCCATGTCACAATGTTAGTTACCGTACTCCTCTGAAACTGCTTGACCGATTTTGACCAATATCAGTATGGAGTAGGTCTGAGAATCAGCTACTATTTATTTTTCATACCCCTAAGTGATAAAGGTTGTCCATCCTTAAATATTTATTTTTTAGTAATTGACAAAAAAAATGTTTTTATTTTTTATTGTGTAAAAAATACATACAACCCTAAATTTTTACTATTTTATCACCAACCCCTATTTTTTTAAAGCTATATTAATCATTTAATATTTTTTTATCCCGTTCGATAACTGATCAATTATAGTGTTTTTAACTGTAATTGAGGCAAAACAACGTTTGCCGGGTCAGCTTGTATACGTAAGTATATATTAGTTATTACTCGTAAATAATGCGATATTTTAAGTTTTCCATTTTGTAAAATGAGTGACGCAAACAGAAAAAAAACAAATGAATGACGATCATCGAAGCACAAATACATGTGTCTATAGCTGTACAAATTTGAATTTAGAATCCCTTGCCAAAGAGGAGAAATTTGTGATTAAAGTGGCCAGTACGAAAATCGCCAATTTCATATGTAAGGACCTAAATCTACTACTCCACATATATCACGGCTGGGTGTGCCCGCCGTCCCCTATCAAGAAAGCAAATAAATACATATTTGTTACAATTTGCTTAGATTTCGCGTAGTCTTCTTCTTCTTTGTATGTGCTTTGTGGCTTAGCTCTAGCGTCGAGAGTTTTCATGCCACCGGAAGGCCTCTGACGATTGCTTTTACTAAGACTAACATCCAACTCGTTTATTATTCATCCAATCCTTTAGTGAGGTATACAGTTTAAACACGTACTACTCACTTAGTGATAAATTACATAAGTATATTATAAATTGACAGGTTCCAGTTATCATAGTTATCATGTTTTTATTCAACATGCGATTGTAATTCAGTGTACGATAACCCGTTGATATAATCTGGAGTAGGTATACGTGTACACATATTTGTACACGTTTATCCGGCCAAGTGCGAATCGAACTCGAGGGGAGGATTTTGTATCATTAAATATCTAAAATATGGAAATATGTATACTCTTATATAAGAGCCCTCCTTCAATATTTACTTTAATTGAATTAAAATTAAATTTATAGATATATTTTTTTACATTTATATCTACACATAATACAAAATTGAGGTTTGTAAAAGAAATACATCATCATCAGCATCTGAGAAATCAAATCTATAAATATCCAGATGGACTTTGGATAAGGGATAAGGATATTTTTATTCCGATTGAATGCGGGTAATAGGTATTGTGGGCGCTGCTCGTAAAATATAGATACAATAACAACGATAATCTTTGTAGCCAAAAAATAAACTCCATATACATAAACGCAGGTGGAGCACTGTGCAAATTCCAGCATTCCCAGACCATCCTAACCAAAATACAAACATGTAATTGTGTGGCAGCTGCAGATATGCTTCGCACGCTTTTCTCACTCAGTAAGCGATGCTCGCATATCAATATTGAATTAATGAAATTGCTGATAAGTAGTATATACTGCATACTGTTATTTTTAACTTGAGGCTTGAATAGACTACGCGAATTTTAAGTAATTATTAAACTGCACCGTTTTTACAAATATCTTTTAAAATGGAAAAAGTGATTAAGAACAAGGTGGTGGTAATAACAGGTGGTGCTGAAGGCATCGGTTATCAAATTGCTGACCATTTTCTTGAAGAAGATCCAAAAACTGTTATTTTACTAGATATTAACGAAACAAAAGCAGAAGAATCGGTCAACAAACTAACTTCGAAACATGGAACTGGAAAAGTTGTTTTTATTAAATGTGATATTACTAAAGATTTGGAAGCAGTATCCAAGAAAATCTTCGATGAATACAAGAGTGTAGACATACTAGTAAACAATGCTGGTATGGCAGACGAATCATCTGCACGAAAAACTATGGAAATAAATTGTATGGCTGTCATTGAATGGACCATGAAATTTTGGGAACATATGCGTAAAGACAAGGGAGGTCGTGGAGGCACTATCGTCAATATTGGTTCTATTTATTCGTACACTGTAGATCCTTACATAGTTTTCTACAAAGCTTCAAAATTCGCTGTAATGGGTCTCTCAAGGTCCTTGGGACACTCGTATAATTGTGAGAAATTTGGTGTGAGAGTTGTTATTTTATGTCCAGGGTTCACACACACAGCTTTAACAGAACAAGAGTTATGCTGGGATGTACATGCAGAAGATTTTCGCGAGTTTGGGAAAAAACAGGTGTGGCAATACCCTCAAGATGTCGCTAAAGCGGCTGTAGAAATGTTTAAAGTGGCTGACAGTGGATCGGCTTGGAAAGTTATTGGAGGAATTTTGAAAGAAGTTCCACTAGTTGCTGAAGGAGATCAGTTACGATAAATAGTTTATTATAATAAGTGACACAAATTTCTTTTAATATAATAACAGATAATCTATTAATAATAAATTAAGCACTTCACTTATTTCTCTATCTATTTATACTTATTCACCAAACACTGAAATTCTATACTTATATTATAATTACTAAACTCGGTGTAACCTAGATTTAAGTTTCTTTGGCAAATAAATCATTTATTTAATAATTATTTACTGTTGGCTATTTTAATGTAGGTACCTATACATACATCCTTACTTTGTATAAGGTCAAAGTTAGTAGTAGTTTATCACATTTTTATCGCACATAAATATATTTATATATGACAAAGTATTTATGAAAAAACCTTTGCTGGGGACATCGTTACTCGTTATCATATTATATATTATAAAGCAATAATTGTTTGTGATTAAGTGTAATGAATAAGAGATTTTTATATATATCCATAATTATATATTTAAAATTGAATGAGTATAACATTTGCTTTTCTTCTAAATAGTTATTCCCTTCCTTCCACTGAGTTGAACGTTAAATTTAAGGCGAAGGCAAGAGTTGATCAAGTGTGAGGTCTGTAACTATCTTGTTGGCGAGATCGAGGAGGAGGAAGGACACTGTCTTCTCTATATAAGGTTTGGCTCCCCTGAGGAACTCCTCTCTGTTCTGATTGATGGCTGCGTTTGCGGCGTCTCCTGAAATGTTATATGACAGTTGGTTAATGATGAAACAGTATGGGTTTGCTTTAGTTTGTTTTGTTATAGAAATTTAAACGATGATTTCCAACAAATATTTTCTTTTAAGGTTTATATTAAAACAACCATAAATACTATACTTAAACATCAGTCTGTATTAGTACTAGCATATTTTAATAAATAGTAAAGCATTCAAGATACATGCATACAAACGTAAAAAAGCAATTGATGAAGTTTGTGAAATTGGATCTCTAAGGCAAACCCAAATAAATAAATGTGTTTTTTCCTTGTAAATCTAAAAGTTAAGAACTTAAAAATACAAACATAACTTTAATAATCCTTAAAACCTAAAAGGTTATGGTATTAGATAGATACTAGAAACCCAACATCCGCGGACATGTGTCTTTCGTGGAAGGACCTAGGCACCCACAACGATGTACTTTTATTACCCAAGAGAACTCAACCCCAATAAATTAATTATGCTTAGAAGACACGACCCTTCGTAATTAGGATTACGATTAAAAAGAGCAGACAAACCGAAGAGCTTGCAGTTATGTAACCTCAGCCATTAAAAGCCATTTAAAAAAACTCTACTCACCCAAGACTTTGTCTCCATTGAACAGGCCATCCAGATGAATCCTGTAATCTTTGATGTTGATATCCATGTCCAAACGGCTGAAACTGATGAACTCTGTACCTCCCTTCTCAGCAATATCACCATGAAGCACTATGTCAGCGTCGCATTTTACTGAAAATACAATAAAATATATGATATTACAGCTATTGTTTTAATTCATATTTATGAACATAAATATAGTTAATAGATGACAAAATTAAATATTTAGTGTACTTCCGCTGTGATCCGAAATCCAAATTAAGACAAGTAAAGGAAAAATCAACTAAGATCAATACACACGTAAATACACTAAATATTTAATTTTGTCATCTATTTACAATGGATTTCCGCAAAGTAACGCCTGAGTCAATAAGTTATAAATATAGTTCACATTTTGCAGAAATCAACAAAACTGAATTTTACGTACAATCCTTTTTTTTCGACATAGACGAAATGTATTTACGCATGCCCACCAATCCTCGGGGGAGGCGGCGGGGTATGTCGGGCTCGGCGCCATAGTGTGCGCCACTACCGACTAAAATCTCCACGGTATTCCGTCTTTCCGCCTCAAAGCCGGGAGACTGGCATTTATATAGCAACCCTACAGAGTCGTTTTGCTCGGAGTTTTACAGGCTTATCAAGGTAAGTTTTATTTCCTTTGCAGGCGTTTTATGAAATATATAAACACATCTAGCGCGCTATAGGCCGCATAAACTACGAAGAAATTCACCACTTCCTCGACTCCTCCTCAATATTTATAATGATCAGTGTCTGACACGACTGAAGTGATCATTAACAACTCCAACTTGTTCCTATTTAATTATAAGTCAGACTGTATTAAATAATATAAATGTTGAACTGATTTTGATTTTAATTTATTACCTTTACCCTCGTATTAAAATATATTCCTTATAACATTATTTATATTACCAACTTATTAGTACGAGTATAAAATTATAACAGAAATTATTAATATTTAAATGAAAATAACTAATTCTAATCATAGTATTAAGTCATTAATTTACTGAGCACAGGGTGCACATTTCTTGTTCAACAATAAATTTGTTGCTAATTTTAATTAAATTTTAATTTGAAAAATGAATAATTGATTTTGATCACTCATGACTGAATTTATTTTCACTGGTCCTAAAAACATAGCTTTACAACAAAACATTCATTCAGACTTGTCCAAACAGAGATCTCCAGCACTGAGCGATGTCCGCTAGAAAACTTGGGGAAATATTCTTTACCAATTTAGGAACGTCATGAAACACTTTTTAACCGACTTCAAAAAGGAGGAGGTTATATATTCGACGTGTATGTATTTTTTTTTTTTTATGTATGTTCACCGATTTCTCAGCCATTTGTGGATCGATTCTCAAAATTCTTTTTTTAATTGAAAGAGTATGGTTCTGAATTGGTCCCATTGTCACCAAAACTGGTTCTGATGATGGACTCCTAGGGAAATCGAAGAAAAACCTAAAAAGTTAGGTTATTTTTACGCATGAAGAGAGATTCACGCTCGTTTGGCTGTACTGATATTCATGAAATTTGAGAAGAAAATAGGTAAGACTATGTGTTAACACATACGCTACTTTTTATCCCGAAAATAAATACAATTCCCGTGGGATGCACCAAATAACATATAAATCTTTTTAACTTCTTCACGCTCGAACGGTTGTACTGACATTGATGAAATTTGGAATGAAGATAGGTTAGACTATGTGTTTACACATAGGCTACTTTTTATCCCGAAAATAATTATTGTTCCCGTGGGATGCACCAAATAACACATGAAACACTGATTTCGCTAAAATTTGATATAGGGGGTAGACTAGACCTTGTATAACACGAAGGTTACTTTTTATCTTAAAAGTCATTGCTATTCCCGTGGGAAGCCCAAATAACTCGATAACCTATTTTACTTCTTCGCGCTCATACGGCAATACAGATTTCGCTCATAAAATTAGCACCTGGCTAACAAAAGTAATCTGACGCGAACATCGAGGCTAAGCAACGGCCCATGCGGCCAGTCTTTGGATGGCTAACCATGCACAAGACTTTCATAAAAAAATATGATATTTTCATCTGGGCGTTACTGTGCTTCGGATAACACGTTAATTTGTTGGGCCTGGACCACTACTCTTAGTACAAGCAGGGGTCAAACTAAATCAGGGGCTTGAAAAACTCTCGACGCCAGAGCTTGGCCACTTGAGTCATACTTAGTGGAAGAAGGAACTGTAAAATTTGATATATTAATAGACAAGACCCTCGAACGGATAAGGAAAATATTTACGTGCTCGCTTCGCTAGGAGTTATCCCGCTTCGTTCGAATTTCCCCCAGGATGTTCTGGGCTTATAACACTCCAAATATTATATTATTTTGTGCTGCTTTGGACTTCAAACGATTCGAACAAATACGGTGAAAATTTTCGCGCTCGCTTCGCTCGCGCATAGCTCGCTTCGCTGGCAATTAGTTCTAGAACGTTTTGACACAACAAACATTATGTAATTTGTGCTACTTTAGACTTTTTTATGCTCAAACGGTTGGAACAAATACGTTGAAAATTTTCGCGCTCGCTTCGCTCGCGCATAGCTTGCTTCGCTCGCATCCACCTCTTTTCGCTCGCACTTGGTTCTAGTACGTTTTGACACAACAAACATTATGTAATTTGTGCTGCTTTGGACTTCTTTATGTTCAAACGGTTCGAACCAATACGGTGAAAATTTTTCGCGCTCGCTTCGCTCGCAATTGGTATTAATACGTTTTGACACAACAAACATTATGAAATTTGTGCTGCTTTGGACTTTTTTATGCTCAAACGGTTGGGACAAATACGGTGAAAATTTTCGCGCTCGCTTCGCTCGCGCATAGCTCGCTTCGCTCGCATCCAGCTCGATTTGCTCCCAATTGGTTGCCTGCCTGGCACACGCCAATTTTTTTCATCGTGAAGTTTATTTGGCTCTCCATAGCTAAACTTAAACAAAATATCATTACCAACCACTAAAAATGTAAAAATAAAATTGTTTTAAAAAACAAACAACCGACTTCAAAAACACAACTAAAAAGGGAAAAATAATTTTAAGCCTAAATCAAATCAAGGATATATAAATAGAATAGGAGAGTTTATTTCATGTACTTATAAAAAACTATTTACAATTTTTAGTAATCCTGTATTCTTGAAGTCGGTGCCATCTAATAAAAACAAATTAATGTTTGTTAAAAAAAACTATTTTCAATTGTCTTTCTTTGCTGGCACCGACTCCAAGAATACAGGATTAGTAAAAATTGCAAATAGTTTTTTATAAGTACATGAAATAAACTCTCCTATTCTATTTATATATTCTTGATTTGATTTAGGCTTAAAATTATTTTTCCCTTTTTAGTTGTGTTTTTGAAGTCGGTTGTTTGTTTTTTAAAACAATTTTATTTTCTATAGGTATAAAGAAAGGGCCTTACTGGCATCAGCAGTGAGCTTTCCCTCCCCACTAATAGGCAGGACCATCAGCTTAGTGTCCAGTTTGTAGCGACCGTCGAAGTGTAGCTTCGGAAACCTCACTCGTGCCTTTATTGTAAACGTGTCCAGATCTACACTGGAGAAACAAATAAAAATCATTTATTTTTTACAGGTTTTCAACATTTAAGTGGTGGCTATTATAACCAGGCGAGCACTAAAAAAATGTTCTGTACTCTTGTTCTTTTCTTTTACTCTGTTACAGTGGAGAATGATAGTTTTAAAAAATATTGATACGATATATTTTTTACTTAAAAAAGCATATTAGCACTTGTATTAAGTAATGCAGTATTTAGAAATTGTCAATTAGAAATGTATGCATTTTATCAAACTACATTAAAACAAAACGTACTTCAAACTCTTGATGGTGAAGTTACCGGCACCAATGACCTTCACATCTCTCCCAATTGCTCTCACAGGGGAAGAATCTCTCGAGACAGGGATAATCTGAAATTATGAAGAATAATTATAAAAAAAAATTATATATACTGTAAAAACTGCCAGGATATAGCAATAGACCGTGACTAATGGAAGGAGGGTAGAGAGGTCTTTGCTCTTCAATGGGAAAAAACAGGCTTATAAAAATAATAAAAAAATAAAAACATAAATTAACGCGTAAGCGATGGATACATATTTTCGCCTTTTGGGGTTAAAACTTTGGGACCATGGGGCCCCAACGCTCGTAAATTTTTCAATGATATTTTCAAACGGCTGGTGGACAGGTCCAATGACCCAAGAGCTGGTGCTTACCTCGGCCAACGTTTAAGTTTGGCGATCCAGCGAGGTAATGCCGCCAGTGTACAGGCGCCTTACCCGCGGACACTGACTTAGGTATAATTTACTATTTCTATATGTATCTTAAGCAATTAAAAAAAATCACGTAGGCGAGAACTGTGCTACTTAAAATTCAAGTAATGGTGCTATTATATTTCGGTGTTCTTTTCAATTTTTATGCACCATACGTTTTTAGTTACAATAAACCACTAAAGTTTTTAGCAACCTCCTTAATGAAGAAAGGCTCAATTCCCGGCACATCAAGTTCAGGTATTCCTTTAATGAGCGTAGGCCGCAGTGTCTCGATGGAGTTGCGTGCGCAGGAGTTGATCGTATTGGGGTCTCGCTTGCACACGCTTATGTAGTTCGCTGGAGAATAAGAGAAAATGATGCTTATTTTAATTTTATGGTTAACATTTTGTTTACACATCCTTTTCACTATTTTTTTTTCAAACAGCTTAAGCCTAAAGCCTTTAAGCCTTTAACCTTTGAATAAAATATTTTACGGACTAAGCCAAACTAGCCTTCCTTCTACCTTCAAACAAAATTTGATTCATTTATCTTCAGTCTATAGATAATAATTCGTGTATAATGTTGATAGATATAGCGAATGTAAATTGTAAGTTTTTTAAGTCTAGTCTTAGACTTTAATTCGCGCTGCATGAATTAAAGTCTAAGACTAGTTTATACTTTCAGACTACATTTATGCCATGAGAAATACCTATTTTAATATCAAGGCAAAAACAGAGATTTCCGGCAGCAATTTAATATGTCTGTATTGTATGTGACTATTTTATTTTATCTATTGGGGTGATGCTACAACTATACATAATCAGAGGTTAAATAATTTTTATTCGAAAATACAGTGTAAACTCCAAGTCACTCGATTAAACGACAAACTCTGTAAAACGTCGAAATCTTTGTCGAATTGACTTTAGTTGGTTTAGCTTGTATTCCATACAATGATACATTCTCTCCATTTAACGACCACTTTTTATAACGCCATAACATGCACAGTCCCTACAGTGTCGTTATATAGAACTTACACTGTATCTGCTATAAAGTTTCTGAGAAGTTTTTCCGAATCATTGAAACCCTTAAAAAATCAAGACCTTCGATGCAATCAACAACTACAAAGGCAACACAAAAACAATCTGTTTTAATTAGACGCTTTCACGGAAAGAAATTATATTAACTATCCAACTAAGTATTCCCAATGCCGGCAGTATTACCGTGGCGAATAGCAGCGTTAGCGCTGTATTGATTCGGCATAAACCCATGACCCAAACCTTCAGAACAGAATGTATATGTATGCAACGTGTAGTTACATTATTATGTAGCTATAATGATCACTTGTCGTCTGATTACCCATGACTGACCGCAAATTGTTGCTCTTGGTGCGCTAAGCTATTGTACTGCATCATGACATAAGCACGTCTAGAAGAAGGATCGAAATTTTTGAAATCTTTGAATCAGGCGAATAAAATACGTTAGGGGGCAGTGTAGAAGTTTAGATTTTATGATTTAGCAATAGCTAGGTATTCATAAATCTCTCTTTTGACTCTGCGGCCCGCAGCTAGCTAGCTATTGCTAAATCATTTAAATATCTCATTTGACTCTTGTCACGCGGGACAAAAGTTAGCCTATGTGATAATCCAAGGTATAAATAGTGACAAACATTCGTACATATGTACATGTTTACGTAAATATAATAAGAGTAGGAGTAGTATGAGACGTAGGAACTGTTGGGAACGGTCAACAAGTTTTGTGAACATCAAAGTATATTTAGAGCACCTTCCTCACTATCATATCGCTATCATAGGTGTACGAATCGCTGCGCCGGCGAATTCACGTAAGGTATGATTAAGGTTTTGGAAGAGATTACAGACGTTTTAAAATCTAATACAAATTTATTACACCATATTTAAAAACGTCTGTATATTGTAAAACGAATCAAAATCTCAACCTTTAGTACTAATTATACTCTGACTGCCTACTTAACTGATTACCCGAGAAGTTAATTATAGCATTGTTAACAGACCAGTAGCTTGTTTCATTGGATTCATTTTAATTTAAAAAGTAGCAGTAATATAACAAGTACTTATAGTAGAATAATTGATTTTATGGATTATTTAAAAAGTTTTTAACAGCGTATCTTTATAACATTTATATTTATATTGATAATTTTGTGATACACTATGAGCGAATTCGATAATAAACAGATAAAGGCCAGCAGGAAATTGATTTTATTAATTCTGAACTTAAAATGTAAATTTAGAGATCGTATTATATGTATTTGTAATATAAGTGTGTTCGACGGAATGATCGAAATTAATCATATTTCAAAATAGGTACATCCTGAAGTTATAATTAATGTATTTATATATTTGTATTTGATAAAATATTATTCTTTAGCGAAGTTAAATTTAAGACAGCTTAGATCATATTTATAAGAAGAAGAACACTTTATTATAACAATAAAAATGTTCTAGATTTTTTTATCAATGACTTATTAAATTAATCAAGACACGAACATTTCTTCAATAATTTATTTAAGTGTTACTTTTAACTTGGGCAATATATATATTTCTGTGGTAATAAAGGGTCGTTATTGTCCTAATTATAATTTGAAGTGGATTGGTAAGACCTGTAATGACATTCTTCTTGGGGTGTATTGTGTATTTCTTTTTACCAGCCTTCCCAAGCCAACCAAATTGCTTAGGTAACAGATAAAACCTAAGTAACGGAACGTGCCTTGGATCACAGGCATATCAGTTACATGTCTGTTGTATCAGATGGTGTGTTCTGAAGATCATCAATAGAAGTCGAACTTTGATCTTGAGATGCTTTTATCAAGCTGAACTTAACGTAACGAAAGGGGCAATGTATTCGAAGTAAATATAATGATTATATCCTACATTGTTCTTTTTATTTAACAAATCATATTAACTAAGGAGTTATTTTTCATTTATTTAATCCTGATTGACATATTTTACCCGCTAGAGGAAGGGTATTGTTTTCGCGTCCCCTATATGCATTCACGTTTCTTTTTTTTTAATAATTTATTTAATTTTATACAGGGTTTTAATAAAATGTCACCCTTGTGACGATCATGATGAGTTCACGTTTCTTTAACACGTTATATCTTTTAAACGAAATCTGATCATACAATTACAAATTAACATTACAATTGTATTTTTAAGCTGTATCAACAAATCCTAGACCAGTACCATTGTTTGTCGGAATAAATCAAATAAAACCATACTCACGTAATTGTTTCAACAGCCCACTATCGATACAACTTAATAATAGCACTGTGACCAGAAATGTCTTGAACTCCATAATAAAACGATTTTTAAAATTTTATTTTATGAAATTGAGGAAAATTGTGTGTTGGTTTCAGCGACCTATTAAACGTAAAGTGGCTCTCAGACTATCGCAATCACAGTCCTGTAGTAGTAATATATAGCGAACAACGTCAACGAAGATCAAGGTGATTCATTTATAATATTACAGCTAAAGTTTGTATGTTTGTATTGGATATTAATTGTTTGCTGTGATTCATGGTACTTTACAGGTATAAAATAAATTTCTTTGTGCATTAATAGAACGCAGAAAACACATAATATTCAACAGGTTGATATAAAATATACAATGTACTGTTTTATGCAACGACTTTTTTACAGATAGATTTTACTAATCAGATCTCTTAGGAAACATATTTTTCGTCTTTTCTACTTAATTTAAAAACTTATGTAAGTATCCTAATTATAATTATCTCAAAATAAGTTAAGTTTATTTTTTAATAAATGAAGAAAGAAAATAATATCATAAATCTCCATTATATAAGGCTCTTGGTTTTAACATGGCTTTAACACGATAGAAACCGCAAGCAATTGCTAGTATATTAAATTATTCAAATAAAAACAGTTCTTCTTATATAAAAAACTGTGTGGGATATTTTTGTGTTGCGGTTAAATGTACTTAACAAAAGTTTTCCTTATTATAATAGATATAATCTTAATAATGTAGTATAATATAGTCTACATTGATGGAATATTTATTAAATGAATATTATTACAAAGTAAAGTCAATCAAAATGCTTTACGTTTATACTATCTTTAATATAAACATCTACTTGGATACAGTACTAGACTAGCTGATTAGCACTAGTACAATGAAAAAACGCTTAATTTCTCGCTTAAATTATGGTGGCCCAAATTCTGCCAAAATAAATACACATTATTATTAATTTAATAACGATCTAGGGGGCCGTCCCTTAATTACGTGACGTTTTTTTTTTTATTTTTTTTTCACGTCTCCCCGCTTAAAATGTTCATTCACAGAAATTTATTGCGTTTTTTTTATATAAGACGGGGCTCACATACTTCAAACATGTTTTTTGCCATTGTTGCAACGGGACGGAACCCTTCATGCACGAGGAACACTCGCACTTGGCCAATTTTTTAAACACAGGATTATTGGCATTTGAATTTTGACACTTTGACACACGGGGATCACTGCAAAAGCTAATGGCACTGCCATCATCTCGCATAGCAAGTATTGGTTAAATTCAAATCCAAATTCAAAATGTCTTTATTAGCAACACAAATATACAGAAAATGTGCATCGTTAGCCACTACTAGTTATATTAGTTGAAAGTGAAATAGCGTTATTTTATGGTATTTGAAATACTAAATTTCTCAATAATCATTACTACTTACAATCATTTAAGTTTATTTCGTGTACAGAATAAAAATGAATTCCATTACTATCATCAGCAATGAAACGATTAATGGTAATTTCCAAAACATGACGGCTGAAAGTTTCTATATGTACACTAGTAAAGCCGGAGAACTTTTTTTCTCCACAAAATTGAAAGTTTAATAAAGTAAAGTTTGCTAAAAACCTTATGGAGCCTGAGACCTTTCCAACGAATGCAAAACCGTGGAAATCGGTTCGTGCGTTCTGGAGTTATGGAGTCAGGAAAGAAAACCCGACTTATTTTTATATTATGGATTATACATACCGATATAAATGTACTATACATTCATGCCACATAAAACTGTTAGCAAAAAACTTAACAAAAACAAATAACTTTCCACTATTTTGTTGGTGATCAAGGTCCGCGTCTGACGAACTTCCAACTGGTTACATATGATCTATCATTACGTTTATTTTTAAATCATAAACAATAGCTTATTAAAATAATTATTTTACCGGAAGGTTAAATGTTTCGGAATATTTTAAAATAGCTTCTCATTTTTATTACTGAATCACGAAATCTGGTGTGTAGTCTAACTATAACTACTATTAATTCGGGGAAAATTTAAATTCAAATGTGATCCAAACATTGTACGTGAATGCATACTTTATTTTTGCTAATTATTACTAAGATTTATTTTTTAATCTTAAGATACATAAACCAAACACACAAATAACTGGCTAAAAGCAGCGCGTATTTATTATTTTAATTTAAAAGTTAATACATAACTTTATATTCTGTTGGTAATATTATCTTTATTTTAATTTAAAAGTTAATTCATAACTTTATATTCTGTTGGTAATATAATCTTTATTTTTATTTTATTAATATGTATAAAGTTAATATATAACTGAAAAGTCTGGTGTAATATTTCAGGCGTCTACCTGATGACGTCATTACGACCGAGAATAAAAACGCTTATAACGATGAACAATTAAAACTCAACGCATTAAGGCCGCCATTGAACAGGCTAACTAAAGTCCAAAAGCAGTTTTTTTTTTTATATAAACATGCATATTCAAGAAATTGCCTTTAAAATAATCACTATGCAGTTTTTTTTAATTTATCAATGATACTCTTTAAATTAGTACATGCAACTGCTTCTTGCAGTCTTCATTTATGTTTGGCAATCTTAACTTAGCTAATATGTATGTATATAGAAATCCTAACATAGTCTTATTGTAATATAACACGTAGGTATAAAGTAGCAACGGCCATCATATGCCAATTTTCATCAGCCAAATCTAAGGACTTGACTACTCGTAATACACCTTTTAAACAAAATAATCTAAATTGAAATCGGTTATCTAAGTGAGAGCTACGAAGCCAAACCGTTGTTTTTCGCAAAGGGGGTTATACTCATAAATTAACGTTGAATTGTTTTTTCAAATAAAGGGTAATGAATTTAAAAAAAATGCTCCTTGCATGTGCTTATACGAATACTGACAAGTAGCAGTAGGTACTAAGTATTTCTAATCATTGTAACATTGACCTAAATCAATCTTTAACATTAAAAGCACCTTACATTAATAACGAATGTGTCTCGTTTCTGTTAAACGCGAAGGATTTTCATTTATCACTTGTAAACTTTAAATTACATAAACACTTATGTCTGTGTGACTGTTTGTTGCTTTCAAAATGTAAAAAAAAAGCGCTAAATGTAAAAATAGGGATATACCTGATATGAGTGAAAGGACCTATGTAATCACGATGTACTCGGCCAAGAGAACTCCCCCAATAAATAAATTCATTTCCCTAAATAATTAGGAATTATCTAATGCAAAAGCTAAATGGTATGATATAGCTATATTAGCTATAATGGCTATTGGGGCCTACGTACAAAAATTATGCCCGCATGCATGTATTTGTTAACATGCATGCGGTTTAAGCAATTAAAAAATTATAGCATCAAAAAGTCCCTGATCCTTTTAAACTACAACTTCCCTCTTCTCAAGTCGATCTTGAAATAGTTTCACTTAGATTTGTCTGAGAGAAAGTATTTACTATGCATAAGTAAATAGTTTAGTTTCACTTAGACAAATCTAAGTGAACTATTTACTTATAAATAAAATTTATTTTTCAAGTACCACAACAAGTAAATGCGTAAAATTTAGTAAAATCAATGCACTGACGACATCATCATAGCAGTTTGTTTCTTGAAATTCATCATCATCGACATACGACCGTAATTTTATGATTTAGATTAGAATAAAACCGCTAAGTATTGCTAGTATAAAATGAAAAGGTAATCGATCAATGACTTGCGGATCTTTATCTATAATACTCGTAGTTCTGATCATTGCTATTCACACTCGTACATTTAATATTCTCATAAGTAGTACTACTATACTACTTCCTTAATAATTATGAATACAGTGTATACCAACGTAGCTAGAGTTATTTTTCTACTAATTACGTATGTATACATAGGCACTTTTATTTAGATACTAGCTGACCGGGCAAACGTTGTTTTGATTTATAAAAAAAAAAACTATTAATTAAAAAAAATCCAATTATTGACATATGTATAAACAAACATAGGCATTCTTATTTAGAAACTAGCTGACCCGGCAAACGTTGTTTGCCTTATAAAAAAATTCTATTAAATAAATATTTAATCACTTAGGGGTATGGAAAATAAATAGTAGCGGATTCTCAGAACTACTGAAAAAGCATATAAAATTTGGTCAAGCCGTTTCGGAGGAGTACGGTAACTTACATTGTGACATGAAAATTTTATATATAAGAAAATATTTCTATCAATAAAAAAAATATTTTGATCACTTAGGGGTATGGAAAATAAATAGTAGCCGATTCTCAGACCTGCTGAATACGCATATAAAATTTGCCAAAATTCGGTGAAGCCGTTTCGGAGGAGAACGGTAACTAACATTGTGACATGTAAATTTTATATATTAGAAGAAGATAGATATATTTAGCTATTTCAGTTAGTTGAAGCATATTTCCCTACTTGCATTGTGTGACATACAAAACATATAGATAGATCAACGATTTATTAACACACACACACACACACACACTCACACACACATAAAGACAAAACTACACAGAACACACACACCATACAGAGCCACAGAGAAAAAGAAAAGAAGAAGAACAATTACAAATAACAAGGGTATTCGATGACTAACTCATTTTTAAAAGCGAACTCATCTTTCTGGTAACTGGTTACAATTTTTTTACACTGATAAAGACAATTTAGTTATTTTCTATCGTGTTATATGTATAATTATTGTTTCAATGTTGACTCTGATTACTTACTAAAAATGTAAATAAAAGTAATTCAAATAACCTCTGCGTCTAAATAATACTTTCCCTGATCACCCATCTAAATACATCCGTACGAACTAATAAACATAATATGACGATTAACGTTACGTGTTTGTTCGTTAGCATGCCACAAGTGTTCAAATGCCGCTAGATGGCGTTAAATTTTCATAAGTATGTTTTCTTTATTCTAGCGGCTCAAATTATCCCTTTCAGAACTTCTGAATCGTAACGCGAAATCTAATGCTAATGTATTATTTTTAGGGCTACTACGGCATCTACTAAGGTAGCAAAAGTGAAATAAACCCTAATCTACTATCATCTATGCTGTGACGACGCGTCTACACGATACAGTAAGCCGAGTGCAAGTTTTGTCGTATGCCTGACGCGCTCGACGAAAACCGCGTTCGCACATGATTTGTATGAAAAAAATAGGGCGCCACCTAGCGGCGCAAAAAGTTTCAAAAACGCGCCGCTAGGTGGCGCCCTATTTTTTTCATACAAATCATGTGCGAACGCGGTTTTCGTCGAGCGCGTCAGGCATACGACAAAACTTGCACTATATATATTGCAGTATCGTTAGTGTTGTAAAAACAACGTAATTACCGACAAAAGAAGACAATGAAAAGTATCAATGTAATAAAATATCTATCGCATATCTAACATTAAGTAAGCAAGTATCTATGTATACTGTGATTGAGTACTCCGAATCAAGCGACCGATAAGACATGAACTCTTGACCCACGATTGGGATGAAGTCAATTGTCATTCATTCCCGTACATCAGTGACATCAGTGTTTTTTTTCTCTTTTTGCTTGAGCTAAGTTGTTAGTGAAACGATCGAACTAAACAGGATGCGATCCTTGATCTTAGTGTTGTGTTTGTGCATGTTAGGACATTGCCAAGGTTCGTGGTC
This sequence comes from Mellilla xanthometata, assembly GCA_035578125.1. Classification (NCBI taxonomy): domain Eukaryota; kingdom Metazoa; phylum Arthropoda; class Insecta; order Lepidoptera; family Geometridae; genus Mellilla; species Mellilla xanthometata. Next base: position 5,151,622 of record JAPUBQ010000020.1, read on the forward strand.
TATATATGTTGTGAATTTTATGTGTTTGTCCCTCAAATATCGTAGGTCAATAGTGACACATGTTTTGGGGTTAAGATGTAAACAGCTATTGCGTTATTGCGTTTTGGTATGTTAATGAGCATTAAGTATGGTCGTCATTGGAATGAACATTTAATTACTGAGCTTATTGCTTTTAATAAATTAAAGTTTAGGGATCTATTTATTGCAATAGTTCTGCGTTTGATTGTAATTCGCTTGATGCATTAATAACCAATATTGTGATCTAAGGTACATTATAGTTTTTGGGTTCTTTATGCCTGGTGCCCAACGATTGTGGAGGGGGAACTATTAGTGTATGTCTTCGGCACTTAAACTTCCTATATACAACAATACCGCCATAGTGCCTTCGGCTCGGTCGGGTCATAAGCTGTTTAGAAACCAAACATTTTCATTAAAATTTCGCACTTGCCCAGTAGTAATATGATTACGTTCAATCAAATCAAAGGTTAATGCTGTAATCGCAATGAAATACCTAAATTCCGTAAAATATGCGCCATTTACTTTAAAGTGTTTGAAGTAGATGGATTGAATTAAAATTCTTCAGTATGATTATAAAAACTCAAAATTCTGTCTTGCTTTCAGATGAGACGTCAGAAGAGTCACAAGAGAAGGCAAACCTGGCGGAAGGCGAGACCAAGATGAGTGAGAGCATCCTAGCGAACCTGGAACACTTCAAGCATCCTGACCCTGTAGGGCTCCCCGGGTTGGAGATACCAGAGCCCTACCTGGTACCTGACACAAACCAGGAGGTATCCTACGGCACTCTCTACTTTAAGAATACCGCAGTATACGGCATCAACAATTTTGATATACAGTTCAAGACACTGTATATCAATGCTGAAGTCGGATCTATGGAGGTGAGTTGAATAATTGAAATAAATAGTTAAAATGTACTAAAAAATAAGAAAAAAAAGAAAATAAACTAAAAAATAATAATAATAATAAAATATATTTAAAAAAGTTTGAGATAATATTCAACTGGGAATGGGTTTATTAAACAGATTTAAAGTAGTCTATGGTTGTCTGTTAGCCCTGTAAACTAGTTATTGTGTTACAACTATCCTTACTACAATATAAAAACTGATATTTCATGTTATCTGCAATTTCAGGTGCAAGCAGCCATGTCAATAAACCACCTGCAAGCTCGTGGGAACTACACCATATTTTCATGGCTCATCTTCGGAGCCCAGGGTCCCTTCACAGTGGACGTCACCGGCCTCATTGCCAACGCTAGGGCTAATTTAGGAACAGAGAGAGATGGCAAGCTTAGAGTACAAGGAATCAATATTGACTTGTCATTCAGCACCATCGCGGTCAACTTTGAAAACCTTGGCGTCTATGGATCTGTCTTCCAAAGCAAAATCAACTCAATCGGCTCTAAATTCTTCGATTCAATTAAACCTTACATCCTAAAAGAAGCTTACGGTAAAATGAGAGTAGAGATCAATTCCAAATTGGAAGATTTTCGGGAGATCTGGAGTTCCCTAACTCCATATCACCATGGACATGGTGGTTTCTGATGTTAGAAAGAAACTGCAAGAAATGGGTTTAATCCTGCAGAACTCAGTGAGATATATTTTTTTTTCAAATGTATCAGGCCTATTAAAATGTATCGTTTTTATTATTATTGCACCAATTTCAACTTTTGTTTTTCAGTAATTAAAATCTGTCAATGTGTACTTTTGTATTCTGACACGACATCTATTTTTGAATATTACAATTAGCAGACGCTTAAAATTTTCACAGAATATATAGATGTTTATTGCCTTTTAAAATAAATAATTAAAATATATTAGACGTTTGTTTATGGGATACACGTTTGTTGCACCCCATACAAAAACGTGCCTTTTTCGTATTTATTTGCTATAGCAAATGCAAATGTAGACTTATGCTATTTTAAAACTTTCCTTAAACTTGACTACTAATGCCACCTAGCGCATCGCCACAGAACTACGTCCAACAAATGAACTAGTAAACTTACGCTTTGAGGCGAGCACGCGAACTGGTATTGGTTCCCTTGTTCGCCACTAGGTGTCGTGTACGGGAGTTTCTTGAGTAAATACGTGACCGACATCTTAGGGCAGTGGCAGTTGACTATCTGCTGAGTGGCATTGCTGTCAGGGAATGAGTAAATGATCCAAGCAGCCTCTTTGAAATAGCGGCATTTTGGCAGGCGCTTCACCGTCTTGTACAGGGTGGTTTTGTTGGCCAACGTGTGGTTGTCATCGCTGGTTATATCACTAGAATTTACAAAAAAACAATACTTATTATTTATTTGATTTAAATCCAGCATCGTTTATTGATAGTTTTCGTATTTCTTCAGTTATTTTGTAGATTTCATTGATTGATGACAATTAAATTACAGTAACGGCAAAAAACGACATTGAAAATTCACGATATGCATATATCAACAACGGTAGCTGCTAGACACTCAAGTTTTTTACAAAATATATAAATTTTTATCATCTATCAAATGAAATTATAAAATTTAAATAAAATAAATATTTGAGTGGGTATTCCCATACAACAAACATATTTTTTAAGTAGTTTTTTACTTGATCTTTATAACGATATTTGGTAGACCCTTTATACATTAATAAATAATAATAAATAAAACGTTTATTTGTCCAAATAAAATGGTGTACAATAATGAAAAAGAATATTTTTTACAAAAGTATCTTACATACTATTGTACATTAACAAGATGTACCCTGTGCTTCACTGTAGGACAAGTCCTGTGTTGTGAAGCACAGTGTCTCCTCCTCCTTAATAGGCAAACAATTTTAAAAAAAAGTAATAACAAGTACCTACTAAAGTAACTAACTAATAAAGGAATAAAAATATTAAAGTCTACAGACAAGATTTTAAGGTTAGTTTAAGGTAAGCTACACATAACAAATTGCACTGGAGTAGTTTATTATTTTACTTACAATGAACTAATTAAATATTACAAAGATCTCAAGTAATAATAGTAAAACAAAACAAAACAAAAAAAAAACATGTAAAAGTAATATAAGAACTTATAATATAAAAATAGTAAGTAATAAGTTGAGTGAATTTGTTAAGTTTGGGTTTATGGTTTTTATTATAGTTATAAGTCTCAGGGTCTTAGGATGGACAACAAACAATTATTGAATTTCATTGGTTTTGCTGGTTAAACCAAACATTTCAACCAATGAGATCATTTGTTTACGTTTGAGCATTTAAGGGTTTTCACAGAATGTTGAAAGTATTTAATTTAAAAACAAATTATAAAATAATTAAAAATATTATTTAAGGTGGGCTCCCTTACAACAATGGTACGAAACCCTTCATGCACGATCCCAACTCACACTTGGCTAAATTTTAAAACACAGAACGATTTTTGAATAGTCATAAAAATATTTGACACTCGGGGATCACTACCTCGCGGAGCAAAAATTGTTTAGCCACGGCTTTACTAGTTATCAGTGTGACCAGATTCAGTATTTTAATACTTTTTCAGTATATTTCATCGATTTTTCCGAACATCAGTATATTTTCAATTATCAATCAATACACAGTATTAATATCTTCTATGTATACCGGTATCGAATGCTGCATGCGAGCGCATATTTTCACAGATAAATTTAATAAAAACGGACCAAAGAAACAGATTTAGAAACAAAAATGTGTCAGCTATTTTAAAAACAAAGCAAGCTGTTAAGGATGAAGGAGGTTGTGTAAATTTTAATCATCCGAAAAGGATGTTAAAATAATATGACTCTAACATTTATTATGAAAATGAATAAATAAAACGTGTTAAAAAAATTCGTATTTTTATTGGTATATCTGTCCTATGTAAATCGGTAGATTTCAGTATTTTATTGAGGTGCCTGTATTTTCGTAAAATTGAATCTGGTCACACTGAGTTATATTAGTTGAAAGTGAAATAGTGTTATTTTATAGTATTTGAAACACTAAATTTTTCAATAGTTACTACTTATAATCATTTAAGTTTATTTCGTGTACAGAATAAAAGTGCATTTCATTACTATCATCAGCAATGACGACACGATTTTCAGTTCGAGTCGGAAATCGAGTCGTGCAGTATACAGATAGTATGCTGCACGACTCGATTTTCTTGACGGCCACAAAAGCAAACCCTATTCATTTATATGTATTTTTAATGTAGTAACACTAACTAGCTGTCAGTCATGCAATTTAACCGTAGACAGAGAAGGCAATAGACGGAGTCACATTTCCATCTCTTTTACTCAACAGCGAAACAGCCATATGTAAAAATAACATGCGTGAAAGAGAAAGGCTTATACTGTTTTTCTCTCTGTCGCTGTAACTGTTTGACACCAGCATATTTGTCAGTTTCGGTGTCAAACATTACTGCGATTCTGAGAATTTTGTGTTTTTTCGAAAAAATATCGTTTAAATTCAAGTGTAAGTGTTATTCTCGCGCGGTGAATAGTTTTGGACATCGACAGAATGGTCCAGTGTTGTATTTTGAGTTATTAGAATAGAACAGAACCTGGTTTATGTGATGTTACATTTCACAGGTTGGTACTGGCCTTTTTTATATACAATATATCTTCTAAAATCAATCCAAATATTAATTAAATAGGATTAATTCAAGTACTATTGATTTGGATGTAAAGTTCTGCTTCAAAGTGGTAAAACATGCAAATGCAAAATAAAAACATAACCTACAAGAAATTGAATAAGGGTTGTCATAATCTGACTTTCAATTTTAACCCTAGTTTTACAAAAACCGTTTGCACTGTACTTGAGAATTGCTTAAACAGTCCTTTTACTAATTTAATCTACTTCCATCGAAATATTCGCTCGCTAGTCGGGCTTTTTTTTACACTAAATGGGTTAGCGCTTAGTCTCAATATTCCTCATGGTAAGCGATATTGTGATCTAAGGTGGACCGCGCTCGCCCAGTGAAGTTAAGCCCAGTTAATTGACATGAAGTTACCATATTATATAATTATCTGTACTATAAGACTCTTTGTCCTGACTTATTCATTCATTCATTCATCTATAGACAACGCAGAGCCCAACCGGCTGGTCTTAGGGTTGTGAATTTTTTTTTATTTATTTGGAATATTTATTGTTTATGTAAAATTAAAAATAATGGTATCAAGTTTTTTTGCCAGGGGTGAACTAAGGGTTTGTAATGGGGGGTGAAAGTTTGTATGGAAAATTCTTTATTTATCAAGTTAAGTTAGTTAGTCTTGTAAGTTGTTATGTTTGTAGTTTCTTTGATGGTTAAAATAAATTCGTAAAAATATTTGCCAGGAGTGCATTTAGGTATGCTAATGGGGTTTAAAGTTCAAAGGGAAAGTTTTGTGTTTTTGAAATTAAATACTTCTGAATTAAAATTTAAGTAAATGGTTCACTTAGTGATATGATTCACGTATTCTAGTTACATATTTAAATAATGGCTTGGAGAAATCGCTCGCATCATCACCAAAGTAGCTAAAAACAGAGGTTAACTAGATCTCAGGAATCGAATGAGGAAAGTGTACATAAAATTGGCACGGGAATAGGATACCACAGAGTTTTTCCACAGGTTACCCGAAAAGCGACCTTCACGCGGGCCGCGGGCAACCTCTAGTATTTTATATTTCTTAATATTTTTTTTACAGATTTCCATCGAATGCTGAACTTGTAGAGATTTGGATAGAAGCATATGGTAGATAATATTTTATGATTGGAAATCAACGCAAAATTCCAGGATTTGTTCCAACCATTTTATGGGTGACGTTTTTGTGAAGCGTGGAAATAAAGAGTAAGGAATGTGTACAATAAACTGATTTTGTTTAAAAATTAATAAAACGTAGAAATATAATCTGAAGTCTTTTTCTTTATTATGTGTATACCCTAACCCTAATTTCCTAAAGTGGCTAAAGTTCTACTAAAGTGGCAACATTGTCCGAAAATATCGCTATCTCATGTGCGGTCACACAGTACCTCCGTCTTTTTTTTCTTTTGTCTATGAATTTAACCTTTTATTTGTTTACATTCATTCCGTGTTTTGTAGTCATTACCTATTTATTTATCCTCTGCATAATATTTATGTATTACTTATTTATAATAGTTAAAAAGAAATGTTAGACTTATCAAGAAAAAAAAATAATAAGGTAAAACTACTATTAATTGTTGCTTGAAGTCATGGGGAAAAGAGGTTAGGATTCACTGTCGCTCTGCATAACAGGACCTTCTGGTACCTAGTGCTAAGCGCAGCGACTATTCAATACATCTCCTCCTTACGGCATTAAACAGAACCAATTTGTAAGTTTACCTACTAGTAGTTATATATATATTATTACTCCTTCTTGTAAATATGTTTTTGCTGAAATAAAAAATTTGTAAAAAATTTGTATTGTATTTGTATAATGAAACGATTAATGGCCATTTCCAAAACATGAAGGCTAAAGTTTCTGTATATACACTAGTAAAGCCGGAGAACTTTTTTTCTCCACAAAGTTGAAATTTTCCCTAAATTTTATTTGCTAAAAACCCGAGACCTTTCCAACGAATGCAAAACCGTGGAAATATTTTCGTGCGTTCTGAAGTTATAGCGTCAGGAAGGAAAACCCGACTTATTTTTATATTATAGATTAAATATACCGATAAACATGTACTATCCATTCATGTTATATAAAAGTGTAAGCAAAAAACTTAACAAAAACAAATAACTTTCCACTATTTTGTTGGTGATCAAGGTCCGCGTCTGACGAACTTCCAACTGGTTACATAATAATATGATCTATCATTAAGTTTATTTTTAAATCATAAACAATAGCTTATTAAAATAATTATTTTACCGGAAGGTTAAATGTTTCGGAATATTTTGAAATAGCTTCTCATTTTTATTACTGAATCATGAAATCTAGTGTGTAGTCTAACTATCAATTCGGGGAAAATTTCAATTCAAATGTGATCCAAACATTGTACGTGAATACATACTATATTTTTGCTAATTATTACTAATATTTCTTTTTTTAAGCTTGAGATATATAAACCAAACACACAAATAACTAACTAAAAGCAGCGCGTATTTTTTATCTTCATTTTAATTTAAAAGTTATACATAACTTTATATTCTGTAGGTAATATTATCTTTATTTTAATTTAAAAGTTAATTCATAACTTTATATTCTGTTGGTAATATAATCTTTATTTTTATTTTATTAATATGTATAAAGTTAATATATAACTGAAAAGTCTGGTGTAATATTTCAGGAGTCTACCTGATGACGTCATTACGACCGAGAATAAAAACGCTTATAACGATGAACAATTAAAACTCAACGCATTAAGGCCGCCATTGAACAGGCTAACTAAAGTCCAAAAGCAGTTTTTTTTATATGAACATGCATATTCAAGAAATTGCCTTTAAAAGAAACACTGAGCAGTTTTTAGTTATTTATCAATGATACTCTTTAAACTTGTACATGAGATTGCTTCTCGCCGAGTCTTCATTTATGTTTGGCAATCTTAACTTAGCTAATATGTACGAGGGTGAATCAAAAAGTTCTTAGAAGTGCATATATATGAAACTTTTTTGGATCAAGTTCGATATTAAAATTAAAGAGTGTCTATCACACTATATTTATGCAGACTGTCACTTGTTTTTGTCAGTTCGTTCGCATGTAATAATTTTTTTTTGTGCAACGAGTTGCTCAAAAGTTAAAATTATGGATAAAAGTGAGTTACGTGCGGTGATAAAATATCTCAGTTTGAAAAAAAAGTCTACGAAGGAAATTTTTTTGGACATTCAGCAGACATTAGGGGGTGATGCTGTACCCTATGCTACGGTTGCGTACTGGGTGGCTGAATTTAAAAGAGGTAG